>CM031238.1:695184788-696384788 GCA_018340775.1 Taxus wallichiana var. yunnanensis
GCTCCAATAATGGAGTTGAATATGAAGCATTAGTGCATGGACTTTTATTACTTAAATAAGACAAATCAAGGCATTAGAGATATTTGGGGACACCGAAATGGTTATGCACTAAGTCATAAAAAGTACGTAATAAAGAATAAGATTTTGAAATATTATAAACATAGAGTTTGGGACCTCTTCAAGAGATTTGAAGATCTTAATTTTCATGTGGTGCTAAAGATATTGAAAAAGAAGTGGATCGAGATGGGAACCCTTGGTTCACAATTCTCACTAGCTGAGGATTTTGTCCAAGGAAATTCATAGCACATCAAGATGGTGGTTAGATCATCCATTCCAAATAATGGAACTAGCTGGAAAGCATTTGAAGGTAACACCTATATTTTCCAGTTCATTTAGAATGAAGCTGATTTTTCTTCAAACATGCAAGCTGAATTACATGATAGCTATGGTGACTAAGTGATTCAACTAAAGACAAACAAGTTGCCTAAAGGGATGGTCACCTTAGAGCATATATTCATTCCTAATGATGAATTCAAGGATGAATAAAAGTACATGCACATAACACAAGAATACTACCTTCTAGACACTATTTCCCATGGTAAAGAGTTACTTCAAGTAAAGGTTGCACACAAGATAAAAATAGGATCTCATCTCGTGTCAAAATCATTTGAAATATTCTCATGGGAGTATGAAGACCTAAAAGGATTTTATCCAAGTGTTACTTAACACTCCATTGACCATGATCCCAAAATCAAGCCCATCAGATAAAAACAAATTCCCATCAATCCTAAGATAGAGCCCCTCATGAGAAATAAGTTATTCAAACTCATTGAGGAAAAAATACATTTTCCTATCAAGTAATCTACCTTGGTGGCGAATCTTACTTCAGTGTGCAGCAAGAAGAACAAAAAAATAAAAATTTGTGTTGATTTCAGAGATTTGAACAAGGCATATTTGAAGGATCACTATCCTTTTCCTTCTATGGAGTAGATTCTTTAGACATTGGCTAGCGCATAGATATTTTCCATGCTAGATGGGTACTCCGGCTTCAATCAGATCATGGGGAAGGAAGAGGATCAGTTAAAAACAAAATTTATAACCAAATGGGGAACATAAACCTATCAAAAATTCATTTTGGTTTGTCAAATGCATGTGTAACATTTTAGAGAGCCATGGAAATTTCCTTCAAAGGATATATCAATGAATTCATCCTATTTTACTTAGATGACATAATTTTCTTCTCAAAACAGTGAAGATCACATGATGCATTACTGACAAAGTATTTGAGAGATACATAAAATTTTGGGTATCTCTTAACCCCAAAAATTATAACTTTTTTTACCACAAGGAAAGATTTTGGGCCATGGGGTCTCAAAAGATGGTATTACCATATTTAACTGGAGCATATCTCACCATCCTCTCTTTATTTTCCGTTGAACAATAATTACTTGCAATAATTCCTAAGAAACATAAAATTTGTAAGGATATTCATTCCTAACTTTTCAAGATTGGTTATTCCTATCACCCTCATACTTAAGAAGGACACAATCTTCAAATGGACAATAAAAGGAATAGAAAGTTTCAAAAAAAAAAAAGAAGAAATTTGTTGCACCTCAAAACTTTTTAATCCATATTACTCCAAGGATTTCATCCTTTATGCTTATGGAACTGATGCTAGTGTTGTTGTTGTTGTCTTAACACAAGAAAATGAACAAGGACTCGGAGTAGTTAGTGGCTTTCACAGCTTAAAAATTAAAGGATTATGAATTTAAATACATTCACATGGATAATGTTATCCAAAATTCACCCCTCAAGGTAATTTTGATAACATGCATAAAATTGTTCAAATTTGAGCAAGTAGATTGATTCAAGGCCAAAATCATGTTTGGGGTCCCTAGGCCTTTTCTAACTCCCCATCCAAGAAGAAATCCCAACGAGTTAGAAAAAATGGAAAATGCAAAAATAAGGTCAGAGGATTGTTCTAAGGCATTTCGGGTGTGAAGGGTTCTGGTCAGATCGAGGTTCATCGTATCAAGATTAGGGGCCGTAAAAGTAAGAAAATCAGCTAAGTCTTTGTCCCGGGTAGTCCGCGGGACATTGGGACGCCGAGACACGAGGGATGCGAAAATCCGAAATGACCAAGAGCAAGAAAAACCATCCAAGTCTTTTGTCCTAGGCGGTCAGGACATTTGGGACATCGGGACGTGAAAATCCGAAACGACCGAGAGCAAGGAAAATAAATCTAAGTATTTGTTTCGCGGTTTGGGGCAAATGACAAAGGTAAGCGTGGGACGTGAATCGCCGGTTTGTCAAAGACAGTCTATTTCGAGTGGTTCAGAGATATTTGTCCTCGGAGGTAGTCTGGGGACATTTAGGATGAAGGGACACGTGGGATGTGAAAGGGTGAAAGGGGCGTAAACAGGAACAAGTCCATTTTGGGCGGTTCGGAGATATTTGTCCCAGCAATCTGCAGATAGCTTAGGACAAAAGTACGCGAGGGACGTGAAAGGTGAAATGGCTGAAAAGAGACAAGGAGGCCCGTGGATGAATCAGAACGTGCCACATGTCATAAGAGGAAAAGTTGGAAATTTGGCTAAGTGTTTCACCAAAAATCCAAAAGGAGTGTTTTTGGCCCACTGCCCGGCCAACGAATCAGGTCATGCCACGTGTCCAAGTGGCAAGAAATTTTCAAAGGATGAGCTCATGGATGAACGAGAACCAGGACACGTGTCATCCAAGTGGTGGAGCGCGAGGAAAATTTAAAAATTTTCCAAAAATGCAAAAAGAGGTAAAATTCAAAATTTTTTCCCGCCGATCCGTTTTGGGCCTGTTTTTGCCCTAAATCTTCAAATGGCCATAACTTTCGATCCAGAGCTCGATTTTGCGTTATTTATATCAATGGAAATCTGGTGAAATTATCTACATGATTCAGGGTCAATCTTGCATTTTGGTTCATTTTGGAGAGAGAAAATTGAAAAACACCTCTAGCACGTGGTAATGGCCAGAAATGACGTTTCAACAACCCGGCTTTAATGTAAAACACAATTTGCGCTTTTGCTTTAGGGTTCTCACCCACCACCATAATGAGATGAATTAAACACAACCTAGAGGTGGTTGGGGTAGATTTGGATTTCCTCTCTCTTCCCTCTCTCATTCTTCCTATAAATTTTAAGGAGGGGCTTCTTTCTAAGTGTTGGACATTCTTGTTTTGCCCTCCTTCTTCTCTTTAGCAGTGAATTTTTGGAGTTCAAACCTCCCATTTAAAATCGTAATGCAAATTTGCCTCTTGGCATTTTGTTGTGTATTATATCAATCTTTGGAGCAAGTAATGCATGTACGTGGATGATTCTCACCCTCTCTCGTGTTCATTTGCATCCTCCCGATCTTTCACTTTGCAAATTTTGTTATCTGTGCATGATCTTGCATCACATTTTAATGGTTTGTGTTTATTGGAAAGATAGGTGTTCTTCATTCCTTGGTGCATCAGCTTTGTTAGTTTAGGTTTATTTTTATGCATCTTCTTACCCTGTCTCCTTGGCGAGTTAGATTAGATTTTGAGTAAACCTCTGCATTTTTCGTGTGCATCTGAACAGAGGAATAGGAACCAGCCTTCTCTGGAGATTCCTTTCTCATTTTTGCAAGTCCCACACTTGGAGAAAGGATTCAATGTTGTGCAATCACACTGGATGCTAGTATGATCAACTAGAAATTTGATTAACATTTAGGGTGCTTGCTGATTTGCACTAATAGTTTTGGCACACCGGTGGGACTTTAGAGGTATTCACTTTTATTGCAACAAGATCGATGTGCACTTGTTGTAAGTTCCAACTTTGAAGGAGCTTAAAATCACACATCTGGTGACTCCAAAAGAAGCATAATCCGCTGGTTTCAGCAGTCCAAGCCTGGCAAATTTATGAGAAGAATACAGACTAGGTCAAGAACTAGGGAGGAAGGATTATTTGTTCATCTACACCTATCTCCAGGAAGAGAAAGAAGGGGAAGAAGAGCTCAAAGATCTCCATCTCCACCTAATAGAACCTTGTCAACACCTCCACCTAGTAGGCCTTTCATCCAATCAACAAGGGTTCTCAGGCCAATCAGAATGGCACAACCACCGAATCCGTACGTCAATTTCACTAGCAGCAACCCACTTGCTCTCAATGCACAACATCCAATCCTAGTTGCAGCATTGAAGAACATTCCATACTTCACTGGAGAGAACCAGACTACTCCTGGTGATCATGTTAAAGACATTGCCAACCTTTGTGCAATTCATGAAATCAATGAGATGCAAGTTGCTGTCAAATTGCTAGCATCCTCATTCAAGGGGAAAGCTTTACAATGGTTCAGGAGCCTTGCCTCAGGTTCTATTCAAAATTGGAACCAGCTATGTATAGCCCTCCATGAGTAGTTTGGGGAAAAGGGAGACAACTTGTCCCTTTTGGAGTAGCTGACAACTATCAAAAGAGCTCCCAATGAGCAGCTGACTGATTTTAATTTCAGATTTCAAAGGACTTGGGAGAGGATTCCAGTGGCAGTAAGGCCAACGGTAGAAGGTGCTTTTCTATATTACCTTAAAGCCTTAAATTCTGATATTTCTATGTTGATTCAGTCCATGGGAGGCATAACTATCCCTATGGCTTATAACATTGCCATTAGGGCTGAAAATTGTTTGATCAAGCTGGAAAGCTAGCTCCTAGGCCTCTAATGCCATTATATCCAAGTTTAGAGAGCCCAAGTACTAGTCAAGCGCTTGTCTTAGCTTCTATTCCCACTCCTAGAAATCAGAGTTCAAATGAAGCTTCTACTTCATCTCCAAGTGCCTCAAACGAGCTTCAAGAAGTCATGAAGCAATTGCAAAATTTAGGCAATGAGCTGGTTACTCTCAAGAGGCAACAAACCCAAAGTTTTAGACCTTCCTTCCAGCCTCAAGATCAGCCTAACAGGTAGCCATATCAACCTCATAGACCACCCAATCTAGCTGCAAATCTGAATCAAGCAAGGCCTCCTACCAACAGACCATTTCAGCCCTATAATCCAAATGCTATATCTGCCTCTAAGGCATTGGTGCTAATGAGAAAACAATGTTGCTCAGGAGTATGATTGGTGTTTTCCATGTAATGAACCTCACAACCAATCTATGTGCTTCAACGGTGCCTTAAATCAAGCATTTATGGTGACAACTACTGGTGTGGAGGATGAGGGCAGTCAAGGAAACAACCAACAACAAGAAACATTCCAGCAGCAATCAGCTCCAAATGACACCACACTTGTGAACTGGCAGGCAGAGGATTTTTGTGGCTTAAATCAAATAGTCTCTCAAGGGGTTGCAGCCAACACAAGGTCAAAAAGGAGAAATTTGGGTGAAGGACAGCCATTGGATCCAAGTAATCCACAACCTTCTACCACTCCACAAGCTTTTGGAAAACAAAATGTAGTCCCAAACATGTAAGGAGCACCCAAACCAGCTCCTAAACCAACTCAAATACCAGTTGCTGCTGCCCACATGTAAGGGATGAATATGCAAACCAAGGGATAGCAAAGAGATCCTTCATCACCATTTAGTATCATTGATAAGATGAAGAAGACAAACGTAAATATATCGATGTGGGAATCCCTATCTATTCCAGGCCGAGAGATTTAGTACAAGCTGCCATGAAGGATTGGCCAACTTCGAATCAAAGCAAGTCCAAATGCAAGAGAAAGTGCTCACAAATGCTACCCAACCGAAGGGAATCATGGAGGACAGCAAGGTAAAATGTTGAATCCCCCTCCTTTTATGTCTCATTAATCATTGGAAAACAATTGGTGCACAATTGCATGATTGATTCCGGGAAAGTAGCTCGGTGATGCCCAAGTAAATAGTGATCACCTAGGACTTCAATATGAAACCATATCCAAAGGGGTAGTGCGGTTGGATGGGACAGAGCAGAATAATAGTTGGGGTGATTATAAACTTGAGTCTTACCTTGCATGCATGTCAAAATGTTGTTGTTTTACAAGATGTATCATTATAGACCTTCCACCACTCTTTGCCCTATGTTTGTCAAGAGATTTCATAGCCAAGATTGGAGGATATTTGTCTACCGATTGGTCACACATCTTCGTAACGAGGTATGGAACCAAAGCTACTCAGTTTGAACCTATTGCAAACTTCCACATTGAGCCCTACACTCCAAGTCGATCAATGCCAACCTGTTCAAAGATTTGATCAAGAAGATCACCCAAGACCGATGAAGTCGACACAAGGTCGGAAGCATCCTAGATCTAACTCTTGATGAATGGGCAAACAAGGTGCATGCTTTTGATCCTTATCAAGAAGTAGAAGAATCTGAGCTAGGAGTCTATTGCATACATGAAGAAGATCAGCCCATTCCTAGCATCACCAAGCCAGACCACAAGGATGAAAATGAGGTATGGCAGTTGTTTTTTGATGGATCAAGGAGTAGACAAGGTGCGGGAGGTGGAGCCATGCTGGTTTCACCTCAAGGAGTAAAGTACTATTCAGCTTTTAGATTTTAGTTTGCATGCTCCAATAACACTGCTGAATATGAAGCCTTGGTGCAAGGGATGCATTGGGCAATAAAGAAAGGGATAAAGAACTTGTAAGTCTTTGGTGACAGTGAATTGATTGTAAATCAAGTCAAAAGGCAGCATGCTACCAAGAATGATCTACTCAAGTGTTACAAGAATAGGGTGTGGGACCTCATTGAAGATTTTGAGGGCTTTGGCATCAAATCAGTCTCTAGGAAGGAGAACCAAGCTGCTGACGATGTGCTTGCGGTAG
Organism: Taxus wallichiana var. yunnanensis; assembly: GCA_018340775.1. Lineage (NCBI taxonomy): Eukaryota > Viridiplantae > Streptophyta > Pinopsida > Cupressales > Taxaceae > Taxus > Taxus wallichiana. The sequence goes on from CM031238.1 coordinate 695,191,576, forward strand.
TTGGGGCAGCCTTTGACATTGTGGAGAGCATTCAAAAGAAAGACAAGGTACGCCCAAACATCCATGTGATTGTGAGGCCTTCAGTGCAAATAACAATGTAAGTTGGCAAGTGTTTGAAAATGATCAACAAATCATCCATTTCTTGCAAGAAGAGGCTGAATTCTCAGCCAAAAATTAGGAAAAGTTAGAGCAGCAGTATGGTGACCAAGTGGTACAACTGAGAACTAACAAGCTGCACAAGGGACTTATCACTTTGGAGTCCATTTTCAATCCCAATGACCAGCTTTAGGAAAGAGAAAGCAAACATTCAGTCAAGAGAGAAGATTCAAAGATCCATCTTGGTGGAAGAGAACAAACCATTGTAAATTAGAAAGATGACAACTAAACAAGAAAAGTATGAGTTCATACAGCTGTGTCAAGAGTTCCTTGATGTGTTTGCTTGGAGCTACGAAGACTTGAAAGGTTTCAATCCCGAGTTAGCTCAACACACCATTGAGTTGGATCCAAATACTAAGCCCATCAGGCAGAAAAAAAGGCCAGTCAATCCACACATGGAACCTCTCATGAGGAAGGAATTGAACAAGTTGATTGAGTCAAGAATCATATTCCCAATCAAGCATTCTAGTTGGGTTGCCAACTTAGTTCCAGTTAGAAAGAAGAGTGGAGAGATCAGATTGTGTGTTGACTTCAGAGACTTGAATAGAGCATCTCTCAAGGACCATTACCCACTCCCTTCTATGGAGAAAATTTTGCAAGTGGTGGTGGCTCCGAGAGGTTTTCACTACTTGATGGCTACTCGGGCCACAATCGATTATGGTGAAGGAAGAAGATTAGTTCAAGACAGCCTTCACAACCAAATGGGAACTTATGCATACATGAAAATGCCATTTGGGCTGTCCAACTGACTGGAGCTACCTTCCAAAGAGCAATGGATATGGCGTTCAAAGGTTTGATCAACAACGTGGTGCTAATATACCTTGATGATATCACTATTTTTTCAAAGAATACGGAGACCACCTCTCTCATTTGAGATAAGTCTTCCAAAGGTGCAGGAGATTTGGAGTGTCTTTGAATCCTAAGAAGTGTATCTTCCTAGCACATGAAGGAAAGCTCCTTGGCCATATTGTCTCCAAAGAAGGATTAGCAATTGATCCAGAGAGGGTTGAAGCCATAAGAGCACTACCATTGCCAAGCCATAAGAAGGCCCTTCAGAGTTTCTTGGGGAGAATAAACTTTGTTCGGAGGTTTGTCCCAAATTTTGCAGCCCTTGTCAAACCTATCACCAAAATGTTGAAGAAAATCATGGCTTTCAAGTGGACAGTAGAAGGAAAGGAGGGTTTTGAAGCAATCAAAGAAGCCATCTCCCAAGCACCAACTCTCATCAACCTGGATTTCTCCAAGGATTTCATCCTCTATGCATTTGGAGGTAATGATACTATTTCGCCATTTTGGCAAAGCGGTAACAAGGACAATGATGAGCAGCCAATTGCTTTCTTCAACCAAATCTCGGAGGACTATGAGGTGAGATATTCTTTTATTGAGAAGCATGTACTTGCAAGAATCGAAGCTTGAATAAATTCAAGCATCTAGTCTCAAACAACAAAGTTCAGTTGTTGGTCTCTCGTGCGGGAGTAATGGACTTCCTCCTCAACAAGGATTTGAATGAGAAAAGAGAAGGTTGGATCACTCGTGTCATGGAGTATGACATTGAGATCAAGGTCACCAAGCTGGTAAGAGGAAAAGGATTGTGTGAGCAGCTGATTCTGGGCAAGCAAAAGGGAGTATGCAATGAGGAAGAGGCTGTTTTGATAGTTCAAGACAGCCATGTGCAAGGTAGCACTCAAGAAGAGGATAATTTTGTCCCCAATCCTCGCTGGACCCAATGTATAATGCACTTCCTAAGCACGGGCCTATGCCTTCCAGAGATGAACAAGACCCAAAGAAGACACTTTGATTGCAGGCTATCCCATATGCCATAGTAGAGGGTGTTTTGTTCAAGAAATGGGTAAGTGCACCAAGTTGGGGGACAATTAAGTGGACATCAAATCCGAATTTTACATTAAAAACAACAAAACATCAAATTTAGTCTTCCGCGGACTTGAACTATGCCGAAAAGTAAAAATATGTCATAAAAATGGTACCATTGCTTAGGGAGACTATTAGCTTTGTAGAAATACTAATTTTAAAGTGAATAGAAGAGGATAAATACCATTTTATAATTTTTACTAGTAGTAGGTCTTTAAGACACTTTTTCCTGTGAATGTTTATGTCTACGTTTAAGACTACAAAATTTGTTTCACTTATCAGAATGTGATAAAACTTATACCATCCCAACCATGGTGAAATTATATACATGTTCAAAAAAAAAATTATTTGATTTCAATATTTTTTGATGAAGTTATGGCGGGCAAACGGAAAGTGCTCTGTTTTCTTTATGTTTTCATACCACTTTCACGGAAAAAATCATAAAAAATAAAATATTACTCAAAAAAATACAAAATAAAATCCATCCCAAGATAGATAGTGGCATATAACTTCTCACCAAAGGAAAAAATATATATCAATTTTTGGTCATCCAAATTGTGGGCAAACGGACTATAATCTTATCGGCGTTTTTAAAAAAAATACCAAGTCATTGAATTTTGAGTGTTTAATATAGCTAATCTTGTCCATTTTTACAAAAATTAGTATTTTAGAAACTACATTCGGATGCTATGAGTCATATTAATACAATTTTGTCTAATTTTGACTGTATGTATTGTTAATAATCCTCTACAAGTTGATATTATGTTGTTATTTGCAATATGATGTCCACGGATGACCTATATTTGTCCATCAACTTCCGCACTTACCCAAATATGTGAATGGAGTACTGCTGAGATGCATTGGTACAAATCAGATTCATAGGGTGTTGGAAGAGTTCCATGGTGGACCAGCTGGTGGTCATTTTACACCAAGAGTGACAGCCCTAAAAATCATGAAGGCTGGTTATTATTGGCCCAAGATTTTCAGTGATTGCTTCGCGTGGATCAAAAGGTGCAAGAATTGTGCATTCTTCACAGGTAAAGAGAGGCTTGCTGCCCTCCCATTGCATCCAATTTTAGTTGACCAGCCATTCATGCAATGGGGTTTAGACTTCATTGGAGTCATTAATCCCAATTCAAGCCAAGGGCATAAGTGGATTTTGACAGCCATAGACTACTTCACCAAATGGACCGAAGCAGTAGCACTCAAGGAAGAAAATGAGTCTAGCATCTTAGACTTCTATGAGGGGATAGTAACCAGATTTGGCATACCTGCTACAATAATCTCAGATAATGCATTAGCATTCATTGGATCCAAGGTGACTGAGTGGGCTGTCAAGAACAGGATCTACCTAAGTACTTCATCAAACTACTACCCTCAGGGTAATGGCCAGGCTGAATCTACAAACAAGAACTTGTTGAGGATCATTAAGAGGACTCTTGATGAGAATCAGAGGTCTTGGCATACCAAACTAAAATCAGCCTTATGGGCTGATAGGATAACTCCCAAGAGATCCATAGGTAACTCTCCATTCAGGCTTGTTTATGGAAGAGAGGCAATCTTTCCCATGTCACTTGAGTTGCCAACATTAGAACTCATGAAGCAGTTAGAGTTGCTAGAGTTTGGGCCCATGGAGGTGAGATATGCAGAGTTGATGGAGCTCTAAGAGATCAGAGATCAGGCATCCCAAGCAATGGGGAAGGATCAAGCTTTGATCAAGAAGACCTTTGATAGGAAGGCCAAGAGTAGATCTTTCCAAGTTGGAGATCTAGTGTTAAAATGGGATGCAGATAGAGAAAAACTGGGAAGGCATTCAAAATTTGATGCCATTTGGAGTGGCCCATACATGGTCACAAAGTGTAAGGACAACAATGCCTTCCAATTGTCTTCATTGGATGGCGAAGAAGCGAGATTCAGTCAACGGAATCTATCTAAAGCATTGCTACTAAAGGGAAATTCTCCACCTTGTAAATATTAGCTTAGGTTTTCATTCCTCCAAGTGCTTGTGCACATTGTTTTGCAGTAGGTTGTTTTGCTTTCCCTAAGTGCTTTGGCACAGGCTTGTCTGTCCCTAGGAATGTGTTTGCAGACCTTGCTCCATCAGGTGATATTCCATCTTCCTCCTTGCAACGTTCTAGTCAGTTAGGGTATCAGATAGAAAATCAGGTGACTCCATGCCCAATGGATGCTTCAGATAACTGGTAACTTCATCCAGCAGGCAGATGACCCCGCTGAGTCGCCAAAATTGTTATCCAAAATTCACCCCTCAAGGTAATTTTGATAACATGCATCAAATTGTTCGTTCCGAGCAAGTAGATTGATTCAAGGCCCAAAATCATGTTTTCGGGGTCCCCTCGGCCTTTTTCTAACTCCCCCATCCAAGAAGAAATCCCAACGAGTTAGAAAAAATGGAAAAAATGCAAAAATAAGGTTGCAGGATTGTTCTAAGGCATTTCGGGTCCAAGGGTTCAGTAAATGACCGAGGTTCTTCGTACAAGATTGGTGCCAAAAAGCAAGAAAATCGGCTAAGTCTTTTGTCCCAGGCAGTCCGCGGGATAGTTGGGACGTCGAGACACGAGGGACGCGAAAAGCCGAAACGACCAGAGTAAGAAAAACCATCCAAGTCTTTTGTCCTAGGCGATCCTAGGACAGTTGGGACATCGGGACGTGAAAAGCGAAATGGCAAAGCAAGGAAAATCATCTAAGTATTTGTTTCGCGCGGTTTGGGGCGATCGGGTAAAAGGTACACGTGGGACGCGAATCGCCGGCCGGTTGATTTGCAAAGACAGTCTATTTTGAGCGATTAAGAGATATTTGTCCGAAGGCATTCGGGACGGTTAGAATAAAGGACACATGGGATGCGAAAGGGTGAAAGGGGTGCAAACAGGACAAGTCCATTTTGGGCGGTTCGGAGATATTTGTCGTCCTGCAGTCTGGGACAGTTGGGACAAAAGTACGCGAGGGATGCGTGGGACGTGAAAAGGTGAAATGGCAAAAGAGACAAGGAGGCCCGTGGATGAATCAGAACGTGCCACATGTCAGAAGAGGAAAAGTTGGAAATTTGGCTAAGTGTTTCACCAAAAATCCAAAAGGAGTGTTTTGGCCCGCTGCCCCGGCCAACGAATCAGGTCATGCCACATGTCCAAATGGCAAGAAATTTTCAAAGGATGAGCTCGGATGAACCAGAACCTGACACGTGTCATCCAAGTGGTGGAGCATGGGGAAAATTTAAAATTTTTTCCAAAATGCAAAAAGAGGTAAAATTCAATTTTTTTCCCGCCGATCCGTTTTGGGCCTGTTTTTGCCCTAAATCTTCAAATGGCCATAACTTTCGATCCAGAGCTCGGTTTTTTGCGTTCTTTATATCAATGGAAAGATGGTGAAATTCTCTACATGATTCCAGGGTCAATCTTGCATTTTGGTTCAGTTTGGAGAGAGAAAATTGAAAAACACCTCTGGCACGTGGTAATGGCCAGAAATGACGTTTCAACAACCAGCTTTAATGTAAAATACAAGTTTGCGCTTTTGCTAGGGTTCTCACCCACCACCATAATGAGATGAATTAAATGCAACCTAGAGGTGGTTGGGGTAGATTTGGATTTCCTCTCTCTTCCCTCTCTCATTCTTCCTATAAATTGTAAGGAGGGGCTTCTTTCTAAGTGTTGGACATTCTTGTTTTGCCCCTCCCTTCTTCTCTTTGGCAGGTGAATTTGTGGAGTTCAAACCTCCCATTTAAAACTGTAATGCAACTTTTCCTCTTGGAATTTTGTAGTGTATTGTATCAATATTTGGAGCAAGTAATGCATGTCTGTGGATGATTCTCAACCCTCTCTGTGTTCATTTGCATCCTCCTGATCTTTCACTGCAAATTTTGTTATCTGTGCATGATCTTGCATCACATTTTAATGGTTTGTGTTTATTGGAAAGATAGGTGTTCTTCATTCCTCGGTGCATCACCTTTGTTAGTTTAGGTTTATTTTTATGCATCTTCTTACCCTGTCTCCTTGGCAAGTTAGATTAGATTTTGAGTAAACCCTCTGCATTTTTTCGTGTGCATCTGAACAGAGGAATAGGAACCAGCCTTCTCTGGAGATTCCTTTCTCATTTTTGCAAGTCCCACACTTGGAGAAAGGATTCAATGTTGTGCAATCACACTGGATGCTAGTATGATCAACCTAGAAATCTGATCAACATCCAGGGGTGCTTTGCTGATTTGCACTAACAGAGATAAACATGTATTTTCTATCATGTGTGCTCTTGAGAAATTCAAGAGTATGCTTACCAAAAATAATTTTAAGGTGTTAGTTTCATAGTGCGGTGTAAGAGACTTCATCATGGGAGCATAAATCAACTAGAAAAGAGCTAGTTGGTAACCAAAATCATGGAGTATGATGTGATTATCAAAGCAACAAAGATTGTTAGAGGTAACATGCTCTAAAGTAAACTTACTAAGGACACACAAAATGAACAAGAGGATTCATTATTTCTTGATGAATATCCTCCACGTGATGAAGTTGAGAAAAATGAAGAATCTAGCACACACACACCTAGATGGAATGTATGATACTAAAAATAGTCTAATAGTAGTTAGTAGTAAGTTCATACGACAACCCAAAGGATATTTTCATCCCCTATGAGATATGTACTATTTTACATGTTATTTTATTCTAGAAACCTCACATGAACATAAATGTTAATCTCAAAGGGTAAATGGGATGTTGATTTTTTTCGTCTTTATTTTTTAATATAGACACATTGGTGGAATCATATTTTCACTATAATTTTTTTGCACATTTTAAAATTTTCGCTTGATTACTTGCATGAGTTCTTGTTTTTGGTACATTTTTTATCCACTTAAATGATTTAATATTTGATCCTCTCAAGGAATTTAAATACTTATTTTAAAGTTCATTTTTTTAGACTCTATCTACTTATGCTACCTTAGATTAGGTTCATACTATCTCAAGACTATCATTTTATGAATTATTACAAAATACTAAGAAGAAGACAATATTTTCCTTAATTATAAATACTAAGAAGAAGATCATAAATTTTTCCTTAATTAATTTGGTACCATTTTTATTTCAAATATAGACAATGTGGTGTGTATTTGATCTTGTTATTTGAGCCAAAACACTATAAATTGGGAAACGTTGTAAATACTAGATAATTATACGTCATGGGAAGGGTTGGTGTATAGTGTGCCTCATTAAGCACATTATCTTGGAATTGATTCTTTCCTGGATACATTGTAAATGATTCATGTAACTAACTTCATACAATCACATAAGAAATTAGTAACGTGTAATAAAGAATAAAATGTTATTTTTTATATTTTTGCACTTTTGGGAGACATGATTGATTTTAATAAAACTCCTATCATCTCACTCATTTCCCACAAAGATGACCTAAATATTCATTTCAAGAAATATTATCACATTTACAAATATAGATTAACATGTTAGACTTACTTCCAAAGTGAGCCTAGTCTACCAATTGTTACTAATTCTTTACATTTAGAATATTAATAATAAGATTTTAACTTGCATTTTGTATCTGATGCGTTTGTTGTTGCACCTATTATAAAATCCACATTAGATCTATCCACAATTATTAATAGATCATTTGAGAAGTGAACATTTTGTTATGGTTACTCAATAGTCAATTATATGGGTCACTTTGGCATAGGAAATCATACACACTTGTAGGGATTTATTTCCCTCAACCATACTACTCCTTTAATTTTTATCCATTGTATTAGATATAGAGAAATAATTTTACCATCATCGAGATCAAATTGTGTGAGCTCATATTTATTTGTATGATCTACTCTTCGTGAGGATATTTAGTGACATACAAGTTCATCTTCACATTTACACAGACTTGAGATACGTTAGATTGTACTATTTGGGCATTAAAGTCTTGCCTCATCCTTCAAACAATTCCTCATATGCACCATTCCAAAAATAACATGAGATCACATGTGAACATATTATTCTACCATTCGAGTTTATATGGGATGGAATCATAATGAATTATGGTGGCATCATTAGCATAATTTGCATCGAAACTATAACCACTATAGGTACAAGATACTACATAATTCATGCACTTTTAAGTATTACATAGAATTTATTTTGTGGGGTTTGTGCATGGAAATGGGGAACCAAATGGGGGTCGAAAGTGGTTGTTTTTTCTAAAATCAAAAATTTTGAACTTCAACATGCAATTTGACCAACATATCTCAATTTTTGACAATTTGATTAGGATAATAATTGTATAGCTTGGAATCCGGTTTCCTAACCACTTTGAGTTTTCATAAAAAAATTGGATATTAAGAGGTTCAAAAGTGGTATGCACATAAAATGGTCAAAAACATTATAAAAAATATAACGTAGTGTCACGTGTACACCACCCTCCTTCCCCCTCCCCCATTTTTTGGTTTCTTTAAATTATTTTAAAATCCCTTCATTAGAAGGTTGGTTCGATTAATGTATTGGGTCCCACTATTTTTGTCTATTTTTGATGAATATATTATTTTTCACTATTTATAAAATTGGAAAAATATTGAAAAATGAAAATCATGAATATGTTTGCCCCTAATTTTGAGAAAACTAATAAAAATTAATTATTCTTTTGAATGTGTGTAGAATGAAGCATATATTTTGACAATGTAATGTTTTTGAAATATGGACGAGGAGAACAAAAATAAAATATAAAAATAATACACCTGTTTTTGGAGAAAAATAAAGACACTAGTTCTAAAACTATTGATTATATAAATAAATACATGTTCATCAAACTAACATGAAGGTTGACATCGTAGTAGTGTTTTTTGGAATATTATTATAAAACACGCTATCTAATGGGATCACACTTGATATTTACATATATTTTTGATACACACACACACACACACACACACACACACACACACACACACACACACACACACACACACACACACACAGATACACACACACATGTATATTTACACATACACATACATACATACATATATATATATATATATATATATATATTGTATGTATGTAATATGTGTGTGCGTGCGTGCATGCATGTATATATGCATGCATGTATGTATGTATGTATGTACACACACACACACACACACACACGGAATAGAAACTCCAACCCTTACACTTAGATCAATTTGTAGTCTTATGGTTGATAGGAAGAATATTTTTAGCTCTAGAAATCCCTATGACACCCATCCTTATTTTATTAGGTTCTTTGGAGTGACTATAAATGCATGTAACACCCTTCTTCAATGATGGGAAACCCAAATCCATTATAAATTTGACATATCTATTGACCTATTAGAGATTGATCACCCTTAATTCACTTTGATTCCATCTCTAATAACTTCATCAAGGATATTATCCTTTGGAAAGATAAATAAGTGTATCCTTTGTATCTTTACTTACCAAGTTTACAAGTTTCATGTTCAAATTACAAGTTTCTATTACATTTTAAAATCCGATTTAAAGCTCAACTATGTTTATATAAACATTCACTACACTATATGGTGTAGGTTTCACTATGGAGAATATGTCAACACTAAAGTGAATCAAACATCTTGAATGAAGACAAATTATGTATACACATTCATGTATATTTTATTTTAAGTATGAAATTTCATTTCCTTCTTAAACAGGTGGGAATGGAATGTGAGTAAGGGGGAGAGAATGTAAACACCTAGATTTGACATTTTATCACTTAGAAATGACTAAAAGTGGTGGTATCCTAAATAATGAATTATGTGAACACATTGAGCCTAACTTGTCTATCCATAGTCCAGGTGGATGACTTTATCTGGAATCAATAGCACTCTGAATTACTCAAAAAAATTCTTTCATTAGTCCACAATATCTATCACCTCTAAGTTTCATTCCTAGAAGTTTCTAACAACTCACTCCCTTTTCGTATGAGACTACCAAACCATGTTTAATGGTTTAGCTCAAAACAAGCAATATTTTCCCAAAAACTAAACATTTATTAATTTCTAGATTTGATATATTTTCGAGTTGGTATTTTACACATGTTTCTCCATATTTTGAAATTATACCTATGAAAGTCGGTATATAAGAAATTCTATTCCAAGTTCATTTACTCACCTAGAAATTTCAAGGGAACTCATTAAAAATATCATTCTTTAAGTAGTCAAAGATTTGCTAAATAATTAATAAGAAACACCACACTCTAGGAGTAACCCCTAAATAGGATTGAAGCAACTAGGTTGTAGAGTCATACTTCCTAAGTTACAAGCTTCAAAATTCATGTCAAAATAAGCACACCAAACAATTATTTACATTATCAAGTAATCAAATTGTTGTTCCTATTTGCATCCATATGAATATGACATGGTAGGTGGATGAATATGTGTAGGATGAGGCCCTCTTTCAAGTATTTCTAATGTAGGTAACGTAAAAATTACACTTTAACCCAACCACTAAATATTTTGTATGATCTCTTAAACATGGTTAGGGGTTGAAGAGGTTTTAGATCATACATAGGATTCACCTATATGTGACACCTATGGTGTCATAGTGAAGTATATTTCAAAGGTTCGTATAGACACATTAAATTACTGGACCACCAACACATATCCATATGAAAATACCAAAAAATATGGAACCACCAAATAGTTATATACACATCTAATGGTATCATACCTTCTCAGTTTGCACTTTTAAGATTTAGAGATGAAGCACTTACAAATTATTTCTAGTCTTTTGACCATTATGTCCTTATGAAATTAACTTGATGAGTGCCTTTAATTAGGTACATGTTCATCTCCCTACTTGCACCTTATCACATTTAATATTTATTTCAATCGATTTAGCTTACATATTGCTAAATAGGTATATTCTTATCTAAATATTGATTATTAAAGTAATTAATTTTGATATATCTATCATTTCTAGACCTTAATACAAAATGTAATAAATAAACACCAATGTTTTCAACACTTTGTTTATTTTGGCTAAATCACTAGAATTCTTGTTGAGTGAGTAATGTTTGAGTTCATACTACAATGATTGCATAATTGGATGCATCACCATGAATTTCAAAGGGTTGATGATGTTAAACATTATAGGAATGAGTGAAATTCAGTTGTGATACTTATGATCTTCAAATGTACATTATTGCATAAATGTCGATGGAATGTAACTTTGACATGCATGATCTAGTTGTGCCACAATAAAATGTGCAAAAATCTAGGGATGAACTTCTTTGTAGAAATCAAAATGTTCAAGCGAAATTCCTAATGTATATATGATATTAAACAATTTTGTGCAATCTTGGACCACTTTAAGATTCTCTTGATCTACAATTATTTTTACATGATTAATGGTGTAGGTTAGGTATCAAATAGACATGATGGCAAATGAAGTACATTTACCTAAGATGGAATGTAACTAGTGTTATTAAAATGTTTCTAAGTGATGTATGGCATTCTCCAAAATATCTTCCCAAGTGTTGTTGAAGTTTAGGATGTCATCCAAATAAACGGCGATGAACTAGGAGCTGGTGAAGGGTATGATTGTGTTGTTTATCAAGTGCATGAGCGTTGGAACATAGACTATTTTTTTACGAACCCTCCTTAATTTTTAATGTTATCGTACAAATATCTTCAATGTACATTGGAACCTAATAATACATTATTCTAGGTCAATCCTTGTTAAATATTGTGCATCTTAAAATGGTATGACATATCACCAATTTACAAAGTATAAACGAACGTGTTCACTTTCTTTCCACATATTATGCATCATTTTTATGATTTCAATACAATAACTAGGTCCTAAGAATGAGCATACTAGTTTTATAAGATTTAATGGCACATTACTCATAGCTTCCTTGTCCTAATCCACAATTTCCTTCACACAACTATGGAACCCATCAAAATATTATTGATGCAATTTGCAAATGTTTGTATACGTTTAAATATGCTATCATGACGAAGAGTTTGTACAATCCAAATGAGAAGTAAGATTTGATGGAACTTCCATTTTTTCTCTTTATTCTTTGTCTTGATGCAAAGAGGATGTGGAAAACCGACCAAATGTAACGTCAAGTATCACTAGAATAATAATGCTTTCTCTTTTATGAAGTGGACGGCCAGGAAAACACATGATATATATTCCTTACCAAAAATTCCAACAAAGAAAGACAATTACAACAAATGGCAACCGACCTTTAGAATTTCCACATAAATTCTAACGTTTCAACAAATGGGGACGAACTTTATCTTTATTTTAAATTTTCTAAATAATTATTACTCACGCATTCGACAACTTTTATGATTCCAAAATGTAATTAAAAATTTAAATTATATATAAATGTTCATACTTAGGCATAATCATGGTTATCGAAAATAAAAGTATGATTCCAAAATGTAATTAAAAATATAAATTATATATAAATATTCATACTTACTCGGGCATAATTACGATTATCAAAAGTAAAAGTGAAAACAATTATAATCGACATGACAAATATATTCCACATGAAATGATGAGGAATTTATATAGCTTAGAGAATTACATTCTTATTTAAACTATAACATAATCTCTTTTATTAAAAATAAAAGTAAAAGTAAAAATAATTATTATCAACATGACAATTACATTTAAATGTATGAAATGATAGTAGAATTTAGATAGCCCAAAAATTATATTTTGGTTTGTTATTATGACACAATCTTTATTATATAAAGGAAAAGCAAAAACGATTTTAATAGATATGGCAAATACATTCACTTGCATGAAATGATAGGAGATTTTAGATAGTCCAAATCATTACATTCAAGTTACTTACTCTAAGCATAATCTTTATTATCCAAAGTAATAGAATTTATTTTTTTAATAGACATGATAAGTACATTCAACTCCATAAAATTATAGGAGACTTTTAATAGCTCAAATAATTGCATGGGGAATATTAGGACAAAAACTATTCTCTCGACAAAATGTATTTATGCCCATGTTTACTTAGCATAGAGTGATAAGTTGTTAGTAGTATCTCGATAAATAAAAGTTAGTAAGCAATTTCTTTTCTAATATTCACTATATGGCTCAAGTTTATTACATTTTTGTTTATGTAATTTACACAGTACAATTTTACTATTACAAAAACATGGTTGTGAGTTCAAATCATGGCCTCATGGGTGAAATTTCACATTATTTATTGAAAATAATTAAGTTTTTCAACAAATATATACAAAATTTCAGTTTTAATATTTTCCATATGAATGTGGAGACTACATAGAAGCATGCATGATGACCTTTGTTATATAATGGATGGGCATAGGTGTATTTTGATGGTAGAGTAACCGTTTCTAAACTTTAACACAATTATAATTATAAATTATATTTTCATGTCAAATTTTCGTATGTAGTCTTCCCCTTCAATTTTATTCCATTCCACCATTTGCCAATCACAATGTGTCATATGGAAAATTTCACACTTTCACTATAGTTTGTGCACGATTTATTATAATTTTAATACCTATTTATCTCATATACGATTGTTCAATATATTGTTTCCAACAAAATGCTATTTTTGTATTAAAATTATACTTTTTTTATGTCATCTAATGAAAAGTTTTGATACATTATAGATATAGAGAGGAGGTGAAGGGAATGTATTAAAGACCTTTTCTTGGGCTATTTCTTCATGGTTATTATTTGGGGGTGATGTTTTTTTCCACATGTGAGTAGTGGGAGTTGATGTATGCCACCACTTTCTTCTCAACATTGGTTCTTCAATGCTCATCCTACATTATAGGCCAAAATAGGTTCTATTCAATTACTTTGTATTTTATTTTTCAGTCATTTTTTAATCCATTATTGTCAAAAATGATTTCATTCCTTATAAATTTTCTCAATTTTGTCTCTTAAATTCAAAGTGCAATTTGTAGAGTGTTCTTTGTAATCAACGTGGTTATGTTTTATTGTAATTCTTTTAGTGAATTATAGTGGTCCCTAAGGAAGAGGAATATGTTTCATTTTCTCCCATTTTCCCGAGAAAGGATTCTTATTATTTTCTTCCCTATATCTTTTAGCCTTAAAAGAAATAGTGAGAAAGTTGAGTGTGTTCTTTATTTTTGAAACATGTTATAATCAAAGGTATTCATTGCTTTAACTTCATTTTTAATCACTCTACATTTTGCAGTTTTCTTTATTTATCTCGTAGCAATCAATGCATGAATGCAATGATTATATATATTTTAAAATAGGTTTCAAGGGATAAGTATATACTATGATGCACACATCCTCCATTTTCTTATACATTGGAAAATGAACAAATTTCATTTTTAATCTAATATGAGACTAAAAAGAATTTAAGAAGTGCAACTCTTACATTCTCGATTGTCTGCACGCATAAACCTTATTCGGTTAGGTGGTTATCATCCAATTTGAGAGGCCATCATTGTAAATCTACATTGATTTTTATTTAAGATATAGTTTGGGAATTTTAGAATTTGAACAATTTATTCATCGTTCAACTATGTTATGGGTATGGACATAGGTTTTGGTTTCTTTTTCATTTTAATTTTGTATGTGTGTATTGAAACATACATAAAAATTTGTAATATTTATTTTTCATTTGATTTTTGATGAAATTGAATATAAGAAGCTTGTATCCTTTTTATATCCACTTTGTTTTTGATAATATACTTTATTTTATAAGATACCTACAAAAAGGAATTTAGAATTTTGTATTTTTTTAATTAATAAATAAAGAATAAATGGAGAAAAATCAGTTTGAACATCTACATATGTATGTATTCTCCTCCTATAACTACCATGTAGGAGCATCCAAGTTCACATACAATCTCTCATCAATTAAAAATAGTTATGACAAACTTTTATACGTACTTATTATTGTAGGGAATATTAAAAATTTTCTATAGGAAGCTCTGTAGTATTTTTCTAAACCTAGACAAATCTTTAAGGGTTGGTGAAAATCTATATTTAAAGGAACATGGTTAAAATTTGAATTCATATTTGAAAGGTATTTCTCAAACATAGAATTCAAAAAAATTCATCATGGAGCCTTTATATTGTCCTCATACATTCTTGTGGGATGGAGAAGAAGCGCAAAAATCCATATGGAAAGATGGTAAAGCTTGAGTTCCATAATGTATAATGCATGCCCAAAGGATTGCACTATAAAGGTAGGATCATATTGATACCACACATTCACTTATGAATGTGATGTCATTAAACTAAAATGAAATAAGTTCTTGAATATTATGTCTATGTGACTTCTCATGTAATAACATGTAATTTATTTGAAAATATCAATGGTGGAATCATCTTATTTGGAGAATCTATATGAAAATAAAAATGATGAAGAAATCTTACTTATTTCAATTTTTTTTTTTAGTCCATCTCGTCTATCCAATTATTGTAGCTATGAAACAGTCCTATGGACCCTTATTCTTCACTAAATATTTACAACACACAAAATATATTTTTGGGTTGGATAAATAGGTCCTAATATTAAAAGTATATTCTCATGGGTATTTATAAACACATCATTACTTTTGGTAGATTGTATCCAATCTAAATACAAGCATCAAGAAATTTAGTTCTTGATTTAATTATAATAGTTAAATCCCATGAGGAAATAATTTAATGTATTTAAAAGGATTAGTGTAAATAAAATATCTCTTCACAAGTCTAGGAAAGGATATTATGATTGAATCATTCGGGATGCAATTTTTTTATTAATGTTGTTTTATTTCGATGAGTAGTGCGTGTGAAAATTTGGAAGAGTGTTTGATACTAAGTATTTAATTTGATATTTTTTAATAATAGAGGTATTTTTGTACAATTATATTGCTTATGTGTATTAACTATTAAGGATGCATGGTCTAAGGCATTATTTCATTAGACCCATAACCATGAACTCATATATTGGTATTAAAGTGACCAAAAAAATCTAGGATGGAGATTGTGAAGATATAAAGTTTCCATTTGCAAGGTTGGTAGAGGACATGGTGAAGTAAAAAAAAGTAGTAAAAGTTCTGTAGTTTTTAAGGAAGTGTAGTAGTAGGTTTGTAGTTTTGAAGAAAATAATATGACACCAATAGGAATAAGGAAATGAGGAACACTTTTCAATAATGTTTCTAAATTTTTGATGAGATCTCTGGAGCTCAAAATTGCACCCGTTATAGATCAAGATGAACTAGGGATTTGAGGTAAAATGGGATTTGTCTCCAAGTTATGGGACTTGCACTTGAGACAAACCTTTGGAGAAGGTCAAATTCCTCTACCTATTTCTATTGCTAAAACTACTCCTAGGAAGGGAAATGCAGCTACCTATCACTACTCTATGATTCCAAGGGACTAGGGTGAGAAGGAGATTCATGGAAAGTTAACCTAAACTAATGGGAGGAAATAACACTAGAAATAGAGGGATGAACACTCTCTTGAGTGAAAACAATGGAAAACATGCAAATGGAGGGTAGACAATTGTGCCACAGTTTGAAACAACACTTACACACTCATTTCTATAGAGAACAATAGAAAAAAACTACAAGGGACATAAAATACAGGAAACAAACAAACAAAGCAATGGATCGAAATAAGATACAATAAAATTCGAAATAGGGTAGAGTATAATCATAAAATAAGATTTTATTGCTTCCAAATAATGCACAGTCAATTACAATGATGAAAAAGGTAAGCACCCACATGCAATGAACCAAATATAAGTAGTGAAACTCAAAATGCCAAGGAACAATGCTAGAATAATGATCTTAGCAAACCAAGAGGGTATAACCTTTTACAATGAGAAATGTTCAACAATATATAAAAGAAAGGGGAAGAGAAGAGGAGGGAAAGAGAGGGAAACTCATATTTTCAAATACAACCACCAACGACTAGTAATAAATGTCAGCAAATGTGTACGTAGCACTATCAAATCCACCTCCCCATGTCAGCTTAGCTTGTGAAATAAGGAAGGAAACCAAATCTGATTAAATATGAGTGGTTAAGTTGAATGAATATGTGCATTAATTTCTGAGTCACGTTTCCCCATTTCACCTACCAAATCCGGCCCAAAATTTTATTTTGAAAATCTCGTCATGTAGCCCATGTTAGCATCTTTAACACAAGACCAAGAGCACATAAATCCGAGCTTTCTAGAAGAATTTATGGCGATTTGAAGTTTGTAGTACAAGATGAACATGTAAGACACATGCCACGATTTTGTCACTAAAGGTTTGGTTGAAAATATATATTATTTGTCTTTTCCACCACATACCATGAATTCATCTTACATGAGTATTTGACAAGAATTTGGCATGTTCGATTAGATGCGTGTTGTACACTTCTCCGACAAGTTGACACATGGAACTTAATGAATGGTGTAGAAGATATCACTGGCACATGCACAAGAGAAAAGGTGCAAGAAGAAGAATTCAAAGATCTTATCTAGCATGTGTAAGAGTGCACTTGAGGAGTGGGAAGAAAATATGCATATCTACAAAGGTATTCATGCATGCACAAAATAAAGGGAGCACAATATAAGGATGCATAGAGAAATTACGGTGGATATGTGTGAGGAGGAAAGTTAAAGAGGAGTGAGTACATATGAGGAAGTATGTGAGACTCAAGAAGGGAAGGAATGCATGGGAAAGCATGCCAAGGACTTAGCAAAATGTAAGGTATATCCGATGGCACACGCAAGTAGTGCATAGCGACCACGGAAAGAAAGTGAATGCACAACAAATGTGCATAGAGGGGAAATCGAAGGAGATAGTAGAATAAAGGAGAAGGGAAAATGTGCACGGAAGGAAATGAAGGGGAAAGAAATCACAAGGAATAAGGAGAAAGAGTGCACAAGGTTGTGTGTGAAGAAATATACCTAAGAAAAATTACAAAGTTATAAAATAAAAAGCGTACGCATCCTAAAAATTTTACACTCGTGAGCTAGAATGGAACTATAAGTTGTTAAAATTACTAGGGGAGTTATTTTGGACAGTAATTTTCTTATTTCGGGGACATCTCGTGTTAGATGAAAGAGACCACTTTGGCCTTATAATAATCCATTGGTCACAAAGTATTTATAAAAACATGAAATTACGATCACCAACTTCAAGGACACCCCAAAAGTCACTTCAAACACCGTCTCGACTCTGAATGGAACTATTTCAATCTTGTTGGAAAGTTCTAACCATTTGGAAGAACCTCTTTAAACTTGTGATCACATGTAATGACATATGGAAAAAACAAAAGAGTGTGCATAAGAGGAAATAAATATATGCAAAAAAATTATGCATAGAGCGCACTGGAGGAATTAAAACTACTCTAATATGTAAAATGATGTTGAAGAACTTAATGCAAGTGTTTGAGATATATCCCATTAAATGGGATTGACAATACATCTCCATTGAAATGAGGCATCATGAAATATTTATCCTCACAATAACCGATGATGTGAGGCGACCCAAAGTGCGTCAAACTTTGAATGATGTTTAGTTTTAGCTCATTAGTCCCATTTCAAGACCATATCACCCACTTTTAAAGCTTGAGGTATAGCCTCTCTGTCAAACCACTTCTTGGTTAATCTCTATTGTTGTTCTAACTTGATCATGGAACAAATTCTTAATTCTTCAAGTTTAACCAACTATGTCATTTTGATTTCTCTGGTCCATGCCCTCAAACTCTAACTACTAGCCAACTCCAATGAAGGCAATTCTAAGGATAAAGAAAGCATAGATTCTTTACCATAACAAAATTTGTATGGTGAAGTACCTATTTCCTTCTTCACCATGATTATGTGTTCCTAGAGCGTGTGTGAGAACTTCGTGTGCCATGACCTCTGACCGATATTCATTGTGTGTTTCATGATTTTGATGTGTTCTTATTAGTAGACTCATTGTTAAGCCATTACCTTGAGGGTAGTAGTTGGAAAAAGTCTTCAAATATATTCTAAGAATAAGATCCCAATAAAAGAGTACTACAACAAGGAAGGATTTTTCATTATTGTTTGCACTAAGGAAATATTTTTCATTATCGTAGATAATGGTCCGAGGAACGTCAAACCTTGTTACAATACCTTGAGAAAGTAAAGGATGAAAAACTTAGTTGATTCCTTTAGAACAATAACTTTTCTTTTCAGTCCCACGAGGATATGCCCTAGAAGAGAGAAATGCTACCATTTATGGGTAAGAGCATGAATCTTTGGGGAAAAAGGTGGACACAAAAGTGAAAATGAACAAAACACATACGTGGTTTTTAATAATGCTATCGCATTATGTTTTCTTAGGTTCAGTAATTCACAAACCTAAAACATGTACACATTTTATATAACTATAAATCAAAAATTCCTGAGCACCCTTAATTTCTATTTACCAAAAATGGAAGTTTGAGAGCAAAACCATGAACTCACGTTTATATTCAGCTAGATCTAGCTCCCACGATCATCTAGGAATCATTCGTAAAAAGATTAGAATTGAAAATGGCACCAAAAAGAAGAGGTAGGAAAAATTATTTTCTCTAATTGCATTGAAATTTTGTAATTATATAGTAGAATTTTAATTTAATACATTTTATTATTTTTACACTTCCACCTTAACCCTAACCAAACCCCGCACTTCAAGTGAATCATCCTATCCCTTCTATAGTTATTGAACATCCCCAGGTAGTCATAAGCGGCCTATATAGTGGAAAAAAATTTAAAATTGAGGAAAAATTAAAAATGAGGGTTTACAATTCTATAAACCCCACCTTGCCTCTCTTGCAAAACACATTGGAGGCATTATTTTCTCAAGTTGACATGACAATGACCTAAATTGATCATTTAGCATATTATAGAGAGCATTGTAGGGAATATTATGCCAAAAAATTATCATATATGGATGTAAAGAAAAAATAAATTACAAAATACCTCATATAATCCTTATTCACGAATCCCCGAACCAATTTTCCAGTTCCGTTATCATGCAAACAATTTCCAATCCATTGGTGTAATAGTGATTTGATTAAAAATAATTTTTGGGAGTGATGGTGGATAGTGTTTGATTTTCCACCTTGCAATAACAACGAGGCTCCACTATAATTTTTGAGGAAACTCTATTGTGAGTTTATCCTCAATGAGATCCCAAACTTTTTGGTTTTCTAGATTTCTAGGGCCAAGGAAAAGGCTCTGCGTGAGGATTGACTGGTGCACAACATGCACCTATTCAAGCAGGTAGAGTCCCCACATAAAATACCCTCATCTTTAGAATGTACCTCCAGAGTGAAGGATAAAGTAGAGATATATACAATGCACGTGCTTCGGGTGATATCTGATGCCCTTCTCTACGACATACGAGGGAGATTTCTGATCTAGATGTTCATGGAGGTACACAGAGTATTCCCTCGATCATATTAACATGAGGTCACATGTTTTCACGTCATGTGGTAGCATATGCTTGGGGCTTGAGGAGGATGCTACTTTTATGCATACTAGTGTTGGTGGAGTTTCCGCATGTGATACACATGATAATTTCGCTATGTCGAAATTTGTTTTAGTGATACACTTGGATTCGAAAATTGGCAACGCCTTCACAGTGTATTTGTTACTTTTTGTTATATATGTTACAAAAAGATCTAAGTACTTGATTTAATTATATATATTAAAATTTTGAAATAATTATATTTGTACATGTATTCATTGATATTATAGTGTGTGAGAGGGATATCATCATGCCGACCAAAGGTCATGAGCACCATGCATATGCATTATTAATTGTGTAAAATTTTCATGTATGAAAATATATATAACTTTAGAACTTAGATATATGTCTATATATATATGTATGTTTGTGAATAGATATTTTATGCTCAACTAAATTGACATGATATATGTTTGATAAAGTTGATGACCTCACTAGACACACCACCATCTCTGTAAGGAGTAGAGAAAGGTGTTGTCGTTACGATTCATCTCATCAGCTAACTCACAAGTTATTCAAACTACATGTATTTTTGTTAAATAGCTCATGTAATTCATATTATGTTAAATTATGTTAATAATTTCCTTCATTGTAGCATTATTAAATTATGTTAATAATGTCCTTCATTGTGTATATGCAGGAGTTACTTGTGAAAGATAAAACCCTATTCATATGATTCATAGGTGTGGTGTGGTAAAAAAATAGTTGTATATTGATAAAATTAGTTAAAATATTGTCATTACACATACATGTACTTAGTTGGCATAAATTTTTTTGATCTGAATTCAAAAAATTTATTGTTAACATAGTTCTATTTTGGCTAATTTTGATGTTTGATTTTGTGATCTTATGTGTATGTAGGGTTCAACCCTTCCATTTTTACTTTGAGGGCACAAACTCCTTGAGATCATCATTTTGATACCCCCATTCATGCTCCAGGATCTCCCGATGACTCATCTGAGTGTGAGATGTAGATTTAGTGTGACCGAGAGATTGCGGTAAGTGCATGTAAATGTAAATAGTTTCATTAGCATGGTCTTATACATGTTGAAAACTTATATATTAAGTTTTGACAAAAGTATTTGCATTTACGGTTTCAACTACACGTGAGTTTTGAGTGGAATTGGAATTGTAGTAAGGCCATGGAGGATCTCGAGGTCATCTCGTAGATCTCAATCTACCTCTAAGGGAAGGCCTTCTTCGAGAAAACCAAAGAGAGGGATATATTTTGATGATTAGATATATATATATATATACATACATACATATATATATATATATATACATATATGTATATATGTATATATGTATATATACATATATACATATATGTATATATATATATACATATATGTATATATATATGTGTGTATATATATGTGTGTGTGTGTGTATACACACACACACACACACACACACACACACATATGTCTTATGACATTTTATTTGTATGCCTATGTGCATGGTATTGTATGCATGTTCGACATAATATGTATGTATATATGGAATTCATGTGATATTCTATGACCTATTCATGCATTTTTATATTTATTATGCACATTAATACAACTGAACTCAATATTTTTGTATGAGATCTTACATTTCGAGATTTTTTTTGTATGAAAATAATATGATGTGCACTTGACAATATAAGACATTATTGTTTATTTTTTCATCTATTAGTGTTGTATACTAGCGATTGAAATGCATAATATGCATGAATATTTGGACATAAATATTTATATAATGTATGTATATAAAGAGTTATCTAATTTGAGTAAATATTCGATTCAATGTATTAATGTGTATATGTGTATTTACCTTTCTATGCTTTTTTTTTTCGCTCATGGTATGTTTGTACTGTTTCCTATCTTATCATGCACCTAGAAATTATTCAATACTTCTTAGTCTTCTCCCGTTAAAACACCTCACACAATCATTAATACCATCACTAACTTGATTCATAAGGCTCCAAACACCACCGTTGTTCATCTTACCAAAACGATCAACTACACCCTTTAAGAAATGTTTTTCAGCAACAAGCATGGATAGAAGGATCTAAAGATACCAAGAAATTATTACAAGATTCATTAGTTCACATTTTCCATCCCTTAGGTTCTCTCAAAATCTTAGATTCCAACTCCTTCTGCAACTCCTTAAAGCTCATCTTTTCAATTTTTGCTCTTGAAGCACTAACTAGACTTGTCCCACCGTGATCTTGTGTAGCATATATACATTTGTATGGGGTTACCAAGTGATACAAATAATAAAAACAATACCATATCTCAATGATAGAATCAATAAAACTATTTAGACTTGTCAAAAACTTGCAAAAATTTCTTACTTCTTCTTAACAAAAACCTTATACAAATACTTTTCAATCACATTATATCATATTTTAGCCTACGTCAAGTAACACATTTTTCTCGATCTTGATCTAGGTTCAATTAGAAATTCCACACTCATTCCCATTGAAATAACTCTCACTCTTTTATCCCAATCCACTCATCCATCCTTGTTTTTTTCACTTACTTCCAACTTCTTTCGTATGGCTCTAAAAGAAATTGTCTCGTAACTCACATTAGGACCGATATTCCATCTTGCTGGTATACCATCTTATAGGTAACATCTTTAGGCCTCATCTACTAGTATGCTATCTTACGGTAACCTCCTCCTCTAATATCGCTCTCATTAAAAGAAATAATATAGAAAACTAGCCTTATTATTGCATCTTGATTAAAAACGCTCCTAGGAGCCGAGGGAGATTTTAAAATTATCATACAAGCATGGGGAGTTCTATACGGTAATACCAAAAGGATACCTATGACACAATGAGAAAAAAACTAACAAGGGAATAACCCCACCTTCCTTCAACCGAATTCCATAGGCACTACCATCACTATTGCCATTGTGAACATTATAAATGGGAATAATTCTTCAAGTGTGGATTCCTTTCCTGAAACTTACATGTTCTATGAGCACGACCAAAACTAGAACTAGAAACAAGAAAAGGACCAGAACAAGACATAGACAAGGAAACCCACATGCTTGCAAAAAGGACTTCATTGTGCAAGGATAGTCCAATTCTACTAATATTTTGAAGGATGGAAATTCTAAATATCTAGGAACAATTTGGTACAAGGAAATGTTACCCAATACAACTATATCCTTTTTTCTATAGCTCGTGATTTATATTTGGAGCTCTAAGAGAGTTATAAATTGAGGATATCAAGTCCAAAGTGGTATTTTGGGTTTGATGATTAAGATACCAAAAAATTTGATCCTTTTTTATGCTATTTTAAATCATTATTTCACTTGCAAGTCGTCGGTAAGAATGAAGGTTTCATTCGAAGAACAAAGCTTGATATGTCTAGTGCTTATGTAAGTTAAAAATTTAAGAGGATTTATGAGCTTCATTTTTATTTTCCAAGATGAATGTTTTTCTAGATGCAACGACATTGTGATTCAGATGCTTAGTGATTCTTGAATGTCCAATCCTACCACATACCCCAAAGTAGTCCTCAATCCTTAGATACAGGAGAAATTGCTACTTGGATTCCATTTATAATGATAGAGATATTTTAAATTTGTGTTATGACCTCTACATCTATACACATTTCATGTTGTTTGAAAATCACATCACACCCTTCACTAGCCTTGATGACTACCCTTATCATTTTGAAGGCACTTTTGATCCAAAAACAAGGGGTTTCAGACTTAAGGAAAAAATTAACCATTATGCCAAATGAATTGAAAAACAACTATCTCTCGAAAAGAGATGTAAATTACTTAAAGAGTTCAAATACATTAGTTATCTCTCGCCATGAGATGTCTACCCCTTTTCAGGTTACATATGCATTTATACTATTTTTAGAAATACGAAAGGGCACCTAGAGGAATGTGGAAGGTCACCGGTCTCGAGGGAGATGAGGTGTTTCATCTTCCAAGACTTACATGTGCACTAATTTTGTGAAACATACTATTTTTAGAATTTACTATTTTTAGACAAAGACTACAAAAATCACAATTTGGGCCCCTTAAACATGGATTTCTGGGGTCAAACGCTATCTGGAAAAATTTCTACACCTTTTCATCACATTCTATGCATTCCAAGATTTTCATTTCCTTTTGAACGGAGTCAATCAGAGCTATGGTGCAAAAGTTATGGTCTTTGGAAGTTGCGCCACTATAACTCGATTCCCTGGATCATTCCTCCCTCCTTCGAAGCAATGGTCCTCATTACATTAAGATGCCCCATCAAATGTCGAAATTGCTTCTTTACCTGGTATGTAGTGAGCCACTCACCTTGGTGACTGAGATTTCCTTTCTTTATCACACGATAGAGTTGAATAGGTTGTCCTCTAGTGGTCTTAGTCAAATTGTCCACAATCTAATCTTCTTTAACTGGGGAAAGACTTGCTAGATTGAGCTTGGAGATGTCCAATTGTTATGCTATGACTGAAGTATCCAAAAAAGGTGGATGATATGGCTTGAGGAGGTCCACATTGAATATGGGGTGCAGACCAAGGTAGGGTGGAAGATTCAAATCGAAAGCATTTTCCCCTACTTGCTTAGTGAGAGTGTAAGGACCATATGAGAGAGGTAAATTTGAATCTTTTTGTGTGGACTCGTAAGCCATTCCTTCCAAGGCGAAACCAAACCTTATCACCAACCTGGAAATGATGTGGAACCCTATGTTTATCATGGTGATTCTTATACTTTTATTCATTTTCTATAAAATGTCATGGACCTGGTGTTGAATGTGCTGGATATGTTCAACAAACCTTGTTTCCTTTTCTCGCTTCACTTTTTCCTTGAGGTGTGAATTCCATGGTAGGAATTGGGATGCATACATCAATGGGAGCTATAGGTTGAAATCCATAACAAGCTTGAAATGGACTGTGTTTAGTGGAGCTATGTAGGGCTCGATTATATCCATGTTGTATGTATGGCAGGCCTCATCCCATGTGTGGGAGTTTTGGAGTGGTACATATGAAGCATGTGAACAATTAGGAGATTCACTACTGCTTTTCCCATCGTCATGGGTGAAAGGATGTGGAATTCATCAACTTTGTGTCTAGCATTCCCCATAAGGTGGACTAGAAGATGTTCAGAACTTGCTATCCCTATTAGAAACAATAGACTTGGGGAACCCAAAGTCAATCCATACATGACTGAAATAAAGTTTGGCAAAGATTCTTCAGTAGAAATATTTTTCTTAGCAGAAACCATTACAGCCATTTTAGAAAATTGATCAACTACAACAAAAACACCATCATTCCCATGTTTCAAGTTGGAAAACTTGAGAGGAAGTCCATCGAGACAGATTCCCAAGGCTTGGTTGGTTCTGGAAAAGGTGTGTACAATCCCTATTTCTTGTTAATTGGCTTAACAA
This sequence comes from Taxus wallichiana var. yunnanensis, assembly GCA_018340775.1. Lineage (NCBI taxonomy): Eukaryota > Viridiplantae > Streptophyta > Pinopsida > Cupressales > Taxaceae > Taxus > Taxus wallichiana. Next base: position 695,217,477 of record CM031238.1, read on the forward strand.
TTGCATAAGGAGTACATGATTTAATATACTTCACCACATTAGTCCTTAGATTAGGCTAGTGGAAATGCTTCTAAAGTACTGCCAATGTCTTGTCCACACCAAAGTGCCCTGCAGTCCTGCTAAAGTGTGCTTCCCATATTAACTTCTATTGTTCACTTGCTGGAAAATGATGTGTCCCATATGGCAGAGGAAATTATCCTGTAGATAGAAATTAGTGACATGTTTTCCTTCATGGAGGACCTGATATGTGTCTAAAATTTAGGGTCCTTCTCATACAAATGCACCAACTTGAAGTTTCATGTCCGCAAAGATCAAGAATAGTTGTGAGGGCTGCAATTGGAGGGCAGCTTAGGCAATCTGTTGTTGAATTGGCACTTCCCTTCTTATGCTTTATTATCAAGTGAAACTATTGTAGGTATGTGGCCCATTTCTAGTGTCTCTCATTCCTCAGCTTACTCTATGTCTGAAGGAACTCCAAAGGCCTATGGTCTGTGTGGATTACTATCTCCTTCCCTAGAATGTAGTGTTTCCACTACTTACATGCCTAGATGATGGCATAAAGCTCCTTATCATATGTTGGGTACTTCTGACTGTCATTGAATGTTTCACTATGGTATGCAATAGGGTGGCCATGTTGCATGATAATATCTCCCAAGGCATACTCAGATGCGTCAGTCATAGGTTCGAATGGCTGATGTAGATCAGGAAGGGAAAGGATAGGGGCCGAGCATAACCTTCCTTTCAACCCTTCAAACACTTTTTGTTGTGCTTCCCCATTGGAATTTATCCTTGTTCCCTCCTTTAGTCACCGATTGAGTGCTCAGAAATATGTGAGAAACCTAAGACAAACCGATGATATAAATTGGCAAGGCCCAGAAGTTACTAAGCTCAGAGGATTCTTTGGGGTAGGCCATCTTTGAATAACCTAAATTTTCTCTGTTTCAACATGGACTCCTTCCTTATCCATGACGTAAGCCAAGTACTAGACCTTTGTCATCCCAAATGTGTAATTATATAGATTTGCATATAGTTTGTGCTTCCTGAGGGTTTGAAGTACTTCTCAAACATGTTGTAGATGCCTCTCCTAGGTTTGGCTATAAATGAGTATATCATCTAGGTAGACCACCACAAAGGAATTGGTGTAGGGCCGCAGGATGTCATCCATCATCTCATGAATGTTGCAGGTGCATTAGTTAGTCCGAAAGGCATGACCAACCATTCAAATAGGCCTTCACGAGACTTAAATGTAGTTTTCCAAACATCGGTGGGCTCGATAGGGATCTGGTGATAGCTAGATTTGAGATCAATTTTGGTGAAGAATTTTGCACCGTGGAGCTGGTCTAGCAAATCATCAATCCTTGGGAGGGGTAGCGATTCTTCATAGTGATTTTGTTCAAAGCCCGATAGTCAATGCAAAGTCTCCATGTTCCATCCTTCTTTGGCACCAAGACAATTAGACTTCCACAGGGTGAAGAGCTCGGCCTAATATGTCCCTTTCGAATCAATTCCCCGGAGTGCCTCTTGATCCTCTCATTTTCAAGGACTAACCTATGATACACATGGTTGTTGGGTAAAGGAGACCCTGTGACCAAATCAATAACATGTTTTACTCTGGCACTGAAGTGGCACTCCTTTAGGTGATTGGAATAGATCATCATACTTGGTTATGATTTGGTTGAGCTACTTTTGTTACTGCATTGAGTGCATGTTCATGGAGGTTGCAACAATTTTGTTTATAGGTTTTGGCCTGATCATCAAAATGACGAACTATTTGGTTTTCTCCACTAACTTCTTACGTTGTTTAGCACTTATGAGGGAGAAAAAAATTTGGTGGAATGACCTCAAGTATCCGATAATGTTGACTTCCAATGGTAATTGTGACCCTTCTAGGTCGTGACTCATAGATGCCATGTTTATCCCACATAAATGGCTAGCCTAGGAGCACATCACAAACATCTAATGTAGCAACATGACACATGACTTCATCATGGAAGAGCTTGATGGCATACGGAAGGAGGATTTTTGTGTGACTTGGAGGTCTCTTCCTAGGTTTAACCACCCGATACTATATGGCTAGGGATGTGGCTTCACAGGGAGGTTCATGCTCTTTACAACATCAACAAAAATTAAATTCTTCTAACTTCCACTATCAAGGATAAAATGCAGTGGCTTACCTTTTACCCCAGAGCTTGGAGTGGAATATACTTTCCTTCTCATCCATATTCTTGACTTTTGAGGTGGCAATGATCACATCTAGCTCAGCAACTATGATTTCATCCTCTTCATCCTTGACCTCGGGTCCGTGAGTCTGGGTGGTGCAGAGAGTGTTAAAGAAGATGACTCGGTGAGTAAGGAATTGATGGCTTGACATTCTTCCTGGAGTGGAGATTTGTTTTGTGGAGGTTGAACCACTTCCTATCTTCTCCTTCGCATCTTATTTCCTTGCGACTCCTTATGTTTCTAACCCTAGCCTCCATTCGGTCGGCCTTCTTTATCATTTTTCCCCTCGCGATTTGGTTCTTAGCAGTCCTCCTTTTATGATTTTGTTCAATCTTGACTGAAAACTTGTATGCCTCACCAAGGGTTTGAAACTAAAAGAATTCCATGTCCTCTCGGATGCTCCATTATAGGCCACTACAATATTTTAGAATCCTATGTTGTTCTGTGTCTTCAATGCCCAATCTTACAGACAAAGAATGAAATTTTTCAGTATAATCTTGAACCAACTGGTCCTTACCTTGACGGAGTTGCTGCCACTATATGTACAAATCATCATAGGCCCCAATAGGGTAATATTCTTCCTTTATGGCATCCACGAAATCATTCCATGTGGGTTCCTCTGTGATTCCTAGCTCATCCCTTTCGAGCCCATTCTTATACACGCCCCACCAATTTTTAACAGCAAGAGATGATTTCAATAGAGAAAATGTTATCTTTTCCTTATCAGTAAATTGATTGATAGAAAAATATGAGGTCAATTGGTCCAACTAGTTCTCTACTGCATCAGAATTGATCTTACCCTCAAAAATAGGAATGTCAAAATTTACTTGCACCTTGAATGGAGTCGGGGCACCAAAGGACTGATTTCTGAGATGAGGAGGCATGATTTCGTACTTGTAATTATTGCAAAATCTAGGTGAATTGTTGTAGCATCAGATCCTTTTTCTCCCTAAGAGCTTCATTCACCATATTTTTGAGAGGATCATTCGTCTTGGTGTTTTCCACCATTGGAGGTCACCTGCAGTGAACATGCAAGTATTCTGAAGGATCGTGTATGGACCACCCAAGCTTTTTATATCCTAACCTCATTCGGAGATCATACACTCTTAAGACGACTTAGCTTTGATACCACCGATCCAAACCGAGGGTTTTAGACTTAAGGAATAGATTAACAATTGTGCCAGATGAATTGAAAAACAACTATCTACGAAAAGAGATGTAAATTACTCAAAGACTTCAAATACATCGCTTATCTCCGCCAGAGATGTCTACCCCTTTTCAGTTACTGAGATGAATTTATACTAATTTTAGAAATACAAATGTCACCTAGAGGAATGTGGAAGGTCGCCATTCTTGAGGGAGATGAGGTTTTTCACCTTCCAAGACTTACATGTGCACTAATTTTGCAAAACATACTTTTTTAGAATTTACTATTTTTAGAAAACACTACAAAAATCACAATTTGGGGCACTTAAACATGGATTTCTAGGGAAAACATTTCCTAACAAATTTATGCACCTTTTCATCACATTCTACGCATTCCAAGCTTTCTATTTCCTTTGAACCGAGTCGATTGAGCTACGATGCAGAAGTTATGGTCCCCGGAAGTTGTGCCACTATAATTGCTGCCTAGATCACTTTTGAAAGCATCCATGGGTTTATCATTGAAGGAATTATCAATGAATGGAAGGTCACCAAGCCATCGGAAAACTGAATCCTATTCAAAACTAAATAAGAAATATTTATTAGGTGATTGATAACCCCCTGTATGCTCTTATTTGTTCCCCTATTGCTATGCTTACTCTATACAAATAGACTCAATGATGTTTCTAGGCACGAGGCTAGGAAATATGGTCCTAATATTATCATGCCCTCCTAGTCAAGTAGTCAATAAAATGAAGTTTTTTTGATTCAAAATAAATACAAATTTAGTGAGAGTATGAGAGGAAAAGAGAGTGAAAGGGAGATTGAAATTGTGTGTGTGAGAGAGAAAGAAAACATGAGAGGGAGAGAGAGTGTAAGGATGTCAAATGCATTATTTTGCAAATGAAACGTAATGGAACTGATACGATTGTGTAAAAATGTTATATTGGTTAGGTGAACACTTGTGGAGGCTTTTTTTGGTGTTAGATGTTGTCTTTGCTACCTTCGGGATACTTCGTCAAGGCGTAGTTACTTAAGAGCCCCGAGACCAAAAAAGTATATAACTTCGAAAAAATGATATATCAAGTATCCATGGAACTTGGAGAGGTCTCGTCTAATACTACACCTCCATGTCATGAAAATATAGGAAATCCTTTCATGGTTTACTCCATCTTGATTTGGGTCTCTCATTGTACTATTGTTTCATGCAACCATGCAAAATACTTTAGTCTAAGTTAGAGTAAGGGTGTTGAATGCATTATTTTGCAAAAAAACTCATGACACAAAAATGAATACACCAACATGTCCTGGGTGGCTTGGTAAATGCTAGTGGAGGCTTCGTTTCAGTTTCGGAAGGTGTCATTGCATTTGGGCTACTTTGTCCGTGCATAGTCTATTAAGACCCCCCCGAGACTAAAAAGGCTATAACTTGGTGGGTGATATCTTAGTATTCATGGAACCCGGAGAGGTATCATCTGATCTTACACCTCCATCTCAAGCCCTTTACAAAATACTATGTCAGCTTTTCCATCTCCATTATGTTGGTGTCCATTTTGATCTTGCACCATTTTCCCTAGTTTTCCCTTTTATATGCATTTTCTAAGAAAAATGTTTTGTCTCTCGAAATGGATGAAGTGAAGAATTTATCTCCATTTGTATACCTTGAATTGTTTCAAAACTATTTTTCATGCCCCACTTTGAAGAAATATCGAAGTCTTCCTCGCTTTTGCTCCTAAATTTTTCAAATCCACGGGCTTTGTTGTTTTTTCTATTTTCCGATTGTGGATTCTTGAAAATGATCAATTTATACTTGTATGCCTTTGAAAATCTAAATACATGGTTGTAAATCTACTTGGAGTCCAGTTCCATGTGAAATTTTTTCAATCCTTAGCGAAAAAATCAGATTTTGGGCATGACTAGAAAATTTCTATGTTTTTTGACGGTTTGTGGCGTATTATACCCGTCAAATTATTCCCGAGCATTGGGTAGTTCACGTGGCTTCTTATAATTGGTTAAGGGGTGAAGGGAGATGTTTTAACTTATCACGTTTTTCCTTTTTGGCAAAAGGGAAATGTATTTCGATGGCTTCACGTTGTTCGATTGGTTCTAATGATTCTTACGTGTCTTCTTTTGATTGGATGAGGAGCGGTGGATTTGTTTTGTCAACTTATTATTTTGGGCTAGTTTTGCAAAAGGTTTTATTTCACCTCGTGGACCTCGCCAAGTTCGATTGGTGGATTTGAGTGGTGGAGAAAATTATTAATTTTTCCCAAAGAATGTACGCGTGTTGCATGTTGAGCGATTATGGAGTGGCAGTCTTTTTGTGCTCTAAGGCATTTTGGAAAAGAGTTAAAGTGAGAAAAATTCCTAAGGCCCATGGGAGGACACGTGGTGGCTTCTAAATCAAAGATGGAATTGTGGGTTGTCGGGTTACTTTAAAGTTTTTTGGCTTTGTTTTGTGAAAAAGATTAAAGTTACAAAACAAACCGCAACCCCGCAACGAATCGAGGTGGACATGTGTCATGTCTACATCAAAGGTGAGAAGTAAGGATGGTAAAGGACTTTGAAGTTTTTGGATTTTTTTGGGAAAAAGTAAAAGTTGTAGAAAATCTCGTGTTTCTTACAGGAAAAATTTAATACTTGGGTCGGCTTTAGAAATGGAAAAATGGAGAAGTGGAGCTTCAGGGGTTGTTTGAGATTTTTTGCCTTTTGGGTAAAAATTTTAAAGTGTTGAAAAATGTCAGAAGCCCGCTAAAAATGAGTTAATGCCTTGTTTGAATCAAAAGGCAGAGGTGCATGCCTTTCAAAGTAGGTTGGAAATTTTTACTCTGAAAAATGGAGTTAAGTTCTAAAAACAAGCACGCCCTACAGAGTAGTTAAAGCCTATTTTTGAAAAAGAAATGTGGATTGGTGGGTCACCGGGAGAGCTTGAAACTTTTAACTTTTTTCCTAAAAAGGGTTAAAGTTATGAAAGTAAGCATGGCCCCAACAAAGAGGACATTTGAATCTTGCACGGGTTAGTGCCACCGAGAAAAAGGAAAATTTTGCCTTTTTGGAAAAATAAGTTAGAGTATAAAAATGAAGTGAGGTCCCGCATCGAATCATAGATGAACATGTGGCAGTGGTCGAGCCGAAAGTATAGGCATGAGGAGAAAATATGAAAATTTTCCTTTTTGGAAAATGGGTATAAAGTGAAAAATTGGAGCAGAGGTCCGCTAGGATCCATATCAAATGCTAAAGGAAGAGATATGAGAAAATTTGGAAAATTTTCTTTTTCAAAAAATGAGGTAAAATAGCATGATCGAGCCATGATTCCGATGGGGCCCACATCGGGACACGTGTTAAGCTTGTTTTCCAAGGGCGGAGGGGCGGAGAAAATGTCAAATGTTTTTGCGCTTTTCCAAAATTGGTAAAATGTCAAAAAGCACTCCCAACCAGTTTCAATCACATTTTTTTGACGTGAAGGGCTCAGATTAAAAGATGAATGTCAAGATCAATGGTAATCTATGCATTTCATCATTTTTCTATCATTAGAGCTTCACGATGTTTGGAGATGTAATTTTTACATAAATCTTCATGAATTTTTTTGAAAATTTGTGTTGTTCTAGTCTCTAATGATCAATTAAATCGATTTGATGGTTCAATTTGTAAATTTAATGTACTTTTGAAATAGATTTTGCTTAGGCTCATGTAAAAACATGAAATATCAAATCTAGAAGTTGTAGAGGCAATTTTGGAAAGGGAGAAGATGAAATGATGAGGGAAGAAGAGCTCTGCATGCACTAAGGATGAAAAACGTGCCTCCAAAAAGAAGAATGATGCAAATTGTTGCAATGATTCACCGCTTTGAGGAAACCCTTAACTTTTGAATGTTTTTCTATTAAACACCCCTTCGTAAATCATGATGGAGATTTGTAAAAATATTGATGCTTGGCATATTTTTTCTTGGGAGAGAAGGCTTGGATGTAAACAAATGATATATAATGCATATTGAGATATGAAAATGGTCAGGAGTTCATTTTCATGAGAAATTTTTGAGAAAAGCTCATCTTTTGAGAAACCTTTCTAAGAAACCTAGTTAACTTCTTCTATGTTAGAATTTCATTCATGTTGAGTTGGTTACAAGTGTATAGCCATCAACAAGCTTTGATATTGTTTGAATAACACTCCTCTGCTGATGAAGTTTCGATAAATTTTGAGTAAATTTTTGTTAAATCTCTGAAATTTTTTGTTTATTTTACTTTCAAAATGTCTCCAAGTAGTTTTTCTTTTTCATATTGCAATCTTGTATCAAAATATCTCTGAATCACACAAATCTTCATCCTTGTGATAGTTTAGTGGCATCTGTAAATTCATTTTTAGAAAATCTTTCATCCGGGATTGAAATAAACGATTTAAAATCACTTTTCTTTCATCCGTTGACAGAGATTGTTTGTAAGCCTTTGGGTGTACCTCAGAGTGATTGATCTCATATTTTGATGTTTTATTGGATCTTTTAAATCAAGCCTTTTATTAAAGTATCAAAGATTGTGTGAAAAAGTGCAAACTGGGCCTCCATTGATGCACACCTTTTGGTCAAGGAATGTTTTAACTATTATGAAGTTTTTGTTGCTTTGAGTTTTCCATCATTGTGAAGTATCTCAAGGATTTAGAAAATTCCAATTTGTCTTATTGATCTACCACCAAAAGATTATTAAAATAACCAATCCTACTCCCGAACTACCCCTATTTTACCCTATATATCCACAAAAGAACGAAATCCATTTTCTAAAATATGTAGAATAGATCAGGATTCCAAATGTATTTAGTAACCTTAGCCTTGTGGTGAAAATATCTCCATATTTCGGAAGTGACAACTCGTGAGAGTCAGATTTGGTGTGTTGATCATATTTTTTCCAAGGTTTTCCTCATAAAATTTGTGCAAAAGAAGGATTTACCAGATTCTTCACTAACAAAGGTTACAAAATAGGTTCTCTTACCTTGGTTGAAAGGCACAAGCTAAAATAGTTAGGATAAGATCCTTCAAAGTGCTACCCACTTCTCCAAAGCCTAAGTGCTAGAAAGGTTAGATAAACTGCTTCCTTGGCTACAAAAATGATATACAATAATGTATCTAGCTCTAAGTGTCTCATTCAATCTTTGATGCTTCTTTGCCTTTCAAGGAGATTAAATCTTGGTACCGACATGCTTCGATGCCATTTTGGGGACTCTTTGAAGATTTAAAAGTTTTCCAAACCGTGGTAATGTTTGTTGCGTAGATTATGTGTGTCAATACGTTGTTGAAACATCATTATCGGATCAAATCTATTGAGCTTTGTAAGAATCTAGTATTGACTCGACACTTGATAGGTTTTTCATAGTGAATTTGCACAAAATAAGGTGAAAATCCTTAGTGTGACTCCATGGTGTTTAAATTCTTAATAGATACCAGTGTCCTAACCTATATCGAGTGAAATTTGTTATTAATTTCTGCAAAGTTTGGAAGGAAGAAGATCTGTCTTCAAGAACGAACCTAGCAGAAATTTGTTTCCAGATTTGGGAAAATCAAATTCGAGGGATGAATATTTTAGAAAGTTATTGGAGATCAAACACCAAGAAATGATATCTCCATTGTTGAACTTGAAAGTAATCAGCCTATCATCAAATATTGCATTTCTTCCTCAAGTGCATCTAAATCAGGAAGTCTTTATGTTGAATTGAATTCTCCATCTGGTGAGGGCTCTTCATTTGTATTTGAAAATTTTGATTCTCATTCTTCCTAGTATTTTCCAAGTCTGCTAGAGTTTTCCAAGAAGATGATCCTATAGGAGATATTCATTTTGAAAATCAAATTTATATTCCTAACAGACCCCTTAGTCCTCATCATCTTGCATCTCCTACAAACTCACCTCCACAAAAAGATATGGTTCAGTGGTTCCCCACCTGCACCTCCACTTTTGTCAACAAGTTTGGTCCTATCAATTTTAGAGGAATAAATGGATATCCAAATGCTATTCCTCAAGATGTAAGGAATAAATTACCTAATTTCCAAGGAAATAATGTTATAACCGGTGATGAACACCTAAAACTCGTGTTAACATGATGGAGGATTTTGAAATTGAGTATGAGGATGTATATATCAAATTGTTTATTCATACATTAGAAGAGGATGCAAGGGACCGTATAAATCTTTTCCCTGATAACTCTATTGATTCTTGGACTAAAATGAAGAATGCATTTAGATTGCATAAAGTATGGTGACAAAGCAAACCCTAAGCTTATTTTCTCCGAATTTGATAATATTAAGAAGAATCCCAATGAATCAGTGCATGATTTTAACACAAGATTTAATAAGACATTAAGAAGATTTCTTGTGAATTTGAGGCCATGTGATGAATCTTGTCTTATAAAATGTGCTGATGCATTTGACAAGAAGGTTACATACTATTTGAGGGATAAAAACCCTAGCACTTTGAGGCAAGCCTTTACCATGGCTCTGCAAATTGAGAACAACATTAAGGCCATTGGAAAAATTTGAAAGAGGGATGGTGTAAAATTGATAAACCCTGAAAAGCCTCAAGAAAGCAAGAGTTTGGATATTGAGGAGGTTGTAAAAAATTTGGCAGGGGTTGTCAAAGAAATCTCATACAAGTTGGCCAAAGCTTAGAAAGGAATTGAGCAAACTTCTCAAGGTCAAAGCACAAGTAAAGGTAAGGGTAGGAAAATTTGCAAATCATCCTAGGAATGAGCAGAGATTTGGTGACAAAGGTAAAGGTCCTATGAGATATGTGTTATATATATCTCCTTCCCGGGTAAATATAGAAAATGTAAGAATATGGAAATCAAAGAACCTCAAACTCGACATTTATTTATGCCACCAGCCATAATTACACCTTGGTGCAGGTTGAAGGCATACATCGAAGGTGTCGACACAAAAAGTTTTCCTCCGTGCAGTTGAAGGCACACATAAAAGGTGTCGATATAAAATTTTCAGCACCTATGGTTCATGTAAGAGTATGTTGACATGAGGATGGATGCACCGAGGCACATATTTAGGAGGCACAACATTTTGAGCATTGACACCCCAAATGAAAGCAAACCCTAACCCAAATATTCAAATGGCCATAACTTTTCACTGTGGATCTCAGATTAACACAAGGTTGGACTTTTTAGAAATATTACATGGTCCTTTTCCCAACTACGACTGGATATCTTTAATTGGGTGAGAACAAGCTCTTAAAAAATGCAAAATTCAATTCACCATTTTTGGGTTTGCTAGGTTCTCACCTACCACCATAATGAGATGAATTAAATACAATCTGGAGGTGGTTGGGGTAGATTTGGAATTCCTCTCTCTTCCCTCTCTCATTCTTCCTATAAATTTTAAGGAGGGGATTCTTTCTAAAGGTTGGACATTCTTGTTTTTCCCCTCCCTTCTTCTCTTTGGTAGGTGAATCGTGGAAGTTCAAACCTCCCATCTAAAACTCGTAATGCAACTTTGCCTCTTGGCATTTTGTCAGAGTGCATTGTATCAATATTTGGAGCAAATAATGCATGTCTATGGATGATTCTCAACCCTCTCTATGTTCATTTGCATCCTCCCGATCTTGCATTGCATTTTAATGGTTTGTGTTTATTGAAAGACAGTGTTCTTCACTCCTCAAAGTGCATCACCTTTGTTAGTTTAAGTTTATTTTATGCATCTTCTTACCATGTCCCTGGAAAGTTAGATTAGGTTTTTGAGTAAACCTCTCGCATTTTTATGTGTGCATCTAAACAGAGGAATAAGAACCGGCCTTCATCTAGAGAGCTTTCCGATTCGCAAGGTCCCATACTTGGAAAAAGCTCCATGTTATGTAATCACACCGAGAGTCTCAACCCATCAACAATTCAGGGGTGTTGTGATTCTCCATCAACAATATGCAAATAGAAATCCCCAAGGTAGGGAAAATAGAATGGTTCCCGATCCTCTTCTGCGAGGGTTGCTATTGTTGATGAAGCTAATGAAATTGATTGGTGTGACAAGTGTTTCTTGCCCCATCCGCCATGTGAAGAAGATCAGCAGGCTAAGGAAGTTGATGATGAAACTAATGATGATGTATGCATGTTGGGATGTTCTACAAGCTCACAAGATGGAGAAACTTCAACTGAACTAATCAGTGCTAGAACTGCTGCAACGTTTTGGGACTGCATTCACCGGTACTACCTCTTCCTCCCTCTCATACTTTATAAGTAGATGTGGTACAAGATTTTGAGTACCTAAGAGCTTTAATGATTAAGAAGTATGATGGAGGAATACCTTCAGAAGAGGATAGACAACTGTTAATGAATGTTGTTGTTTCCCAAGAAAAGGAGTATAATACAAGAAGTAAAGTTTTCAAAGGAGTAGGGCCTCAAGACAAACCTAAAACTCCATTGCTTACAAGTATTCCTAGAGATTATCCTAAGAAGGATGCATCTACCTAAAGGCCTTGCTTTCCCAAGCAAAATTCATACTTCTTCTCATGCCCAAACTGGTCAAAAGTACCATGCCATCCGATGAGTTTGTCAATCTCTCTTGCAATGCAACCTTTCCAAAGAATGATCCATATGATATTGCTGAAGTTTTGAGTCAAATCAAGGTCAGTGTTCTAATTTTTGAGTTCATTAGGGTTCCCGAGAACAAGAAGAGAGCATTTGAGTGCTTGGGATTGAAAGAAGATAAGATTACCCTAGGTAGAAATTTAAACATTGTAGAAGCTCCTCTTCCAACCATTGCAGACCTAGAAATACCTCCAACATTGAAAGAGCTTGGAGAGGCACTGAGGTTTTACTTGGGAACATCTTTGGTTGATTCTCAATTAAATGTTGATGCTTTTTTACAAATTTGATCATTAAGGACAAATCCGCCTGCACAATTGTATGTTTGATTCTGAAGCTTCATGAAATGTCATGCCTCTCAAGGTCATGAATGAGCTAGATATCAAAGTGACTACAGACATATGGAAGGTGTACCGCCATACAATCCATAGAGGTCCTGGGTTGTTGGATGTGTTAAAGGTTTGGTGGTATAACTTGCAGCCTATCCGGGTAAGAACTTGAAACTTGATGTTGTCATTGTTGATTGCCCAGCCAAATGGGGCATGTTGTTATCAAGAAAGTGGGCTGCAAGTGTTGGTGGAAGTGTTCAAATGGATATGTATTTTTCCACCATTCCAATTGAGGGCAGCCTTGTCAAGTTGTATGGAGAAAAGAAGATGTTGCACCTCATTGAAGATCCCAACAATGCCTCTTATGAAGTGTTGTATACTGATGTTGATGCTGATAATTTTTTTGGATTTACTGATGGGAAAGAGAACAAGATGGATCAATGTAAGTGTCATGAACAGGTAGGTTCTCCTTGGACCTTTTATTTGATGGGGCTTGTTCCAAATTTGGAAATGGTGATGGTGTAGTTTTGATTTCTCCAAGATTGGAATAGTTTGTTTTTATTTCAAACTTAACTTTGAGTGTAATAATAACATTATTGACAAGTGTGGACTTGTAAAGATGAGAAAGGATTCTCCAGAGAAGGCTGGTTCCTATTCCTCTGTTCAGATGCACATGAAAAATGCAGAGGTTTTACTCAAAACCTAATCTAATCTTGCCAAGGAGACAGGGTAAGAAGATGCATAAAAATAAACCTAAGCTAACAGAGGTGATGCACCGAGGAATGAAGAACATCTATCTTGCCAATAAACACAAACCATTCAAATGTGATGCAAGATCATGCACAGATAACAAAATTTGTAGTGAAAGACCAGGAGGATGCAAATGAACACAGAGAGGGTTGAGAATCATCCATGACATGCATTACTTGCTCCAAAGATTGATACAATACACTAAAAATGCCAAGAGGTAGAGTCACATTACAGTTTCAAATGGGAGGTTCGAACTCCACAAATTCACCTGATAAAGAGAAGAAGGGAGGAGCAAAAACAGAAATGTTCGACCTTTTAAAGAAGCCCCTCTTTACAATATATAAGAAGAATGAGAGAGGGAAGAGAGAGGAAAGTCAGATCTACCCCAACCACTTCTAGGTTGCATTTAACTCATCTCATTATGGTAGAAGTGGCGAATCCTGGCAAAATGGTGGACTGTCTAGCAGAAACGGCGAACTGTCTGTTGTATTAAAGCTGGTTGTTGAAACGTCACTTCTGTCTATTATTACGTGCCAGAGGTGTTTCTCAATTTTCTCTCTCCAAACTGAACCAAAATCAAGATTGACCCGAATCATGTAGAGAATTTTTCCAGCTTTCCATTGATATAAAGAACGTGAAAATCTGAGCTCTGGATCGAAAGTTATGGCGATCTGAAGATTTAGGGCAAAAACAAAGCCAAAACGGATTTTGAATTTTTCCCGCGCTCTGCCACTGGATGACACGTGTCGGGTGCATGATTGGATGAGAAATTCTCTCTCCTCCACCTTTCCGTGGGTTTCCCTTGAAAATTTTGACTTTTTATAACTTTGGAAAATTTTCCATTTTTTCCCCGCGCCCCCGCCACTTGGGACACGTGGGCATGATTGGCTGTCGAGGGGGGGCGCGGGGTCATCCTTACTTTTAGTTTTTGGCCAAAACTTTGCCAAATTTTCTAAGTCTTTCTCCCGAGCTCCGAACTCCCCACCTTAGGACACATGTCCTTCTCTCGATTGTCCGCGGCTCTCCGGCTTTTTTCACGCCCCCGCGTACATTTCGCCTAAATGTCCCAAACCGCCTCGGGGAAAATTCTCCGAACCGCCCGATTGGGCTTCCTTGTCCTCTTTGTAGGTGAAGACACGTGGCAAGATTCCATTCGCTCTCGCTCTTTCGGCTTTTCACGTCCCACGCGCCCTTTGTCCCCAAATGTCCTGATGAAAGTTCCTATTTCGCCGATCCGGCGGTTCGCGCCTCCTCGCGTACTTTTGTTCCAACTGTCCCTGATCGTCTGGGACAAATTCTTCCGAACCGCCCGAAATGGATGGACTGACTTTCGCTCAAACTTCGCCCTTTTCGCGCCTTCACGTGCCTTTTCATGGCCCAGATGTCCCCTTTATCTCGCACAACAAGACTTAGTCAATTTTTCACCTTCGGCCGTTTTCGCCTTTTCGCTCCCGCCCGCGCCCCACGGCCCTGATGTCCCTTTCTGCATGGACCGCCGGAAGGCTTTTCGGCCGATTTGCCCCGACGTCCCAACTGTCCCAAGGGACCGACCTAGACTTCTGATTTTCTTCATTTTTTTAGCCGATTTTCTCTGTATTTAGCCAATCCTTCAAAACCATATTTTTGCAATTTCTTCCATTTTATCAACCTGTTGGGATTCCTTCTTGGACAGGAGAGTTAGAAGGAAACCGAGGGGACCCCAAAAAACATGATTTTGGGCTTGAATCATTCTACTTGCTCGGGATTGAAAACTGATGCATGTTATCAAAATTACCCTGGGGGGGAATTTTGACAACAGTTTTGGTGACTCAACGGGGTCACCTGCCTGCTAGGTAGAAGATCAGTGGCCTTTTAACAATCCATTGGGCATGGAGTAATAACCTGAAACCAACTTGATCTCTGATCCCGATCCTGATACCGCAACTCATTCTTCGAGAGCACTCTGAACTATAGAAATTCAACCTGAGAGCGACAAAACCTGTGCCAAAGCACTTAGGAAAAAGAAACCTAACTACAACAAGACAATGTGCATACGCACTTAGAGGAACTGAAATCTAGGCTAATATTTACAAGGGTAAACCTTTTCCTTTTTAGTAGCAATGTTTAAGATAGATTCCGTTAACTGGAATCGGGAGTTCTTCTCCATCCAATGTAGACAATTGGAAGGCATTACCACTTTTACATCTCGTGACCATGTAGGGGCCACTCCAAATGGCATCAAACTTGGAATGCCTTCCAGGTTTCACCCGATCTGCATCCCATTTCAGAACTAGGTCCCCTCCTGGAAGGTCCTTGCTCCTGCCTTCTTGTCAAACCATCTTTTTACTAAGGTCTGATCCTTTTCAATCATCAGAACTGCATGTTCTCTTATTTCTTCCAATTCCATCAACTCTGCGTACCTGGCCTCCATTGGTTTGAACTCAGATAACTCCAACTGCTTCATGAGCTCCAATGCTGGAAATTCTAATGATATAGGCAATACTGCCTCTTTCCCATAGACCAATTTGTAGGGAGAACTACCTGTAGACCTCTTTGGTGTTATCCTATCAGCCCATAATGCTGATTTTAGCTTGGTATGCCATGTCCTTTGGTTTTCATCCAGAGTTCTTCTGATGATCCTTAGCAACTTTTTGTTCGTGGACTCTGCCTGTCCATTACCCTGTGGGTAATAATTTGAAGAGGTGCTTAAATAGATTCCATTCTTGACAGCCCATTCTGTAATCTTGGAACCTATGAATGCTAATGCATTATCTGATATGATAGTGGCCGGCACACCGAACCTGGTCACTATTTCTTCATAAAAGTCTAGTATGTTAGACTCACTTGCCTCTTTGAGCGCTACTGCTTCGGTCCACTTGGTGAAATAGTCCGTCGCCGTGAGAATCCACTTGTGGCCTTGACTTGAATTGGGATTGATGACTCCAATGAAGTCCAGTCCCCATTGCATGAATGGCTGATCTACTGAAATTGGATGAAGGGGCAGCGCTGCTAACCTTCCTTTCCCGTGAAGAATGCACATTTCTTGCACTTTCTTATCCATGTATAACAGTCACTGAACACTGTGGGCCAATAATACCCTGCCTTCATTATCTTGAGAGCTGTTACTCATGGGGAAAATGGCCTCCGCCTCCCCATCATGGAAATCTCGTAAGATCCTCTCAACTTGACTCCGTCTCCAATGCATCTTAATAGAACACCATGGATGTCTTTCTTAAACAAAACACCATCAACAAACACATATGGAATGGCTTGTAATCTAAAGTATCTCCTCTTTGCTTTGCTCATTTCTGGAGGGCATAGGCCTGTCTGTAGGAAGTGTATCATATTCTGAGTCCAACAGGGAGTGGGCACATCATCATTTTCCTGTTCTTGACCATCCTGTAGTACCAAGACAGCCTCTTTTCCATTACCTGCTTCAACTTGCTGACTCAAGGCTAGTTGTTCGCATAGTCCCTTCCCACGTACTAGTTTGGTGACCTTAATCTCGATGTCATATTCCATGACACGGGTTATCCATCCTGCACGTTTCTCATTCAGATCCTTGTTTAGAAGGAAGTCCTTGACTCCCGCATGAGAGACCAATAATTGGATCTTGTTGTTTGAGACTAGGTGCTTGAATTTCTTTAAACTCCTGATCACTGCAAGTACATGCTTTTCAATGAAAGAGTACCTAGTTTCGTATTCCTCCAAGCCTTGACTGAAGAAAGCAACTGGTTGTTCTAATCCTTCTTTGTTTTGTTGTGCCAGGATTGCAGAAATTGTGTCTCCACCACCAAAGGCGTATAGCATGAAACCCTTGGAGAAGTCTGGATTGACGAGAGTGGGAGCTTGAGATATAGCCTCTTTTATTGCCTCAAAACTTGCCTTGCCTTCAGATGTCCACTTAAATGCCATGCTCTTTTTTAACATCAGCGTTATTGGCTTTACGAGAGCTGCAAAGTTTGGAACAAACCTGCGGACAAAATTGATCCTTCCCAAGAAGCTTTGAAGAGCCTTCTTGTGACTTGGCAATGGCAACGCTCGAATTGCTTCAACTCTTTCTGGGTCAATCGTCAATCCCTCCTTTGAAACAATATGGCCTAGAAGTTTCCCCTCATGAGCCAGGAATATGCATTTTTTGGGATTCAATGATACCCCAAATCTTCTACACCTCTGAAATACCTGCCTCAGATGAAAGAGGTGATCCACTACATTTTTGGAGAATACAGTGATGTCATCAAGATATATCAGAACTATTTTATTGATCAACCCTTTGAATGCCATATCCATTGCCCTTTGGAAAGTGGCTCCAACATTTGATAGGCCAAATGGCATCTTCTAGTAGGCATATGTGCCCCATTTGGTGGTGAAGGCCGTCTTGAATCGGTCTTCCTCCTTCACCATAATCTGATTATAGCCCGAATATCCATCAAGCAATGAAACCTTCTCGAACCAGCTACAACCTGTAATATTTGCTCCATGGAAGGGAGTGGGTAATGGTCCTCGAGAGAGGCTCTATTCAAGTCTCTCAAGTCAACACACAATCTGATCTCTCCACTCTTTTTCTCGATCGAACTAAGTTGGCAACCCAACTAGAATGCTTGATTGGGAATATGATCCTTGACTCAATCAGCTTGTCCAATTCTTTTCTCATGAGAGGCTCCATGTGTGGGTTGACTGGTCTTTGTTTCTGCCTGACAGGCTTAGTATTTGGATCCAATTCAATGGTATGCTGAGCTAAGTTGGGATTGAAACCTTTCAAGTCTTCATAGCTCCAAGAAAACATGTCAGGGAACTCTTGACACAGCTGTATGAACTCATACCTTTCTTGTTCAGTTGTCATCCTTCCAATTTGCAATGGTTTGTTCTCTTCTACCAAGATGGATACTGAATCCTCTCTCTTGACCTGAATGTTTGCTTTCTCCTTTCTAAACTGATCATTGGGATTAAAAATGGACTCCAAAGTGATAAGTCCCTTGGGCAGCTTGTTAGTTCTCAGCTGTACCACTTGGTCACCATACTGCTGTTCCAATTTTTCTTGATTCTTGGCTGAGAACTCAGCTTCTTCTTGCAAGAAATGGATGATTTGCTGGTCATTTTCAAACACTTGCCAACTGACATTGTTATCCGCAGCATGAAGGCCTCACAATCACGTGGATGTTTGGCTGTACCTTGTCTTGTTGAATACTTTCCACAATGTCAAAGGCTGCCTCTACCGCCGCAAGCTCGTCTGCCAGCTTGATTCTCTTTCCTAGGAATGGATTTGATGCCAAAACCTTCAAAATCTTCCATGAGGTCCCACACCCTATTCTTGTAGCACTTGAGTAGATCATTCTTGGCAAAGATGTTGTCCCCTTGACCTGATTTACAATCAATTCACCGTCCCCAAAGACTTGCAAGTTCTTTATTTTCTTCTTGATTGCCCAATGCATCCTCGCACCAAGGCTTCATATTCAGCAGTGTTATTGGAGCATGCAAACTGAAATCTAAAAGCTGAATAGTACTTTACTCCTCGAGGTGAAACAAGCATGGCTCCACCTCCTGCACCTTGTCTACTCCTTGATCCATCAAAAAATAGCTGCCATACCTCATTGTCATCCTTGTGGTTTGGCTTGGTGATGCTAGGAATAGGTTGATTTTCTTCGTGTATACAATAGACCCCTAGCTCAGATTCTTCTACTTCTTGATAAGGATCAAAAGCATGTATCTTGTTTGCCCATTCATCAAGAGTTAGATCCGGGATGCTTCCAACCTTAGTGTCAGCTTCATCAGAGCTTGGGTGATCTTCTTGATCAAATGCTGAGCAATTGGCATTAATCTGACTTGGAGTGTAAGGCTCAATATGGAAGTTTGCAATAGGTTCTGACCTGATTGTGGCTTTGGTTCCATACCTCATTCTGAACAACATGTGTGACCAATCAGCAGACAAATATCCTCCAATCTTGGCTGTGAAGTCCCTTGACAAGCAAAGGGCAAAGAGTGGTGGAAGGTCTATGACTGATACATCTTGTAAAACAACAACATTTGGACATGCATGCAAGGTAAGACTCAAGTTTTTAATCACTCCAACTATTGCTACTGTTGTCCCATCTAGCTGCACTACCCTTTGGATATTGTTTCATACTGGAGCCCTAGCTGATCAGCTATTTGTTTAGGCATTACTGAGCTACTTGCCCCGGAGTCTATCATGCAATTGTGCACTAGCTGATTTCCAATGATCAATGAAACATAGAAAGGAGGGGGTTTCAACATTTTACCTTGCTGTCCTCCATGATTTCCCTCAGGCTGGGCAGCATTTGTAAGCACTTTGTCTTGCATCTGAACTTGCTGATTCAAGTTGGCCAGTCCTTCATGGCAGCTTCTGCAGCAGATCTCTTTGGCCGGGATGGATAGGGATTCCCACATTGATATATTGACATTTGTCTTCTTCATCTGATCAATGATACTGAATGGTGATGAAGGATCCCTTTGTTGTCCCTTGGTTTGCACATTCACTCCTTGCACGTGGGCAGCAACAACTGGTATTTGAGTTGGCCTAGGGGCTGTTCTTGGCTGCCTCTTGTGCATTTGAAATTGATTTTGCTCCAACCATTTGTGGAACCATGGAAGGTTGTGGATTGGTTGGGGCTAATGGCTGTTCTTCACCCAAATTCCTCCTTTTTGACCTTGTGTTGGCTGCAACACCTTGAGAAACTACCTGGTTCATGCCACAAAATCTCTCGCTTGCCAATTTACCAATGTGGTGTCATTTGGGGCTGATTGTTGTTGGAATGTTTCTTGTTGTTGGTTGTTTCTCGATCGCCTCACCCTCCACACCAAAAGAGTTGTCACCATTAATGCTTGATTCAAAGCACCATTGAAGCACATGGATTGGTTATGAGGCTCATTGCATGGAAAACACCAATCATACTCCTGGGCAATGTTGTTTTGTGTTGGCACCAATGCCTTAGAGGCAGATATGGCATTTGGATTATAGGGCTGAAATGGTCTATTGGCAGGAGGCCTTGTTTGATTTATATTTGCAGCTGGATTAGGAGGCCTTTGTGGTTGGTATGGCTGCCTGTTAGGCTGAGCTTGGGGTTGATAAGAAGGTCTAAAACCTTGGGCTTGTTGCCTCTTGAGAGTAACCAGCTCATTGCCTAGGTTTTGCAATTGCTTCATGACTTCTTGAAGCTCATTTGGGGCACTTGGAGATGAAGTGGAAGCTTCATTTGAACTCTGATTTCTAGGAGTGGGAGAAGGAGCCAAATTAGGTGCTTGATTGGTGTTTGGACTCTCTAAACTTGGAAACAGTGGCATGGGAGGTCTAGGGGCAAGTTTTCCAGCTTGGATCAAACAATTTTCAGCCCTAATGGCAATGCTATAAGCCATAGGGATAGTTATGCCTCCCATGGACTGAATCAACATAGAAATATCAGAATTTAGAGCTTTGAGATAGTAGAGAAAAGCACCTTCTGCTGTTGGCCTGACTGCCACTGGAATTCTCTCCCAAGTCTTTTGAAATCTGAAGTTGAAATCGGTCACCGCTCATCGGGAGCTCTCTCGATGGTTGTCACTGCTCCAAAAGAGACAAGTTGTCTCCCTTTTCTCCAAATTGCTCATGAAGTGCTATACACAACTGATTCCAATTTGTGATAGAACCAGCTCCAAGGCTTCTAAACCATTGCAATGCTTTACCCTTGAATGAAGATGCCAAGAACTTGATGTACCACTTGCATCTCATGATTTCATGGATTGCACAAAGGTTAGCAATATCTTTAACATGATCACCTGGAGTAGTCTGATTTTCTCCAGTGAAGTATGGAATGTTCTTCAAGGCTGCAATAGGAATTGGATGTTGTGCATTGAGGGAAAGTGGGCTGCTGCCTGTGAAGTTGACATAGGGGTTGTTTTGTGCCATTCTAATTGGTCTTAAAACCCTTGTTGACTGAATGAAAGGCCTACTAGGTGGAGGAGTTGAGAGAGTTCTGTTTGGTGGAGATGGAGACCTTTGAATCCTTCTTCCTCTTTGCCTTCTTCTTGGAGATAATTGCAGGTATTCAAACAACACTTCTTCTTCTCCAACTCTTGACCTTGTGGTGACTCTTCTCATGAGTTTTCAGGCCTGCACTGCTGAAACCAGTTGATTCTTCCCTTGGAGTCGCCAGATATGCAAATAATAGCTCTTTTCAAGCAAGAAAATTGCAGCAGATGCACATCAACTTTGCTGCAATAAAAATGAGACCTCTAGTGTCCCACCGGCGTGCCAAAACTGTTGATGCAAAATCACAAAGCACTCGGATGTTGATCAGATTTCTAGGTTGATCATACTAGCATCCAGTGTGATTGCACAACATGGAATCCTTTCTCCAAGTGTGGGACTTGTAAAATGAGAAAGGATTCTCCAGAGAAGGCTGGTTCCTATTCCTCTATTCAGATGCACACGAAAAATGCAGAGGTTTACTCAAAACCTAATCTAATCTTGCCAAGGAGACAGGGTAAGAAGATGCATAAAAATAAACCTAAGCTAACAGAGGTGATGCACCGAGGAATGAAGAACATCTATCTTGCCAATAAACACAGACCATTCAAATGTGATGCAAGATCATGCACAGATAACAAAATTTGCAAGTGAAAGACCAGGAGGATGCAAATGAACACAGAGAGGGTTGAGAATCATCCACAGACATGCATTACTTGCTCCAAAGATTGATACAATACACTACAAAATGCCAAGAGGTAGAGTCACATTACAGTTTCAAATGGGAGGTTCGAACTCCACAAATTCACCTGATAAAGAGAAGAAGGGAGGAGCAAAACAGAAATGTTCGACCTTTTGAAAGAAGCCCCTCTTACAATATATAGGAAGAATGAGAGAGGGAAGAGAGAGGAAAGTCAGATCTACCCCAACCACTTCTAGGTTGCATTTAACTCATCTCATTATGGTAGAAGTGGTGAATCCTGCAAAATGGTGGATCGACCTCCTAGTAGAAACGGTGAATCGTCTCATTGTATTAAAGCTGGTTGTTGAAACGTCACTTCTGTCTATTATTACGTGCCAGAGGTGTTTCTCAATTTTCTCTCTCCAAACTGAACCAAAATTCAAGATTGACCCTGGAATCATGTAGAGAATTTCACCAGCTTTCCATTGATATAAAGAACATGAAAATCCGAGCTCTGGATCGAAAGTTATGGCGATCTGAAGATTTAGGGCAAAAAAAGCCAAAACGGATTTTGAATTTTTCCCCGCGCTCTGCCACTTGGATGACACGTGTCAGCACTGATTGGATGAGCAATTCTCTCTCCTCCACCTTTCCATGGGTTTCCCTTGAAAATTTTGACTTTTCTATAACTTTGGAAAATTTTCCATTTTTTCCCCGCGCCCCCGCCACTTGGGACACGTGGCATGATCTGGTTGGAGGACAGGGGCGCACGGGGTCATCCTTTACCTTTTAGTTTTTGGCCAAACTTTTGCCAAATTTTCCTAAGTCTTTCCCTAGCTCCGAGCTCCCCCGCCTTAGGACAAGTGTCCTATTCGATTCATCCGCGGCTGTCTTGGCTTTTGTGTCCTCCGCGTACATTCGACCTAAATGTCCCAAACCGTCTCGGGACAAATTCTTCGAACCACCCGAATGGGCTTCCTTGTTCTGCCTTTTGCGGCAAAAGACACTTGGGAAGATTCCATTGGCTCTCGAATCCTTCGGCTTTTCGCGCCTCATGCATTCCTTTGTCCCAATGTCCTGTGACTAAAGTCCCTGCTTCGGCCGATCCGGTGGTTCACGTCCTCTCGCGTACATTTGTTCCAACTATCCCGGACTGCCTGGGACAAATTCTTCCGAACCGCCCGAAATGGACTGACTTCGCTTAAACCGGCTCGATCCACGCCTTTTACGCGCGTCCTTCGCGTCTCATGGTCCAGATGTCCTAGCCTTATCTGCACAACAGCTAGTCAATTTTTTTCACCTTCGGACCGGTTCTCCCTTTCGCCCATCTTTGTGCATCCCCACGCCCGGATGTCCCTTTCTACGCTGGACCACCCGGAGGATTTTCAGCCGATTCATGCACCTCCGACGTCCCAACCGTCCCAAGGACCTCTGGACTAGGACTTAGCCGATTTTCCTTTTATTTCGGCAAGCCTAAACCCGAAATGCCTTTTCTACAATTTTTTTTCTTCCATTTTATCAACTGTTGAGATTTCTTCTGGACAGAGAGTTAGAAGGAAACCGAGGGGACCCCGTAAAACATGATTTTGGGCGTTGAATCAATGCGTTATCAAAATTACTGGGGGAATTTTGACAAAAACCAAGGAAGATATGGTTGGGAAGCAACTTTGAACAAAGAAGAAAAACAATCCTATGTCTAATTGTTGAAGAAATATCAGGACTATTTGGCTTGGTCTTATTCGAGCTAAAGGTGTACAGAGAAGATTTTTTCAGCATGAAATTCCTTTGGAATCTAATGCAGAACCATTCATACAAAAACAAAGGCTGATTAACCCACTCCTCTCTATGGAGATGCAATATGAATTGAATAAATTGAGAGATGGAGGGATCATTCAGCCCACAAGGTATTCTTTTTGGGTTGCAAACTTAGTGCCAGTTAGAAAAAAGAATGGTGATATTAGGCTATGCGTGGATTTTAGAAATTTGAATAGAGCATCAATGAAGGATAATTATCCTCTCCCAAACATGGAAAACATGTTGTAGTTAGTAACTAGATCTGAATTGTTGTCTACCTTGGATGGTTTCTCTTACTATAACCAAGTTGTTGTGAAGAAATCAGAAAGAATAAATACTACCTTTACCCCTCCCTGGGGCACATATGTTTATGTCAGAATGACCTTTGGTTTGATGAATCTTTGGAGCAACCTTTCTAAGGAAATGGACCTGGATTTTTCTGGTTATATTAATGAATTCATTTTTGTTTATCAAGATGATGTGACTGTGTTTTCTAGGAAGAGAAGTGATCACTTACATCACTTGGAAAAGATGTTGATTAGATGCAGAGAATTTGGTATCTCTTTGAACCCAAAGAAGTGCCATTTTGGAGTACAAAAGGCCAAGTTGCTTGGTCATATTGTATCAAAGGATGGTGTCATGATTGATCTTGAGAGGGTAGAGGCCATCAGGGAGGTTCCAATTCCAAGAACCAAGAAGGGAATCCAATATTTCTTTGAGAAGATCAATTTCATTAGAAGATTTGTGTCTAAATTTGCTGAGTTGACTCTCCCCATCATTAGCATGCTCAAGAAAGACCATATTATCAAGTAGGAAGAGGCTGCTATTCAAGATTTCAATGGCATCAAAGAAGCACTAAATCATACATCTCTTTTGGTAGCTTCAAATTACAAGAAGCCTTTTCAAATGTTCTCCTTTTCCTCAGAAAACACCATTGCATCTGTTTTACTGTAAAAGGATGATGAAGGGGTTTAGAGACCAATTGCATTTTTAGTAAGGCATTACAAGCAACTGAGTTGAAGTACACCATCATGGAAAAGAAAGCATTTTCCTTGGTGAAAGTAATAAAGGTTTTCAGACCTTACATCTTAAGATCTATAGTTGGTTCTTATGTTCTTCACACCATGGTGAAAGATATCTTATCATAGATGAAGGTGTCAAGAAAAATATTCATATGGGTGAATAAGTTGCAGGAATATGACATGAACATCCAAACCAAAAATTTGGTAAGAGGTTTGGGCCTAGCTAATCTCATGGTTGAGAACAACTTACAAACCTTTGAAGTGAATGAAGTAGAAGAAGAAAGGGTGTATGTACTTGAAAAGTTGGTGAATTATGAATGGTACAAAGATATAATATTTTTTCTTAGACATCTATGATGCCCTAATCATTTGAATACAAATAAGAAAAGAGATGTTGAGCTAGCCTCTCAAAAATATGTGACTACTGATTTTGGGTTAGCTTGGAAGAACCCAGAGGGAGTGCTCTTGAGAAGCATAACTAAAGATGAAGCCCCAAAGATAATTTCTGATCTCCATGGAGGAGTTTGTAAGGGACATTTTTCTGGAAGAGTTACATCACATAAGATCTTAAGGGCTAGTTATTGGTGGCCAACTATCTTCAAAGATACAACTCTATTGGTAAGAAGATGTGAAAGTTGCCAGCATTTTTCTAGAAGAATGAAAGCTTCAGGCTCCCTTCCTTTACATCCTGTATCAATTGAATCTCCTTTCAAACAATGGGGAATGGAATTCATTGGTGAGATTTCAGACCCTTCTAGTGCTGGCCATAAGTGGATTCTTATAGCCACAGATTACTTCACTAAGTGGGTGGAAGCAATCCCCACAAAGAAAGAAACACACCAAGTTGTCATGGACTTCATGTTGAATCATATCATCTGCAAATTTGGAGTGCCACCAAAATTGTTGCTGGTAATGTCATGTGTTTCAGAGCTAACCTTTGATGGTAATGCGCAAAGAGTATATGATCAATCTGAAATATGATTCTAATTACATCCAAGGGAATGGAAAAGCTGAGTCTAGCAATAAGAACTTGTTTAAGATCATTAGGGTGACCTTGGAGCTCAATAAGAAGAAGTGGGGTGAGCAAATATAGTTTGTTGTTTGGGATGATAGGATCACTGCCAAAAGAGCTACAGTGGTAAAATCCCATTTGAGTTGATATATGAAACTCAAGCTTTGTTGCCCCCTTCACTTGAAATTTTCCTCATTTCAGTTTGTTCACAAAATCGAAGATCAAGAAGTTAGTCCATATGAAGCTTGAATCAATCAGATTGCTAAGTGAGATGAAGAAAGAAGGGCATCCCACCAAAGGCATGTAAAGTTCAAAGAAAATTTGAAGAAGTTGTTTGAAAAGAAGGTCACTCTAAGAGATTTCAGTGTTGGAGATCTTGTGCTATTGTGGGATAACAGACATGAAGATAAGGGCAAGCATGGTAAGTTTTATGCATTGTGGATGGGCCCTTACTCCATTGACATTCGAATTGGTGAACATACCTTCTTCTTGAAAGACTTAGATGGGGAATTTCTTTAATTTCCTGTGAATGGAAGACATCTAAAACATTTCCTTGATTGATTGCCCGAGAATCAAGGTATGTACTATTGTATAGTGTATAGTCCTTTGGTTTCGTCTATTTTTTTTGCTTTTGCTCATTTTGGTCTTTGGTGATCTAGTTTTGTTGGTTTCTCGCTTTTTTGTTTTGAAGGATGGTTATGGTTTCTCCGCTCTACATTTTTGACTTCATTGCCCAATGTGATAACTTTTGGTACTTGGTCTAGTTTTGTTCTTTTGGCACTCACTAGGAGTGCCCATCCCCAAGCAGAGTCAATGTCGGTGTCCATTTTGATCTTATACCATTTTTCCCTAGTTTTCCCTTTGATATGCATTTTCTAAAATGTGTTTTGTCTGAAATGGATGAATTCAAGCATTTATCTCCATTTTTATTCATTGAATTGTTACAAAACTATTTGTCATGCCCATTATGAAGAAATCTCTAAGTCTGCCCTTTTTTAACCTAAATTTTTCAAATCCGCTGGCTTTTCCATTTTTTCCATTTTCCGATTGTGGATTCTTGAAAATGATAAATTTATACTTATATGCCTTTGAAAATATAAATCCATGGTCGTAAATCTTCTTGTAGTCTCTGTTTCATGTGAAATTTTTTCCATCCTTAGCGAAAAAACAGACTGGGCATGACCGGAAAATTTCGTGTTTTTATACGATTTGATGGGTGTATTTTACTGTTAAATTATTCCACGAGCATTGGGTGGTCACGTGGCTTATTCTAATTGGTCGAGGGGTGGCATGAAGATGTTTTAACTTATCGCTTTTTGCCATTTTGGCAAAAGGGCAATTTTGGTCCCATGGCTTCGTGTTGTTTTGATTGGTTCTAATGATGCTTACGTGTCTTCTTTTGATTGGATGAGGAGCGGTGGATTTATTTTGTGAACTTATTATTTTGGGATATTTTTAAAAAGGTTTTACTTTGCCCGTGGTCCCGCCAAGTTCGATTGGATAAATTCAAGTGGCAAAGAATTTTTTTAATTTTTCCCAAAGAATGTACACGTGTCATATGTTGATTTTAGAGTAGGTATTTACCTTAGCTCATGTTCACCTAGGTACATTATTTACCTTTATTATATTTATCCTCACCCACTTATGTGTGTGGAAATTTCTTTTTATTTATTTAGATATTAAGAGATATTATCTAGTTGTTAGGTATAGTTCTTTCGTAGATTTATGGTATTGACTAGATCCTGATGTCTAGTTCTCTCATAAATCTATGGACTTGACTAGTTTTTTGATGACTAGTTCTCGTCCATGATTTATGGATTGATCTATGACCTTGATTGGTTCTTAGATTGTTATTCCTTGCCTATATAAGCAAGGCCCATTCTCATTGTATTTCATTGAGTTTCATAATAATATATGATATTACTCGCTCATTTGTTTGCAAATTTTTTATGTAAATCTAGTCTAGCGAATTGCTTTCATATTATTGATCATGGTGTTTGATTAACATCTGTGTTCTTGGCTTGTTATGAGATGGTTATCGTTCCTTTCATGGCATCGAGCTACACGACTTGTATGTCACACCAAAGCTTGAACTAATGGTGGAGAGGGATCTCATCATGTTAATCAATTACTACACCAATACCCTCCCACATGATGGAGTTGGTATACACCCAATCAGCCCAACGACATTAGGATAATGTGACATCAGATTTTCTCGAGAGGTCACCATCCTAGCACTACTCTAGGGCTGGCACGCTTAATCGCTTAGTATCGAGATGCATGACTTGCCATCACACCAAAAGCTCGAATCGATGATGGAGATGGATCTCATTGTGTTAATGGTTGCAGCACGCCAACAAGTTTGAGCTTTTAGTGTGACGATAAGTTGTGCATCTCTCGATACTAGGAAGTTAAGCTTGCACTCAGCCCCGTTAGTGCTTTGAGATGGGTGACCTCTCGGAAATTCTCGATGTCACTTCCTCCTAATGTTGTTGCTCGATTGGGTGTATACTGGCTCCATCATGCGGAAGGGTATTGGCATAAGCAATCGATTAACATGATGAGATCCTCTCCACCATTAGTTCGAGCTTTTGGTGTGACGGTATCTCTTGTGGGGGATCTATTCTAGTGAAGTCCAAAGTGTTATTTTGTCGTTGTTTGAGTAGTTGATTTTGGAAAACTCATACAGATTTAGTAGTGTCACTCCACCCATTTAGCAAGATGGGAGGGTGTGGTGTTGATCCCGCTTCTTCAAGTTTCATGTCCTTACCTTGTTACCTTGGATTTTCTTGGATTGTGACACTCTGGAGTTTGTGTCCTTGCCTTGTTGCTTTGGTTATTGTTCTTAGATCATGGCACACCTATTTACAGCACTTGATCGAATTATGTTTGGTGTTTTTTTTTCACTTTCAACATCACTCCGTTGACAGTCTCCTTGTATGGAGCTATTTTGGTGGAGCCTAGTGTCAGTTGTTTTTGAGTTTTGTGATCGAGCAGTGGATTCAGACCATAGTGCATACCAAAATTCTTCAGCATTGTATGAGTTTTTGAGCCGAGATTCTTGGGATGCCTTGGAACGGGTCTTTACTCTCTTTACTTTGTTGTTACTAGTTTTGGGTACCTTATGGTGTCCCTTTTTTCCCGCTTAATGTACATGAGTACCTCATCAGAATAGTTACCAAGACTCATACTGTGGGACATGACACTTCTATTTTGGCCCCTAGTTTCACTTGAGGGGGTGTTAGAGTAGGTATTTACCTTAGCTCATGTTCACCTAGGTACATTATTTACCTTTATTGTATTTATTCTCACCCACTTATATGTGTGCATATTTATTTTTATTTATTTAGATATTAGGAGATATTATCTAGTTGTTAGGTATAGTTCTTTCCTTAATCTATGGTATTGACTAAATCCTTGATGTCTAGTTCTCTCATAAATCTATGGACTTGACTAGTTCTTTGATGACTAGTTCTTTTCATGATTTATGGCTTGATCTACGACCTTGAATGGTTCTTAGATTGTTATTCCTTACCTATATAAGCAAGGTCCATTCTTATTGTATTTCATTGAGTTTCATAATAATATATGATATTGCTGCTTATTTATTTGCAAAATTTTTATGTAAATCTATTCGCATAATTGCTTTCATCTTATTGATCGTGGTGTTTGATTAGCATCCGTGTTCTTAGCTTGGTACAATCTTGTTATCGCTCTTTCGGTTGAGTGATTATGGAGTAGCGGGTACTTTTTGTGCTCTAAGATATTTTGGAAAAAATATTTAAAGTGAGAAAAAATTCCTAAGGCTCACGGGAGGACATGTAGCGGATTCGTAATCAAAGATGGAACTATGGGTTGTCGGGTTACTTTAAAGTTTTTTGGCTTTGTTTTATGAAAAGGATTAAAGTTACAAAACAAACCACAACTCCGTAGTGAATCGAGGTGGACACGTGTCATGTTTGCATGAAAGGCGTAGAAGGAAGACTAGAAGAGGAATTCAAAGTTTTGGATTTTTGGGAAAATGTAAAAGTTGTAGAAAAGCATGCATTTCGCTAGGGAAAAATTTGATACTTGGGCTGGCTTTGGAAATGGAAAAATGGAGAAGTGTAGCTTCGGGGTTGTTTGAGAATTTTTTCCCTTTTGGGTAAAAATGTTAAAGTGTTGAAAAAGGCCACAAGCCCGCTAAAAATGAGTTAATGCCTTGTTTGAATCAAAAGGTGGAGGTGTGGGCCTTCGGAAGTAGGTTGGAAATTTTGCCTTTTTGGAAAAATGGAGTTTAGTTCTAATAAACAAGCACGCCCCGCATAGTAGTTAAAGCCTATTTTTGAAAAAGAAAGGTGGATCGGTGGGTCTCCTGGAGAGCTTGAAACTTTTAAATTTTTTTCCTAAAAAGGGTTAAAGTTATAAAGTAAGTGCGGCCATGACAAAGAGGACATTTGAAGCTTACTTGCTGGTCAGGGCCGCCAAAAATAGGGAAAATTTTGTCTTTTTGGAAAAATAAGTTAAATTATAAAATGAAGTGTGGCCCTATAGAAAATCACATGATGAACATGTGGTAGGGTCGAGGAGGTGGAAGTACGGGCCCGTGGAGAAAATATGATTTTTTTCCTTTTTGGAAAAATGGGTATAAAGTGAAAAATTGGAGTAGAGGTCCGCTAGGACCCATATCGATGCTAAATATGGAGATAAGGGGAAAATTTGGAAAATTTTCTTTTTTCCAAAAAAGAGGTAAAATAGCATAATTGAGCCACGATTCCGCTGGGACCCACATTGGGACAAGTATTAAGCTTGTTTTCCAAGGGTGGAGGGATGGAGAAAAATGTCAAATTTTTACATTTTTCTAAAAATGGTAAAATGTCAAAAATCACTCCCAAGCCCGTTTCCAATCACATTTTTCCATGTGGAGGGCTCAGATTAAAAGATGAAGGTCAAGATCAATGGTAACTGTGCATTTCATCATTTTTCCGCCATTGGAGCTCTAGCATTTACATCAATCTTCATCAAAATTTTGGCAAATTTGTGTCATTCTAGTTTGCAATGATCAATTAAATTGATTTGATGGTTCAATTTGTAAATTTGATGTACTTTTGAAATGGATTTTTGCTCGGGCTCGTGCAAAAACGTGAAATATCAGATCCAGAAGTTGCAGAGGCAAATTTGGAAAGGGAAAAGATGAAATGATGATGGAAGAAGGGCTGCATGTGTTAAAGATGAAAAATGTGCCTCCAAATAGAAGAATGATGCGAATTTTTGCAACGATTTGCCTTTTCTGTGCACCTAGAAACTTTTGAATGTTTTTTTGTTAAACGTCCCTTTCTACAAATCATGATGGAATTTTGTAACAAACTTGATGCTTGGCATATTATTTTCTTGGGAGAGAAGGCTTGGATGTAAACAAATGATATATAATTTGCATATTGGAGATATGTAAATGGTCGGGAGTTCATTTTCATGAGAAAATTTTGAGAAAAGTTCACCTTCTGAGAAACCTGATTAACTTCTTCTGTGTTAGATTTTCATTCATGTTGAGTTGGTTACAAGTGTATAGCCATCAACAATATCTGAGATTGTTTGAATAACTCTCACTACTGATGAATCGATAAATTTTGAGTTAGTTTCGTTAAATATCTAGCAATTTTATGTTTATTTCACTTTTAGAATGTCTGCAAGTAGTTTTTCTTGTTCCTATTGCAATATTGTATCAAAATCTCTCTGAATCACACAGATCTTCATCCTTGTGATAGTTTAGTGGCATCTACAATTTCATTTTTCAGAAGAGATTTCATCTGGGAATGAAATAAACGATTTAAAATAACTTTTCTTTCATTTGTTGACAGAGATTGTTTGTAAGCCTCTGGGTGTACCTCGGGGTTTATTGGGTCTTTTAACTCAAGCCTTTGTGTTAAAGTCTCAAAGATTGTGTGAAAAAGTGCAAATTTGGGCCTCCATTGATGCACACCTTCTGGTTGAAGGAATGTTTTAACTATTTTGAAGTTTTTTGTTGCTGAGTTTTCCATCATTGTGAAGTTTCTCAAGGATCTAGAAATGTCCAATTTTTCTTGTTGATCTCCCACCAAAATATTATTCAAATAACCAATCCTACCCTGAATTACCCCTGTTTTGCCCTGTATATCCACAAAAGAACAAAATCCATTTGTTAAAATTTGTAAAAAAGACCAGGATTCCAAATGTCTTTAGTAAGCTTATCCTTGTGTGAAAATATTTCCATATTTTGGAAATGACAACTCGTGAGAGTCAAATTTGGTGTGTTGATAATATTTTTTCCAAGATTTTCCTCATAAAATTTGTGCAAAATAAGGATTTACCAGCATTCTTCACTAAAAAAGGTTAAAAAATAGGTTCTCTTACCTTAGTTGAAAGACACAACCTAAAATAGTTAGCATAAGATCACATCCTTCAATGTGCTACTCACTTCTCCAAAGCCTAAGTGCTAGAAAGGTCGATAAACTACTTCCCGACTACAAAAATGACATCTAATAATTTATCCGGCTCTTAGTGTCTCTTTCAATCTTTGATGCTTGCTTGGCCTTTGAAGGATATTTAACTGGGTAACAACACATTCAATTGTCTCATTGTCCTATTGTTTGCAACAATGCAAAATATTGTACTTTGAGTTAGTGTAAGGTTGTCTAATGCATTATTTTACAAATGGAAGCTTATGCAAAACCGAACATTGTGTGAACATGTCTGATTGGCCTCTTAAACAGTAGTAGAGGTTTAGTTTTTTTGGATATTGTTGTTGCTTTCGGGCTACTTCGTCCATGTGTAGTCCCTTAAGAGCCCTGAGACCAAAAAGGCTATAACTTCAATAGGTGATATCTCGGTCTCCATGGAGCCTAGAGATGTCTAGTCTAATCTTACACCTCCGTGTCAGACCCTCTAGGGAAACCTATCATATTTTACTCCATATTGATTTTGTTCCCTCATTATGATATTGTTTGCAACCATGCCAAATACTATAGTTTGAGTCAATACAAGGTTTTCCAATGCATTGGTTTGTAAATGTAAACTCATGGGACCAAACTAATTCTACGAAAACATCTAGGTGGAATAGTAAATGCTATTAGAGGCTTTTGTTTCAAAGTGCCGATGGTGCCTTTTCCTTTGGGCTACTTCATCCGGGCATAGTCCCTTAAGATCCCTGAGACCAAAAAAGGCTATAACTTTGATGGGTGATATCTCGGTCTCCATGGAACCTAGAGAGGTACCATTTGATCCTACACCTCCATGTCGGGACCTTCTACAAAGTATTGTATCAATTTTCTATATCTCCATTCGATTCTCTTGTTTTCTTCTTATTTGCAATAGTGCAACATACTGTAATTTGAGTTAGTGTAAGTATGAAAGTTACGATTTCGTTTTACTAAGTGCAATCAAAAAATATTGCACATTAGAGATTTATTAGCTCGATTTCATACTATTATTTATAAGGTTCTCAAGTGGCTAAATTATTAATTAATCCCACCTTTTATTCATCATATTTTACTTTTATTTCGTCATTCCCTCATATATACCTATGCATGCCCAATTTGTTTCATCATTTCCTAGCATTTTAGCCCAAATTGGGGTACCCTACATTGATTGGGGCCCCAAGGCACCTCCTGGTCCCACCAGGGGTGCCCTGGTCCATTTTTAACTTTCCCTCCACTTTTTGGGCTCTTTGTGACCATTTTTCATACTTATCTTTTTCCTAGTCAGCCTTGTCGGGGTTAATTATGAAATTAAATCTTGAGAACACTATAAATATAAAGTTATGAAGCCATAATGAGGGTCCTAACATCACACACTACTATCACTCCATCTAGAGTTCGCATCCCTTTCATCACTTGTATCTATTAATGACATGCATCATGGCTAGAGATCCGCATCACACATCACAACATAGGGGAGGGATTATATTTTATTAAATGCGAGACATTCTATTACATTTTTTTATAGTTATTATTGCTCATAAATTCAAAAAGTTTGATTTTCATGAAATCACCTAGGGCACAACATGCACATACGCACCAAAACCTCATCCGAGTCTGAAATGTAGTGCAACGCTTAGTGATAAGTCTACTAGTTTCGCGGCTAAGGTCAATCTGATCCATTCATTCTCGCATCCTTATTTTTCTTAGGGTTTGATACGTCTCTTTATATTGTAGGTTGCTACTTCATTATCTAGCACATTCGACATAGCTTTACAGATCCAATGTGAAAAATAAGAAGGGTTTCGTATCAACTTCCGACAATAAATATTTCATTTTTGAGAATTTTCGAAGCTGTGGCACCTCGGGGTGCCCAAGCCACTTGAGGGCACTCCACCAATTCAAAAGCTCTAGATCTGCCTTCGTAGGACCTTTGAGTGATCGTTCTAGGTTCTGGAACTGTTGTCGATCTACAACACAGTGCGACCATCTCTAGGAATCAACTAACTCATCCTCTTCCTTTCTTTGGTACAATTAGGGTTTCCTTTCATTTAATATTAATTATTTAGATCATTCCATATTGTTTTAGCATACATACACAATAGTTTAGTCCTCCTAATTAGATTAACTAGGATTACTATTTCCTTGCATTTAGTTCTATTTTAGTTAATCATTTTTGTGAACCCGACCTCTCCTCATGGGTAAGCGTAGTAGGAAGCGTACTTTTCAATTTGATAATTATGGCCATGCTTTTTTGTTACCCCTACTACTTCTTTTGGTTGTAGACCTTTCCTTCATTCATTCAACTTCCATCTTCCAATATGGACCCTAAAGCTATTGATGATGTTGTTTTCGCTTACTTGCGCACTATCATTCTATTTTAGCACAACTCATAGTAGAGGTGGATGCTCTCAAACATGTTCCCATAGCTATAGCAACTAGAACTAGTACTATACTTAGTCATTCATCTTCTCTTGTTGACTCTATTGACACACTTTGTTGTCCCTAATTATCCTTCTTCTGGCTTGAATTTCAATACGGTGACACTCTACATAGTTACTTCCCACTATTTATATGGTTGGTGTGACTCTTTCTAATTCACAACCCACTTCGATGTTACCAATGCTATGGTATTATATATAGAGCCTACTCCACAATAATTAGTTGCTTTTCATATTCCTCCACTATCTCCTTATTATATGAGATTCCTATTATGACCACTATTCACATGCTTAACACGGTCTCTTCCCCATCACCTATTACTACTAATCCTATTGTGCCATACCAGGAGCTTTACCATCCATGGATGTCATCCCATCCTCTCCACCAAAATCATCCTCTTTAGTTTACCCACCATTTACCTATACCGTTTCATGAATAATTCTTATTGGGAGCACATACCACTCGATACAACATGTACAACCACTTTGTATGTTCATATGATGGCCTCCTTCGCCTTGATTTTAACTTCAATGACCTTCATTCTCCATAATGTTATCCACATTTGTATCATGTCTCTGTCATCATCCTCACTACCGCATATGGCCCACGTGTTTTCCATCTTGTTGTTCACCTGTGTGTTCTCATATTACTTCTCCACTCACTTTGGGCCAATATTGGTTGGATTATACTAGAGGCATGCTTGATCCCGATCGTGTTGATATCACCTTTCCCATGCCATTTGGTAGAGTGTGCATTTGTAACAACTCGTTTCTTTTCTATTCACCAAATTTCACTATTTGGTATGCTCAAGGATGTCCATTACCTCCGTTTACAGATGGAAAATACGCTGTGGTCATGTACATCTTATGCATTCATGGTTATTTGGATGACCAACCACACACCCATGCTTATCAAGTTTCTCGTGTTGTTCAATATGATTTTAACAATTATCTTGATGATCCATTAGAATATATTACTCCTCCATTACCTTCTTGCGTTAATACCAATCCACCACCAATTCTAATGTGCTCTATATCCATCGATGCAGCTTGATGATTTTCACCTTTGCGGTCATCCATCTAACACACACTTATTATATTCTATACAAAACTTGCAAAACCAACATCAGTCCATGAAAGTAATAATTGTGGATCTCTTTCCGAGATAGAAAAATAAAGGACACCTCTAACTCACATGTCCGTACTACTCCTATAACTCATGTTCCATCGACGTCCCCTACTTACCACCTCACCGAACCTCCGTAGTACCATTACCTCCACCCCTTATCTTTCCTCCCAATGCTACGACACAAGAAATTTTGGGTCACCTTATTTATAATCAACTCATTACTCTACCATCTAATTTTCATTAACCCCTTCAAAACTAATACACCACATTTATAATTCATTTTTCCACTATCATCACATTCAAGGGCACCATATTGATTTTTGTCGTGCTTTAACCCACATTATCAAAGATATCCAAAAGTTAGGCCTCCTCTCGTTTATTACAAAACATCCTATTCTATGTTCAACTCACCGGGCTCATTCCAATTATAACGAAACACTCGTGTTACCCACATACCACTTTAGTGGTAACCTCTAGTAAATCATTCACCATCTCCTCGCAGACAATCTATCACTACATCATGTTCCTTTATCTAAATATTCCTCATCCATTCATCCTTCACACACATATAAATTTCATTCACTGGAACCAAATTTATCTACCATATCCCTGTTAGTCGCACCATGGTCCTCCACTTTCATCATCCTATACATTTACCAAGGGGAATTTGTCCTTTGACCTTATTGCTTGATTCCTACTATATAGACACTTGGGGGAATAAGCTGTTATCCAAAATTCACCCTCAAGGTAATTTTGATAACATGCATCAAATTATTTAGTCCCGAGAAAGTAAGATTGATTCGAGGCCTAAAATCATGTTTTGGGGCCCCTCAGGCTTCTCTCTAACTCTCCCATCCAAGAAGAAATCCCAACGAGTTAGAAAATGGAAAAAATGGAAAAAATAAGGTTGTCAGCAGGACTGTTTTAAAGCATTTCGGTCCAAGGGTTCGGTCGTCTTTGAGGTTCATCGTATTCAAGCTTGGGGCCGAAAAAAACAAAGAAAATCGGCTAAGTATTTTGTCCTGTGCAGTCCAAGTGGGACATTGGGACGTCGAGACACGAGAGACGTGAAAATCAAACAAATGAGAGGAGGAAAATCGCTTAAGTCTTGTTTCACGCGGTTTGACATCCGGACAAAAGTATGCGAGGATGCGACCGGCCGCTCATTTTAAAACAAGAGTACATTTCGGGCGGTTCGGAGATATTTGTCACAGTAAATTGGGATAGTTGGGACAAAGGTACACGAGGGATGCGAGGGACACGAAAAAGGCCGCAACAGAACAAGGAAGCTTGAATCAGCCAAAGCAGAGATTTTGTCTGCGGGACATTTGGGACAAAAGTACGCGAGGGACGCGAAAAGGTGAAAAAGCCGCAAAAGAGATAAGGAGGCCCGTGGATGAATTAGAATGTGCCACATGTTAGAAGGGGAAAATGTTGGAAATTTGCATAATTGTTTCACTAAAAATCCAAAAGGAGTGTTTTAGCCCACCCCCCTTATTGCGAGCCAATAGAATCTCGCCACATGTCCAGGTGGCGCCAGAAATTGGAAAAGCCCGCAAGGAAATTTTGGAGGGTCAAACCCGCATCCAATGGGGTTTTGACACATGTCCAAGTCAAAATTTCAAAGCAACCCGTGGAAAATTTAGGAAAGACAGGCCCGCATCTAATCAGCGCCCGCCACGTGTCTTCACTCATCTACTCCCTGGTGCTGAAAATTTTGAAAATTTTTCCAAAGGCAAAAACAAAGGAAAATGGTCAAGAAGGGCCCACATCCAGGAAATTGTGCCACATGTCATCCAAGTGGCAGAGCATGGGGAAAATTCAAAAAAAAAATTCCAAAGACCAAAATGGGTCGAATTTCAAATTTTTGCCCGCCGATCCGATTTTGGCCTGCTTTTTTCCTAGATCTTCAAATGGCCATAACTTTCGATCCGAGCTCAAATTTTTGTGTTCTTTATATCAATGGAAAGCTAGTGAAGTTATCTACATGACTCAAAGGTCAATTTTGCATTTTGGTTTAGTTTAGAAAGATAAAATCAAGAAATGTCTCTGGCACGTGGTAATGGCCAGAAGTGACGTTTCAACAACCAGTTTTAATGCAAAATGGGTCGCATTCTTCTTTAGCATGGCCAAAATGTCAGGGCATGGGTCTATAAGGATGCCCATGCTGTTTTAATGCATCTTCATTCAATGAGGAATGGCTCCCATGTTTTTACACATTTTCTCTCTCCTGGGCTCGACCCATGCATTGTAAAAGCCAGATTTGGCTCATTTTTCAAAGGGTGGTTCATCTTTTCTACTCTGCTCTCCTTTCTTTTCTTCCCTAGGGTTGAAAATGGAGTTTGAACCTCCTCCCCTACTCTGTAATGGTGTTTTTTTCCTTTTACCATTAAAATGATGTTCTGTGCAAACTTCTGGAGCAACAAAAAACGTGTTTTGTGATGCATCTATCCATCCTTGCTCGTTTTTGCTTGTTTTCTTCTTGCCTCTCTTCATTGCAGGTATTTTTGCACGTTTAAATGTTCATTGCAAGGTTGGAGCTGTGTTCATAGCAGTTTTGATAGATGTTCAGCATTTTCCTTCTCTGGTGTATCACCGTTTTAGTGTAGGATTTTGTTTTATTTTTTCTTTTTCTCTCTCCCTATCTCCTGGAGGTTAGATTAGGATTATATTAGCTTTTCTACACTTGCTGGAAAAAATTGTGGCGAGTAGTTTAGGAAGAGGAACTAGCCTTCTCTGGAGATTCCTTTCTCATTTTTGCAAGTCCCACACTTGGAGAGAGGTTTCAATGTTGTGTAATCACACTGGATGCTTAGAATGATCAAACTAGAAATATGATCAACATCCAGGGGTGCTTTGTGATTCGCACTAATAGTTTTGGCAACACCGGTGGGACCTTAGAGGTATTCCAATTTATCTTTGTGAGGTTGGTGTGTTCTGTTAAAGATTCAGCCTTTGGAGGCACTTTCAAAAGCACATCCGGCGAGTCCATCGTAAACAACTCATTCTCTAAGTTCAGACCTATTTTCCATTCATTTCCATCCATTCTTCTTCCCATCATTTTCATTCTTTTCCATTCCATGAAGTTGTGCAATCATGACTTCATTTCCATCATGGAATTCACATTTTCAACAACAATAGTATATCACACCTCCAACATGTTTTACAAATCCTCCAAATCAGCATGTCTACCCATATGAGCAGCAGCACTCAAAGTCAATCTGGTTGAAGCACATCAAGAGCAAGGGTATGCATGCAATGAAGACAATCAAATGGAAGATGTAG
Source organism: Taxus wallichiana var. yunnanensis (assembly GCA_018340775.1). Classification (NCBI taxonomy): domain Eukaryota; kingdom Viridiplantae; phylum Streptophyta; class Pinopsida; order Cupressales; family Taxaceae; genus Taxus; species Taxus wallichiana. The sequence continues at coordinate 695,256,213 of CM031238.1, forward strand.
ATTTTGTGGAAAAATCCAAAAGATGGAGGCAAAGATGGTGCAATCAAGAGCAAGCAGCTCAAATGAATGCTTTTTGAATTGGTTTGAGACTCCTTGTCCATGGGAGGCCCTTTTCTAAGACACTTTAGCCCTCGGGAGAAGCTTGACTTTATGATGAAGATGCTTCCCAACTTGCACAATGGAAAGCAGAAATAGAGGCCTATACACTTGGAGTTGAACAACCTCGTCAATGGGTAAGTTCTACACCATCATCGGTTTTTCTCTTCCCATTACTCAAGTAGCATCATCTCATTTAGAATTTCAAATTCTAAATCCATCAATGCTGCCCCAGAGTTAATTCCATTTCACCATCCCCTAGTCTTCCACCACACCTCAATTCTTCTTTCCCCTTTCCTTCCAGCAGTCACCCCCTCCACAAGAGCTAATAGAAATACCTTCCTCCTCCAAAGAAACAAGAGTTTCTACCTCCTCCACCACCACGAAAAATTGCCAAGCCATTTGAGTTACAATCCACTTCTCCTCTTGCATTCCCAAATCCATGTTGGGAGGATAAAAATCAGAATGCCAGTCAAGGAAAACAACAACAAAAAGAGAAGCCAAACAAAGATGAAGAAATTCAAAGTCTGAAGAGTTGGGCTCTTAAATTTGGGATGACAAAGATCCCCTTGATGGTTAAGCCTTTAGAAGAGGTTGGAGTTGGAGAACAGGTGGTGGTTAAGACTGATTTTGTGGCAGTAGAAGAAGAGCAAAAAGAAGAAGTAGATCAGCAGTCAGTTTTCTCATAAAGTAGTGTCCATGTTGGCACTCTATTTGAAGGGAATGCTGATTCAATTCAAGTTGCACAATCAGCCATAGAGGAAGAAATCTCAGAAGAAGATCTTGCAGTCCCAACTTGTCCTCTAGAGCAGCAGATTGAAGAGTTTGACTTGACAAACTTCATGCTAGAAGAAGAGTTCTATCAAGAGCAAGATTTCCTTCAAGTAGTAGAGGAGGAAGAAGCTGCTCCAAATCCAAAAGAAGAGGAGCACATTCTAGTTATTGAGGAGAAAATTGCAGATCCAAGGGATTTGAACACAAGGCAGGCTACAGGAGAACCTTCAGTTCTTCTTTCTACTTCATCTCTCTCAAGTTCTAGTGCTGAAGAAGAGTTTGATCTCTCAAACTCAATGTTGGAGGATGAAAGAAACCATGATGATCAAGTTATAGATCAAGAGGACACCATGGAGGAAGTTGAGCATTTGGCAGCAGGACAACCATGAGGTAGTGTTATCCAAAATTCACCCCAAGGTAATTTTGATAACATGCATCAAATCCTTTAGTCCCAAGCAGTTATATTGATTCAGGGTGAAAGGTCATGTTTCTAGGGTCCCCTCATATTTTTCTAACTCCCCTGTCCAAGTAGAAGAGAGCAAGTTCTGAGAAAATGTAAAAAATTGCATAAAAACAAGCTCGGGCCAGAAAAAATCACGAAAAATGGCTAAGTCCTAGTCCAGGCGGTCCTTGGGACAGTTGGGACATCTGGGCGCGAACCGGCCGAAAGGCCACCAAAGTGATCTGCTTGCAGCATTTGGGACAAAGGGACGTGCGGGCGGACGCCGGAAATCTGAATCGGCCGGAAAAGTTGAAAAAATTGACTAAGCTGCTGAGCTAAGCATGATCACGGGGACGCGGGACAAAAGTACGTGAACCGGCCGAACCGCGTGAATCGGGAAAATTTGTCCTAGACGGTCCGAAAGCAAATGGGACATCGGGGCGCGAGTACGCAAACCGGCCAGCCAGGCCAAAAACAGGGAACTTCAAAGAGCTATTTGGGACAAATGGACGCATGGGACACGAAAAGCCAAGCGTCAAGGAGAAGAAGAAAAGTCAACATTTGGTCCAGAAACTTCAAACGGCCATAACTTTTGACTCGAGCTCCGATTTTCACAAAATTGGACTTTTGAACTAGCACGACGTCCTATTCGGCTCTAGTGGTCAATGCTCATTCCCGTCAAATGACGTAAAACGCCTGCTAGACCGAAATAGCTGCCCGCACTCGGAAGGCCATAACTTTTGCATTTCTCAACGAAATCGCACAAAATTGGTACTTGTTGGAATCGTGGTTCGAGCCTGATGCACAAAAATCAAGAAATTCCAGATTTGATCAGAAATTGATTGATATTTTTAAGAAAACGTGGCCGGGCTCGTAATGTGTTTTATTGGGTAGTTGGGAGTGCAATTAAGAGGCATGGTCATCATTCTTTCTCTCTGGTTTTGCAAAAGCACATGGGACAGTATGGGGAGCCTTTTGCAAGTAATGTATAACCATTTCACTCAATTTAATGCCTCTTATAGGTGGTTGAAGGACAGATTTCGGGATTTCCATTTTTCCCTTCTCTTTTCCTTCTCTTTTTCTATAAATTGGAGTGTTGGGCTCATTGTAAAGAGGAGAGTTTTTGGGTAGCAAAGCTCTGCCAAAATTGCTTTGTGAAGCTAGTGTGTTGCAGGCCCTTGTAGTGGACTCCTTGCATGGTGATCCAGGCCCTTATCTTGTAATAGATTGAACTGTGCATATCATGAAGCAATATAATACCAGTTTGTGGATGTATCTTCCCATGCTGTGTTTTCTTGCATTCTTCTTGCCCCTTTAATCTTTCTATAAGAATATTGTGTCTATTTATTATGTTCTTGCAGGGATTCATTAACATTGTGTATGCTTGGAATATTGTTGTGAATGCATTTTGCTAGATTATGGTGAACTGTCATCACCTCTTCTAGTGTGCACTTTGCCTCTGTATTTCACACATTTGGAGATTACTCTCACACCCTCCTTTTCTGGTGTATCACCGCTTTAGTGTAGGCTTTCATTTTATGTATTCTCTCTCCCTGGTCCCTTGGAAATTTAGATTAGAACAGTTAGCTTATCCTGCATTAGAGTAGATTGTGGCAGGTAGTTTAGGAGCAAGAACCAGAAGCTTCTCTCGGAGGTCTATCTCAAGTAAAGTGGGTAAGTCCCACAACTTGGAGATAGTACCCATGTTATCCAATCTGTTGTGAGTTCAAGTATATGCACAGGGTACTGTGATTTGGTGATAACAGGTAGTTTATCTATTAGATTTAGAGGATCTTTGTTTGATGAAGAAGAACCGGTTGAGTTCCTACCATTCTCTCTTTCATCATCCGTTCTCCAAACACGAGCTTTGTCATGAAGGAGAGCATTCATTTGCAGCATCCTGCATCTTATACCAGCTCTTTGGAACCAATATTGGAATATTTTAATCTTTCATGTTCTTCATTGGAGGAAGAGAAAGGGAAGAAAGGTTCTACCATCGCTTCCACATCATCCATTCAAGAGGGTCTACAAGAGAACTCCATTCTTGGAGTTGAAAATCAGGGAAATGGGCATAATCAAAGGACCATACCTTGCCCAATAAGGTATTTGACTTCATTGGAGTCAAAGGAGAAGTCACAACTAGTCATGCTTGCTCCTAAGCATGAGGATGAGCTACAAAGAACCAAGGATCAGCTGTCATACCTCTCCAATCCAAATGCAGAACAACTAAAAGAGGTATTGAATTTTCCTTCACCTGATACCTTGATGATTTGGGTAGAAGACCAGCTTCTTGTTGATTTTCCACTCATTCAATCAGCCATGTTGGTGTACAAATTAGTTGCATGGTTTCCAATTTTGAAGAAAGGAAGCTATTTTGCACAACAGGTTGCAGGTTTGTTTAGCCATACTTCTGCTTCCAGCTAGAGTAGGATAGGTTGTTTTGCTTTTAGTAAAAGAAGTGCTTGTGCACTCTGCATGTTCCATTTGGAGCATGTATGATTTTCAATTTTGTACATAGTTTTTGTGGTGCTGGTTTTGCTCTTGCACAGATTCGCTTAAGTGGCTTTTTGGTGAGAACTCTAAGTTTGGTGGAATTCAAGTGGCTCAGAGGGAAGTTTTCAAAGTTCATATCAGTTTTCAGGCTTTCTTATGACTCCATGCCCAATGGATTGCTAAAAGGCCACTGATATTCTTCATCTAGTAGGCAGATGACCCCGTTGAGTCACCAAATTGTTATCCAAAATTCACCCTCAAGGTAATTTTGATAACATGCATCAAATTATTTAGTCCCGAGCAAGTAAGATTGATTCGAGGCCCAAAATCATGTTTTTGGGGCCTCGGCTTCTCTCTAACTCTCCCATCCAAGAAGAAATCCCAACGAGTTAGAGAAAATGGAAAAAATGTAAAAAATAAGGTTGCAGGACTATTTTAAAGCATTTCGGGTCTGAAGGGTTCGGGTCGTACTGAGGTTCGTCGTACCAAGCTTGGGGCCGGAAAAAAAAAGAAAATCAGCTAAGTCTTTTGTCCCAGGTATTCCGTGGGACAGTTGGGATGTCGGGATGCGAGAGACGCAAAAAGCTGAAACGGCCGAGAGCAAGGAAAATCGTCTAAGTCTTGTTTCGCGGTTTGGGATATCCAGGACAAAAGTACGCGAGGACGCGAATCGGCCGATTTGCCGAAAGACAGTCCATTTCGGGCGGTTTGGAAATATTTGTCCCAGTGATCCAGTCCAGACGGTTGGGACAAAGGTACGTGAGGGATGTGAAAAGGTGAAAAGGATGCAACAGGAACAAGGAAGCCCGAATCGGCCGAAGCAGGAGATTTTCGTCCGGGACAGTTGGGACAAAAGTACGCGAGGGACGCGAAAAGGTGAAAAGGCTGCAAAAGAGACAAGGAGGCCCACGGACGAATCAAAATGTGCCACGTGTTAGAAGGGGAAAAGGTTGGAAATTTGGCTAAGTGTTTCACCAAAAATCCAAAAGGAGTGTTTTAGCCCGCCCCCTTATTGCGAGCCAATAGAATCTCGCCACGTGTCCAGGTGGCGCCAGAAATTGGAAAAGCCCGCAAGGAAATTTTGGAGGGTCAAACCCGCATCCAATGGGGTTTTGACATGTGTCCAAGTCAAAATGTCAAAGTGACCCATGGAAAATTTAGGAAAGACAGGCCCGCGTCTAATCAGCGCCCGCCACGTGTCTTCACCTCATCGGCCCGGCGGGAAAATTTTGAAAATTTTTCCAAAGGCAAAAACAAAGGGAAATGGTCAGGAAGGGCCCACATCCAATGAAATCATGCCACATGTCATCTAAGTGGTGGAGCATGGGGAAAATTCAAAAAAATTTCCAAAGACCAAAACGGGTCAAAATTTCAAATTTTTGCCCCCGATCCGATTTTGGCCTGTTTTTGCCCTAGATCTTCAAATGGCCATAACTTTCGATCCAGAGCTCAGATTTTCACGTTCTTTATATCAATGGAAATCTAGTGAAATTCTCTACATGATTCTAGGGTCAATTTTGCATTTTGGTTCAGTTTGGAGAGAGAAAATCAAGAAACGTCTCTGGCACATGGTAATGGCTAGAAGTGACGTTTTCAATAACCGGGATTTTAATGCAAAATGGGTCGCATTCTTCTTCAGCATGGCCAAAATGTCAGGGCATGGGTCTGTAAGGACACCCATGCTGTTTTAATGCATCTTCATTCAATGAGGAATGGCTCCCACATTTTTACACATTTTCTCTCTCCTGGGCTCGACCCATGCATTGTAAAAGCAGATTTGGCTCATTTTTCAAAGGGTGGTTCATCTTTTCTGCTCTGATCTCCTTTCTTTTCTTCCCCAGGGTTGAAAATGGAGTTTGAACCTCCTCCCCTGCTCTGTAATGGCATTTTTTTGCCTTTTACCATTAAAATGATGTTCTGTGCAAACTTCTGGAGCAACAAAAATGTGTTTTGTGATGCATCTATCCATCCTTGCTCGTTTTTGCTTTTTTTTTCTTGCCTCTCTTCATTGTAGGTATTTGTGCACGTTTAAATTTTCATTACAATGTTGGAGCCGTGTTCATAGCAGTTTTGATAGATGTTCAACATTTTCCTTCTCTGGTGTATCATTGTTTTAGTGTAGGCTTTTGTTTTTTCTCTTTCTCTCTCTCCCTGTCTCCTTGGAGGTTAGATTAGGATTAGATTAGCTTTCTTGCACTAGAACAACTTGTGGTAGGTAGTTTAGGAAGAGGAACCAACCTTCGTGGAGATTCCTTTCTCATTTTTGCAAGTCCCACTCTTGAGAGAGGTTTTAATGTTGTGCAATCACACTGGATGCTTAGAATGATCAAACTAGAAATCTGATCAACATCCAGAGTGCTTGTGATTCTACACTAATAATAACCATCACACATCCCCCAACTCTTGTACTATAACTATATAGTCTTACATCACACATTACATATATATCACTTATTTTCATAGCACCACTCATATCAAAATACCATCATTACCCGATGACATACTCTTGTGCTTCAGTTCACACTTGACTATTGAGGATTACCCTTACACTAAACCCCATAGACCACACCTAGGCACCACACATTGCATTTCAACATACATTGTGTGTTATACATTATCCAATCTAAACTTATTCTACATTATACGATCATTCTACACATCACATGTTTCTCACATATTTATATGTTTAAGTCTCATCACATCCTTTGCATTTATCCATTACATATATTCTATGTCTTACGCTAGGTTCCATTTATATATGGGAATAGAATTAAATTTCATCACCACGTATCCTATTTTTTTCTATACTTATCACCATATTTTTCATATTCTACATTTCCTTCTTCATCTTGTGTAATATTTACACACCCTATTCACCATTTGGTCACCTATCCTACCGTGTTCTACACGTTGTACCCACCACCCTGATGACATAATTTAGTTCCTCAAACCATTCTAAAATACCGAGGGTTTACAAATCAAATGGACCTTACACTCACCATGCGACATTTCATCATACGATCTTCATAGGACTAGTGACATACACTCTAGGATAAATCATCACCCATATCCATCATTACATATCATAGTGGTATACACTTTAGGTTAGATCACCACCTCTCTCATTTCATTTTGTAGTGGTATACACCTTAGGTTAAATCACCACTTCCTTCACTATTTCAAATTTTAGTTTTATCCGCTTATCCCTAAATCAAAATTCATCTTATCATCATGTAGTGGAATACGTGTAGGAAAAATGATGACCTCCCCTTTATTCATCTTGTAGTGACATACATTTCTCGATAAATCACCACCCTTGTTATTCATATTGTAGTGGCATACATCATTACCTATTTATATAATCATAGCGTCTTGGTATATGCTTTAGGATAAATCACCACCTTCCATTATTTCATCTTATAGTGATATACACTTAGGGCTAAATCATCACTCATCCATTCAACAAGGTCATTATATACGCTTATTCTCTAGGGTTCATGCACATGTTTTCCACATGTTGCAACTCACCACCAACACACCAACCCACTCATCGCAACATGCTAGACACACATCAATAACTACTCCACCATTTCCCGATGATGCACTCTCTCTTTTTTACGGTTCATTTTTGAATACCGAGGAGGAAAAAATGATCCTCATTACATACACTTCTATAAAATTGGGGGAATGTTGCTCCTATCATTCCATATTGCATTGTCTTGGTACACTTATTGTTTTTACTAGTTTTCTACATGATAAATTTATTACACAAGTTAGCTTGATTTCTTATATGTCATTATCATACACACATGCACGTTAATGCCTTTATGTAGTGTGATCGCAGATACAAGACACTTACACACATCATGGATGGTCACCTTCTACCCTTACTATAAAGGTCACTAAGGGCATCCAAACTCATCTTATACATGTGCTATTGTTCCATTTTGTATCTAACATCTTATACTAATTTCTTATACTTGATTTTACATATGGGTTATTTTTCTAACATGCTAATGGGTGTTCTGTGCAACACTTATCTTTATGTGATTACATGTTTTCATGACTAATTGTTTGTTTTTATTTACACTTGTCTGATTTTTTTGCCATTGTATGTGGGTTTTTCCCTTTGGTTATTTACACACTTGTTTGTTATTTGCGTCCATGATGGTCTTGCATGTCTTGTGACATTGTGAGTGATGTCCCATGTTTGCAACCTACTTTGTGATCTACTTGTCTTCTTACATTTTTACACAATTGTGCTTGGTAGTTATTACATTTTTGCATATTTTACACTTATTACATGCATGTGTTTATGCACTAACACTTGTTTTATATAGTCATTCCCTTTTTGTGTGCATTGGTTTCTACCAAGCATTTTCCCTTTCCCCCTTTGGAAGCATTTTATAGGTCAGAGGGCATTAGTTCCTCTTTTAGGGCCACATGATCCTTTTAGCATCCTAGAATGTGCCCTAAATGAGGGGGAATCATTGAGGTTTTGTGACACTAACATAACATATTTACATCGGTTTAGTATAGTGCACTTTCTACCCTTGACATTGTGGGTTGGTTCAACGTAGATTTCCGCCCTTGGCATTGTGGGTTTACTTAGAGCAAGCGAGTTCGAGACTAGTCTACAAACTCCATAAACAATGAATTTTATAGGACATGGTATCCTTAGCATTTCTAGGGAGCTGTTAAAGGTTGGAGGACACAAAATATTTCCTACCTATACTTCTTTGGCCACTTGGCATCGGATCGCCCAAAACACTAGGATGCAACAGAGATATCTTCACATACATTTTAGGAAAAGAGGTTAAAGGTTGGAGCACACAAATAATTTCCTCCATATAATTATTTAGCGAGGTTACTTGAGATCACCTCAAAATCATAGAAGTATAGGATATCGTTCTACACCATTTTTCTTGACATGGATCAGTGCACATGTTCCATTTACACTTTCCTTTTTGTGTATTTTACATTTGCATATTTTACACATTTCTATACACATGTGTATTTTACATAACATTTTCACATACATACATATTTTACTACTTGATCATTTTCTCCTTGCAAGTCCAACCATATGAGAAACAAACAGTCAAATTGGGGGAAATAACAATGATGACGACAACACACCTCATGATGAAAAATTCCTTTAATAACCATATAGGTACACTACACACTATATCAGCTACACATGGGTTCCACCTTATGTTCACTCTAATCACGTTTTTATGCATATTTTTCATATTTAGAATTCCATGCTCCTCCATATTTTTCTTTTTGTCATTCCACTCTTGAGTCTATTCCATTATCACGTCTCTTCTATACTCTTCATGGATATCAGTCACGCACTTCTTATCTACTTTATTTTATTGAGATTTCCTCTCACCAACATAAAGTGGGGGAAAATGTAGTCAAAAATATTGCACATTAGACATTTATTAGCTGGTTTCATACTACTATTTAGAAGGTTCTCAAGTGACTAAAGTATTAATTAATCTCACCTTTTGGCCATATTATTTTACTTTTATTTTATCATTCCCACATATGTACCTATGCATGCCCAGTCTGTTTCATCATTCCTTGGTATTTTAGCCCTAAATCGGGGTTCACTACTGCTTTATCTTTGATCGGGTGCCCTAGTTCCACCCGGGGCACCCCGGTCCATTTTTAACTTTCCCTCCACTTTTTGGGCTCTTTATGACCATTTTTCATACTTATAGTTTTCCTAGTCAGCTTTGTTAGGGTTAATTATGAAATTAAATATCGAGAACACTATAAATATAAAGGTATGAAGCCATAATGAAGGTACTAACGACACACACTAATATCACTCCATATAGAGTTGTATCCATTGCATCAATTGCATCCATTAGTGACATGCATCAAGGCTAGAGATCTACATCACACATCATAACATAGGGGGAGGGATTCTATTCTATTCCATGTAAAAGTTCTATTACATTTTACTATAGTTATTATTTATTGCTACTTCATAAAGTGTGGTCGACACGAGAGTACCTAGGGCATGACATGAACACACACACACAAAAACTACATTTAGGTTTGAAATATAGTGTAGCTAAGTGATAAGTCCACTAGTTTTGTGATTGATGTCAGTATGACCCATTCATTATGCATCATTATTTTTCCTAGGGTTTGATACTTCTCTTTGTATTGCATGTTACTACTTCATTATCCAGAACATTCGACATAGCGTCATGGATATAGTGTGACAAGAAGGGTTTCAAATAGACTTGTGACCCTACAAATTTATTTTCAAGAATTTGTAGAAATAGAGTGCCTAAACTAACAACCAAGGTGCCCAGGGGCACCCTCACCTATAGGTGCTCCAGTCACTTTAAAACCTCCAAATCTTCCCTCGCAAGACTTTTGAGTGACTATTCTAGGTTCCAAACGTATTGTTAGATCTGTGACATTGTGTGACCATCCCCAACAATCAACTAATTCATCATCTTCCTTTATTTTGTTGCAATCGGGGTTTCCTTTCATTTAATATTAATTATTTAGATCATTCCATGTTGTTTTAGCATACATACACAACATTTTAGTCCTCCTAATTAGATTTACTAGGATAACTATCTCCTCACATTTAGTTATATGTTAGTTAATCACTAAGTAAGTGCAAAGGCTAAAGTTTTAATATTCAAGGTAAAGTGATTACATTGACAAGAAGTTGGAATCTATATTAGTCTTGTTAATACTTAGTACTAATTACCCATCAAATATAATTCTCCAACTTTCATTTTTTTATCATCTTCTACGTCATACTGAATAAATTATTTGATAGTGGATCTTCCCTATTTGACGGTGATACATCTGATGAAAAAGAATATGATCCTCGAGAGGCAACCCCGATCCAACCATAATAACATTATGAACTCCTATGCTAGTAATGTTTCATTGTAATTCTCATTTTTGTTTTAGTGAATAGATCATGTTGCATATTTTATGCTCCAACCATGTGAAGGTGGAATATTTTTGGCATGCGTAACCTACGTAAAAATGTTAGTAAATAATTAAATAGAATTATAAATCCTAAAAAATTAAACAAAATCATTAAAGTAAATATTCAAATTAAATTCATGAAGAATATACCTTTGCAAATTAAATCTAATGAATCGCAAGGATACAATTTAGTCTTGATAGTAGCAAGAATTTCTTCATGATCCGATTCACGAACCTTCCACATGATTCTCGGTTTAATGGCCTACCTACGATATTTGATCAATTGAATATTTTTGCAAGAACCAAATGTGAATAATGAAGTATATTTTGATATATTTCATAGTATTTAAACATCCAAGTTATTGATTTTTTGATAGGTTATCATCGAAGCCAAGTTCTAGTGACGGACACGACCTAGTGGGATAATCAAGGTCTTCACCATCAATGATTGTGGAAGTGAATTTATTTTCAACTCTACACAATGAGACAAGAAGTAGTATATTCCCTCTTCATTAAATTATGTTGCAATAACCACAAATACGTGCCCTACATAACAAAGTAAAACTCAAGTGAAATTTTAAATACATTAAGAGTTGATCATTTGATAATTTATAAATTTAAAACATGACATACATATGTACCTTGTTACACTAAATCAAAGACTTGGTAAAAATCATGCGATGTTGTCATATGATCACAAGACACTGTAAGTTATAATACTCGTAGAACTTGATATGTGTTGAGTGGAATTAGAGGGCTATAGGTCCATTCATCCACCCCTTTATTGTGACTCACATTAATTCAATGCAAAATGAATGCATGATATTAAAAAAATTCTATGCACCTAGTATAAATAGTACAAGAACTTGCATTTGAACTACGAAATGAGTGCATATCGGTTGATCCCGCAATTTGTCATATAATCTTCATATTTTGAAAATGTTTTCCTCTATAAACTAGAAATGTTTAGGAGTTTTTGAAATCTCTTAAGATTTATGTCCCATGTTCTTGACACACCAATAAACAATACTTTCTTTACCCGTAAATTTAACACCATCCTTTAACTTTAACTCTTCTCTTGTAAGAACTCTTTTTACACATGTTCCTTCACCATCATGCTCTCCTTTGCCATGTCCTTCCTCAACAAAAATCCGAGTTATGTTGTACACCTATTTTTTTGTGCATCCTACTTAGCCAATAAAAAATCCATGCATTCTTGAATTGTGATGTGTAGTTGTCCGACCAAATGTAATGTTGATTGAAAAAAATGTTCCTCTCATTAAAGTTTGCATAAAACACTTGGAAACACCCTTGCACATATTCTGTAGAATGTGTCTAATCATCACTGATGCAAAAATGATAATCTCTTAATATTTTTCAATCTTTCTCAGTGATTTCTAGAGAGTGCATGAATGTTATATGCATGAAAATAACAAATTTCACTAAGCTATAGTATTGGGACTAAACCTCCACTTGTGGCTACAAAGTGTGTAAATATCATGCAAAGTCAACTACTGAAACAATAATACCAACTGGGAATGTGTCCTTGCTTAACTTGAATTTTTCATCCAACCATCGAGCTCTATGTGTGTGCCTTGCATACTCATAAAGAATTTCATCTCTCGAATTTGACAATATATTTCGATACAAGTAATTATTCTCGTGACAAGATCACACCTCTTAGATTCTTTTCCATCTTTTAATTGATATGGAACTAATATATATTTACTAAAACCAACTAATTCTTTTCCTATTGAATATGTACTCTCCTCATAGATACAACTTTTCAATTTTGGCAAGCCACCACATATGTTGCACATTCCATCTAAACATGCTTTGTTATAAAAACATATCTAGTATATTTTTCACAAAATATCATAGGAATAAATTCCCTTGCAGATTTTGGTGGGACATTTAATCCACACTCTTGCAACATGATGTCAGTATGCAAAACACAACGTATTTGACAAAAAACATCATAATGCATTGAAAATTCAACATGATATTTTCGCAACAAGTGGTACATGAGTGATTTATTTTCACATAAAAGGGTTTGTTCATTTCAAATAATCTTTGGCTAATGTTAATTTATGGATTTTCATTCTTAAACTTAGAGAGCAATTGTTTTTGAGTCATGTATGAGAAATATTTTGCACATGATTAACGATTACAAGAACCTATTCTTATTTTTAATGTATATCTTCTATTCGGTTACACCCTTGTGTTCTCATTCCAATTGTAGACATGAAATTTGGGTCACACTCCCCTTATTCCCTTTCGACCGATTAACATAACGTGTTCACATAGCCATGACCCCTTTACCCAACATCATATTAATTTAATTATTTATAATTGAATTAATACCCATCCTCACATTATTTATTAATTTAATTACTTTAATTAGGTTAATTTACACCTCACCTAGACACATCACCTAGAAAAATCACCTAGCCACATCACCTAGACACCTCACCATGGACTTATTATTTGCCTATTTATTAACTAAGACCCGAGTCTCTACTTATCTTAACCAACTGGAACTTAGTCTAACCCTAGTATTAAATTCCTATTCCTTGTCCAAAAAAAATCCCACTTATCTAAGCACTAACCATCACTTGACACCCAAAATAACAAGTGAGCACGGCAAAAATATCTAAGATTTGATATTTTTGGTAAACCTAGGATTTCCCACCCTAACCGACGCCGGTTACCCCCACAACAAATGCTGATCACCTTGTTTGTCATCGGTCACCATATATATAGTTTGGAAACCTTTTTCCTAGGTTGGTCACTTCAAGTTTTAGAGAGAGCTATCTAACTTCAAGCACAAACAAAAGATTACTCAAACATCAAGATGGCAGAATACATCTAGCCAGAGGCCCAAGAAAGCATAGGAGACTAATATGAAGGCATTTGAATTCATGATAGAACTCTAGGAAACACTACCATGAGACTAACAATCAAAGTTAAAATATTTACCATCACCTTCCTTCACCCACCAGCTTGTAAGAACAAGTAAGTGTAATTTATTTTACATCATTTATGTACTTAATTATTAGGTTCTTTATCCTTTTGTTATTAAATCTTGTTATTCCCTGCATTCCTCCATCCCCACTTTCCAGCCCATCTACCTATTCAATCACCCACAACCTTCTCGGATCTCCATACCTAACCTTTATACTTTCATGAGTATTCATTACCTTGTTCTAAACCCAACCAGTCCCCATTCACTCTCTCAGGCAATCATAGAGAAACCCAAAACTACCGTTAATCAACTTTCACCAAATTTCCCCCCTCGACCCCCGGTTACCTTAAACATTGTCGATTTCCCTTTAATGACATTGGTCACTAGACCGACATTAGTTATTGTATCTTCCGTCGAATTTCACTAAATTGACCTTAACACCCCAAAACCTCACAAAACCTAACCAAAACATGATACCCTAGGTGCAACCTCACCACAAACTTTCCCACCTCTCTGTGTAGACACGGAGAGAGCTTGAAACTTTTTTTGACATTCACCATTCCCACATAAACCGATATCATTCATCTTAAAATGATATCGGTCATAGCTAAACCATCATCAGTCACACCGAATGCCATTGATCTTTGTGTCTAGTAAAATGCCTTAGACCAAGTAAGTACCCCAGTTATCCAAGACCAACCCAAACTCCACCAAGTCCTACCCAAACCCTATATGTGACCTCCGGACCACCTACCCGGCTGAAGCGACCCAAGACCTTCACTAGTTTAATTATTAAAGCATTTAATTGGTCTAATATTGATAGTAATCTAAGATACCTAAATCATAGTACTAGAATTACATTCTTTCATTTTCATCTTCATTTATTTTATATTGAATTATCTATATCAGTGGATTGACAACCATCAAGGAAGTATCACACTTCCTGGATCTAGCTCACGCTAGGCAATCCACTAACCTTTTTAATTAACTATGTTTTGTTGTTTTGCTTTGCATTTCAGGTAGTTCCTCCTAGCCAAAAGGAAGCTCACACAATCAACTTGGATCAGGGAAATCAAAATGCACACACACAACCTTCAACCAAAATTACAAACATGTATTCCTCCTTGGCCTTCTACCCTTATCTGTTTCATTAATCTACTATGAATCCGACAAAACACCAATAATTTTCAAGTAATTATTTTAGAATGTCATATGTATTCTTGTATTTCCATGGGAATCTGCTAGAGAATGTCCAATAGTCGGTGTTATTGAATGACTCAAGAATTTTACATCTCCCTATTTCTTTCGTTTGTGTTTTTCTATTTAGCTTCAAATCTCTGCTTTCTTTCTAATCAAGAATCTATTAATTATTTTATCACTAACTATACAATTATTAAGTGCACACCATGTAGCTTTAATATCTTTGGTATGTCTCGTTGAACCCTACAATTTGGTATGCTTTATATATATTTTCAAGAATTGATGCATTTCTATCAGTAAAATTAGATGTTCTTAACCCCATGGTCTTCATTATAGGTCTCATCTTAATTAATTTCGTCAATGTAAAAAATATTTGACATCTTTGTGTGTCATTTAAACTCTCAAAGTAATTATCCCAAATTCCCTTAGCTTTTCTTCTCGCATTTCTTTCTTGATAATTTGTTAGGCATTAGTTTTATAATTTTTCATTAATTTCAATAAAGTGAATTGTTTTTGTTCAAAAATGGAAGGATGTGTTCTTAGAGGTGAATATTCATTAACAAAGTTAGTTTCTTCATTCAATGTTTTCGTACAAACTTAAAGATTAACATTTGGATTCTCGGGTAAAGTTTTAACATTGCGATTCATATCAATTTATTCATCCATACAAACATTATCATTCAATTCAATATCATTATTCGTTGAAAAATCATTATTCTCTAAATATTAATTATGTATTTCATCCTCATTTTGTAAAACATTGGGTACATTTGATATAGTAGATGTACCTTTCCTTGCACGAAGTTTTTGCATCCTCTTCACTTTCTTTATTCTCATCTCTTCCAATTTCTCGGGTGTCTTATTCTCAACTTTAGTTTTATACCTACGTCATCTTTTGTCACCCATGATTGTAAATATATATATTTGGGGTAGGGGACAAGATGAACTACTCAAAATTCGCAAAGAATGTATATGAATTTACATACCAAAAAGAAATCCCGTGAAAGAGGTTAAAAGGACATTGTGATCCCATAGAATATGTAAATATCATAATGTGTACGCATTATTATATTCCCATTTTCAAAGGCATGCCTCTAGGATTGGATTCGGTTTGGATCGCTAAGTATGAGGCATGGACCTACACAAACACTACAAACAACGTGTTTTTGCGAGAAAAATGCTAAAGTGCCTATTCCGTCATGCTAAATCAAATTTAAAAAATCTATTCATTTAATACAAATATGAATAAGAAGTAGAGTGATATTTGTTCTTTATAAAATATAATTTTTCAATATTTTTGACTAATATAAGGTTTCCATATTATTTATTTTCTAACTATGCTTTTTATGTAGCCATTTTTTGAAGTTTAAACATGTCTATCTTTTTCCGTGTATCTTTTTTGGCTCATCAAAATTGAAAAAATACTCTAGCCAAAACTAGGCCTAATTCTATACATATTAAAAAAAAATCCAATTTGCAATATTATTTGAGGTAGTTACGGGGCATGGTCGAGCTCCATTATTTTTCAAAATTAAAAATTTTGTATTAGAAAAAACATAAAAATACTTCCTAAAAATTATTAAAAAATGGAGCCCAAACTAGATACTTCTAGCTATCTTTCTACTAAAGGGTTTTCAAAAATACTAAATAGTGCTCAAAAATGGTGGGGCCACAAAAGACACTCTACTATGTTTTTAAACAAAAACAGGAGCACTTGTTTGTATTTCAGTTATTTGACCTAGTTAAACTTAACCATTTTCAATAAAATTTAGTAGCTTAGAAATTAGACTCAAAATTCTACGATTCATGTTCTTACAACATTTATCAATTTTGAGTGTAACTATTTCAAGTAACTCGTACAAGTTGAAGATTTTTATTTTTGAGAAAAAAACGTCCACTTAAGACCTCCTTTTGGGACCCCATATTGGTGCACTTACCCATGTATTATTTTTGAATAAACAATTAGGTTGAAATCTAATCTCAATGGAGTAATAATTATAATAGGTCACATTGTATGTGACCTTAGGTGTATTGATAAAATGGGTTATCCCTTAGGCTTGTAATGGTTTCATCTTAAGAATATAATGAGCATCATAGATAGAAAATAAGTAGATGGTCACTTGATGGGATTGAGAGCACAATAGTAAAGGGTCTAAGGGTGCTATGAAAAAGGATAACTACAATATTTTATAGAAGAAAGGGAGGTAGTGGATGTGGGTGGTATTGATCAAGAGCCACTTGAAATTTTATATGGTTTTCCCCTACCAAAACCAATCCCAAACATTACCCATCAAAATTAAACCATGTTTTATGGGTGTTTCAATCCTAAGTTATTTGTAAATAAATAATTTTCAAAAATATATTGAAGATATGAAAATTCTCATGTATACCTTGATGTGGACGTTTTTGTTTTAAAACTTAAAAATTACATTATCTTCTCTCCTTAATTTTCCTCGATATCATAAAATTAAGTAAATCACAAAAACACCCATAACTCTAAACGCGATATCTAATATTTTTTATTTTTTCCTATACTTTTAATGAAAATAAGATCAAACTAGAAATGTAGAATTTTAAAAAAATGGAAAAAAATTAGAAAATACCACAAAATAGAATTTTTGACTCACCACATGTTAATGGTCCAATCCCCTTTCCATGTTTTGCAATTATTTAGAAAACAACTAGTTTGCACGTGATTAAACTCCCATTTCCCTATTACCCACTTAGAAGGGACATGCAAATGACCCACATAGAGGTTGCATTTATTAATGATGGTGGAAATTAATGTTTTTGAAATATTTTTTATTTATCCTATTCTAAGACTACATATGTGTACAAGGCATACTAGATACAAAGAGATAATGATTTATAAGTAACTTTTGTATAACCCATTTCCCCTTTACTATTGGTGATTTATTAGGTGCATGTGATTGTCCAACTTGGAGATGGATTTTATTAATGATGGTGGGAATTATTTTTTATGGAAATAAATTCCTAATTATCATAATCTAAGCCTATATATGACCATAAGGCATTAGATATAGTTAAGTTAACCCAATTTAAAAAATAATAACACATACATAATATTGCACCAATAATGTTTGAAGATAATTTTATCTCGAGAAAAAATATGAGAGAATAAATTCTTCACATAATCTTTGAGACAAATAGAAAATAGAGAAATGACATGAGATACAAAATAACACAATACACAAGATATATCTTGGGCACACTTTTGGGAAGATACATAGTGTAATAACTTATATCCTTATTTTATTAACTCAATTATTTACGATACTGATTTAATGTACTTCTCATTTATCCTTTAGCCTAATGCAAGTCCAACTACATGTAAACACATTAGTATGAAACCATCATAGTGGTATTGATGTGAATCCAGCTGCAAGAGGTTGAAATACCTCCAAAAACACACATAAATAGCTTTGCAAATAAAACCAAGAGTTTCAAAATAGCTTACTTCTCATTCTAGAATTCACACTGATCTATTACATCATTACAATCCTCCTTTTATTTCAAGACTACTCTAAAACCCTAAAATGCCAACAAACCCTAAAATGCCAAAAAACCCTAAAATGCAAAACAACTCAGATTGACCCCAAAATTTTTGTGCCAAATATTCATTCATAAATTAGGGCTCATGTGAAATTTGGAATTATTCTAACAAGCACAACAAAAGTTATTAAAGTTCTAAGACCTAGTCAAAAGCGGAAAACATTCGGAGCCAATTTTAGGCCACTAGATGAAGGAATTCGAGCCTAAAAACATGCCAAAATGGGCACAAACTTCCATAAAAGTTAACCCCAACATAGTACTAATGTATATCTACCACCTTGTAAAATTTCAAGATGATCCAACGATCGAATCAAAAGTTATGGTCTCTGCAAGTTATGCTCCCGCATCGGGTATTTTCAACTAATTATTTTGTTAAAAGACATCAATTTTTTTCAAATTTACACTGATTTGTGTTTTTTGTTTTTTTTTTCATTTTCACTTTTATTTATACCACAAATACGATGAGAAATTTGTGGCATAAATGTGATGTTATTAGAATCACCATTACACCACATTTGCACCACAATATTCCCTAGCTAAAAATAATAAAAAGGTTTGTGCAATCCATTTTGTTTTCACTATAACTTGGTCCTTGTTGTCTTTTATTTTGTTTTCAAGGGTTAAATGTAGAGGAGGGAAGATGGGAAAATGAGGAAAAGAAATATGAAACAAATTATGTGTGGAAGAAGAATAACATGGATGAATAAGGGTATCGATAAAATAACAACACACAACCTTTAAAGAGGGACAAGATCACGGAAAAGATAAGAGAACATAACACATGTATATTGAAGAGGTAGAAGAGGAGGGATTATAGAGGGATATATATATATATATATATATATATATATATATATATATATATATATATATATATATATATATATATATATATATATATATATATATATATATATATATATATTTATTACACTTGTTTTCTATAATTCAAAAATTAATATCAAAGCAAAATATCTAATTTATTAGAAAAATGAAAAATCATATCTAAAAAATAACAACACCTAGCAAAAAATATTTTATATCCTAAGAAAAATACAACAAACCCTAACAAAAAAATTAGTTTAAATATACAAAAGTTTAGTAAAAAATAAAAACCTAGCCCAAAAATTTTAATTCATATTTGAAAGGTATTTCTCAAACATGGAATTCAAAAAATTCATCATGGGGCCTTTATATTTTCCTCTTACATTCTTGTGGGATGGAGAAGAAGCTCAAAAATCCACTAGGAATGGAAATATGGTAAAGCTTCGGTTCCACAATGTATAATGCATATCTAAAGGATTACATTATAAAGGTAGGATCATATTGATACCACACATTCACTTATGAATGTGATGTCATTAAACTAAAATGAAATAAGTGCTTGAAAATTTTGTCTATGTGAATTCTTGTAATAAAGATGTAATTTATTTGACAATACCAATGGCGGGCTCATCTTTTATGGAGAATCTAGATGAAAATAACAATGATGAAGAAATCTTACTTATTTCAATTATATCTTCTTAGTCCATCTCCTCTATCCAATTATTGTAGCTATGAAAATGCAGATCCTATGGACCCTTATTCTTCACTCAATATTTACAACACATGAAATTTATTTTTGGGTTGGATAAATAGGTCGTAATATTAAAAGTATATTATCAAGGGTATTTATAAACACATAATTAATTTTGTATATTATATCCAATCTAAATACAAGCATAAAGAAATTTAGTTACTTGATTTAATTATAATAGTTTAGAAGTCCCATGAGGTAATAATTTAATGTATTTATAAGGATTAGTGTAAATAAGATATCTTCACAATCGTAGGAAAGGATATTAAGATTGAATCATTTGAGATGTAATTTTTGTATTAATGTTGTTTTATTCCCATGAGTAGCGCGTGTGAAAATATGGAAGCATGATTTATACTAAGAATTTAATTTGATATTGTTTACTAGTAGAGGTATTTTTCTCGTACATTTTTATTCCTCGTGTATTAATCTGTTAAGGATGCATGGTCTAAGGAATTATTTTATCAGACCTATAACCATGAACTCATTTATTGGTATTAGAGTGATAAAATAAATATAGGATGGAGATTGTGAAGATATAAAGTTTCCATTTTCAAGGTTGGTAGAGTACATGGTGAAGTAAAAAAAGTAGTACAAGTTTTGTAGTGTTTTAAGGAAGTGTAGGAGTATGTTTGTATGTGTGAAGAAAATAATATAACACCAAGAAAAGTAAGGAAATGAGGAATTTTTTTCAATAATGTGTCTAAAAGGATTGATGAGATCTAATGAGCTAAAAATTGCACCCGTCATAGTTCAAGATGAAATATGTCTTTGATGAAACATGGGATTGTCTCCAAGTTTTGGGACTTGCGCTTGAGAAAGACCTCCGAGAGAAGTTTGGATTCCTCTATATATTTATACTTCTAAAAATACTCCTAGGAAGGGAAATGCATCCTTCTATCACTACTATATGATTTCAAGGGACTAGGTTAGAAGGATATGTATGAAAATTTAACTTAAACTAATGGGAGGTAATAACACTAGAAAGAGAGGGATAAACACCCCCTTGAGTGAAAATAAGGAAAACATTAACATGAAGGGTAGAATACTATGCCAAAGTCTGAAACAACACTTACACACTCATTTTTATCAAGCACAACAAAAAAAGAAAACTGTAAGGGACATAAAATATGTGCATAAAACAAAAAACAAGGGATCGACAAGAAGATGCAATAAAATTCGAACTACGGAAGAATATAGACACAAAATAAGATTTTGTTGATTCCAAATAATGCACATTCATTACAATGGTGAAAAATTCAAGTACCCACATGTAATAAACTAGATATGAGGCCTAAAACTAAAAATGCTAAAGAAAAATGCTTTGAATAATGGTCTTATAAACCAAGAGGGTCCAACCTTTTACAATGAGCATTATTCAACAATATATAGAAGAAAGGGGAAGAGAAGAGGAGGGAAAAAGAGAGGGAAACTCATATTTTCAAATCTAGCCACCTAAAACTAGTAATAAATGTCTGCAAATGTGTCTATAGTACTATGAAATCTACCTTCCCATGTCAAATTAGCTTGTGGAATAAGGAAGGAAACCAAATCTTATTAAATCTGAGTGGTTGAGTTGACTGAATATGTGCATTAATTTATTGATTCATTTTCCACATTTCACCTACCAAATCTAGCCCAAAAATGTATTTTGAAAATATCATCATGTATCCCATGTCAGCATCTTTCCAACAAGACCAAGAGCACATGAATATGAGCTTTGTAGTAGTAGAAGTTATAGTGATTTTGAGTTCATAGTACAAGATGAACACACAAGAAACGTGTAACGATTTGGTCGGGCTTGAAGGATTTGGTTGAAAGTCTATTTGTTTTTTATTTTCCACCACATGTCACAAATTCATTTGACATGGGGATTTTACATGAAGTTGGCATGTTCTTATAGGATGTGTGTTTTGCACTTCCTCGAACAAGTTGACACGTGAAACTTAATGACTCACACAAAATATTACAATTGGAACGTGTAAAAGAGAAAGAGGTGTGAGAAGGAAGAATGCATATGTATTAGAGCACACACAAGAGTGTGCATGAGGAGTGGGAAGAAAATGTGCATATCTACAAAGGTATTCTAGCATGAGCGGAAGATAGGGAACATAATATAAGGATGCACGAAGCAATTACGTAGGGATATGTGTGAGGATGAAAATTAAAGAGGAGTGAGTGCATGTGAGGAAGTGCATGATACTCAAGTAGGGATGGAATGGATGGGGAAATCATGTTAGGGACTTCAAAAAATGTAAGGTATGTTCAACGAGAACATGCAAATAGTGCGTAGTGACTAGAGGAATTGTGTTTTTTGCATCATTGTGTTTTATGCAACAAAAAATTGTGCATGTAACATACTTGGAGGAATTGAAACTACTCTAATATGTACAATGATGTAGAAAACTTAATGTAAGTGTTTGAGATATATCCCATTGAATGGGATTGACAATGCATTTCCACCAAAATGATTGATCTCGATATATTTAGCCTCCATATAGTAAATGATGATGTATTAGTTTTAGCTCTGTTAGATCCCATTTAAAGACCTGGATCACCCACTTTGAAAGCTTGAGGTATAGCCTCTTTTTCAAACCACTTCTTGGTTAATCTCTCGATGATTTTCTAACTCGATCATAGAATTTTTTTGATTTTTAAGTTCAAAAACTCTTCAATTATATTTTCTCTATGGTCTCGTGCCCTCAAAATCTTACTTCTATGCCAAATATAATGAAGGAAATTATAAGGATAAAGGAATCCTAGATTATTTACCATAAAACAAATTGCTTTGTATGGTGCACTAGGTCTATTACCTTCTTCACCTTGATTCTCGTGTTCCTAAAGCGAACACAAGACCTTTATGTGCCATGAGCTCGATTGATATTCATTGTGCACTTCATGATTTTGATCAGTTCTTATTAGTAGACTCTAGTAATGTATTACCTTAAGGTTAGTAGTTGGAAAAAGTCTTAACATATATTCTAAGACTAAGAGCCTAATAAAAATTATTCAACTAAGGAAGGATTTTTCATTAATGTAGATAATGGTTTGAGGAATGCCAAACCTTATAACAATACCTTCAAGAAAGTAAAGGATGAAAAACTCATTTGATTCCCTGTAGCATGACAACTTATTTCAATTTTGTGAAGTAATCAGTAGTTATCAAGACCCATTTATTCCTATGAATTCAAGACCCCATTATGTAAAAGGTTGATTCACTTGGATTAGTTTGAGGGGAAGAACTTCTAATTTTTTTCTTACCTACAAAAACAAGCACATTCATAACATTTTCTTACTCACTTATGCGTATCTACAAAGAGGGTCATCCGTAAGTATCTAGACTAAATTATTTTCATCATTTTTGCTTCGGGCTGGAAGAAGTGTTCACGAGAGAATCCATTATTAAATTATTGTAACACTTTTTCAACTCCGCCCAATGTCAATACATCTCAACAATGCACCGTCAATGTTTCTTTTGAAGATAATTCCATCAATTAGTGTATATGGAATAAATCGCATCCTCAAATTTTATCTCTTTTATTTTCTCAATCCAGGAGGATATGGCCTAGAAGAGGGAAATGTTACCATGTATGGGTAAGTGCATGAATCTGGGTGCCGAAAGCGGCATTACACAAAAGTGAAAATGAACAAAAACATGTGCATGGTTTTCAATAATGCTATCCCATTATGTTTCTTAGGTTATGTAATTCATGAACCTAAAATGCATACGCGTTTTATAAAACTATAAAAAAAATGCCCAAGCCCCATTCATTTATATTTCCCCCAAATGAAAGTTTTAGAGGAAGACCATGCACTCACATTTTTATTTAGCTAGATCTAGCTTCCACGATCATCTAAGAATCACCGTGAAGATCACTATTTACAATGATGCCATGGAGAAGAGGTAGGAAAAATTATTTTCTCTAAATTGCATTGAAATTTTGTAATTATATAGTAGAATTTGAATTGAATAAATTTTTTATTGTTATAGTTCCACCTCAACCACAACCAAACCCTATAATTCTTGTGAACCCTCCTAGCCCTCCTATAATTGTTGAACATCCCTTGGGTAGTCAGGAGGATTTAACAACCCATATAGTGGAAAACAAGATTGAAATTGAGGAATTAATTAAAAATAGGGATTCCCATTATACAAACCCCACTATACCTCTCTTGCAAACACATTGGAGGCATTAGTGGCTCAAGTTGATGTGAAAATGAGTCAAATTAATCATTGGACATATTATAGAGAGAATTTTAGGGAATATTATGCCAAAAAATTTTCATATGCGAATGTAAAGAAAGAAAAATTACAAAATACTTCATATGTGCCTTAATCACGAAACCCCGAACCAATTTTCCTATTTTGTTATCATGTAAATAGTTTCCAATCCATTTGTGGAATATTTATTAGATTAGTAATAATTTTAAGGAATGATGGTGGATGGTATTTGATATTCCACCTTGTAATAATAATGAGGTTCCACTAATTTTTTTGAGGAAACTCTATTGCGATTTTATCCTCAACGAGATCCCAAACTATTTTGATTTCTAACATTTCTAGGGTGAGGAAAAGTATCTACACAAGATTGAATGGGTACACAACGTGGACCTATTCACTGGTAGAGTCCCCACACAAAATCCCCCTCATCTTGAGACTGTACTCTAACAGCTTAAGGTGACAATAGAAATTGATATACTACACGTGCTTCGGTACTATATCGATATCCTTGTCTCGATATACGAGTGAGATTTCTGATCCAGATGTTCATGGAGGTACATAGAGTATTCCCTATGATAGTAGTAACATGAGGGCACATATTTTCATGTCATGTGGTACCATATTCTTGGGTCCCGAGGAGAATGATAATTTCATGTATACTATCTTGGTGTTGGTGGGGTTTCTGCTGGTGTAGTGCACATGATAATGTCGCTATGTCAAAAACCCTTTTGAGCAATACATTTGGATTCTAGACATCGTTGATGCCTTCGCATGTATTTATTATTATGTATGTTACAAAAATATTTGAGTACTTGATTTACTTATATATGTTAAATTTTTGAAATAATTGTATTTGTACATGTATGCATTGATATTACAGTGTGTGGGAGGGATTTCATCATCCCATTCATAGGTTGTGAGCACCATGCCTATGTATACATTCACATAGGTAATTGAGAATGTTAATTATGCAAAATTTTCACGTACGAAAAATATATAAAACTTTTTAACACAAATATATATCTATATATGTATGTTTGCGTATATAAATTATATATGTTCAACTAAATTGATTGGATATATGTTTGATAAATTTGATGACCTCACTAGACATACCACCATCTTTGCAAGGAGTAGAGAAAGGTGTTTTTGCTGCAATTTCATCTCCTCAACAACTCACCGAGGTATTCAAACTACATGTATTTTCATTAAATATCTCATGTAATTCATATTAAGTTAAGCTATGTTAATAATTTCCTTCATTGCATCTACAAAAAAATTCTTGCAATAGGTAGCAACCCTATTCATATGATTCACAAGCATGGCGTGGTAAAAAAATAGTTGTATATTGATAAAATTAGTTAAAATATTGTCATTACACATACATGTACTTAGTTGGTGTAAATGTTTTTCATTTGCATTTAAAAAATTTATTGTTAACATAGTTCTATTTTGGATAATTTTGATGTTTGATTTTGTGATCTTATGTGTATGTAGGGTTTAACCCCTTCTATTTTTACTTTGAGGGCATAAAATCCTTGAGCTCATCATTTTGATACCCCCATTCGTGCTCCAGAGCTCCTGATGACTCATTTGAGTGTGAGATGCGCAGTTTAGTGTGACTTGAGATATTTTTCTAAGTGCATGTAAATGTAAATAGTTTCATTAGCATGGTCTTATACATGTTGAAAAATTGTATATTAAGTTTTGACAAAAATATTTGCATTTACGCTTCAACTACGGTGAGTTTTGAGCGGAAGAGGACTCGTAGTGAGGCCATGGAAGATGTAAATTCATCTCAAAAATCTCCATCTATGTCTAAGAGACAACCTTCTTCAAGAAATTCCAAGAGATGGATTGATTTTGATGATTATGATATGTGTGTGTGTGTGTGTGTGTGTGTGTGTGTGTGTGTGTGTGTGTGTGTGTGTGTGTGTGTGTGTGTGTGTGTGTGTGTGTGTGTGTGTGTGTGTGTGTGACTAATATGATGTGCACTTAACAATATAGGGAATTATGGATTTTTTCATTTATTAGTGTTATATTCTAGCATTTTCAATGTATAATATACATGAAAGTTTGAAAACAATATTTATATGATGTATGTATTAAATGATTTATCTAATATGAGTAAGTATTTGTTCAATTTATCAATGTGTATATGTTTATTTAACTTTCTTGTGCTTCTTCTTGCTCGTGGTATCCTATTAATGGTTCTTATATTATCATCCTCTTACTGAATTATTCAATGCTTATTAGTCTTCTCCTCTGTTAAAACACCCCGTAAAATCATTAGGACCATCACTAACTTGTTTCATAAGGCTCTAAACACCATTGTTGTTCATCTTACCAAAACGGTCAACTATGCCCCTTAATAAAATATTTTTTGAAACAAGCATGGATAGAAGGATCTAAAGATACCCTAAAATTATTACAAGCTTCATAAGTTCAATTTTTCCATCACTAAGGTGCTCCCAAAATATTATACTCCAACTCCTTCTACAACTCCTTATAGTGCACCTTTTCGCCGCTCTTCAAGCACTAACTTAGTCTTTTCCCATCAGACTGTAGCATATATCCACTTGTATGAGGTTCCCAAGTGATGCAGAGCATCAACAAACACAACCATATATCAATGATAGAATCAAGAAAATTATTCAAACTTGTCAAAAACTTACAAAAATGGCTTACTTCTTCTTAACAAGAACCTTGTACAAACACCTTTCAATCACTTTCTATCCTATTTCAGCCTACTTTGTTACACTTATTTTTACTTGATCTTGATCTAGGTTATCTTAGACACTCCACACTCATCCCCATTGATATCACTCTCACTCTTTTCTCCCAAACCACTCATCCATCCTTGTTCTTTTCACTTACTTCCAACTCCTTTCTCTATGGCTCTAAAGGAAAGCGATCGTAACTCACATTTAGGACTAGTATGCCATCTTATAGGTAACCTATTTAGGCCTTATCGATTGATATTCCATCTTATAGGTAGCCTCCTCCTTTGATCCCATTCTCATTAAGAAACAATATAGAAAACTAGCCTTGTTATTATATGCTTCGATAAAAATAAGTTCCCATGAGATGAGGGAGATTTTAAAATTATCACACAAGCATGGGGAGTTCTCTCCGATAATACCAAAAAGATACCTATGAAACCATGAGAAAAAAACAAACAAGGGCATAACCCCACCTTCCTCCAACTGAATTCCATAGGCACTACCACTACCATTGGCATTTCCAACAATCTAAATGGGAATAATTCTTCAAGTGTGGATTCCTTTCTTGAAACTTCCATATTCGATGGCCATGACTAGTACAAAAACTATAAATAGAAATAGGAACAAGAACATGACATAGAGCAGGACCAAAACCAAGACAAATGCACACTCACAAAAATAACTTCATTGTGCAAGATAGTCCAATTCTACTGATATTTTGAAGGAGGGAAATGCTAAATATCCAAGAACAATTTGATACAAAGAAATGTTACTCAATACAAATAATTCCTTTTACTATAGCTTGTGATTTAAATTTGGAGCTCTAAGAGAGTATAAATTGAAAATACCAAGTCCATTAGTATTTATGGGTTTGACGGATTAGGATACCAAGAAAATTTGATTGTCTTTTACACTCTTTTGAATAATTATTTAACTTGCAAGATATCCTGGAGTGAAGGTTTCATTTGAAGAATGGATCTGGATATGTCTAGTGCTTGTGTAAGAAGGAAATTTAAGAGGATTAATGAGGTTTAATTTTATTTTCTAATATGCATTACTCTAGTTTTTGAGAATGTTTCTCCGATGCAACGATATTGTGATTTAGACACTTGACGATTCCTTAATGTCCAATCCCGCCATAGACCCCAAAAGAGTCCTCTATCCTTAGATACAAAGAGACACTATTACTTGGCTTCCATTTATAATGATAGAGATATTTTTAAATTTGTATTATGACCTCTAAATCAGTATGCATTTAAAATTGTTTTGAAATAACATCACACCTTTCACTAGGCTTGATGACTACCCCTATCATTTTGAAGGTGATTTTGAAAGCATCCATAGGTTTATCATAGAAGGAATTATCAAATAATGGAAGGTCACCAAGTCATAGGCCAGCTAAATCCCATTCATAACTAAACAAGAAATATTTATTAGGTGATTGATAACCCTTGTATGTTCTTATCCATTCCCTACATGCTATGCTTATTTTATACAAACAGACTCAATGACCGTTCTAAGAACGAGACTAGGAAATATGGTCCTAATATTGTCATGACCTCCTATTCAAGTAGTTAATAAAACCGATTATTTTAATTAAAAATAAAGAAAAATTATTGAGAGTGTGAGAGGAAAAGAGAGTGAGAAAGAGATTAAGATTGTGAGAGAAAGAGAGAAAGAAAACATGAGATGGAGAGAGAGTCTAAGGATTTAAACTTCATTATTTTGCAAAAGAAATATCATGGAACTGAATCGACTATGCCAACATGTTGGAGTGGCCAAGAAAACACTTTTGGAGAATTCATTCGGTGTCGACGCTTTTTTTTCCTTTAAGATACTTTGTCTAGGAGTAGTCTCCATGGCACCTAGAGTGGTAACATATAATCCTACACATCATCATTATGACACTCTAGGAAATCCTATCATGGTTTACTCCATTGTGATTTGGTTCTCTTGTTGTGATATTGTTTACAATCTGTGAGAAATATTGCAGTCTGAGTTAGTGTAAGGTTGTCGAATGCATTATTTTGAAAACAAAATCTCGTAACACCAAAAAAACTATGAAAAATGTTTGGGTAGTGAGGTATACACTAGTGGAGGATTATTTTCAAGTGCGAGAAAATGTCATTTCCTTTGGGCTACTTATTCTATGCACAAACGGTCCCTTAAGAGCCTTGAGACCAAAAAAAGCTAGAACTTCGACAAGTGATATCTAAGTCTTTGTGGCACTTGGAGAGGTCTCATATGATCCTACACCTTCATGTCAAGACCCTATAAAAAATTATCTCATTTTTCTTCATATCCATTCAATTTTATCGGGCTCCTATTGTTTGTAATAGTGTAAAATACTGTAGTTTGAGTTAGTGTAATTTTATCCAATGCATTATTTTTTTAAACATAAGATTGTGGCACCAAACTGATGCGCAAAACTCATCCATGTGGCTTGGTAAATACTATTGTAGGACTTGTTTCAGTTCTAGATAGTGGTGTTTCTTTCAGGATACTCGTATGGGCGTAGTCCTTAAGATCCCTTAGACCAAAAAAGGATGACAAGTGATATCTCAATCTTCATGGAGCCTAGAGATGTATCGAATAATCTTACACCTCTCCGTCAGACCTTATAGGAAAGCCTATCTTGGTTTACTCCATATAAATTTGGTTTTTGTTATGCTATTGTTTGCAATTGTGCTAATTAATACAATTTAAGTCGGTGAAAGGTTTTCTAATGGATTAGTTTGTAAACAAAATCTCACGAGACCAAATTGATTGCACCCAAATATCTAGGTGACCTAGTAAACACTATTAGAGGCTTTTTTTTCAATGGCGGACAATGCCTTTTCATTTGGGATACTTCGTCTAGGTGTAGTCCCTTAAGATCCATGAGACCAAAAAAGGCTATAACTTTTGACAGTGATATCTTGGTCTCCATGACACCTAGATAGGTCTCTTCTAATCCTACACCTCCGTGTCGAGGACCCTCTATAAAATATTGTATCATTTTTTTCCATCTCCATTCAATTATCTTATTTTCCTATTATTTATAATAGTGAAAATATTGTACTTTGAGTCAAGTATAAGTAGGGAAGTTATGAGTTCTTGTTACTAAGTAGCAAAGTGTAAAGGTTTTAATTTTTAAGGTACAATGATTACATTTGACAGAAGTTGGAAGACATATTATTCTTGTTAATACTTAGTACTAATTACCCATGAAATCTAATTTGCATATTTCATTTTCTTTTCTCATCTTCCACGCTCATACTCGAATAACCAATTTGATAGGGGACCTTCCTATTTGACAACGATAAACCTAATATGAGTATGATCCTCAAAATTTAACCCTCATCTAACCATAATAATAGTACAAACTCCTTTGTTGGTAATGTTGCATGGTCATTGTCCTTTTTACTTTTGTTAATAGATCATGTTCCATATTTTCTATTGTAAATAAATATCTTATATTTATATTGAGAGTAGTGTATGTGGACGTAGAGGAAGAATGGAAAAGATGAGTATGATGGAGAGAGAAAGGAAAAAATTAAGGGAGTAAAACAGAGGCTCATTACCACTAAAATATTCCAAGGCCTCAGGCAACATGGAAATTACAATCTCATACCTAGAGCTGAAATTAGCTTCTCTAACCTAATAAATTATCTAATAATAGTGCCAACCATGTGAAGCGTAAGATTTTTTTGCACCACTAATCTACATAAACATGTTAGTAAGAAATTAAATAGAATTGTAAATCCTACAAAAGTTAGACAAAATCATTAAAGTAATATTCGAATTAAATTTATGAAGAACATACCTATGCAAATTAAATCCAATCAACCGCAAGGATCAACTCTAAACTTGATAGTAGAAATAATTGCTTCATGATCTACTCTACGAACTTTCCAAATATTCTTGTTTAATGTCGTACCTTGGTCTTTTATCAATTAAATATTTTTCTGTAAGAACCAAATGTGAATAGTGAAGTATCTCTTGATGTAATTCATAGTCTTCAAACAACCAAGTATTTGATTTTTTGATAGGATATCGTCAAAGCCAAGTTCCGAGTGACTACCAATGACCCGTGGGATACTCAAGGTCTTCATCATCAATGATTTTGGAAGTTAGTTTATTTTCCCCTCTACACAATGAGACATGAAGTAGCCTATTCCTCTTCGTTAAATTATTTCGTGATAACTACAAATACGTGCCCTACATCACAAAGTATAGCTCAAGTGAAATTTAAAATACATTAATACTTGATCATTTAATAAATTATAAATTTAAAGCATGACATACATATGTACCTTGTTGCACTAAATCAAAGACTTGGTAGAAGTCGGGTCATGTTACCATATGATCTAAAGACATCAGTAAGATGTAATGATCGTAGAACTTGATATGTGTCAAGTGGAATTAGATGTCTACAGTCCATTCATCCACCCATTGATGTGACTCGCATTCATTCCACACAAAATGGATTCATGATTTACAAAAACATGTCATGCACCTAGTATAAATAGTCCAAGAACTTGCTTTTGAACTACGTAATGAGTGCATATCACTTGATCCAGTAACTATCATACAATCTTCATATATTTCCAAATGGTGTTCCTCTATCACCCATAAATATCTAGGAACCATTGATCTCTCTTGAGATTCATGGCCCATGTTATTGACACACCAATCAACAATGATTTTTGCACTGTAAATGTAGCACCATCCTTAAACTTTAACTCTTCTCTTGCAAGAATGCTTTTCACACATACTCTTACACCATCATGATCTCCTTTCCCATTTCCTTCCTCAAGTAAAACTCCAGATATTTTGTACACTTTTTTCATTTATTCATCCCGCTTTGCCAATAAAACATCCATGCATTGTTAAATTGTGATGTGCGGTTGTCCAACCAAATGTAATTTTGATTGAAAAAAACATTCCTATCATTAAAGTTTGCATAAAAACCTGGAAATACACTTGCACATATTCGTAAAATGTGTCCGATCATCACTGATGTAGAAATGATACTCTCTTAATTTTTTTCGATCTTTCTCAATTATTTATATAGATTTCATGAATGTTATATGCATGAAAATAAAAACTTGCACTAAGTTATAGTATTGAGACCGAACCTCCATTTGTGGCTACAACATGTGTAAATCTCATGAGAAGTCAACTACTAAAACAATAGTACAAAGTGAGAATGTTTCCTTTCTTAACATGAATTTCTCATACCACCATCAAGCTCTATGTGTGTGCCTTGGATACTGTAAACAATTTCCTCTTTGAATTTGACCATAAATTCCGATATGTAATTTTTCCGTAACAAGCTCACACCACCTAGATTCTTTTCCATATTTTAATTGATATGCCACTAATTTATATTTGTTGAAACCAACTAATTATTTTCCTATTGAATCTTTACTCTCCTCATTTAATCCACTCTGCCGCAACATGATGTCATTATGCAAAACACAACTTATTTGACAAAAAAACATCATAATGTATTGAAAATTTAACATGATATCTACATAAACAAGTGGTACATGATTGATTTATTTTCACATAAAAGTGTTTGTTCATTTAAAATAATCTTTAGCTAATGTTAATTTCTGAATTTTCATTCATAAAACTTAGAGAAAATTTGTGTTTGAGTCAAATCCGAGAAATGTTTTACACACGACTCACAATTACGAGAACCTATTATTATTTTTACTATATCTCTTCTATTTGGTGACACCCTTGTGTTCTCATTCCAATACTTTACAAGTAATTATTTTAGAATATCAAACGTTTTCTTGTCTTTCTGTGGGATTCTTCTAGAGAATTCACAATAGTCGATGTTTTTACCGAGTCAAGAGTTTTGTGTCTCCCTATTGCTTTCGTTAGTGTTTTTATGTTTAGCTTAAAATCTCTTCTTTTTTTCTAATAAAGTGTTTATTAATTATTTTATCACTAACTATATAATTAGTAAGTGCACACCATGTAAAATTAATATCTTTAGTGCATCTTTTGATACCTACAGGTTTAGTATACTTTATGTATATTTTTAACAATCGATGCATTTTGATTAACAACATTAGATGTTCTTAACCCCTGTGGTATTCATTATAGGTCTCATATTATTTAATTTCATCAATGTGATAAATAATTGACATCTTTGTTTTTCATTTAAATTCTCAACATAATTATCCCAAATTCCCCTAGCTTTTATTCTCGCATTTCTTTTGGACATTTTTTTAGGCATTCATTTTATAATGTTTTCAT
Organism: Taxus wallichiana var. yunnanensis; assembly: GCA_018340775.1. NCBI lineage: Eukaryota > Viridiplantae > Streptophyta > Pinopsida > Cupressales > Taxaceae > Taxus > Taxus wallichiana. The sequence goes on from CM031238.1 coordinate 695,289,507, forward strand.
TAATTTCAATTAAGTGAATTGGTTTTCTTTGAAAAATTAATGGAGGTGATAATATAGGTGAATATAAATTAATAATGTTACTTTCTTCATTTAATGTTTTCATACAAATTTCAAGATTAACATTTGGATTATCGGGTAAAGGTTCAACATTTGGATTCTCGGGTAAAGGTTCAACATTGCGATTCATATAAATTTCTTCATCCATACCAAAGTTATAATTCAATTCGATATCAATATTCATTGAAAATCATTAGTATCCATATTATAATTATGTATTTCATCGTCAATTTCTAAAACGTTAGGTACATTTGACATAAGATGTACCTTTCCTTGCATGAAGTTTTTTTATCCTTTTCCCTTTCTTTATTATGATAATTTTTAATCCGTTATCACAAAAATATATATAGTAGGGTAGGGGACAAGATGAACTACTCAAAATTCACAAAGAATGTACAAGAATTTGTAGACTAGACAAAAATCCCATGAAATAGGTGAAAAGGAAGTTGGGGGAATATAAAATATGTAAATAGAATAACGAGTATGTGTTATAACACATATGCATTATAACGCGTACACGTTATGTTATTCCCATTTTCCAAGGCATGCCTCTAGGCTTGGATCCGGTTTGGATCCCCAAGCCTGAGGCATGGACCTGCACAAACACAACAAACAATGTGTTTTTACGAGAAAAATGCTAAAATGCCTATTCCACCATGATAAATCAAATTAAAATGATCAATTCATTTAATAAAAATATGACTACGACATAGAGAAAACTTTCTTCTTTCTAAAAATATAATTTTCAAATTTTCTAACTAATATAAGGTTTCCATATTATTTATTTTCTAACTATGCCTTTTTGTAGCTATTTTTTGAACTTTAAACATTTCTATCTTTCGTTGTGTATTTTTTTTTTGTCTCATCAAAATTGAAAAGAAATTATGCCAGCCCAAACTAGGCCTAATTCTATACATATTAAAAAAAATCTAGATTTTGATATTTTTTGAGGTAGTTAAGGGGGCATGGTTGAGCTCTATTATTTTTCAAAATTGAAAAAAAAAAAAACTAGAAAAATCATTAAAAATACTAGTGAAAAATATATATAAAAATGGAGCCCAAACTAGATGCTTCTAGATATCTTTCTACCAAAGGGTTTTAAAAATACTAAATAGTGCTAAAACATGGTGGGGGCACGAAAGACACTCTACTATGTTTTAAAATAAAACACGAACACTTGTTGGTATATTAGTTAATTGACCTACTTAAACTTAACCGTTTTTCAATGCAATTTAGTAGCTTAGAAACTAGACTCAAAATGCTACAATTCATGTTCTTACAACATATTCCAATTTTGAGTGTAACTATTTCAAATAACTCGTACAAGTTGAATATTTTTATTTTTCAGAAAAAGGAGTCCACGTAAGAACCTCTTTTGGCCCCCATATTGGTGCACTTACACGTCTTATTTTGGAATAAACAATTAGGTTAAAAACTAATCTTAATGGAGTAATAATTATAATAGGGTCACATTATATGTGACCTTAGGTGTATTGATAAAATTGGTTATCACTTAGGCTTGTAATGGTTTCATGTTAAGACTAGAATGAACATAGTAGATAGAAACCAAGTGGGTGGTCAACTTATGGGATTGAGAGAGCAATAGTAAAGGGTTAGAGGATGATATAAAAAAGGACAACTACATTATTTTATAAAAGAAAGGGTGGTTGTGAATGTGGGTGGTATTGCTCAAGAACCACTTGAATTTTTATATGGTTTTTTCCGTACAAAACCAATCCCAAACATTACCCATCAAACTTAAAACACTTTCTATGGGTTTTAAAAATAGATTGAAGATATGAAAAGGATCATGTATACCTTGATGTGGACGTTTTCTGTTTTAAAAACTTAAAAATACAATACATTCTCTACTTATTTTTCCTCCTTTATATCAAAACTTACATAAATCACAAAAATACCCATAACTCTAAAAATTATATTTAATATTTTTTTTTTTTTCTATACTTTTTTAATGAAAATAAGATCAAACCCTAGAAATGTAGAATTTAAAAAATTGCACAAAATTTATAAAAATACCTGAAAATATAATGTTTGACTCACCACATGTTAATGGCCCAATCCCCTTTCCATGTTTTGCACTTATTTGGAAAAAAACTAGCTTGTGCACAAGATTGTATATTATTAAACTCCCATTTCCGTATTACCCACTTGTAAGGGATATGTGCATGACCCACATAGAGGTTGCATTTATTAATGAAAGTGGAAATCAATGTTTTGGAAATATTTTTTATTTATCCTATTCTAAGACTACATATGTGTACAAGGCATACTAGATACAAAGAGATAATGAGGTATAAGTAACTTTTCCAAAAACAATTTTCCCTTTACTATTGGTGACTTATTAGGTGAATGTGATTGTCTAACTTAGAGATGGATTTTATTAATGATGGTGGGAATTATTTTTGTGGAATTTTTTCCTAATTATAATAATGTAAGCCTATATATGACCATAAGACATATTAGATATAATTAAGTTAACCCAATTTAACTAAATATTAACACATACATAATATTGCACCAACAATTTTTGAATATAATTTGATCCGATAAAAAATATGAGAGAATAAATTCTTCACATAATCTTTAAGACAAATAGAAAATAGAGAAATGACAAACAAAAATAACAAAATACACAAGATATAGCTTGGGCATACTTTTGGGAAGATACCTAGTGTAGTAACGTATTTCCGTTATTTTATTGACTCAATTCTTTTATGATACAATAATATACTTCTCATTTATGCTTTAGCCTACTGCATTCCCAATTATATGTAAGAACATTAGTAGGTAAGCATCATTGTGGTGTTTTTCACTAATTATTTTGTTAAAAAGGTCAATTATTTTTGTCAAATTCACACCGATTTTGTTTAATTTTTTTTTCTAACACAAATATAATGCAAAATTTGTGGGATAAATGTGATGTTATTAGCGTCACCATTACACCAAATTTGCATCACAATATTCCCTAGCTAAAAAAATTAAAAAGGCATGTCCAATCCATTTTGATATCAATATTACTTGGTCATTGTGGTTGTCTAAATTGTTTTTAATGGGTTAAATGTAGAGGAGGGAAGATGGGAAAATGAGGAAAATAAATATGAAACAAATTGTGTGTGGAGTAAGAATAACATGGATGAATAAGGGTATGGATAAAATAACAACACACAACCTTTAAAGAGGCACAACAACATGGAAAAGATAGGAGAACAAAACACATGTATATTGAGGAAGTAGAAGAGGAGGAATACCAGAGGGATATGCAAAGAGAGGTATATACATTTTTTTATTACACTTGTTTTTTATTTTCAAAAATTAATTTAATAAGAAAAAAACAAATTTAATAGAAAAATAAAAAAATCATATATAAAAAATAATGAAAAATGACAAAACCTAGCACAAAATATTGTAAATCCTAAGAAAAAATAAAACAAACCCTAAAAAAATGTATTTTTAATATAAAAAGTTTAGTGAAAAATAAAAACCTATCCCAAAAGCAAGAAAGTCTTGTTCAAAAACAAGTAATCCTAACTAAACATACTATGAAAGCAAGCAATTAACTCTATTAAAATTAGGAAACCCTATAAAAACAAAAACATATAGATTTTTTTAAGAAAAATAGCAAAAATGAATTCTACTAAAAAGAAAAAAACCCTAGTAATAAATATCAAATATTAGAAAACCAACACATAAATATGAACAAAACATAGTAAACAAATAAAAATCATATAAAACCTACTGAAAAAAAAAAAAAAAAAAAAAATCCTCATTAGATTTTTTAGGACATTCACTATACTACCCATTCCTCCCCTACCATTGTGGCATACCTCCCATGATAGGTGTGCAAACCATTTTACTAAAAATCATTCCATTGACTTGTGTCCCCACCACTACAACATCACTTCGATCCTCTTAAGAATGGTGACATCATGGCTGACCCTCAGTATGTTGAAATCACAAGTGATTGAAGGGAGGGGTGAAAAATTCATTTAAATTTTTAACAATTTCAGATTTACTTACTTAAACCATAAACCATTCAACTATTAATGTGTGCACAACATCATACAACATTCATTCAAATAGCCATGAACCAAAGATAAAACACAAGATATAAGTGGTAAACCTTCAAGGGGATTAAAAAGACATAAAAATTTGATGATATTACACAAAACAAATACTCAAGTGAATATTTCACATCATAAGATATTTCTATAGTGAGGCACCAACCCCACAAGGAGCACCAATCCCTAAACCCTTGTTGATATTAATCACAACAAGAGACTTGCATGAATATGACTAATCACATAATATTTTAGTAAGAATATCACTAAATATATGCTAAAAACTCATCTGGTGGTGATCATAAGATTCAGCTCCAAATTCCTACAAATCCTTGTTCAAACCCTCATTTACCTAGCTCACTCAAACTTTGAAAAGCATAACTAGTCTTGATCTCAAAATCATGTACACATGCTCTCAAACATTCCTCAACCTATTCAAACTCTCTCATCTCAAAAATTATTCCTTCATACCCACTTCAATCACACACATGGGTTAAAAGTTTTCCTTCATGCACTACTAGTTCAAAAATGAACTCAAACCTTTTCTTCTATATGCTTCTCATCATTTAACCATAAGATAGGTCAGTTTTACTCCTCTTGTTATACCAATAAAATTTTAAAAATTCCAACACAATCATAAAATTTTTCACATACGACCAATTTAGGTTGGACATGCCCAAAACCATCACCTAGATGAGCTAAAACCAAAAATTTCAGAAACATGATTATTAAAGCTCCAAAATTCATAATACATGTGTAACATAACACATCAACACCATTCATGGTCAATAATTAGCTAAAACAAATCAAATAATTCATAACAAAATTGAAAAGGTTCATATCCTTAATAAAATGGTTGGTTCTAGTGCCATGTCTTCACCTTTGGGTGTCAAGACCACACAATTCCAACTAAAATATGACATGTAACAACTCTATGTAATCCAAAGGACATGGATATCACATCCATTAATGTTATATCTAAAGAAACATCCATGTGTTTAAACCACACTCACTTTTCGCTTCATTAGATTGAGCTTCCCAAAAAGTAAGTTTACAAACTGAATTGGTTTGTACCCTTTATGAAACTTTAAAGACCTCCAAATACGTTAAATAGGTATAAAACTCATAAATTTTAAATCTAAAACTTATAGAAAACATCAACAAGTCCATCTCATGCCTCAACTAATCAATCTTCTACTTTGAGCAAACCTGTCTTGAAAACCAAACAACATTCTTCTTCACAAATTGACCTATATAACCTAAAAAAACTTCATCAAGATATAATTCATATACCAATGGAAATAAATATAAATCATCTTTCCATAACATATTATATTTTCATTCAAATCGAGTGAAAGGCCTTCAAACAAACCAAAGTCTAAAAATACCCCAAAACTACCTTATGACTAGTCTTCACAAATACAGTAACACTTTGTTATTTATAAGAACCACCATGATCTTTAATCATCATGTAAAACTATAAAAATCCAAGGATAAATTTTTTTCAATTTATTTCACAACTCCTTTGGACAACTTTGTCCCAAACTGAAATTCTTCAAAAACTAGTATGTTCAAGTGTAGCCCACATAGTGTCACATGTTTTAATTCATCTTTCTATAAATATACAGGATTACTCAAAAAACTTCAATCATCACATTTAAAAATACAATCAATACAAGCTCAACAAACCCCATTTTATCTAAGTCACTTTTGCTAGGGTTTCAAAGCAACTTATCTTCTTAACGATCGTTTATAAAAACCGAGAAGATCAAACCACCTCTTTATTTTTTTTAAACCTTCATAAATGAACTAAAAAAATATTCTAGATAGGCTAGGTCCCTATCAAAATCACAAATCTCAAAACGAGCATCATAAGGTTCACTTTTGCTCCCAAATCACTTGATTTAAAAAAAAAAAATCATATCATGCAAATCATTTAGTGTTTTGACTTGAAAATTTTCATGAAGAATCAAAAAAACATATTATAACTTTCCATACTAACCATATAGCCCAAATAGATCTGAAACTTATCAACCAATCTCATTTACATGTGCCTATTTGCATGTTTCTCACCTTCTTACTTCCCAAGGACCATGAAACACTATAAAACCTCTAATAAATGACCTTGTTGACCCCATACAGACTTATGAAAACATTTGAAACACCATACCAACCATGCTTTACCTCATGAAAACATTCAAATCACTTGGGAGGAATCAAACCATGACTATACACAATGAACTATGCTCCAAAACAACATATGACATCACTAAACTCAATCACTACAAATCAACCTTCATGCTTAACCTTTGAATGATACCTTAGGGAGATTGACATGACATATAACATCCTTTTCCATCAATGGACTTGATATCAATGAAAACACTAACAAATAACTTCCAAAAATCTCCCCATTTGTTATTAATGGAAACTACCTTACAAAACATTGATGGAAACCAATAAGACCAAACACACATACTAGAAATATTTCCATGTTTATGATGCTTCTCCTCCCTATGACATATATGACCAAGGATACAATGAAAAATAGATATGGAAATAATGCAAAAAACCAAACTTACTTACTTTAATTGAATCCCCTTGAACTGTACTTGCTCGTATTTTTCTTCACACAAAAAATTAGGATCTATGAACCTAAGCTTGAGCTTTCAAACAAATCCCCTTGAGTGTATAATCTCCATATGTTTTTCTTCAAACATGTTCTACAACGTCTTATTGGTCTATACTATGCCAATCTCATTGATTCTACCTCTAATAGTGTGAAAACCTCGTTTTAGGACCATTATCCCTAAACCATTCCTTTAATCAAGAATTTATCAACTTCATCTTTCTCTATAATCCCATACATCATATAACATACCCTCTTATAGCTCCCACTGGAACTATACTAGTCTTATTTAACTAAAATAACACAAATAAGACAATATACCTTTTTTAATGCCATAGAGATGGATCAATCACATCAAATTAGTCCTGAAGAACCAATTCGAGTGTATTCAACCTCTTTTCTACTCTCTTTATAATTATTTGTGCCTATGAATTAATTCATCGTTATACCTACAAAAATGATCAATACATCTATACTAGTATTCTTAAAATTTCTATACCCCATGACAGATCATAGCACTATATTTTTTCATGCGTAGATCACTCATATCCTTCATGGTATTATTAATCTCAAACCATCTTCATACACCTTCCATCAAATTTAAAACACTCTACTAATGTCATAATGTAGTGCCCACATTTTTATAGCTCAGTTACTTGTTGCTCATTTCTCATAGACATGTTTTGGACATTATTACTTAGAGATTTGATCTGATTAGGCATGTATGGACATTTAGGCGTATAACGCCAATTTACTTGATTACTATGTTGTTTGCATTATCTTATGATGTCATGGATACTAATTGATATGATGTTGTTTTGGAACGTAGTTATATTGATGGTTACTCAGTTTGTTGCATGTTGAGATTCTATGGATACATGTCATTTTATCATTATGACTAACTTATGGTGAATTATGTATAGTTGTGCATGTTGTCGCACTTTCGATACCAAAAAGATGAAATGATAGTCTAGAATTCATTGTTATCTTGTTTAGTAGTTGATTTATATTTTATCGGACATGTGCACGTTTAATGTGTGCAATGAGTGTGTAGGTGACAAGTCACAGGAGAACGTGGGACTCAGGCCAGCTACACAACTTTGCACAAGCAGCCCACGGGCTAAGTCCTAGCCATGTTTATTGCTTGAGGCCTTAGCATTAGAATTATTGTTTTGGGCACCATGGGTGACCCTCATTTGTAATGTAATATGTCTTGTAATTATTAATTTTGCTTAGGGTGTTTAGTTGTGTTGTAAACTTGTTTTGGGGAAATAATGACCCCACTTGCATTAAGTTTTGAATTAGATTAATGATGTAATTAATCTAGAGGGTTTAGGGTCACATGTGAACCCTTGGGTGGTCCCCACACCCTCTACCCTTGTGCCAAATTTTTCCAAACCCGAAATTGGGTTATTTTGGGCATTTTTAGGGACCCCTTTTTAGTTTGGGAGTTCCCTTAACATAAAAATGAGCCCTTGGACCCTACCTAATAGGTAGGGGGCTTATTTCCAAGGCTAGAGAGAGTTTTCCTTCCCTTTTTGCCTCTTTTTTGGTCACATCCATGTAATGGGTATGGTTTAGTGTGCTTGTTAAAAGTTGCACAAGAATTGTCTTGTTAGCATTTAGAGTAATTTGGGAGAAGAGGGCAAAAAGACATTTTTACCCTTTCTCTCTTTTATTTTGGCATATTTGACCTTGAAGGAGGAGAGGGGTGACACATGTCACCCCCTCATTTGTGAGGATTTTTGCTTGCTCCTCTTCAAATTTCCCTTCATGGGAAAAGAAGAGAACTTCTTTTTTGGGAGATTTTGGCTTGGATGCTTGTGTGATTTGGAGCTAGAGGTTGCTTGGGTCAAGGAGTGGAGAAGTTTGAAGTTGGAAAGCTTTTTGGAGAGCTTTCTTTGAGGTAGGCTCTTAAGTCTTATTGCATGTGTTGTATTCATATTAGTTGTTAGATTGTTTACTTGAAAATGTTATTGTTGCATGTGGATTTTGGTTATTGTTTTCTTGTTTTACTCCCTCCATCATATGGCATGATGGAGTTTTGGAGTTGTGGGGGAAGAGAGAGGGATTTTTCCCTCTCAATCCTCAAGGCTTGATGGACAAGCCTTGTAGGATTTTAGTGACTCCCCTCAAATGGCTTGAGGTGGGGATGGTGATTCATTTGGCTTGAATCTCCTTCCCCATTCTTGGTAAGGAAACCCCTTTGGGGTTTGAAAATCCTTCCAAGAAGGATTTGGTGAAAGGGTGGAGGAATAAGGAGGGTTTTAAAATGAAATAGGAGAAATAAGGAGGGTATGGAGATCTTGGTATTGTGCTTATATTTTGGTTATAACTCTTGGAGAACTCCTCTCCTCTCTTCCCCACTTTTTTTAGAGGTAGAACTTGGTTTCTCCTCTTTTTCCTTGTAAAATTTGGAGTCTTGTCTTGGATATTTGTCTTATTTTTGTGTGGATGTATTATTGGTTGTTCACCTCACTCTTGTGCAAGTTGTGGTTGGTTGTCCTCTTTCCCATGGGCTTGGGGGAGGCTAGCATGCATCCCAACTTTGGGAAAGACATGTAATGATGCCTATGGTTGGGTGGTAAACATTTTTTTCTCCTTGTAAGTTTTCTTGAAGGCATGTGCATTGGGATCTCATGTTGGAAGTGGGTGGCATCTTGGAGATCTTTATCTTCTTCTCTCTATTGTGTGTTACCTCTTGTCTCTTGAAAAGAATGCCAGTGGGAGCTTCATTATTGTAAAAACCTCCTTTTGTATTGGTAAACCACTTTTAAACTAGTGTAGGTTATTTTGAAAAATCTCTCTTAAATCTTGAAAGGAGTCTTGATAATAAACTTGAGTAGTTATGTATTGGTGTATGATTTTGAAATATGAAGAACTTCAAATCTTGAAAGGAGTTGATAGTTGTAAAATTATGTATTTTAAGCATGATTTTGAAATATGAAGTATTGAATTGTTGAGAGAAAGGCCATTTATTGTGCAAAAAAGAATTGTAAAATATTGTATTTCTTTAAAATACATTTAATAGAATATATTTACATTTCTTTAACATGCCTTTTCTTGGAATTTTATTTGACAAAAGGGATTGTTATTTGAAATGAAATCTTTTTTTTTATATGGAGTTTACTAGTTAACATTGGAAAAAATTATTATTATTTTGGAATGTACATCTCTTGTAAATTATCATGGATTTAGAAAACTAAGTGAAACTAGTTTTAAAATATATTAAGTTTTACCACCATATGTTTTTTTAAAAAAAAAAAATGGAATATGTATTTTACATGGGGTATTAGAAATGAAAATATTCTCATTGAGCAATATGCTTTCTCTTGTAATTAGTTTTTGTAACATTAGTAAATGAATAGAAAGTAGATTCCTTTTTTTTCCTTTATTATGTAGTTAAGAAATTGATTTTTCTTTTTAGTACATTTAAAAAAAAAAGGGGGCATTGTACCCATTATTTTTTTACATATATTTATATATATATACCTTGATCTTATATATTTAATAAGTATATATTAAAATGGATACTAGTTAATAATATTATATTATTTATATATATATGATAATATATATTATTTTATATTATATATATATATATATATATATATATATATATATATATATATATATATATATATATATATATATATATATATATATATATATATATATATATATATATATAAAAAAAAAAAAACAAAGAAATGAAAATGGGGAGGCCGACCCTCCCCCACCCGTATACGGCCACACCAGGCCTTACGCCTTGCTCCCCCAACTCCGCGGCACCCCTATCCCCCTGCCATCCTCCATGCACCCCTGCCGTGGCCCGTCCCGCCATACCCTCCCCCCTTGCTTCATCCATCCGACCTCCCCATCCGCACCACCACGCCTCCCTGTGCCTCCATCCATCCACTCCCCTGCGTCCCTTCCTCCTCTCTTCACTTCCCCAAACCCCGCACATCCACAAAATATCTCTCTCTCTCTCTCTCTCTATCCCCACGGCTCAAAACCAACCCCCTCCTTGTCTAAGTGGTGTATATATGTATATGTGTGTGTGTGTGTGTGTGTGTGTGTGTGATTAACTGTATTTTGATTGATTTTATATAAATACATCAAGGGTAATAATATGGTATTTTTTCTTCTCTTAAACTGGAACAAAAAAACTCCATGATAGCAAGCTTCTCTTCTCTCAAAACAACTTGCAAATAATGAAAACAAAACAAAATGAGGGAAGAATAGAAAAGGAAAGGATAAACATAGAGAAAGTTAGGTCAAATTAGGGCACAAAGGAGATCAAGGGCCAAGATTGATTTAATCTTAGGGTCCATAAGTGACCCTACACACTTTCTTTTAGCCATGGAATTTAAAGAGGGAATGAGAAATTAACTTTAGTGGTGTGTGGACAAATATATTTAAAAGGGAGACTAAATTAATTAAAATTTTTTTGGGTAGACTTAATAAAAGTTGTGATTTTGTTGATACTATTAAAATGAAATAAGTAAGTTTGGTTGGCTAGCATTTAGGCAACTTTGGAAATTAATAATTAATATGAATTAAATATTAATGAAAAGGGGTTAAGAAGAGCATTAGTTCACTATAAAAAAAAATATGACATTTTGACCTAGTTTCTAGTGTCCCCAGGCTCATGACATTTGGTATCAGAGCAGAGGTTCGCACACGTAGACACTCTAGGTAATTAATTAAAATAGTTAATGGTAATTTTAATAACATTAAATTAAATAAATAAATAAAAATAATTAGTTAAAAATCATCCGCAACCATTAAATTTTAAATTAATAACTTATTTTCCACCTTATGCACATGATGGCACCCAAGAGGGGATGATCAGCTAGAGGCTTGGGGTGTAGTGCACCTACGCGGGAGCCACCGGTACCCAAATTTGGGCCTTAGATATTAGAGGTCTGTAGTAGCTGATAGGCGTTGTGGAGTAGCGTCTTCCACCACCACAAGAGGCGAGAGAGGAGATACCATTGGGAGATGAGGAGCCGATAGGTGAGGATGTGCATTCAAAGCCGCTAGAGCATGATACACCGAGGTGAGAGAGAGGTCACGTAGCCCTTCCATTCATCATGAGAGGGTAGCCTCATACCATTGTAGCCACCGCTCACACAGTCTCGAGGGACCATTTGGGGATAGGTGACCCCTTTCACCTATTGGACTACATCGCCAAGATCGAGATACAGGTAGTGTGATTAGAGATCTCCTTCTCTTGCAGCCACCCACCTACACCGGCTCTACAGATGGCTTTGGGGCTGAGTCATGGCTCCTTAGCTTGGATAGTTGCTTTGGCTTGCACTCTTACGAGAGCAACGTCAAGGCAAGGTTCGCCATACACCTCCTCCAGAGATGTAGTAGGCATTTGGTGGAGGAATGAGGAGTGGAAGCTCCATCTGACGAGACAGTGACCTGGGAGATGTTTGAGGAGCATTTTAGGGCTCGTTATATGTTAGAGAATTTCATGCAGAAGAGGATCGATGAGTTTCATGACTTACGATAGGGATCTGGCATAGTAGCGTAGTATGAGAGCAGGTTCCTGGATCTTCTACAGTATGTGGACTACCTACAAGATGAGAAATTATAGGTTAACAGGTTTATTTGAGGCCTTAATGTAGATATAGTAGGAGTAGTTAGGATGTTATCTCCTCCCACACTTGAGAAGGCCATTGAGAAGGCCTACTTAGCTGAGGAGAATAGGACCAAGGCACAGGAGCACCAAGATAGAAACAAGAGAAAGTTTCAAGAGAGGATACATGCCTTTTAGAGTCAGAGGTCACGGGGTACAACACCACCCCTAGAGGAGGATTCTAGCCTCCACCAGCAACCACGAGGGCTCCACCACACCCACAGTGATAGACACAAGCAGCAAGGCCACCCGCAGCAGGGGCTAGACATGCACAGGGTTTTCAGAGAGGTGGTTCTAGAGGTAGTTTTGGTGGAGCCAGGGATAGGAGATAGGGTACTCAGTAGGCATAACCATCTCACACGTAGCAGTTTGCTAGGGTTGGATCGGTAGGATCAGTACACCAGAGTACAAGAGGGACCCCATCTCATAGGGGTACAGGAGGATGTTTCATTTGTGGATCTCCTGATCACTATGTGTGTATGTGCCCGCACAAACCCAATACCATGGATGCACAGAGAGCGCTAGATCGAGTAGATGGTGGGTGACATGGGATGCACCCATCGTGTATATGCAGCGGTTGACAACCGCTAGGCCGAGCATCAGGCCACAATCATTGAGATGACAGGTACTATCAGGGGTATTTCTATCTCAATACTTTTTGATTCAGGTGCTTCAGATTCTTTTATATCACCTTCTATAGTGGACCAAGTGTGGGCTAGTGGTGGCTAGGCAACCAGATAGTTGGTAGGTTGAGTTGGCCTCTGGGGCCAAACTCATCATGGACTCGTATGTGGAGAGTTACGTACTTGATTTAGGAGCCTTCTCCACTACACTTGACCTCCGAGTTATCCCTCTAGGATCCTATTAGGTAGTTTTGGGTATGGATTGGCTCGAGGCTCATCGAGCTAAGGTGGATTGTAGAAATAAGGTCATTGAGTGTCAGGATGATCTTGGGAGTGTAGTTGTGATTTCAGGGATGAAGAGACCTATCTCTTTGCGCATGATCTCGGCTAAGCAACTCAAGCGGAGCATGTGTAAGGGTTGTCAGTTATTTGCTATCACCATCAGTGACCGATCAGAGAGCACTCCAGAGCACTCACCCTTAGATGATCATGCAGTTTTGAGGGAGTATGCAGATGTGTTTCCAGGTGAGCTTCCAAGGTTACCACCCCGCAGAGAGGTGGATTTCACCATTGATTTAGTACCTGGATCTGCACCAGTTTCTAGGGCACCTTATCGGATGACGACTCCAGAGCTTCATGAGCTCAAGATTTAGTTAGAGGAGTTGTTAGATAAGGGTCTCATTTACCCTAGTGTATCTCCTTGGGGAGCACTAGTCATATTTGTGAAGAAGAAGGATGGTTCTCTCAGGCTTTGTGTTGACTTCAGAAGCTCAACAAAGTCACAATAAAGAACCGTTATCCACTCCCTAGGATTGATGACTTGTTTGATCAGATGCGGGGAGTGAGAGTATTCTCCAAAATTGATCTCAAGTTAGGGTACCATCAGTTGTGCATTTCAGATGCAGACATTCATAAGACAATGTTTCACATGTTATGGGCATTATGAGTTCACAGTTATTCCTTTTGGATTGACCAATGCCCCATCTGTCTTCATGAGCCTCATGAATGGAGTATTCAGGACATTTCTGGATTGCTTTGTCTTAGTGTTCCTTGATGACATATTGATTTATTCTCATTCCGAGGAGGAACACGAGGAGCATTTGAGATAGGTACTTCAGGTTTTGAGAGAGCAGAAGTTATATGGGAACTTGGAAAAATGTAGCTTCTTTCAGACAAGAGATTCAGTACTTGGGTCATATCATATCAGGAGAGGGTATCTCAGTAGATCCCTCTAAGATACAGGCTATCATGGACTGGCCAACACCCACATCAGTTACTGAGGTGAGGAGTTTCATGGGTTTAGCAGGGTATTACCGCAGGTTCATACAAGACTTTTCTAGGATTGCTCACCCTATCACTTCTCTTCAGAGAAAGGGAAGAAGTTTGATTGGTCAGAAAAGTGTGAGTAGGCCTTTCAATTGCTTAAGGAAAGGTTAACCATGACACCCATCTTAGCAGTTCCGGACCCTACAGAGGATTTTTGTTTGTATTGATGCATCGCTAGAGGGTTTGGGAGTAGTTCTTATGTAGGAGTGTCGGGTTATTGCATTTGAGTCTCGTAAGCTCAAGGACTACAAGCTTAATTACCCTACTCATGACTTGGAGCTTGTAGCAGTTGTCCATGCACTTGTGCATTGGTGACATTTCCTTTTGGGTAGACCTTTCATTTTGAGGATAGATCATCGTAGCTTGTAGCATATCTTCTCACAGCCGAACCTCAACGCTCGTCAACGGCGTTGGATGGAGTTCCTATGTGAGTATGACATGGAGGTCAAAGTATATCAAAGGAAAGGAAAATGTTGTTGTAGATGCACTTAGTAGATAATGACATGTGCTTGCTTCTTTGACACTTCAGTCAGATTTGAGAGGTAGGATTCTTGAGCACCTTCCAGAGGATAGATTTTATGAGGGAGCTAGATAGATGTTGGAGTCATAGGGTTCATTAGAGGGTAGATATTCTGGGTGTGTTTAGAGATAGATGGTTTACTTTGGTTCCATAGGTGCATCTACGTGCCTAAGGCCGGTGATCTACGTAGCTTCATCCTCATAGAGGCTCATCGAGCCCCATATGCAGCACATCCAGGAGTAAAGAAAATGCACATTGATCTGAGGGAGTTATATTATTGGCCAGGTCTTGACGGGACATAGCAGATTTTGTTACACGTTGCCTTGAGTGTCAGAGGGTCAAGGCAAGAGAATTCTCATCCCGCAGGACTCTTACATCCTCATGATATTCCCGAGTGGAAATGGGATGTGATCTCCATGGATTTCATAGTCGGACTTCCTATGTCTTCTTATCGTCATGATGCCATTATGGTCACCGTGGATAAGTTGACCAAGGTTGCGCACTTTTACCAACCAAGGTCACCTATAATGCATAGGCCATCGCCAAAGTATTTATGGAGGACATTGTTAGGTTACATGGGATTCCAAAACCATCATCAATGATAGGGATACCATCTACACTTTAGTTTTCTAGACTTCCTTTCAGACCACTCTGGGTACTTAGATTAATTTCAGTTCAGCTTATCATCCAGAGATAGATGGACAGACAGAGAGAGTTAATCAGGTGTTGGAGGACATGTTGAGGATGTATGTGATGGACCAATAGAAGAAATGGGAAGATTATTTGCATTTAGTTGAGTTTTCTTACAACAAAACTATCATAGTTCCATTGGTATGGCTCCTTACCAGGATTTGTATGGACGACCTTGTAGGACACCTTTGAGTTGGGACAGACTAGATGACAAGATTATTCTGGGACCAACTTATCTACAGGACTTAGAGCAGTATTTTGTTGATTAGACAACGTCTTGAGTAGGCTAGAGCATGCCAGAAGGCATATGCAGACACCAAGAGGATTGATCGTCACTTCTTAGTGGGTGACAAAGTCTTCTTGAGAGTTCACATGCATAAGAGTCCGATCTACTATGGAAAGGGTTCTAAGCTATCACCTCGTTTTGTGGGGCCTTTTGATATTTTAGAGGTCATTGGTCAGTTGCCTACTACCTAGCTTTTCCACCACACCTTGCATGGGCCCACGATGTATTTCATGTTTTTGTACTACATAGATATGTACCAAATGTTTCTCATGTTTTGGATTGGTCAACATTATAGGTAGAGGATGGAGGATAGTGGAGACTGGAGCCCATACACATATTAGAGCATAGGAGGTTGGCCCTTTGGGGTCGAGACTTGGACTAGGTTAGAGTGCAGTGGGACCAATACGATGAGACAATAGCTACCTGGGAGGATGCGACACCTTTGAGGGCTAGATATCCCTATCTCTTTCAGTGACTTCCAGGAGGAAGTCTAATTTTAGTAGAGGGGGATGTAGTGCCCACATTTTTATAGCTCAGTTACTTGTTGCTCATTACTCATAGACATGTTTTGACAGAGATTTGTTATATTTGGACATTACATTAGGAGATTTGATCTGATTAGGCATGTATGGACATTTAGGCGTATAGCACCTGATTTAGCTTGATTACTATGTTGTTTACATTATCTTATGATGTCATGGATACTAATTGATATGATGTTGTTTTGGGAATGTAGTTATATTGATGGTTACTCAGTTTGTTGCATGTTGAGATTCTATGGATACATGTCATTTTATCATTGTGACTAACTTATGGTGAATTATGTATAGTTGTGCACGTTGTCGTACTTTCGATACCAGAAAGATGAAATGATAGTCTAGAATTCATTGTTATCTTGTTTAGTAGTTAATTTATATTTTATCGAGACATGTGCGTTTAATGTGTGCAATGAGTGTGTAGGTGATAGGTCATAGGAGAACATGGGACTCAGGCCAGCTACACAACTTTGCACAAGTAGCCCACGGGCTAAGTCCTAGCCATGTTTATTGCTTGAGGCCTTAGTGTTAGAATTATTGTTTTGGGCACCATGGGTGACCCTCATTTGTAATGTAATATGTCTTGTAATTATTAATTTTGCTTAGGGTGTTTAGTTGTGTTGTAAACTTGTTTTGGGGAAATAATGACCCCACTTGCATTAAGTTTTGAATTAGATTAATGATGTAATTAATCTAGAGGGTTTAGGGTCACATGTGAACCCTTGGGTGGTCCCCACACCCTCTACCTTGTGCCAAATTTTCCAAACCCGAAATTGGGTTATTTTGGGCATTTTTAGGGACCCCTTTTTAGTTTGGGAGTTCCCTTAACATAAAAATGAGCCCTTGGACCCTACCTAATAGGTAGGGGGCTTATTTCCAAGGCTAGAGGGAGTTTTCCCTCCCTTTTTGCCTCTTGTTTGGTCACATCCATGTAAGGGGTATGGTTTAGTGTGCTTGTTAAAAGTTGCACAAGAATTGTCTTGTTAGCATTTAGAGTAATTTGGGAGAAGAGGGCAAAAAGACATTTTTACCCTTTCTCTCTTTTGTTTTGGCATCTTTGACCTTGAAGGAGGAGAGGGGTGACACATGTCACCCCCTCATTTGTGAGGATTTTTCTTGCTCCTCTTTAAATTTCCCTTCATGGGAAAAGAAGAGAACTTCTTTTGGGAGATTTGGCTTGGATGCTTGTGTGATTTGGAGCTAGAGGTTGCTTGGGTCAAGGAGTGGAGAAGTTTGAAGTTGGAAAGATTTTTGGAGAGCTTTCTTTGAGGTAGGCTCTTAAGTCTTATTGCATGTGTTGTATTCATATTAGTTGTTAGATTGTTTACTTGAAAATGTTATTGTTGCATGTGGATTTTGGTTATTGTTTGCTTGTTTTACTCCCTCCATCATATGGCATGATGGAGTTTTGGAGTTTGTGGGGGAAGAGAGAGGGATTTTTCCCTCTCAATCCTCAAGCTTGATGGACAAGCCTTGTAGGATTTTAGTGACTCCCCTCAAATGGCTTGAGGTGGGGATGGTGATTCATTTGGCTTGAATCTCCTTCCCCATTCTTGGTAAGGAAACCCCTTTGGGGTTTGAAAATCCTTCCAAGAAGGATTTGGTGAAAGGGTGGAGGAATAAGGAGGGTTTTAAAATGAAATAGGAGAAATAAGGAGGGTATGGAGATCTTGGTATTGTGCTTATATTATTGGTTATAACTCTTGGAGAACTCTTCTCCTCTCTTCCCCACTTTTGAGGTAGAACATGGGTTCTCCTCCTTGTAAAACTTGGAGTCTTGTTTTATACTTGTTTGGTTTCATGTGAATGT
Source organism: Taxus wallichiana var. yunnanensis (assembly GCA_018340775.1). NCBI lineage: Eukaryota > Viridiplantae > Streptophyta > Pinopsida > Cupressales > Taxaceae > Taxus > Taxus wallichiana. The sequence continues at coordinate 695,307,713 of CM031238.1, forward strand.
GTCATTGTTTGGTCACCCTCATTCTTGTGCAAGTTGTGGTTAGTTGTCCTCTTTCCCATGGGCTTGGGGGAGGCTAGCATGCATCCCAACTTTGGGAAAGACATGTAATGATGCCTATGGTTGGGTGGTAAACAAGCTTCTTCTCCTTGTGGTTTTCTTGAAGGCATGTGCATTGGGATCTCAAGTTGGAAGTGGGTTGTTGGTTGGAGCTCTTTATCTTCTTCACTCTATTGTGGACATTACCTCTTGTCTCTTGAAAAGAATGTTTTAGTGGGAGCTTCATTGTTGTAAAAACCTCCTTTTTGTATTGGTAAATTTCTTTTAAACTAGTGTAGGTTATTCTTGAGAAAACTCTCTCTTCAAGTTTGTAAGAAGTCTTGTAATAAACTTGAGTAGTTATGTATTTTGTATGTTTTGTATATGGGAACTTCAAATCTTGGAAAGGAGTTGATAGTTGTCTCCTTATGTATTTAAGCATGATTTTGAAATATGAAGTATTGAGTTATTGAGAGATTGTGCAAAAGAAGAATTGTAAAATATTGTATTTCTTTAAAATACATTTAATAGAAGTATTTTTACATTTCTTTAACATGCCTTGTTCTTGGAATTTATTTGAAAAAAAAGGGATTGTTATTTGAAATGAAATCTTGTTTTTGCTATATGGAGTTTACTAGTTAACATTGGAAGAAACTATTATTATTTTGAAATGTACATCTCTTGTAAATTATCATGGATTTAGGAAACTAAGTGAAACTAGTTTTAAAAATATTGCTACCACCATATGTTTTAAAAAAACAAATCTGGAATATGTATTTTACATAGGGTATTAGAAATGAAAATATTCTCATTGAGCAATATGTTTTCTCTTGTAATTATTTTGTAACATTAGTAAATGAATAGAAAGTATATTCCTTTTTGTTTCCTTTATTGTGTAGTTAAGAAATTGATTTTTCTTTTTAGTACATTTATAAAAAAAGGGGCATTAGACCCATTAATTGGTTTTTACATATATTTATATATATATACCTTGATCTTATATATTGAATAAGTATATATTAAAATGGATACTAGTTAATAATATTATATATTATTTTTACATATATGATAATATTTATGTATTATTTTAATATGGTTAATAATATATATATTACAAAAAATTTAAACAAAAAAAAAAAAAAGAAATGAAAATGGGGAGGCCGACCCTCCCCCACCCGTTAAGGCCACACTAGGCCTTACGTCCTACTCCCCAGACTCGCGCGGCACCCTTGTCCCCCGCCACCCTCCACGCACCCTGCCGTGGCCTTTCTGTCCCGCTATCCCCTCCACTTGCTTCCATCCGCCGACCTCCCCATACGCGTCACCCTGTCCCTGTGCCTCCGTCCATCCACTCCCTTCATCCCTTCCTCCTCTCTTCTTGCCCCTAAACCCACACACATCCACAAAATCTCTCTCTCTCTCTTTCTCTCTCTCTCCGTCCCCACGGCTCAAAACTGACCCCCCTCCTTGTCTAAGTGTTGTATATACATATGTACATACATACATACATACATACATACATACATACATACATATATATAGCTATATTTTGATTGATTGTATATAAATACATCAATGGTAATAATATGGTATTTTTTTCTTCTCTTAGACTAGAAAAAAAAAAAACTCCATGATAGCAAGCTTCCCTTCTCTCCAAAACAACCTGCAAATAATGAAAACAAAACAAAATGAGGGAAGAAAAAAAAGGGAAAGGAGAAACATAGAGAAAGTTAGGTCAAATTAGGGCACAAAGGAGATCAAAGGTTAAGATTGATTTAATCCTAGGGTCCATAAGTGAACCTACACACTTTCTTTTAGCCATGGAATTTAAAGAGGGAATGAGAAATTAACTTTAGTGGTGTGTGGGGAAATATATTTAAAAGGGAGACTAAATTAATTGAAAAAAAGTTGGGTAGACTTAATAAAAGTTGTGATTTCTGTTGAAACTAATAAAATGAAATAAGTAAGCTTGGTTGGGCTAGCATTTAGGCAAATTTTGAAACTAATAATTAATATGAATTAAAAATTAATGAAAAGGGGTTAAGAAGAGCATTAGTTCACTATCAAAAACCTGTACCATGTCCCCTTGTAGATATAAAATTAACACATACCATACTTGATAGACTTACCTTCTACACATCCCGGAAATTGATATTCTTCCTTCATGATCTAAGATAAATATTTTAATTCTTGAAACTTATTGAAAACATACCTCTAAGCACCTCTCCTATAATATTCTTGAATCACACATATTTTACATGCCAAAGAAAATATCATGATACAAGTTATAAGTCTTTTAGACTGTCATATACCTTTTCCAAGCCCTTGTAGTATTGGGAACATTTTTTTATCTCAACCATCTAGTTTGTCTTATCATTGAATTAGGGAATAATTTTAGGCTTATCATAATGAACTCGAGACCTTTATATGTATATATATATATAATATATAATATATATATATATATATATATATATATATATATATATATATATATATATATATATAGACCACCAATCTTTGATTACTAACTCATAATAAGATTACTTGACAAAAATACTCTTACTTAAACTAATGATACTCCTCACTTCTTGATATGATAATCGATAGAAAATGAATAATCATAAAAAGCGATAGAGTCAGCGACATAAGCTTGATAATTACTTGCATAGGTCATCATAGGCGTTACACAAATTCATACTTAGACCAATCAACCTTTAGCAATATAGACTTACTCACAAGAAAATCATGATTCATACCTTTGAATATCAATAACAATACTAAATGAAACCATTAGTAAAAAATAATAATTGAATCAACATGAATATACGGACACAAAGACCATCTAAAGGAATGAACAAGATCTCGAACTCGAGATATACACACTTTTCCTTGTAAGAAAAACTCAAATGTAGATCATGTCTTCACAAACTCAGATACTTTTGACTAACATTTTCATGATGTGGATAAAAAAAGAGCTACCGAAATACCTTTTCAATTTGATGAATCACTCGACATGTCTTAACATAATGAACACACACATTCATAGACCATTTACAGTATCATACTTCATACTTCTAGCTCCTCCTCTTCTTAATACTTCATATGAACCATTATACCTCTAATAAGCCTAGTAGAGGTATGTCACATCTTGATAAATCTAGAAGAGAGACCTAAAGAGGTTCCAAAATCTCTTAAATACATGTATCGACTCTTTTTATCTTTTTATGATAAACATTCGATGATACACCTTGTCTCACATCCAAATTAGCTCTTTGTGAAACATAATTGGCCCTTCTAGGTTCCCAATATTTGTTTTTCCTTCTATTATACATATTAGGACTTTCCTTTCTTTCCCCTTAGGCCCGTAAAAATACCTATCAATATGACCAATATTATTCCAACTATAACACACAAATCTTCTCATTCCCTTATAGCCTCCATTATCCCGATTTTGACTTGAAGATTCATATAAGAAATATTTGGCAACATGACCTTTGTTATGGCTGTTGTAACATACAACATTATGATATTTCTCAATCATACTATCTCTTCCTAGATGATCATCTCTAGAAAACCTCCTACAATCCATAAATCTATTCCCAAAACCATTAATGAGTTACAATAACCAATGAAATATATTTCATACCTTAATGCATTAGTTTTCCTTTGTCTTCACATTATTTTTGGTGGAGTTCTTATTTCCATCCTTCTTACTTGGTTTAATATCATCTTTCATCCTTTATTTTCCCTTGAGGTCATCACTAAACCCCAAACATGCTCTATCACCTATTGATCTTCTTTTACCAATAAGGTCATCAAGATCCTTGGTGCTTTTCTCAAAAATTTGAAAGGATTTAGCCTTCTTACTAGCATCTAAATTTTTTTCCCTTAAATACTCTATATCATCTTTAAATTTGGTGCATTTAATTTCTTTTTCTTACAAACTTGAGACTAGTAATTTTACATTTTCTTATAACTATCTAAATAAATCATTTCTCTTGATTTTTTTAGACAAGTGCTTCTCTTCTAGATATTGAATCTTATCTTCATAACATTTGATCGAGATATCAAAATTTTTTTCTTCTTTTCAGCATGCCTTAACTCATTTTAAATACACATTAGTTCATTTTCAAAATCTTCTCCTTCCTCAAAATCTTTGCAAGAACTGATATGAAATCACCTAATAACAAAGAACCACCACTATTAGCTCTCATGGCATCTTTAGTCATAAGCGACACCTCACATCCAACATCTTCATGATCAGATTCAAACTTAGAATTTGAAACACCACTACTAAAATCGGACAAGTAATATTCTTCCTTTGTGTAGAAGCTATTATTTTTGTTGTCAAAATTCTTGATGTTATAAGAATAATGGAATGAGAGGGGGGTGAATCAGTCGTTATAAAAATTTAAATTATACTTCAGATATGAAACTAAAAATACCCTATGTATTTAATCACAATAACCATTTATTCAACTTTTAATGTGTGCACACCATAAACCATCAATAAAACATATAACCATGAAAGTAAAGAAACACCATAAGAACAAAAGATATAATTAGGAAACCCTCAAGGGAAGAAAACCCCTTTGAAACAATATATTATATTGTGATGTTTCTTAATTTAGTGAGGCAACAACCCCACAAGGAGCACTAACCCCTAGTTTAGTTGCGAACCAACCCAAAAAGGAGAACCAACCCATAATTTTGTGAATAATTAACCCCTACATGGTCACAATTAATATCAACTAATCAAATTATTTCATGTACTAGGCCGATTCCCTTTACAAATCTTAAAAGCAGATGTTTTCTTTACCCTTCGGCACCACGGAAACTTCTTCCGATCACCAAATCACTTTAGCTAAAACAACATGTCATGTGACCACTCAAAATAAATTTAATTCCCCTGTAGAACACTTATTAGCAAGTTATAAGTTATCAAATATCCTTCACTTAAAACCAAAACAACTTTTTCCTTCACCATATCAACCTACCATAAACATTCTTTCCAAAGGTAAGCTAATAAAAACATTTATAAAAATATAAAAAACCTAAAAATTGAATCATTCGATGCAAAATTCATCCCTAGTTACATAGTAGGTGATAGGGATCATCAACCAATCCATCGCATGCTTTAAACAACATCAAAATTGCACCGAAAAGAAATCCTATCCGATTTGCCAAAAGCCTTCTTGCTGAAATAATGGAATGGAAATCCTATCACATCACCTCATCATGTAGAAATCCATACATCACTATAAATATCTCTAAATATTATTTCTAACACAACTTGAAAAACCTTAAAATTCCACATGTAGCTAGAATTATTGCAAAACACTGGACCATGCTATTTGAGACCCCAAAACCGCCCTTTGACATATCAAACTGTTTAGACCTCAAAACATCATAAAATTGCATGAACATTTCTTGAAACCTTCATTAACATCAAGAAAAACTTCCAATCATCATTCACCATCATTTTTTCATGCTACTCCTTTTGACCATCCGGTCCTAAAAACTTCTTCTCTAGAAAATGATATTTTATAGGCGTGGCCCGGATATCATCATGACCTCAACCATACATTTCTAGAATTTTGAGGAGTCTGTATAACATCAATTAATCAATTTTGATTAATAAATCAAAGCGGGTCATAATACTTCACTTTCGCAAATTGCTCCTAGCTAGGGTTTAGCTAGGTTTTAGACCTCTTTACCTTCTTACTATTCATTCATAAAAATGTGAGAATAAAATGACCTCAATAGTTTTTTGAGACACTATAAAATCACCTTATAAGCATCCTAAAATCCACAATATTTCATACAAAGCACACAATTCACAATGAGCATCCGAACTTCAAATTCAATCTTGATTTTTACACGTTTTTGACCCTGTCTTACAAAATCAAAAATATCTACGGAAAAATACACAACATGGGAAATTTATATTTTTCTCGAGAGAATCATCACTCCTCTCTATAACATCTACAATCATTAGAATGTCAATTGAATAGCTCTATATCTCCATTCACTAAGACTTACCTATGCTTGCATGTTAGATTCTCATAGTAACAACTAGGGCCAACTGGAATATTGCAATAATTTAATATATAACCTCTACCAATGACCCAAAAATACTTGATATGTTATGATATACTTGATAGCATGCATCCGTGATACCAAATGGCTCCAATACACTCTATCACACCTCCAAACAAACATACCTGCTCCCAATGAGCACCTATAACATGGAGAATCACCTGTACCTACACTATTCCACTAATGTGAGTGCTCAAGCACTATAAAATCATGCTATTAATTATTACACCATACTTCCAAAGCATGCGGGAAGTGTACATTGTTAAACAACACCTCCTAGGAACCTGTATGGGTTTGCTAGAGCAAACATGAATCACTGAATCCCAATGTAACAACTAATAAACATATGAACCATCATGTTAGTACCACATACATCATCATGAATTCATAATACAATATTAAATTTTTCATTAATGTGGTTTTGTATCAATTAAAATACCTATTAGGCCTACATGCCAACAATCTCCCCCTTTGTCATTGATGGAAAACACCCTGAACTTCTTCCCTTTTTACATTAATGACAAAGGAATACTTGTAACTTACCTTTTTTCACCTTCATCAGCTTCATACTTCTATTTTTTGGTTAGAAACATCAACCAAAGGTATCAATTTGACTCTTTCTCTTGATTTTGCCCAAAAATCTGATTCTTGCCTTCATTTTAGGCATGTAAACAACAAGCTCCCCTGGAATAAGCACTTCAAACCTCTGAAAAATAATTAGTTAAGATGAGTTTGAAAATATATCACCTTGTAAGGAAAAAAACAACTTTATTTTCCATCCACAAGGTATGCAAAAACATCAAATTCTCCTTCAATTTTGTTTTAGTCTTCTTAATGGTACTGTAATAAGAGATATTGGAAGTAAATCATATCTAAGTCATGCCAAAAATGTCATGGAAAACCTTACCTTATCATTTTCCCATCAATATTAACTATGATCCATCAATTTTAGGCCTAAATAATGCATATCAAGGCTTAAGCATACTCTTCCTACCAATGTCAATACTATAAGACCATAACATACCTTTAAGTGCAAAATTGACTATTTTCAACATCCTATGTAGGTCCAAAAATATTTGACTCAAGAAAATGCACTCCCCTGGGCTTAAGGCACCTAATTCTAGATCTTAAGTACAAAAATGACCATCTATCCTTGAAATCACTCTTACAACTTTTAGTTGTCCCTAAACAATGTTTCAGTCTTCTAAAGTCATTTCCTAGATGAGATGAGTCATTACATACCTTTTCAAGAATGATCAAGGAGTATACATAAAATTATTCCCTTGAATGGTATAGATATAAAATTTCATTCCCACGGAAGGACAACCAAGTACTCCCATGTCTTCTAGTGCCTTCATACACCTTGAGCAACAACTTTTCTTTCTATGGAAACAATTTTTCGTGCTTGAGGATAGTCAATAATCATGTTAGTACCAAGATATTCAATTTGAGAGAAATAGAGTGACTTAAAGATTCTACACACTTACACCATGAATCATATAGGGATAAACCATGCCCCCTTGAACACCATTTTTACCAAGGAAACTTTGACCTCATACAAGCCTATAGGTAGCTAAGGTGAAACAATAACATATTTCCTAGTTTTCAAAATCAACATGGATCTTTATCAACTACTAATTCACTTGTGAACTATTAATGGATGAAGAAACATACTATTTCAAATGAGGTTGAGATTTGAGAAACAGTTCATACTTTGCAACCATGTAACTCGCCTTCTAGACCTATAGATGATCAATCTCCTTCATAGATCACTCAAGAAACCTTAACAAGCACATGTCAACTTCCGAAAACCACCATAACTTACAACCAATGAATATACAAAAGTGTATACCACTTTCAACTAAGACTAAACTTTGGGAACATAACATACCTCTAAATCCCATCATTCTTCCTTCTTTAGACCTTTAGGAGGTCATTTTCATCATGGATTAACAAGATGTTTCTCTGAAACACATTTAAAAATGAATAACAACACTAGATGCTTTCCCACATCATTTGAAGGACAAAAATATATAGTCATATAAAGAAACATGTCAAGAGTGTAATAACATTAAATTTCATAATTGATATGCTATCAAATTAGTTCATGTATCAGTAGCATGCTTTTAGGCATAAACCATGATGAATGACAATAAAATATTCCTCTCATCAAATCTAAGACATGTGAAACATTATGAGTAACATTAGATTCTTCCATACACTATGTCAGTGACTAGCAAACCTTCTCAATACTTTGAACCATCCAAGAGCTAGCGTTTTAAGGAAAACCCTCCTCATTCCGTTCACCGTGAACTAACATTCTAGCTCTATCACGTATATTTGGAAATGTACTCATACCTGAAGCTTAAAATTTTTACTTCCTCTAGCCCCTCATGTCTAGATGATTAGTGAAAAATTTGAGACCAAAATTAAATCATTTGACTATTATAAATTGAGTCTCCATATACTCTGCTTGAATGGACTATGCAAGCATAGTCAATAATAGTGAATTGAAAATTTTGAAAAAACTGCTCTTATCCTCTTCATATTAGCATCATCATCTTGCAACAATTTATTTGAACTTACCACCTTATCCAATGAAATTTCATCATGAGTAGTCACTTTACATACATGTAGCCTGCATTTTATCTGCAAATAGTGTAATCATTAATTTAAAACTCTCACAAATCAACCTTCTTGGGAGAAATGTTCATGTTGAAACTTGATCACCATTAATCATATTTTAAGAGAAATCAGATACCTATACACCACCTGTAAGAATCTCATGATACTACCCAATATGCCTAAAAACACGACACATACTAGGCATCCATGTTGTGAATACAAACAACATTCCGATATAAATGCAAGAAACCTATTTTTAATGCAAATGACCATGATTGCTTCTTCATACACATGAGAGACACAATGACATATCTATCAAGACCAATTATACTTCTTGAATACTCCAAATAAACACCTTATGACTTAGATATTATAGTGAAGACCAACAAAGACCCAAAGATAGAATAAATAGCAATATTTTGGACACAAATGACATGAGAATGATGCTTAAGGCCACTAAACCATTAAGAATCATATATAAACACCTCAATATGACACCTAACTACTCAAGAATCACCATTAAAGAATTTCATACTTTGAAAACTCATACATAGACCATATAGACAACTTTACAATCACAACCTAGAGATGCAAGACAATTTGACATGGTATTTACACATGAAATGACATCATGAACCAAAACAATATTGTGAGGAGTAAACCTTAACATACCTTGACCTTGTATAGATGACACACAATTACATAGACTACTCCAACTCACATATATGCTTCATTTGCATTAGTATACCTTCGAGAAGAATATTTAAGGCATACATATTCCATAGAGACCTACAAGAAGGTCTTAAAGAGGTCTCAAGACTTCTTGGGAACATACAAAACTCCTTCATCTTCACTTTTCTGATCTAAACCTTGTATTACAGTTATTTTCTCAATGTCAACTTCTCTTTATGGGAAAACTATGTCTTTTCTTGGCTCTCTTGTTCTTCTAGAGTTATTACATTTAAAAAAATTTCTCATACCCTCTAGGCCTCTCGATTCATTTTATTTTTTTCTTGAGTAGGCATGAAAAAATACTCTTCCCACATGATCAATCTCATTACAGTAGTAGAAAAAAACTGATTTCTTCATTTTTCGCCCTTCACTTTGACTAGATCTATAATGTAAACAATACCTAGCAAAGTGTGTCCTTGTTCATTGCAGCTATATCATATAATTATTTTATAAAACTCACTTATGTTTTATCTCTAAGGATGATCATCTCTAGGATATCTTCTACATTCTTTAGATCTATAAACAAAACAATTACAAGTAACACAATAACCATTGAAATTTCTTTTATACCTTCAAGCTTGGGGTTGTCTAATGAAATTTGATATTTCATTATTCTTGATAGGAGTCATATTCCTTTATTCTTTCAAAATAGGTTTATCTTATTATTTTCTTGAAATTCCAGCTTGTTGATTGATTTATTTTTCCTTAGACTCTTGTTTGAAGCCCAAACCAGTCCTATCATTTACTGACTCTTTGTTTACCAATCAAAGTCATCTAGATCTTTAGCACTCTTTTCAATTTTTTGTAATGGCATAGTCTTCTTACTGATTTCTAACAATTTATCCTTAAAAACTCTATATATTGTTCATACTTGGTTCACAACTTCTACTTATCTAGTAGGTTAAAGACAAGAAACTTCACCTTTCTTCTAACACCTTAATTGATTCAATTAGCTTTGTAGACTCAATCACATATTGCTCATCCATCTTATGAAACTGATTTTCATATTCCTTAATCTGCAAGGTCATTTTTTTATTCTCTTTTTCAGCTTGTTCAAGTTCCATTTTGACACTTTTAAAATCATCTATGTCGTATTTACATTATTTATCGAATATTTACCATAACTGGAAATAAAATCACCTAATAAGAAGAACCATCACCTGAAGATCTCATAGCTTCTTTAGTCATGAACAAATATTCATTACCTATGCTTTCATACTCATTTTCAGATTCAGAATCTGATACACCACTACTAGCATCTATAAAATCATCATCTTGATTTGAGTAAAAATCATTTTGCCTTTTTATAGTTACGCTTGTTAAAAATTCTCATACCTTTTCCAAACTTGTAGTTCTTCTTCTTAGGTTCTTCCTCTTTATCTTAAAAATCATCATGCTTATGAGGACACTTAGAAGCAAAATGTCCTATTTCTCTGCAATTAAAGCATTTGAAAGGAGTTTACCTCTATAGTTACGAGAACCTTGTTTCATTCTATTAGCCAACATAACAAAGAGATATTCATCTTCAATCTCAAGAGTGGTATCATCTATCTTTACCTCATTAGTTTTTTTCTTCATTTTATATTTGAAATCAATCTCCTTCTTGGCTGATTTTGAGTCACTTATCCTCATTTTATAAGAAGTCAAAGTACCATGTAACTCATCCAATGTCAAAGTGGTTAGATCTTTTACTTCTTCTATAGAAGACACCTTAGAATAAAACTTATAAAACAAGGATTTTAGAACTTATTGAACTAAAATTCTTCTTTCACTTCATCACCTAAACCCTACATGTTATTCACAATTTTTTCAACTCTAAGTAGATATGCAAATGTTGAATCATTATCATTCATTTTTAGGCTTTCAAACTGATTTCTAAAATTTTGAAGTTTTGAAATTTTTACGTTTGAGTCACCTTCATTGAGAACTTGAAGTTTGTCCCAAACTTATTTCACATACTTACAATGCATTATTTTACTCATTTATGATGAACTCCAAGTCCGCTAAGGATAGAAAAAAAAAAATCCTTTGAGTTGATGGTATAATCATCCTTTTATTTTTCATTTCTTGGAGGATTAGCAAGAGGGACATAGGCTTATTCAAACTCAGCCCAAACATCATACCCTTGTGCCATGATAAAAATCTTCATTCTCATTCTATAGAATCTATAATTCACACCATTGAACATTGGTGGATTTCCACTCAAAATTTTGCTCATTATTTTGTGCTTCCAGGATCTTCTTTCAATCTATCAAACTTCGCAAAAGGATCAAATCGATACCAATTGTTAGAAGAACAATGGATTGAGAGGGGGTGAATCATTAATTATATTAATTTCAATTATACTTCAAATTTGAAACTCAAAATACCATATTCATTCAATCAAAATAACCACATATTCAAATTTTAATGTGTTCACACCACAAAGCATTCATAAAACATATAACCATGAAAGAAAAGAAACACCATAAGAACACAAGATATAAGTGGGAAACCCTCAAGGGGAAGAAAACCCATTGAAAAATATCTTATATTGATATGTTTCTTAATTTAGTGAGGCACCAACCCCTAGTTTAATAGAGCACCAACCCTACAAGGAGCAACAACCCTAGTTTAATAGAGCACCAACCCTACAAGGAGCACCAACCCCTAATGTTATGAAACACTAATTGTGCAAGGAGGGATGATCAACCACCCTCTTGAAAACCTTATAATGTGTATATATCTGATTTTTTTCTATAAAAGATGATGGAGATTGATTATTCAACCGACATTTCTTCACTCAAACCCTAGGTGATCAATCTTCACAAAACAAGCTCTTCAATCACTCTAAAAATCATCAAACCCTTGTTCTCATGTTCTATGAATTTTCTCAACCCGCAACACACTTGAATCATCCTTAATTCATTCACCAAAACATGTAAATAACATCCCGTTATCTCTCAAAGTGCACCCCTGTAGAGAGATGGCTTGTGTGTTCTAAGCATGCAAAATTAATCTCTCTCTTTCGTAGATACAATGGAAACACCTCGTGTCTGTGGGTATACCTATTTTGAGGTGAGTCTCGGTATCAAGGCATGTTCCTTATTGATGTATCCTAAACTGATTTTTTCTCGGGGTTAAGAGTAAAAGATGGCTATAAAATCATTGAAATTGAGGTGATATACCAAATTTTGTATGAGGGATTTTGGTAGTATATGCAAAACTAATATGGGAAGAATTCTTAATGCACAAGCCAACAATTTTATGAAAAATAATAAGGGTAAACACTTTGATGTATTGGGAAAGTATCCCAACAATATCGCTAAGTTAAACATACACATTAATATCATGTAGGAATTCTTGAATTTGCAACGGGGTGAGATAATTAACCGGGAATTTACGTTCACAAGATTAATGGAAATGTACAAAAGATTTCAAATAATTGGAAAGGCAGAAAATACTTCACATTCAAAGGGAAAAACTAGCATAAATTTCTTCAAGACTCTATATCAAAAATTCCTCATTTGTGCTTTACTAAGGCACACAATATATAACAAATTTGATCTACCCGCCCTTCCTAAAAATATACTAAAGTCAGTACTCGCCCATTCATCCTATTTTTATCCTTCATCTATTAATAAATAAAGGAATAAAAATAGAAAATGCAAATACAAAGAGACATTAATAGCCATCAGTTATAACTAGTCAAATGTAGTTGGTGATCTATTTTAAGAAAAGAATGGATAAAAGATCTGATAAAATAATTTTTGCTTTCTAAGAAAGTCTTCTTTCTGTGCATGTAGATCTGTCTTCTTGTTGATCTATCCTTTTCTGAATTTTGTGAAGGCATGCAACTTTACTCTCTGTGAGTGAGCAAAATAATTATTTTCTGACCATGGTTGAATATGGTATATTCAGTGGCTCGGATTTAGATGCAAAATATTGTAGATTTCATCATTCCTCCGGTAATTAAATTATTAAGCTCCATCCGGTAGATAGATTTCAGTAAAATGTTTCCAAGGTCCGCCATTAATAACTACTCAAGTTTTACGTGTAAAAATGAAATCTACCATTGTTGTTGACTTCGAGCTTGGCCAAAGGTTTTTTGAATAACTCTATATTTTATTACCTTGAAAAAGACGTCCTCGTATAACCAATTTGATCCAAAAAACAAAGCCTAGAAAATCCTTCCTTATCGTTTATGATAAAATTTGTATATTTTGAATATTCACTCACCCATTCGATTGTAATATAGGCCTTACATGTGTGCGAATCTGGTCACGGTGGGATCATGGCTTGATTTTGATACTTTGCTTCCTTTTCAAAAAAAGGCTTAAATTTTAAAATGCCCTGCAGGCCCGATTCCCAGATTTTAACTTTTGATGCTTTGACAGAGTTATGGGTGACTTAATCACTTTATTCCTTTTCAAAAAACTCAAAGTTTTTAAAACTTGCGATGCTCTGAATCGCCACTTATGTTATGCATACATGGATTATTTGTTCCTTGGTAGGGCCATGGGAACTTTATTACTTTATCCATTTCAAACAAAAAGGTTCAAAGTTCCGATTTGACTCGATGGGCCGCCTTTGGTTTAATCGACTCGACTTTTGATGATTTGAATTTTGGCATGGAGTCTCGGGTGACTTAATCACTTTTTCCTTTTGAAAAAAGCTCAAAGTTTTAAAGGAAAAAAGTTCCAGCGACCCACTTTAGATAAAATTTGGTGAAGTGCTCTTTCGCGGGCCCATAGATAACTTTTATACTTTTTATCCTTTTTCCAAAAGAGCTCAAAATGTCGAATGTCCGTCGATCCATTTGTTGACTTAATATATCGATGCTTTGAATTTCTCTAGTGGAGTTTCGGGAAAATTTATAACTTTAACTATTTTTTGCAAAAACTTAAAGTTTTAAAGGAAAAAAATATTCAACCTTCCGATAAAAACTAGACAATTATAAAACACATAATATTTTAATATAGAAACTAAAATTATTCGGGATGTTATTGATATTGATAGAGGTTACATATATAGTGTTTGATCTCCTACAATGGTGGAGTCAACACTCATCTTCAATCCCTACAATCTCTCAAACTTATCCCTAAGATATCTCTAGCTAATCTCTAGGATATCTCTCACACTAAAATAGCTACGTGAGTTGTTCTCACAACTCACCAATAATAAAACTATTACAACTATATTATTAATATGAGTTCTATAAACTCATTATTAATAATATTACAATTTATTTAATAATGTTACACAATATTTTGGTAACATTCACTCCCCTATTGTTAACATTATTAATTCCCAATATACACTCCCCTAATGTTGACATGGTATAACATAACTCCTTTTTTCTACAATGTGTACACAGCTTGCCTCTTAATATGGATCAAAGAAAGGCGTGTAAACTTCCAATGGATGACTATCTTGCTGCACATGACCACAACTATGTGAAGGAATGCATCCCGCATTTACTCCATGAAAATAACACACTCGGCATTCCACTGGAGGATCATCTTCATAAAGGGAAGGCGATCGAGAGGACCGCTACATCAGCAAAAGTTTATCTACCTTTTTACATATGTGGTTTTTGGATCCACCATTAACCCTTTCCAAATCTATGAGTGTTACAATAGACTTAGAGAAATACTCTACAATGTTTTCTACTAGGGGGTTACATATAGGAATTTATCACACATTATAATTGAACAAGAATGTGACATATGTTCTTATTACAAAAAAATAAACACAAAAATGCAACCACATCTTTGTGTGGCCCCATCGTTAGTGATTGATGAGAGGTCGCTGATTGACCTCCAGCCTCCATTGCCTCCATCCTCCAATGATAGATGCTACTTAATTAGAAAAAATTCTTTGAGGCTCAATAGCATATTGATTACAAATTGGACGTTGGTTACCCCGAAAATGCGTCCATAAGGAAATTTTTAATTTATTTTTAGAACTTTTTACAATGACATGACTTTAACACTTGACAAGACAATAATCACCTATTTGACATTGGCAAGATTGATGATTCTCTAAAAAATAATTTGATGACAATTTACAAATTTAAAAACAACACTTTTTAACATACTACATGATTTAATCACATAGACTATGTGATAAAATCAAACAAAACAATAATAAAAACTAATTAACACTTAATAAACATGACCAAGTTAAATGAATTTCTGGACACATTGAAAAGAAAATAGAACTTTAGACTACACGTGACAAGTTTTTTTGAGCAATACATTTTGGTTTTTTTTTGGACACTAATAAATAAAATTGACTCAATATAAACTAGTTCGAATAGCTTTAAGATATAAAAAATTAAATACTTTTATCTTTATTATAATAGACAACCAAATAGCCTAGAATAACATTAACTTTGACCAAAAACAATAAACGGAATTTGCAAAAATCATTGACATCGTGGATTACTTGGAAAGTTTGTTGGAATCATCTTAGGGGAGTAATGATCTAGAATCGGTGATTGGAAATGTTCTATCATCTCATGTTGAATCACGTGTATAAAGAATCCTTAACAACTTTGAAATCCTGTAAAATATTCCCAATGTAGAATGAATGTAATTGCACTGCTGCAATTTTTATTTTTATTTTGTGAAGAATAGACTTTGACGCATTCTCTCTGATGCAGAGAATTAATTGTCATGCCATTTCTTCTTGGGCTGCGCAGGTGTACATTAGACTGTAGTGTTGATTCTAACAGAAAATGAACCCAATGTAGGTTGCGTGTAGATTTAGGGAGTAATTTTGATGACCCAAACCGAGACCATGGGAGAAATATCCGTTCATACAGTCTTCTAGCAATCCTTTGAGATCCAATGCACATGCTTTGAAGTCCAATGCAGTGTGTTAAAACCACAGGATCAAGAAAACTGACGGTATTGAAATAATTTGGTGCAATGGATGATGCAACGACTAAATGCGATTAGATCTATACCAGCAAGTTTAACAAAACCTATAAAAACTAAACTAAAAACTCATTCCCATATTGATAAAATTCATACGCAAGGGAATTTACAAGAATAGGTTGACACTCCACAAAATAACTCTACATGGATCTCGAGCCTTAATACTACTTCCATTAATTAATTTGATTAGAACAGCTCTTATACTACCGATAAAAACTGGACAATTATAAAACCTTTGAATATTTTAATATAGAAACTGAAATTATTCGGGATGATATTGATATTGATAGAGGTTACATATATATTGTTTGATCTACTAAAATGGTGGAGTCAAAACTCATCTTCAATCCCTACAATCTCTCAAACTTATCCCTAAGATATCTATAGCTAAGCTCTAGGATATCTCTCACACTAAACTAGCTACGTGAGTTGTTCTCACAACTAACCAATAATAAAACTATTACACCTATATTCTTAGTATGAGTTCTATAAACTCATTATTAATAATATTAAAATTTATTTAATAATGCTACATAATATTTTGGCAACACCTTCCACCTTTACGACTTTGCAATAAAAATGGGCCACGTGTACTCCTCAAGGGCTTGTGGGAAACTTTATCACTTTTCAACCCTTTGTTGATAATGTTTTAAAATGTGAAATGGGCCCATCTCTCGCATCCAATCAAAATTTTTTTGGGCCTTGGAACAATTCGACACTTTTTAGAAATAATATAAAGGTTCCAAGTGTGTAAAATACCCAACATTTTCATGATTCAAAGCGAGGTTTTCATCAATTTTGGTGATTTGATTTCATCCATTGATATTTTGTATGATGTAACCTCATTCGTTGATATTTTATGATTCTAACTTTGCATTAATTGAAGGACTTGGGTTTTATCCTTAGCCCTTCGATATCTATACTTTTGATCACAGACCGTCGATCTTGAACTTGTAGTTAGGGTTTTTAACCTGCATTTAAAGTGGTCGGCCAAAACTTACCCATGGTGGTTTGCTTGAATTTTGGGATCAATGTTGAGTCGTTGATCTATGTACTTTTCGATCTGTGGCCTTAGAATCTTTAATCATTAACTCGGAATGAGTTAGGTTACTTTGGATGTTGTGACAGTAAAACACTCAAAACCCTAATATTTCACATTTTATTTCTTGAGCTCTAGTCAAGCTAAATGAACTCTATACAAATTTAAAACGGCCACCATTTATGAAGATTTCGAGCTCGGCCCTTTACTGATCTCATTCCATTTTGAATTACTGCGGAGTGTTTTGTTGGAGAATTCATGGATTACGATTTTATATATCATGCCGCCATTCTTTCTACGCTTTGTGTGAGCTCAGATTCTGAATTCTCCATTATTGCTTTGCCACCATTTTAACCATTTTGAGTTCTAGGTCGGGCCTATCTTTTGCAAGAATTGATAAAATTTTTGGTTTCATTGTTTCTATTTTGAGATTTTCTTAAAAACATCCGTGTCTATAGAAGCTTTGTAAAGATTCAATTGTCACTGCTTCATTTTCATGTTTTGAGCTTGAACTCATTCAGCCAAAGTGACCATCTATTTCTTTCTTGCACCTGTAACACCATTAATTTGAGCAAGGTAGTCACGGCTTTGTGTTTTTGTACTTCTCGATTGTATATTGCTTATTTCAATCAATATTTAGATCGGCCCTTTTACTATTGAATCATACTTCGGATCTGAAATTTTTGCATCGTGGGTAATCATGCTTTTATTTGAAATTTTATCTTGTTGCGAGATAGATCTAGATCTGTTGTGGGTATTTGCATATTTTAGCTCTAACTATTATGAAAACTTTAGCTCATATAAAAGAAATGCCACCATTGTTGAGGTTCTGAAGCTCTATTTTCTTTGATTTCCCAAATGTGATAGAGGCACATTCTCTGATATTTTTTACTTAAGATGTCATTCTTCTTGTCAAACCTTGGTCTCTGAGTAAAAAAATCATTATGGGTTCTCCATTTTGGCTCAATTGGATGATGTTTTGAGGGTTTGTTCGCTTCAATTCTACCAGTGAAAAATTGTTCCTTACCTTAAACTATATTTTCAATTTATGGCTCGATATATTACAACCCAGATTTGGGTATCCTTCCTTTGGCATGGGTATTTAGGATTATTTACTCCTTTTTGATTCTCGCAAATTTTTCTTGAATTCATGAGATATTTGTACCTATATGTGGTCTTCTAAAATTTGTAAAATTTCTTCATTCATGTAACACCATTAGCAGGCATAAGCCTTGATTCAGATGCTTTATTGAAATACTATAATCTTATTTCTTTTGCTTAGATACTATACTTCTTTGATGGTAGCATTTTTGTGCATGCTAAAAATTTGAAATTTTCATTTTACATGGCGAAGCCCTGTCAAAATTTTCCCAGAATTCTTTCTTCTTTAGTTGCAATCTGAAACATGTACTTTTTCTGCAAGTCTCTTCTCTCTCTAGAAAAGTTGTTGAACTTTGAGTTGCATTTTCATTCATTCTGCTTCATGTACCATAGGATAGAAGTCATTGAAATCAGAATATTTATCTCTACTAAAAGACTTCATTATTTTTCTTGTTTAAACCGCTTGTACCTACACACTTAAGAAAATAGTTAGAAAATATTTAGGCTTTTTGGCCTCTCTTGTGTCCATAGTTTTCTTTTCTTTTCTCTTTCTCTTCTTTCTGAGTGAGTAAATCATGTATGCAGTATAATCTTTAAGTAATGTATATCTCTTGTTGTTAAGAGATTCATATGCATGAATTAGGACAATGTAGGAATATGGATTAACCTTGAGATCTTAACTGATAATTTTCCTCTTTTCTTATTTTCAGGTACAATTCTTTCCAGTGGTGAAGATGAAGAGGGAATAAGCTGAAGATGAAGATGCATCAACCAAAGGAGAAGACCCAAGGAAATGATGGGTTCACTCATACTCCTATATTTTCTCTTTCATGCCTGTGTACCTCTTATTTCAGTAGTTGTACTTTACTTTTTAGTTACATCCCACGGCTTGTGTGGGAACATTTGAAATTCCTTATGAATAAAACATTGAATTCTAAAATTGAGTTGTGTATTTCTTTCTCGTAACATTTAGTAATGAACTCTGATTTATGCAATCTACATTTATGTTTGTTGTTCCAAGACTTAGCATTTCACCTATTCTACAATTGGATGTCTTCATCAAGACAACACAACTGTCCTTTAGGGCCTTGTGTTATTTTGCTAAAGATAGCCAAGAAATTGCTGTACTATGTGCTTTGTTACATTTTGTAATAGCACACATATATGCAAATTGCATATAATCATCAATTAATTCAGCAGGTAAAAATATTTTTGAAATAATCTCCCCTAGCTTAGGTATAATTCACCAATGCTATCCATCGTAATGAAGTTTTGAGTTACCCATTTTTGCACAAGTGCAAAAATTGTCATCATTTCTAGTGATCCTGGGGAAATATGCTTGCTAGCTTTCAAACCACATTGCTCTTTTCCATTGGGTATGGATTCAAAACATGTAACCAAAATCTTCCTTTCTGAAGGTCTAACCCTTCCAAAACAAACTAAAACTAGGAGAGGATCTGGTAAACTAGACCACGTGCACGAATGCACTTATTGAATTGGAAAACATTGCAATATGCAGAAATTACACTCATTGAAGGGAAATCCTACTCTAAAAAATCATTGTAATATTTTCATTAATATTGTTTGAGAAACATACCATTCACAGGAATGGGAAGTTCCTCTCCATTCAGCCTTGGAATCTGAAAAGCATTGTGTTCTTTACAAGCGGAAATCATGTAAGGACCACTCCAAATTATATCAAACTTGTGTGTCTTCATGGCTTTGCAAAATCAACATCCGATTTTAACACAATATCTCCTTCATTGAAGATTTTGAATTTGGCTTTCTTATCAAAATTCTTCTTCATATGCTTCGATTCTTTTCCATATTCACATGAGTTTGATCTATTAGTTCTTTTAACTCCATTAAATCTGCATAACGAACTCGTAATGATTCATTCTCAAGTAGTTCCATTTGAGGAAACAAATCTAATGTAGGTAACTCAACTAAAATAAGAATTCTTGTTTCTTTTCCAAACAACTTGTATGGTGAATTGCCACTGATCTTTTAGGAGTCACTCTATCAGCCCAAAGTGCTGAATTCAACATCAGATGCCAAGCTCTTTGATTATCTTTGAGTGTTCTTCTGATGATCCTTAAAATATTTTTGTTAGTACTTTCAGCTAACCCATTACCTTATGGGTAATAATTAGATGAAGAACTTAGATAAATTCGATGGTTGATAGCCCAAGATATGTTATCTTTGCACCAAGAAATGCTAAAGCATTATCTAATATGATAGTTGTTGGAACACCAAATCTGTAAACTATACCTTCATAAAAGGATAATATTGAAGTTTCATTAGCATATTTCAAGGCTATTTCTTCAGTCCATCATGTAAAATAATATATAGTGGTCAAAATCTAGTTGTGTCCTTATGGAGAAGGTGGATTTATCATAAAAATAAAGTCAAGACCCACCTTTGCATAAAAGGTTGATCCTTTGAAATAGGTGTAAAGGTAGTGAAGCTAAACATTCTTTTCTAACAAAGAAAGCACATTTCTTGCACTTTTTGATCCATTCAAAATAGTCCTTGAATATGCTAGTCCAATAGTAACCAAATTTCATAATTTTTAAAGTTGCGTGCACGTCTTTGAAAAATGACATCCTACAGTCCTTCATGGAATTATGATAATAATTTATGAATTTTATCATAGTCAACACATCGTAGAAAGATTCCATTTATATCTCTTTTGAACAACACACTATCAATAAAGATATAAGGTACAACTTGTAGTCTGAAATACTTTTGTTTATTATTTTTATACCTCTTTTGGATAGGTGCCATGCTATAAATAGTTAACTAAATCAGTCATCCATCTTGATTCCTAAATCTCTTAAGAAAGTTTAGGTTGTTGATATTCTGGCCGCACCATGACATTTGGTTATTGATACTTAACTTCAACATGTTGTTTTGAATCTTCTCGTTTTTCGCTTTTTTGTTTTTCCATATCGGTAATTAAGTGTTCACACAAACTTTTTCCTAGAGTTGTCTTAGTGACCGAGATATCAAAATCATATTCCATAACTTTCGTTATCCAGCCTTCTCTTTTCTCATTCAATTATTTATTAAACAAGAAATATTTAACACATGGATGAGAAACAAGAACATGAATTTTGTTGTTTGAGCATGTATTTAAAATTCTTTAGCCCTCGACCACTTAAAGTACTTGTTTTTCAAGAAATATGTACCTTGTTTCATAATCATGTAAGCTTTGTCCAAAGAAAGCAATTGGCTTCTCAATATTTTCATCATTAACTTGAGTTAATATAGCTGAGATTGTTTCATCTCCTGCAAGTGCATACATTGTAAAATATTTATCAAAATTTGGATTTGTAAGAGTAGGATCCCTGAGAGATGGTTGTTTTGATTGCTTCAAAACCTTCTCCCCTTCATTTGGTCCAGAGAAAGTTTTCTCTTTCTTTAACATAATTGTCAATTGTTTAACCAATGCTACAAAATATAGAACAAATCTTCTAACAAAGTTGGTTTTCCAAGAAAACTCTGTAATGCCTTCTTATGATGAGGCAATGATAGTTATTATATGGATTTGATTCGAAGAAAGGATCAACTGTTAATCCTTTCTTAGAAACAATATGACTAAGTAATTTACCTTGATGTACTTTGAAAAGATAAAAAATTTAGGATTCAAAGATATTCCAAACTACCTGCATAACTAAAAATTCTTCCTTAGATGTGTTATATGCTCATCAGAATCTTCTGAAAATATAGTAACATCATCTAAATAAACAAGGATGCATTTATTTAACAGGATGTGAAAAGGCATGTCCATTACACGTTGAAATGTTGCACTAGCTTTTGAAAGGCCAAAAGGCATTGTTTTGTAAGCATAAGTACCCCACTTGGTGGTAAAAGTTGTTTTGTACCTATCTTCTTCTCAAAATAAAATCTGATTGTATCCACCTTCATGACCATCTAGAAGAGATAGTCTATCTAAACCAAAACTATTCTTAAAATCTAATCCATATTTGGAAGTGGCTAGTGATCTTTAAATGAAGCTTTATTAAGATCTCTGAAATCCACACATAATCTGATTTCTCCATTCTTCTTCTTAACTGTAGAACAAAATTTTCTACCCAAATTGAATGCTTAGCGGAAAGATAATACCTAATTCAATCAACTTAGATAGTTCTTTCCTCATTAAGGGCTCTATTTTAGGATTTACACGCCTCTATTTTTCCTAAGCGGTTTAGAATTTGGTTGTAATTTAATAGTATGTTGTGCTAAAATAGGATCAAACCCTTTCAAGTCTTGGTATCTCCAATGCTGAAAACATCTTTAAATTATTTGCAAAGATTAATAAATGACTAATTTTTAGTGAGGGACATACCTTTTCGAGAAACAAATTTTTACCTTCATCAACTAAGATCTCTTCATAATTATCAGCATGTGTTAACATTTTAGTTTTGTCTTTCTTTAATGGATCATCGATCAGTTGAAGATATCCTCTAATTTGACTATACCTCGAGGAAGCTTATTTTCTTTAATTGAACAATCTAGTCACCATATAAGTGTTGTAATTTATCCTGATTTACTGCAGAAAATTCAACTTCTTGCTATAAAAACCTACAAATTTGATCATCATTTTAAAAAACATGCCAATTCAAATCATTATCAGGTATAGAAGGCCTGAAAATTAGCTTAATATGAGGCTGAAATTTGCTATTCTCTATCTATTCTAGCACTTCAAAACTAGCACCAACTGTTGCAAGTCTATCTGCATGCTTATTTTCTATTCTAGGAATAAAATGGATATTAATAGCTTCAAAATATTCCATTAAGTCTGAAACTCTATGTCTGTAAGACTTCATTAATGGATTCTTACAAACATTAAAATTATTTACTTGATTGATAACCAACTCAGAATCACCAAAAATCTGTAGTGTACTAATACCTCTCTTTTTAACCCAAAGTAAGCCATGAATTAATGCTTCGTATTCAGCTACATTACAAGTACATGTAAATTGGAGACTCAAAGTTTGAGAAATACATTTCATTTGTATTGAGAAGTGAGCATCAAACTGCTCCTTGTACTTTCTTGTTCATAGCTCAATTAAAATGAAGCTTCCAAATCCCTTCGCTGCATTTTCTATTTTGGAAGCAATGAAAGTGGTGTGTTTTCTTCATGAAAACAATAAACACCAAACATATGTTCTTCAACTTCCTTAAAAGGATCATGAGTATGTTATTCATGTGTCTTTTCATCCATAAACATGTTAGAAACACCATCTAATGCTAAAACATGAGCTATATCATCAAAATCAGAGTGGTCTAAGGATGAATAATTAGCTCTTTTTGTATTGGAAGAGTGAGGCTCAATGTTAAATCTGGCCAACGGTTACGAATTGATAGTAACCTCGGTGCCATAACATGTAGTGAAAAATAAGGACCAATCGAAGAGATATAACCTCATATCTTTGTTGTGAAATATATAGATAGCGTAAGCAACGTAAGGAGAGGTAAATCTACAACAAGTAACATCTTGCGAGAATGGAAAAATTTGGGAAAACATGCAATGTTACCTTTAAATTTCGATGATACCTAACTTGTATTAGTCAGGTGCAGTTCCATCAAGTTGTAAAACACTCTTTTCGTAGGTTCATCTTTAAACCCAATTTTTCGCAATTGCTTTTGGCATAACTATGCTTTACTTGCACCACCGTCCACCATACAATTATGAACAATATCTTATCCAATAATCAGTGATAGATAAAATGGTGGCAGCTTCTTGGTATCATGAGCATTTAAAACTTTCTAAACCATCCATTTAACCTCTTTGATGTGGTCTTGTTCAAACGTTCCAAGGACCATGCTATGCTTTCTGAACTTCCTTTTCTGTTGTTTTTGAAGAAATTTACAGCTTAGCTAGTTCATGAGAAAGTAAATCTTACTATCTGGAATACTTAGAGCATCCCACATCGAGATGTTAACATTATGCTTTTTCATTACATCAACAATGTTAAAAGAAGCAACAATTTTAGAGATAGATTCAATTGTTTTAGCATATGCTTTAGCAAAAATTGATTCTGCTTTAGCAGCTTTTGATATCTGAGGTATAAATAATCTTCTTAGATCAGGCTGTAGCTATTTTTGCTACTCTTTACCAGCTGAAACACTTGCTATTTTTTTGGAACAAAAGGATGATAGATGGCTTTGGGGCTGTAGTTGTTGTTTTATCGGTGACAAAGTGGGCGGAAAAGGCCTATTTTTTTTGTTTTTAAGCTGTTAGTAGCCTTTTCTTGAGTTCTACTAGTTACTACAATAATATATTCCTCATTAAAACTGACTAATTTATGTTCACGCACCTTTCGAAAATGTGTTTCTATTGCATAGCCTCCATTTGAGGCATGAACAATGTCTCAGATTGAGGTTGTGCAATAAGATTTATGTTCAGAAAAGCATTTGGGTAATTTGTAGCTGAATGAGGTTGATTACAAGGTTGAAACCATTCTTTAGTATCCATATTGACTGAGACTAAAGTGTTAGATGGAGTGGGAACCTTTGAATCAAATTACTTTTTTGATAAGGTTGCCTATAATTTTGATTTTGCTGGTAAGGCTTCCTATTTTGCTGGTAAGGAGCCCGATAAGGTCTTTTAGGTAATGTAATTTTATTTCCAATGGAAGCCATCTTGTTCCCCATAGTTTGCAAAGCTTTAAATACATCATCTAATGGGGCTGCAACAACAAGTTCTATAATTGTGATAGGCTATGGGATATGTGCTAGATCTGCCAAAAATGGTATTGAAGGTGTTGGTGCTAATTTTATAGCTTGAATGAGGCTATTTTCATCTTTTATAGCAATATCATAAGCATCTGGAAGAGTTTCACCTCCCATAGACTAAATCATAGTTGAAATATCACTATTTAATGCTCTGAGATAATAAAGGAAAGTGTGATCAGCTTGAGGCTTAACACTTGTTGGGATTCTTTCCCAAGTTCTAGAAAAACGAATGTTGAAGCTAGACATGTATTCATGAGGGTCTCTACTAATGGCAGATAGCTAATTTATAAGAGATAAATGATTTGAATTATCTTGAAATTATTTCAGCAACTTATCACCCAAATAATCCCAAGTTCTTATTATTCCAATTTCTAAATTTATATACCATACTGTAAGGCTTGTCCTTTAAGGGATGTAGCTAAAAGTCTTAAAGTTACATCTTCGTGAGTGATATTATGAATCTGCACATATGTCTGCCACATATTTAATGTGTTCTGTAGGTGTAATTTGATTTTCACCAGTGAATGATGGAAAAATTTTCATGGAAGCATTAGGGATATCATTATAAACTATAATTACTAATGGAATGCCATTAGTAAAGGTCAAAAATTCTAGGTGGTTGGATAGCCATTGGAAAACCGGAATGTTAATGGAGAAATTGATACATGGTGAAGGAATATTAGGAGGAGGGTTATAAAAACCAGGTCATTATAAGGTAAAAGTATTACCAACTCTTCTCCTTCTAGTAGAATTCAAAGGTAAAGAAACAAACTTAGGAGGAATTCCTCTTATCGATGATCTTGTAGTCACTTTAGGCATGGAACATGTTACAATATTAGTCTAAAATCAGCTTTATGGAGTCACCAAAAAGATATTTATATCTTTAGAATAAATTGCTGCCACTTTCTCAAAAAGTAACTTTTGATCTGTCTTGTAAATTTGCTATAGATCTGATGTAGATATGTGTAACCTACATGGAGATCTCGATTCGTGATCCCATCAAAGGCGTGCTGAAAAATGTTATCTCTCAAAAGTGAACCTCAGAGAGATGGTTGCAGGTGTTCTAATCTTGAAAAATTAATCTCTCTCTTTTGTAGATATAATCGAAACACATTAGTCTGCAGTGGGTATACCTATTTTGAGGTGATTCTTGGTATGAAGGCCGGTTCCTTATTGATGTATGCTAAACTAATTTTCTAAGGTTAAGGGTAAAAGATGGCTGTAAAATAATTAAAACTTAGGTGATAAAACAAATTTTGTATGAGGGCTTTGGTGAGTATATGCAAAACTAATATGGGAAGAATTCTCAATGCACAAGCCAACAATTTTCTACAAATATTAAGGGTAAACACTTTGATGTATTAAGGAAAGTATCACAACAATCTTTGCTAAGTTAAACATACACATTAATATCATGTAGAAATTCTTGAATTTTGCAATAGGGTGAGATAATTAACCAGGAATTTACATTCAAAAATTAATAGAAACATACACAAGTGGCTGTAAATAATTGGAAGGGTAGAAAATACTTCACATTAAGAGGGTAAAACTTGCGAAATTGCTTCAAGACTCCTATATCCAAAAATTCCTCATTTGTGCTTTGCTAAGGCACACAATATATAACAAATTTGATCTACCCACCCTTCCTAAAAATAGACTAAAGATGTACTCGCCCATGTATCCTATTTTTATCCTTGATCTATTAATAAATAAAGGAATTAAAATAGAACATGCAAATAAAAAGAGGCATTAATAGCCATCGGTTACAACTAGTCAAATGTAGTTGACTAATCTATTTTTAAGAAAAGCATGGATAAAATATCTTCTAAAAATAAGTTTTTCTTTATGAGAAAGTCTTCTTTCCTATGTATGTAGATTTGTCTTCTTGCTAATCATGTGTCCTTTTCTAAATTTTGTGAAGGCATGCAACCTTACTCTCTATGAGTGAGAAAAATTAATTTTTTTTGAACATGGTTGAATTTGGTGAATTCAGGGGATCATATTTCGATGTAAAATATTGTAAACTTCATCTTTCCTCTAGTAATTTAATTATTAAGCTCCATCTTCTAGCAAGAGCTCTACGCAAAATTTTCCCATGGCCACCATTAATAAAGCTATTCAAGTTTTCTTGTAAAAAGGAAATTTGCCATTGTTGTTGACTTGAGCTCAATGAAGGTTTTATGAAGAACTCTGTATTTTATTACCTCAAAAAAGACATCCTCGTCATGACCAATTTGAGCAAAAAAATGGCTTGGAAAATCCTTCTTATCGTTTCGATAAAAATTGTGTATTCTTAATATTCAGCCCGCCCATTCGATTTTTATCCGGGCCTTACACGTGTCTCGAATGTGGTCACGGTGGGAACGCGGCTAGATTTTGATACTTTTCTACTTTTTCAAAAAAAGGCTTAATGTTTTAAAATGCCCCAGAGGCCCACTTCCCCGATTTTAACTTTTGATGCTTTGGCGGAGTCATGGGTGACTTAATCACTTTATTCCTTTTTCAAAAAAATTCAAAGTTTTTACAAACTCCGATGCTTGAAATCCTACTTTTGTTATGCTTACGTGTCTTATTTGGTCCTTGGCAAGGGCTGCGAGGCACTTTATTACTTTATCCCTTTAAAACAAAAAGGTTCAAAGTTCCGATTTGACCCGATGACCCGCCTTTGGTTTAATCAATACTCTGAATTTTGATGATTTGACTTTTTGATCTTTTGGAGTCTCGGGTGACTTAATCACTTGTTTCCCTTTTGCAAAAGGCTCAAAGTTGTAAAGGAAAAAAATGTTCGGAGACCCACTTTCAATAAAATTTGTCAAATTTATCTTTGCGAGCCCACACATAACTTTTATACTTTTAATCCTTTTTCCAAAAGAACTCAAAATCTTAAAATGTCATGTTGATCTGTTGTTGACTTAATATATCGATGTTTTGACTTTCGTTAACTTGAGTTTTGGGAAAATTTTTAAATTTAACTCTTTTTGTAAAAATTAAAGTTTTAAAGGAAAAAAATATTATTGACCTTTTGCCTTTACGCCTCTGCAATAAAAATGGGCCACATGTACTCTGCGGCCTCAGGAAAATTTATCACTTTTCAACACTTTTCCGATAATGTTATAAAATGAGAAATGGGCCGTCTCTCCGCATCCAATTAGATTTTGTCGGGCTTGCCAGACCAATTTGTGCTTTTCAAAATAATAAAAAGGTGCTAAGTCATCCAAAAGACCTGCCATTTTCATGAGTCAAACTGAGGTTTGCATCGATATTGGTGATTTGATTTCATCCATTGATATTTTGCAAGATGTAACATTGTTCGGTTATCTTCTCGTGATTCTCGACTTTACATTAATTAAAGGACTTGGATTTCATCATTAGCCCTTTGATCTCTTTACTTTTGATCACTGACCGTCGATTTTAAACTTGTAGTTAGGTTTTTAACCTTGCATTTAAAGTGTTTGGCCAAAACTTAGCCATGGTGGTTTGCTTCGAATTTAGGGATCAATATGGAGGCATTGATCTATGTACTTATCGATATGTGGCCATTAATTCTTTAATCATTAACTCAAAGTGAGTTAGGTTACTTTGGATGTTCATGAGTAAAATCTGTTGAAACCCTAATCTTGCGAATTTTCATTCTTGAGCTCTAGTCGAGCTAAATGAACTCTATAAAATTTTAAATGGCTGCCATTGATGAACCTTTCGAGCTCGACCCTTTACTGATCACGTTCAATTTTGAATTTCTGGAGCATTTTGTTGGAGACTTCATGGATTATGAGTTTATATATCATGCCGTCATTCTTTTCTGCTTTGTGCAAGCTCGGATTTGGAATTATCTATTATTAAAGGCCACCATTTTAACCATTTTGAGTTTTGGGTATGGCCTATACCACAAGACTTGATCAAATTTTTGGTTTCATTGTTTCAAGTTCAATATTTTCTTCAAAATATCTATGTTTGTAGGAGTTGTGCAAAGATTCAATGACCGCCATTATTGAGTTTTGTGATCTTGAACTCATTCTGTAAAATGACCATCTATTTCTTTCTTGCACCTGTAACACCATTATTTTGAGCAAGGTAGTCATGGATTTGTGTTTTTGTACTCTCCTAACTTTGTATATTGCTTATTTCAATCAATATTTAGCTCACCCTTTTACTTTTTGAATCATATCTCCAGATCTGGAATTTTTGCATCATGGGTAATCATGCTTTTATTTGAAATTTTAGCTTGTTGCGAGATAGATCCAGATCTGTTGTGGGTATTTGCATATTTTAGCTCTGACTATTATGAAATCTTTGGCTCACATAAAAGAAATGCCACCATTGTTGAGGTTTTGAAGCTCTAGTTTCTTTAACTCCTAATCGTGATAGAGGCATATTCTCTAATATTTTGTACTTAAGATGTCATTCTTCTTGTGAAACCTTGATCTCTGAGTCAAAAACTTGTTGTGGGTTCTCCCTTTTGGCTCTGAATTAGATGATCTTTTGAGGGTTTGTTTTGCTTCAATTCTACCAGTGAAAATTTGTTCCTTACCCTGATCTCGTATTTTTCAACTTATGCTCGAGATAAGTACAACCAAAATTTGGGTATCCTTCCTTTGGAATGGGTATTCAGGCTTCTTTACTCCTTTTGATTTTGCAATCTGTTCTTGATTTCATGAGATATTTGTACCTATATGTGTCCTTCTGAAATTTTGAAAAGTTCTTCATCCATGTAACACCATTAATAGGCATAAGCCTTGATTCAGATGCTTTGTTGAAATACTGTAATCTTATTTCTTTTGCTTAGATACTATATTTCTTTGATGGTAGCATTTTTATGCATGCTGGAAAATTTGAAATGTTCATTTTACATGGCAAAGCCCTATCAAAATTTTCCCATAATTATTTCTTCTTTAGTTGTAATCTGAAACATGTACTTTGTCGCAAGTCTCTTCTCTCTCTAGAAAAGTTGTTGAACTTTGAGTTGCATTCTTCATTCACTCTGCTTCATGTACCATAGGATAGAAGTCATTGAAATCTGTAATCTTTATCTATACTGAAAGACTTGATTTATTTTTCTTGGCTGCAACCTGTACCTACACACTTAAGAAAATAGTTAGAAAATATTTAGGATTTTTGGCCTCTCTTATGTCCATGGTTTTCTTTTCTTTTCTCTTTCTCTTCTTTCTAAGTGAGTAAATCATGTATGCAGTATGATCTTCAAGTAATCTATATCTCTTGTTGTTAAGAGATTCATATGCACGAATTAGGACAATGTAGGAATATGGATTAACCCTGAGCTCTTAGTTGGTAAATTTCTTATTTTCTTCTTTTCAAGTACAATTCTTTCCATTGGTGAAGATGAAGAGGATTAAGCTGAAGATGAAGATGCATCAACCAAAGGAGAAGACCCAAGGAAATGATGGGTTCACTCATACTCCTCTATTTTCTCTTTCATGCTGTGTACATCTTATTTTAGTAGATGAAATTTACTTTTCGATTACATCCCACGGCTTTGTGTGGGAACATTTGAAATTCCTTATGAATAAAATATTGAATTCTGAAATTGAGTTGTGTATTTCTTTCTCGTAACATCCAAGAATTAACTTTGATTTATGCAATCTGCATTCATGTTTGTTGTTCCAAGACTTTGTATTTCACCTATTATGCAATTGGATGTCTTCATCAAGACAACACATCTGTCCTTCGGTGCCTTGTGTTCTTTTTCTGAAGATAGTCAAGAAATTGCAAACTATGGGTTTTGTTACATTTTGTAAAAGAACACATATATGCAGACTTCATGTAATCATCAATTAATTCAACAATAACAATATGGTTTGAAAGAAAATCTCATAGCTTAGGTATACTTCACCAATTTTATCCATCATAATGAAGTTTTAAGTTTCCCATTTTTTGACAAGTGTAAAAATTTTCAACACATCCACCGAGATCTCTCCACCTTGCACACACTTCACTAGTTCACGAAGCATAAAAAAACATGCTTTTATATGCTTATCCACCTTTCTAACCTCAAGAGGTTAGTACCCATTAATTAATTTGACCCACACACCTATATAAAACTCATTAATTTTAATTAAAATAGTTACATTTGACCCATATAGGTCAGCCTAGCTAAAACCATCATTTCATGTGCCAAAATGGATCGAAAACTCATACGGACATTCTTAAAAATGCCCTAACATTAGTACAATAATTTTTAATGAACAAAAACCCATTAAATAAAATTAAAATATCATAAAAAAATCTTACATGGTCGTAATTAATATAAACCAATAAAATTATTTCATTTATGGGCCAACTCTCTTTACAAATCTCAAAACAATTGTTTCCTTCACCCCCTACAAGACTGGAAACTTCATATGATCACCAAAGCACTTGTTCCCAACCAAAACATTCCAGGTGACCACTAAAAATAAATGTATATACCCTTATAACACTTATAATCAAATTAGAAGCCAAGAAAAATCGTCCACTTCAAACCACAACCCTTGGCTTCACCATATCAATCGCCAAAAATATTTTTCCAAAGGTTAGCTCATAATTTTTTTATACAAACAATAAATTCCTAAAAATGGATTAATTTTATGAAAATTAATTTCTCTTCACATTCCAGGTGATGGGAAGCATCACCCAATCCATCTCATGCTTTAAACAAAATAAAAGTCACACCAAAACAAATCCTATCATGATTTGCTAAAAACCTTATTTCGAAATAATTCCATAGATACACTATAAAATAAAAGAATCATGAAGAAATTAATATATAAATTTAAATATATCGTAATATACTTAACAACACAACTTAATCATCTCAAAATTCCACCCGTAGCTTAAGTTATGGGAAAAACACGAGACCCTGCTATTTAAGACCCCAAAACTACCCTTTGACCAGTCAACTTGTTTGAACCTAAAAACATAATAAAAATCCATGAACATGTGATAAAAAATAAATGAAAATAAATAGAACACCCAATCATTATGAACCATCATATTTTCATGCTACACCTTTCGACCATCTTGTCTTAAATCCTTCTTCTCCAGAATGCTATTTTTAGGTTGGGGCCACATATCATAATGACCTCAACCATACATTTATAGAAATATCAAGGAGTCCTCTAAAACATCAAATCATAAATTTTTATCAACCAATTAAAAATTGGTCACAATACTTCACTTTATGCAAACTTATCATAGCTAGGTTTTAACTAGCATTTTATACCTCTTTACCTTCTTAACATTCATTCATAAAATGTGACAATCAAATAAAATAATTTTTATTTAAACATTATAAAATCCCCATATAATCAACCACGAAATCCGTAGGATCCCATGAAAATAAAACAATTCACAATGACCATCGATGTTCAAATTAAAGCTTGATTTTTACCTGCTTTGACCTTGTCTAACAAAATCAAACATATATAAAAAAATACATAAAATGGGAACCTAAAATGTTTCTAAGAGAATAATCACTCCTCTTTATAACATATCCAAGGGCCAACTAAAATAATGTAATAACTAAACATATAACCTCTGATAATGACTCAAACATACCTCATATACCATGATATACCCAATAACATGCTTCCATGAGCTCAATTGTCTCAATACACTCTTTCACAACTCCAAAGCAAGCATACTACTCCCAATGAGCACACGAAACATGGAGAATCACATGTAACTTCATTATTCCACTATTGTGAGTGCTCAATAACCTTCATATAATGCTAGTCATCATGCGAAAATTCTTCCAAAGAATATAGTGAGCTCGCATTACAATAACACCTCCTGACACATGTATGTGCTTGTTAGAGTAAGCATGCATCATCTTTGAATACCAATGTAACAGCTGATAAACATTTAAACCATCATCTTAGCATCACATACATCATCATGACATCATACTAGAATATTCAATTTTTCATTAATGTGGTTTTATATCAATGACAACACATATTAGGCCTACATGCCAACACTGGAATCTCTTCTTTCCTTTACCATACTTGTGATACTTCTTGTCATGATCTCCATCATGCTCATGATCATCATGATCTTCCTTATTGTTCTTATGAGGAAAATTGATAGAAAAATGACCTACTTTACCACATTTGAAACATTTATAAGGAAGCTTACCTTTGTATCTTCCAGATCTAACCTTCTAACTTCTAGTAAGAATTGTAAATAGTTATTCATATTCAAACTCAACAAAGCATCATCAACCTCCTTGGTCTTCTTTCCCTAGATCTTGATTTCAAATATGTAAGTAATATATTTATTATCTGGTTTGGAATGCCCAATCCTCATCTCATAGGAATTCAAAGTCCCATGTAACTCATCCATCTTCAACTGAGTCAAATACTTGGCCTCTTCAATATCAGACACTTTGGAATAAAACTTAGGTGATAGGGATATCAAAACCTTTGAACTACAACCTCTTCTTTAACTTCTTCACTTAATGCTTTCATAGTGCTGAAAAACTTGTCAACCCTAAACACTTGTATGAAACAATATTCTCATCCGCAATCATTTTCAACCCTTCAAACTAATTTCTGAAAGTTTGAAGCTTAATTATCCTTACCTTGGAATCTCCTTCATACAAGACCTAGAGTTTATCCCACACTTATTTTTCTAACTTGCAATACATCAGCTTCATAAGCTCACATTCACCTAAACCACACATGATAACATTAACATCCTTTGAATTATCATTATTCAAATTCTTTTCTATAGTAAATGTTGGTGGAGTAGTAGGAAAAATGTAACCATCCTCCATATCTTTCCAAGCATCAAACCCTAGGGACATGATATGGGTATTCATCCTCAATCTCTAAAATCATATTTAACACCATAAAAAAATGGTTCCTTATTATTAGAAAAACCACTCTACTAACTTGTCATTATGTGCTTTAAAGATCTCCTTTTAGGTGATGAAACTTCTCCAAAAGGACCCGCTCGATACCAATTGTTGTAAAAACAATGGAATGAGAAAGGGAGTGAATAAGTATTAATTTTTTTTTAACAATTTCATATTTAATTTCTTAAACCGTAAACCATTCAACTATTAATGTGTGCACAACATCATACAAAATTCATGCAAATAACCATGAACCAGAGAGAGAACATAATACCATATATATAAGTGGGAAACCCTAAAGGGAATAAAACAAACTGAAATTTTTTCCAATATTACACATAACAAATAATAAAGTGAATAGTACACATCACAAGATATTTCTTTAGTGAGGCACCAACCCCACAAGGAGCACCAACCCCTAAACCCTTGTTTATATCAATCACAAAAAATACTTGCATGAATATGAATCATCACACAATATTTTGATAAGAATATCACTGCATATATATTGTAACAAGTCACCTGATATTGATCACA
This sequence comes from Taxus wallichiana var. yunnanensis, assembly GCA_018340775.1. Classification (NCBI taxonomy): domain Eukaryota; kingdom Viridiplantae; phylum Streptophyta; class Pinopsida; order Cupressales; family Taxaceae; genus Taxus; species Taxus wallichiana. The sequence goes on from CM031238.1 coordinate 695,342,403, forward strand.
AAATTCAGCTCCAAATTCCTTCAAACCCTCATTCACCTAGCTCACTCAAACTTAGACAAACATAACTTGTATTCATCTCAAAACCTTGAACACATGCTTTTAAAAATTCCTCAACCTCTTTCACACTCTATCATCTTTTAAAATCTTCCTTCATACATATTTCAATCACGAGACATGGGTTGTACATTTTCCCTCATGCACTACTAGTTCACAAATGAACTCAAAACATTGCTTTTATATGCTCCTCATCATTAAAACATAATCTATGTCGGTTTCTCTCCTTTGGTTTGACTAATAATACTTTAAAACATTCCAACACAATCATAAAAACATTCATATATGACCCATATAGGTTGGTCATGCCCATAATCACCAAACATGCATAAAACTAGCTCAAAACCCCATAAAGTGGATGAGCTAAAGCCAAATATTAAAAAATTATTATTATTCAAGCTCCAAAATTCATCATAAATTTGTAATATAACATATAAAAACCATCTTTGGTCATTAATTATCTTGCACTAATCCAATAATTCATAACACAACTCAAAAGGCTCATATCCTTCACAAAACTATTGGTTCAAGCACTCAATGTTCACCTTTGGGCCTCAAGACCACCAAAGAACAACTAAAATATGGCATGTAACCACTCTATGGAATCCTCATGACCTTTATATCACATCCATGCATGTTAGAGCTCATGAAACATCCATATGTGCAAACCACACTAACTTTTCTCTTCACTAGATTAAGCTACCCAAAATTAGTTTTACAAACTCAACTAATTTTCACCCTTGATGCCACTTTCAAGACCTAAAAGGAATTAAATAGGAAAACAAGTCACCACTATTAAATTTACAACTTTTATCAAACATCAATTAATTCATATCAGGCATTAAATAACTCAATCACCTAGCTTGAGAAAACGTGTGCTAAATACTAAACAACCTTCTTCTTCTCAAACCGACTGGATGGCCTAGCAAAAAAATTCATCAAGAGACAATACATATACCAATGTAAATAAATTTTAATCCTATTTCCTAACATAATATATTTCCTTCCAAATCTAAATTTAAATCCTTCAAACAAGAAAAACTTTAGAACCACTCGAAGGCGCCCCAAAACTACCTTATAACTATTCTTAACAAATAAGGCACACTTTTATATTTAGAAGCACCACCATGATCTGAAATCTTAATGTAAACTAGAATAACTCTAGGGATTAAAAGGTCAATTTATTTTGTAACTTATTTGGAAAAAAATTTCCCAATCGAACTTTTTGAAACTAGCATTTTTAGGTAGGGCCAGATACTATCTCATTCTATAATTCAACTTTCGAAAATGTAGAGGAGTACTATAAAACCTCCAATAATCAAAATTTCAAAATAAATGAATACTGGATCATCACATCCCATTTTCTCTAAGTCACTTTTAACTAGGGTTTAGCTAAGGTTTCAAAGAAACTTATCTTAGTAACGATCATTCATAAAATCCAGACATTAAAACCACCTAATTATTTTTGTTAAACCTTCATAAATTATCTAAGAAGATATTAAAAATAGATAAGGTCAACATGTAAAGCACACAAATCACAACGAGCATCATATAAGGTTCACTTTTTCTCCAAAAACACTCCAAATCACATGATTTTAGAAAAACTTCATATCTTCAAAATCCTTCAAAGACATTTTGACGTGAAACTTGTCATGAAGAATAATGAAAAAATCCCATAGCTTACCATACTCACCATCATGAAAAAATATCTCTAAAACTCCACATATAATCTCATTTACATGTTCTTACTTTCCTATTTCTCAACTACCTTCTTCCCTAGGACTATGAAACACTATCAAACATTTGAGAACTGACCCTTGCGACATCGCATGAGGCTCATGAGAACCTTTAAAAAACCATAATAACCATGTTTTACCTCATGAAAACCTTCAAATCACTTGGGAAAACTCAAAACATGACTATACACACTGAACTATGCTCCAAATGAATATAGGACATCACTAAAATCGATCACTTTATGAATTAACCTTCATGTTGAACCTTTTATCGACACCTCATGAAGATTGACATGACCTCTTAACACCGTTTTTCATAAATGTATTTTACATCAATGAAAACACTAACACACAATGGCCAAAACTATCTCCTCCTATTCCACCTTCTAATACAAATCCAATTATTTCAAACACTAGTACTCTCATTTATTCTCCATGTGTTGAATCATCATCTTCCACTACCCCGAATCACTATGTTAACATTGTTTCTCCTCTTATCTCGTAATAATTAAACTATTAATTCCTACCATCTAAATCATCTATACTAATATGCACATCCAATTTAGACATGGCCTCATTATCATCCTCTTGAGTCCATCTACTTATTGTCACAACCTCCTCATCATGTCAAAAATCTATACTATTAGACAATCTTTTATTGACCACCACATCCTTCACTACATCTTTTCCTTTGATCATATACATTCCTCACATCATACGTTCACTTTCCATAGCTATCACATGGTATTCATCACATATTGTTCCACTCATAACTTTACCTATTTCGGAGACCTCTTCCACATGCATTTGATTTCTCCATCAACACTTATTCAATCACACATCTTTCTTCCATTACCACCATCGTATCATATACCATATATTTTTTTCATTCACACTCCTCTTACTTTTTTCATGTTATCATTTTTATGATTTTTTCCATATATTCCATGCAAGTCACCTAAAATTTCCCTTATTAATTTCCTTCTCTTCTAGTGTTCTTTCACATGCACTTTATTTACTTCATCACTCATTTAGGATCCCTTATTGTTAAAATATCCTCTTTCCTACACATCATATATACTTACCACACCAAATTTTTTTCTCCTACATTTACCTCACAAGGCTCCTCCACATCCACCTCACAAGGATTCTCGACATCCATTTACACTTTCACAATTTTTTATTTTCTTTCACAGTTTCATTTTCTTTCCATCCACTCTTACATACCCATAATATTCCACATAATCATCCTCTTATCACACCCATCCATCCCGGACCATCTACTTGATTCTTACACTTCCTCTAGACATTTATATGTTCTATATGCCTCATATACTTGATGCCCTTTCAAGCACACCACTTCACCTCATTCTCTTGTCCATGACATATATATTTTTAATGTCCTTGCCTATCTGACATTATCACACATTCCCATGCTCAACATCATGATTATTTAATTCATCGACACAATCATGTGTTTCACTCACTTCCATCTTATGGTTATTATTTATCATCCTTTTCATCCACCTCATACAATCTAATTTATAATTATTTACCTCATATACCGCTTTCTCCTCTATATCATTTCTCTTATTCATTTGGTAACTACATGGACTAGGTGAATCTCATTTTTCTTTTCTACCATGTTGTGTGCTCCATATATCTTTATTCTCTTTATTAGACCCATGTTCGAAACACATCCTAATAATCCACACATCATGCACTATTTTCATTAAAAGAAACACAAAAATAACATCACTAAATATCTTTCAAAAATTATACAAAATCTACATATCCTAAAAATTGTAAAAATAGGTTATTTTTCATGGATGTTCTTCTACAAATTATCCATCCATTCATATTTCATTCTAATTCTTGGTTCACTACTACATCCTTAACTTTTACTTCATTCATATTCAATTTCATGGTTTGATTCACATATTTTAGTGAACCCTTGATTATCTTTTCGTAATGTATTTTGAGTTAATATTATCTACTATAGTTTCGAGCTTGGTATCTTATTAGTTAGTGAATTAAGAGCTATTATTCTCCTAGATATCCACACAAACTTAACAAATTTTTTTGAAGACCCTCGGGAGTTACTTTTGAATTCACTAAATTCATGTCCATAATCTCTTCCACTCCTCTCTATAAATCCATTAGTGTTTCTAAAACACTTGGAAAATTTAGAGAGATGAATATCATATACAAATTAAATAAAAGTAATCAAAATAAAAGTCACAATTCAAAAAAAAAAAAAAGTATATCAAGAACTCTCTCTTAGGGATCATTACAATATCTCCATTGGGATACAAATGTATGGATGGCAGAGAGAAATATTGTGACTAGAATAAAATTCATCTCTATGATCGGGGATATAAGTGGTTGACTAATAATAGACACATGTAAGGCTTCCAATGTCCCTCTATCATTTTATTCACCCATCAATTGTTTCACTTACTCATAAAAATTGGCTTATGTTTTCACTTATTATCTCACGGGTCTTTAGTACAAGTAGAAATTTGCTTTCATGCATACACACTAGATCTTAATGAGATACATAACTAGGATGCTCCCTTATCATGTTTAGACGTTGTTCAATCTCTTGTGTTAGCTCACTCATTATCTCATGATCAATGCCTTCTCACTTATCACATTCTCACCTAAAGCCTATGTATATCATATCCACCCTAGTTATTAGATTCCATCATTTCATCCATTTGATTTACACAATTTCATTCTTCCTCATTTGGAATGAACATTTGTGGGAATCTTGATACCTTATACACATTTTTTTACGTCACCCACAATAAATTATCATTACTATTAGACTCGAGAAAAATAATATCAAACTCTCTAACTTGCATCAAATATTGTAAAAAAAAAAAAAAATTGTTATTGTTTTGCATGTACATGGCTAGGGAAAAATCTCTCACTTCCAGTCATATCTCCTTTTTCCAAGGTTCATTTTTATCATTTATCGTTACCAATTTTCATCCCATGTTATTCTAGGGTAACCTACACCTTTGGAAAACTATCATGTGAGGGGGAATCGCATAAAACCATTCATATCATCAAATATTATGAGACTCAATCATCAGCTAAGTCAATTGCCCAAATAATCTCTTCCTTGTAAAATACATATATTGATCCCTTCATAGAATCTGAATAAAGTGGCTCATTGATCACATACATAGGTTCATATCTATCCAAGGAACCATCTAATCCCATACATATAGTAACCATTATCATAGGGTAGGAAAAACCCCATATTATCTTCAATGTTTGTGTTTCATCCTACCTACTACAACACATAGCCCAAAAAGGGGAAAACTATAGACACTATAAAAACTACCTTGCGAATAAGGTATCTTAGTTAAAAATATAAAAAACAATATAAAATAAAACTAATCCCATGGATCCTTGTATAATTAACATATAATAAATTGATGTGAATTAGTTAATTAAATAATCTAATAACATCATATTCATTAGCCACATCGTTTGCCACATTAAGATTTCCCTATCCCACATGTCCCCAATGAAAGAATAAAATAATTCAATAAATTACCCATGATCTTCCATGTCCTGCACCACCAAATAAAATAATTTATTCAATTACTTATTTTCTTCCATGTCTCCCACCACCGAAAAATTAATTCAGTCAATTACCCATTTGCTTCATCTATAAAATAATATAATGTGGTTAATTTCCATTTTCAAACATGCCTCACTACTTCACCCACCTTCCCTTCATTTTTCAATGATGCTTCACTATTCACAACCTAACTTCCCCCACTTCAAAAATTCGCCACTATTCATGCACTATTCACCCACACAATTTATCATTAGTTTTAAGAGGAATTAATTATCCCCATCTATTAATTATACCCAAAGACGCTATAAATACATCCTCTACCCTCAAATTTTCATAACAATCAATAAGTGTAACTCCATTATGATTCTTTAATTCCTCCGTAAATCCTTCATACCAAAACCCTCCATCTCCACAATTGCAAAGTAGTGAAAAGCTTCCATATTTACCTTACACCATAGAGTTCATTTGGGCCACCTACATCTTAATAACCCATGGGAAAATACATTTGGAAGATTAAATCAAGGTACATGTTAAGATTATGTGTATTTTTTTTTTTTTATGATTTTCCTTATTATTTTAAAATTCATGACTATGTTTTATTACCTTGAAGGGGTTAATGATATTTATGAGAAAGATACAATAAACAAAATGAAATACAAATCCTTTTAAAAGTTTTTGTGTGCATATATTATATTCATGTCTAGAATTTTTAACCCGATTTATTCAATGAAAGATTCCATGATTGTCCCTCTCATTATACATGGTAACAACATAAGTCAATTTATCTAAGTAGTGTTTATTTGGAGTTTTATATAGCTGACACATCTTGTAGGTGATCCAAATCTAAGTATATGTTTTTGCAACCATGGTTGGAATGATTTGGGTTTTTGAAATAAATTTTTTTCTAAATCTACCTTATTTTTTCATGTTAATATAGACTATATGCTATGTTTGCTCTTCTCTTACTTGGATTGTCTTGGGAATAAAAATAACCACAGTCCTTTACATATTTTTTATTTACAAATATAACATTTTTTCATGTTAGTATAGATTTTATGCTATGCATGCTCTTCCTTTGCACCCTTTGGTGATATTGGAAATTAAAAAAAAGGTACATTTTTAAAATTTTCATGTTCTATGTCTTGACAAGTTATTTTTATTTTATTTGTATTTTACTTCTTTTTGTTTGAATCTAAACTTGTATTTTTATATTTTATAATATATATATATATAGTTGTTATGTATGCTCTTTCCTTGCACACTTGGGTAATCTTGTGAATCTAAAATACATATAGTATTTTAATTTAATTATTATTTGTGCTAATAGGTTGTCTACAAATTTAAATTTTCTTTCAAAGTGGTTCCGTTAGTAACCTCAAGCCATTTCTTGTAAAAAAATTTGTTTATAATTTTTTTAACCCATGACATTGGATCCGAATAAGAAAAACCTTTAAATCACCTATAATCACTAACATAACTTGTAATTTTTTTAGTGCATTTTTTTATACTAAGAATTTTTGTATATTCTTAATTCAATTTTAATCTAGCATCATATTATTTTAATGCCAACACTGAAATAGTTGATGTACTAATCTAATTTGGATGATGATAAGATGATTTATTAAATTTTATAAGGCATTGTCATTCCATTGGCACACTAGTTAGAGTCACCGTTTTCTCTTTTTACATAAATAATAAATGAATAAAAACATTTTGTCTTGAAACCATGATAAAATGGAGTGATATTTGAACATTTTGGTTACCTTTCTTTGATGTGAATAATAAAACCATAATCTCTAGCTCATCCTAAGACCTATAGTTTATGACCAAACAACTCACCTTATATTACAAGTTTCTTAAATCACTCACAAGCTCACACCGAGATCTCTCCCATAAATATTTTGTGAGTTATTCGCAAGATCTTTTAAAGTATCACCTTATGACCCCTCATCATGAATGCAATCGTAATATATAATTACTAGTTAACGCCGATCAATCCCATATCACAAGTTCATATCATTATTAATAATTATTCATCACTATTCATCACTATTCATCACTACTCTAACAATATTCACCCATAAACTACATATTGAATTAATTTAAAACAAAAACAATTACAAAAACAAAACCATATTGTTCAAACACTTAAAAATACAAATATTAAAAATACAATGACACCCAATAGAAAAATTAGGAGCTTATAAATCTATCCTTTTACATATTCCACATATCATTCTATTCATTTACCCCTACTACCTAGTAATTTCCCATGGCTTCTCTTCACCCCATGATCACTCGCACCACGCCTTTCTCCACTAATATTGAGTCCCAACAATTGGGGAGATTTCTACCTGCACCAACTTATAATTAAATTTAAAATTATCCTATTCACCCATTTTTACCATAGAACCCCTTTCCAAAGTGCATTTTGAAATACCTAAATTTAATAAACTCAATGACACTAAGGACATATAACAATACTTACATATATTTTACTAAAATTTACACCTCATTAAAAATGATGATGCACTCCACTTGTTCACCTTCCTTCTCTAACATACTGGCGGACACTTGATTAGTATTTTTTCCTTCCACAACATAGCGTTTACACATTCCCACAAATTGTTGACATATTCTTGTCCCAATTCTCCATACACATTTCACACAATCCACATTAAATAACACTTACATACTTCAACAAGACCATATTGAGACCATTCTTGACTTTGTTACATGTTTCTAGGTGCTTGTTAACCACCTCTCATTTCCTCTCCCACAATAAGAGCTCATTGACTACTTTTCCAAACTTTTTGTCCCCAAATCTCACACCACTTACAATACCATCCATTAAAAAATATAGATGATAAATTACACATGGTATAGTCCCTTGAGTATTTCCATTTCAAGCCTCCTGTTTCCTTGCCAAGTGTTTTGACCCCACCCCCTCTATTCCCCCATCACACTTACATGTCTACAATGTTGTCCACCCAAATCCTCCTCACATTTAACCACATCCTACACCTATCTCTTCTCATTCATAATGTTTTATAGAGGATTATATATTCATCCAAATGCATCACACATTCAATCCAATAAATAATTCAATTTATCTTGTTCTACATAATTTACTTGATTCTTATTTGATCATTCTCTCACGCATTCTACTCCGCACCATTGTGGCATACCTCATATAATAGGTGTGCCTACCATTTTACTAACCATAAATCCACCAGATCATGTCCCCACATTTTCAACATATTTTATTATTTTATTGAAAATGGTAACATCAAGGTCAACCTTTTCTCTCATCCTATTCCACCTTCTAATACCAATCTTATAAATTCACACACTAGTGCTACCATTTATTCTCCATGTGTTAAATCTTCATCTTCCACTACCCTAAAATGAACATTTTCATATTGTGTCTCCTCTTATTTGTATTTTTCACATCCTCATTCATGTCATCTAAAAATATACTATAACATACACATCGACTTTCGACGTGCCCTCATTATCATCCTCTCGTGGAGTCTATCTACACATTATCACAACATCCATCATCATCACTTCCATTTATACTATTATAAAATATTGTATTGACCACTACATAATCTGATACATATTTTTCTTTGATGATATAAAATCCTCCTATCATATATTTGGTAGCCATATCTATTACATGATCTTCATCATATATTGTGTCACTCATTTCTTCACCTATTTTGGAGCTCTTTTCAACACTCGAATGATTTTCCACATCATCACTCATTCAAGCATCCATATTTATTTATTTCCCACAATTTATCCTATACCATCTACCTTTCTCATATACACTCATCTTGCATCTATTTGCTAACATCTATATCCAGAATTTTCCCATATCTTCCTTATAGGTTACTTATACGTTCTCTTATTTATTTCAGCATCCTGGAGTATTCTTATACATGAACCTTCTTGCCTCCATAATAACTCATTCAAGATCCCTGATTTTAATCATCTCATCCTTTCTACACATCATCCATCATTACTAATCCATAATTTATTATTCTACATTTACCTCACAAGGCTCATGCACATCCATTTAAAATTTCTCATCACTTTGGTATCTTCTTCCACATTATCATTTTATTTATATCCACTCTTACATGTCCCATATTATTCAACATAATCAACCTCTTATGATACCCATCCATCACCATACCATCTCCTTGATTCTCACATGTCCTTTGTAAATCAATATTTTCTCTACTCCTCATCCACTTGACGAACTTTCAAGCACATAACTTCATCTCAAGATATTATCCACCTGAATTTATCACATATTCACCACACTCAACATCATTATTATTTATGTCATCTCCACAATAATGTGCCCACAATCTACCATCCTATGGATTTTAATAAACATCCTTTCCATCCACCTCATGCAATCTAATCCAAATATTTACCTCATCTAACGATTCCTCCTCTACATTATGTATCTTACTCATTTTTCCTTACATGGATTGTGGGGACTCTCATTTTTATTTTCTTCCATGTTTTGCATGATCCATACATCATAATTCTCTTCATCTAATTTGGATTTCAAACATGTCTTATTCTCCACAGATCATGTGCCATTTCATGACACAAACAAAGACAACCACACACACACATCAAGTAAACATCTTTCAACAATTGAAAAAAATCTATTTATCCAAAACATTACAATAGATAGTGCTTTCTCATGGATATTATTCTAGAATTTCTCCATACATTCATAATTCAGTCAAATTCTCAACTCACTACTATATCCTTCACTTACAATATATTCACATTTCACATCATGGTTTGATTCACATATTAGGGTGACCTCTTGATTATCATTTTTTCATGTTTTGTGAGTTAATAGTCTCTATCGTAGTTACTTGAAGTTGGTCTCTAGTTAGTGGGTGAATTAATAACTAATGTCATAGATATCCACACACTTTTATAAACTTAATAAATTTTTTTCAAGACCCAAATACATTATTTATTGGCATTCACCATTTTCATATCCACAATCACTTCAACTCTCTTTATTAAATGACTAGTGCTTGAATCCCTTGGAAAATTGAGAGATATGAATATCATGCTAAAAATAAATCAAAATAATCAAAAGAAAATTCAAAAATTTAAACTATAAATAACTGTCTCTCTCGAGGGGTATTTCTATTATCTATACTAGGCATATGGATTCCGAGATGGAAATAGACAAATGTTTCATATAGAAAAAATACATATCCACGGGACTATAAATGTGTAATTGACAATGGAGCAATACATGAATTTATATGGACCTCCATCTCATAAATCACCCATCATTTGTTTCACTCACACCTACGCATTGGTTTACTTTTTCCCTTATTGTCTCACATTTCTTCACTATAAGTAGCAATTAACATTCATCTACACACACTAGATCTGAATGAGACACATGGCTAGAATGTTTCCTTGTGATGTTTAGACCTTGTTCAAGATATTATTTTATCTTATTCATTGCCTTATGATTCATTCCTTCTCGCTTATCATGTCCTCACCTACATCATATATCAACCACATCCACCATAGTTATCATAGTCCATCATTACATCCATGTCATATGGATACTTGCATTCTTCCTCATTTGGAATGAACATCTATGGGATTATTATTACATTATATAAATTTTAATACATCAACTGATTCTCATCCAAAATCACTTGAAATAATTTATCATTACTATGGGTTAGCGTAAAATTGTCCTTGTTTCAATTTGATATTTAATTTTTCAAAAGTTCATTTTCTATCCTTTATTGACTTCCACTTTTCATATTGCTTTATGTTGAGGCAACCTCCATGTCCAAAAAAATTTCATTTAAGGGGGTATATCACATCAAAACCATTCTCACAAATATTATGACACTAAATCATCACCTATTTTATTCAATTTACCAAATAGTATGTGCCTTCATGAAATCAATCTATCGATCCCCGATAGAATTTGATTGAAGTGGCTCATTTATCCCATTTATAAGTTTCTATCTATCTAACAAAATCATCTAATATTTTGTGTCTGGGTAACCATTTTCATAGGTTTGGATGACCCCATCTTGTATTCAAATTTTATGTTACATCCCAATTGATACAACATGTAGCCCCAAAAGGGAAAATTTTTATACATTATAAAATTCAGCTTGCGAATAAGGTTTCTTAATTAAAAAATAAAAAATAAATATAAAACAAAAATAATACCTAAAAATAAAAATAATCCCATAAAATCCATGAATAATTAACATCTAAAAACTTGATTTTAGTTAGCTAGTTAAACATTCTAATCACATCCTAAGTCTCATAAACCACATCATCCCCCGCACATTAACATTCCACTATCCAAAATTTCCCCCACCACTAGATAAAATTGTTTGGTAAATTACCCATTATACTCCATGTCCCACAAATTTGAATAAAATAATTCATTCAATTACCCATTTTCTTCCATGTCCCCCACATCGAATAAAATGATTTAGTTAATTACCCATTTTCTTTCACTACTAAATAAAATAATTCATTTAATTGTTATTGTAAAATATACCTAAATATTTAACCCACCTTCCCTCCATTTTTAACTATGCATGACTATTCACCTCTTAATTCACCCACTTTAAAAATTCACCACTATGCATGCACTATTCATCATTATTAGTCACTATTCACCTACCTAGTCTCTCATAAGATTTAGGAGGAATTAATTAGCCCCATTTATTAATTACACCCCGAGAACCTATAAATACACCCTCTACCCTAAAATTTAAATAAAAATTGATGATTATCCCTCCATTATGCTTATTTTATTCCTCCCTAAATCCTTCATCCTTAAATCCTCCCTCTCTACTACTGCAAAACAACACAATGCTACAAAATTGTTATTGTACCAAAGAGCACACATTAGGAACCTAGATCTAAATCAACCATAGGAAAATCCATTTTAAGGATTGAATCAAGGTAAAATGTAAGATTTTATGTATTCTTATTTTCTTGACGTTGTCCCTTATTGTTTTACTTCATGATGAATTTTTATTACCTTAAAAGTGATTTTAAAAAATAATTTATTAAACCCTAATTGTAGAGTCACATATGATAATAAATGTTAAAATATAAATTTGACACAAGAAATAAGCTAATAAAATATGAAATCCTAAGTGTAAGAGAGAGAGGAATGGAATTACCTAATTTTCACTTAATGGAAAAGGCGATGAGTACTAGGAAAATCGATGAACATGAGGTGATCGGTGTTGTTAATGCTCGAATAAATTCTATAGGTCACAAAATAATATGGACATTGGCACCCATGGCAGGATAGGGGCACATGGGTATTGAAAACCTCTATCGAGTTCCTATGACTACACCTATAGTCAAAACATGAATTTTACAAGACATTAAAAATACTTTGTGTTGATCAAATCGTATGTCACAATATTGTCACTAAGGTACACTGTGACCTACAAAACCCTTAATACCACATCAAATCTAAAAAATTAATATGTAATATGGGAGTCATACCAACCCTACTTGTCACCCCAAGAGTGAACTTACAACTAAGCGCTACACTACATCTTAGACTCCATGTAGTTCTTATGAGTGTGTGTAAGAATCGTCCCTAATATGCCCTTGTGCAAGTGCACTTGAGAGCTAGTTGTAGCTAGATGTAACAATGTAGATAGAATGTGTGGATGTCAAAATGAACATCCCCTTCCTATGTAGTGTATGAAAAAATGCGTTTCTGTCCCATGATTGAATTCCAAGTGGATGCTTTTAAGGGTTTTAGGTGCCTTTTAAGTGAAAACTTAGGTGAAAATAATAATTCTTAGATCTTGGTCCTTTATTTTGAACACATAAATATGTATTTATATTATTATGTTGTTTTAGTTTCGTAATTGATAATTGGAAGGCCAAACCATAAGAAAATAAGATTTCCAAATGATAAAAGAGTCCCAAAAAGAAAAAGTAAAGTGGAAATAGGTTAGGGGTGCCCAAAGGGGATTAGGGTCCCTAGAACTTAGTGTTATTGCTAAGATCTTGTTTCTAAAGTCATAATGAGATAAACATTCTTGTTGGGCACTTCTTTCTAAAGTTATAACGAGATAAACAAGTAAAGTTCGAATGGGTTATAGGGTGTCTAAGACAAAAAGAATATAAAAGACATGGAAAAGAGGCCAAAGATAGTTGTCAATTACTATTTCTCTTTCTTAGGAATCAAATGAATTTTAGTATGTGTTTAGGAGCTATAAATGTACCCAAGTGCATAATTTTGTGTCTACAGCTTCCCCACCTTATGTTGTTGAGTGAATACTCAATAACACAAAGTAGATAAGTGATGTGTACCTTTGATTTGTAGAGCGTGCGGTGAGTAGTGTGCCGAGTTGAGAAGTGAAGTATGAAGGATGTAAAAAATGAAGCGTGGAAACTAGGAAGAGAAAGTGACCCTAGGGGTGAAACATATGTGTTGTACCTATTGTTGTTTTATCCTCGTTGTTGCTACTTTTTCGTAAATACATACCTGCAAAAATAGAGAAAGAGAGTAGTCAAAGTTTTATTAAAGATAAATTAGAGAAAAGTGTGTATAAGTATGAAAAAGGTATATAAAATATGTAAAAGGAAAGTGTGCACTTGATGTACAATAGTGTAAAGGATAGAAACATGTCTTGAAATGCCGTGAAGGAGGAGTTTTTGGGAGATCTCATAGCAAGAGTGAATTTTTAGCCGATCTCATGCCAAGCGTGAGTGTTTTCGGTGATCTCATGCTAAGTGTTATTTTTTTGGGTGATCTCACATGAAAGGAAAATTTTAGGAGATAGGTATAATTTTACTCTCGATCCAAGTCTATGCCCAATATACACCATTGCATATGGTGTCATAATTTATTATTGTTATCCCTAATTTGTTCTAAATGTATTGATTGTTTTGATTGAAAAATATTACGTAATATTACATATATTCTCGTATTCTAAGGCCAATGTCTATTAGTATAAAATGCCTCAAGACTTATGTGAACTATGTTAATTTCATAAAATGATCATGTGTATACCCTCGGACATTATCACCTGTGGAAGGACAGGGGTAACCCGGTGTGTTAGTGTCCGAGTTTGGGTGCTAGTGTCCGTACTATAATTCTAACCCAAGTATGATTCTAATTCAAAGTTGTCAGAATCGTAATTTGTTCTTATTCTATGTTGTACTATAATTTGATGTAGCTCTTAGCCATTGTATAGGTGATTTGTTCACCCAATGTATGCCCTCCTCATTTGGGGTGCATACGACATCGGTAGGAGTTTACAACACAAAAAGAGGCCTTGATTCTGATCTCGAACTATGTCCCTAAAGGTGGAAGGTAATGTCCATGGTAGAAACCAAGACACATGAAAATAATATGGTCAATAGTCATGTGTTAGTAGAAAAGAAGCAAACATGTCATAGAAAAATAATGTAACTAACAAGTGTGCATACAATATGGACCCCAAAAAGTGGGTTTCGAGACATTGGAGATTGATTACAATGTCACAAAACAATCAGGGTCATAGTGACAAAAATAATATAAACAATTATCAAACAAGATACATGGCATAACTCATAAAGAAAAGAAAATAAGTAGAAAGTAATGGCAATCAAGATGTACAGAAAATGATGGTGGAAAATAGTTCCTACAAGGTAGATTCTACACATGAAGAACTCGCTAGCATGTTAGAAATATAAATAATACATCAAAACATGTATTTATTAATGAAATAAGTAGTGTGATAGTATGGATACATAGTAGTATATGATGAAACAATAACACTTGTGATGTATGAGAAAGTAGATTCCTCTAGGAGCCTCAAGAGGACTAGTAAGAGGTACAATGCCAATCATCATTGTAGTATGTAATGACCTATAAGAAGTTTGCATTCGAAAACTATAGAACAAGTGAACATGAATGTGAATATAAGAAAGAGATTGACAGACTAAGTATTCATCTAGCATGGGAAAAATGTGTACATGTAAGTATGAGAAAACAAGAGTAATCGCAACCAAGATATAGAATATTCACGATATGAATGTAATGGGATGGTATGTAATGTGAATGTGATAGGGTTAGTGTGAACTATAGTTGATTATAATATACCCCTCAAAAATCAAGAATGAACCATATAACAAGAGCGTGTCATCGAGACATTGTGTTAAATTGTGTTAGAAAGATACATGATGAAGTGTAAAATGTAAAGAGTGAATAATGGTGAGGTTTATTTAGAACTTAGAACCTCAAAGGTTAGGTATGAATCTGTGGAATTTATGTACATCATAGGGAAATGGTTTGATAATGTACGATAGAAAGATATAACATCAAGCATAGAGTATAAAGTGTGAGTGAGTCATGTAAGGTTCATTTCATATTTAGACCCTCAATGGTTGAGTATGAATCATGGAACTAGAGTGAATCATAGAGAAAAGGTTTGATATTGCGCACTATAAAGATAGAATTATCAATCATAAAGTGTAAATTGTGAATGAGTGATGTGAGGTTCATTTTAGATATAGACCCTCAGCAATCAAGTATGAACTATGGAACTGGAGTGCGCTCATAAGGTAATGGTTTGAAAAATATGTGCAAGATAGAATAAAACATAAAGCATAGAGTGTAGAAGGTGAATCTGGGTGAGGTTCATTTCATATTTATACGCTTAGCGTCAAGTATGAACCACATAACTAGAGTGCATCATAGGGTAATTACAATAGAATTTGTGTATCAAGATGTGTAAGAGTGACGAGATGTATAATACATAGTGTGATATGTATGTGTAAAGATTAGGAAGAATTGATCGATTGAAAGAGGGAGGAAGAAAACATGATGTCCCAAAGTGTATAACGAATATAATACTTAAGTAATATCATATAAGAGGTCTTCATTGTCTTGTGGTGAAGCCACATGGAGCTTGGTTAGAGACTTGGTAAGAAACAATGTGAGGTTGATCATATAAAGAGCCATTGTGGTGTAAATTTTACATGCCCATTGCATATTCTTCATCAAGAAAAGGTGGTTTTTTACATACATGTGCATACCATCGAGTTATATTTGGAGAATAACCTTAAAAGGAGTCATTGCAAATAAAAATACAACTAAAGGACATTTGAAAAGTGATATTAGTATGATTAGGATCCAAAGTGCCACAATTATAGTTAAACCAATATTTCCTATGTGTGAGTGGAAAATTGTAAATAAATATGTGCAAGGAATAATGATAAATGGAAGGCATGAAGGTCATAAGAATTAGTGATACGAACATATCCATGATGGAGGTGAGGAGAATGAGAAAGAGGAAGAAGATTATTACATGTGAATCCTAGCCAAGTCAAGCCATCATGTGTGCAAATAGTGTCAAAGAAAGTGGGATCAAATAGAATATGAGACCATAAAGAGTCATGTATGAAAAGAATGCATGTGAAAGGATGAGGTACCGACATAGATTATTCTGAGAGACAAAGTGGATAGCAAGATGTCCATTGCGCAAATAGATATCTTGAGAAGAATTATGTTGGTTGAATGGGAATGAGGTTCTCGTGAATATATAATCATCATTAAGATATGTAGGAAGAGTATAGGGATGGATAGTATCATGATATAAAAGTGGATTATGGAGTGCAAGTGAGTGTTTCAAGGTGGAAATATTTGAATGGGTCGTGGTTAGTAACAATAGTATATTCATAACCATCATGTAGGAATTTAACACACCAATGAAATGTAGAAGGTACTACACCGCATGACATGAAGCCATGGTCTACCAAGTATGTAATTCAACTATAATTTTATGTCAATGATTCATAATAACGTGGAAATTTTTAGGACCAAATGTGAGAGGTAGGACGATAGTTTCCATGAATAGCCATATAGAAGAATCATAGCTATAGATAGAAATGGATATTTGAGTGATATTGGCTATGGAAAGGATAAGTTATTGAATAAATGTGAGATTAAAAATATTGATCTCGGATCCATTATCGACTAGTACTTGCCTAATGCATATGTTATAGATGCAAGCCTAGATATAAAGACAACAAAAAGATAAGTGGTTATATAAGGTGGGAAATTAACTTGCATAAAAATGCGGCTTCAAAATGTTGATATACATGATCCGTACGCAGTATTGAATGAAATATTAGCATTAGTAAGGAGATATTTTATTTTAACCTCATAATCGGGATTAGCTCGCAAAACATCCGGATGGAGACATCTACGGTGAGAGGAAAAAGAGGATCCAAGAGTTTTCGAATAACGGGTTCACTAAATGATTTTAAAATAATTTTTATTAAACCCTAATTGTAGAGTCACTTATGATAATAAATGTTAAAATACATATTTGAAATAAGAAATAAGCTAGTAAAATATGAAACCCTAAGTGCAAGAGAGAGAGAGGAATGGACCTATCTAATCTATACTTGATCTAGGACTAATGAAAATTGGAAAACTATTGAATAAGAGGTGATATGTGTCATCAATGCTCGTAATAAATTTTAGAGGCTGCGAAAAGGTTGGACATGGGCAACCATGGTAGGACAAAGGCACTTGGGCACTCAAGACCTCTAGTGGGCACACGCGACCGCATGAAAGTCAAAACCTGATTTTTAATAGTATCACAAATACTGTGTTAATCACCGCATGTCGCAATATGATCATCGAGGTACCAGTGACTCGTAACATAAATATTCACCTGTAAAACCCACAATACCACATCAAATCTAAAAACGAAATATGCAATATGGGGAGTCAAACTAACCTCGGTAACCCCGAGAGTGAACTTACAACCGAGTGTTGCACTACATCTCAAAATCTATTTACTTTATTGAGTGTGTGTAGGAATCATTCCCTAGGAGGCCTTTTTATAAGTGCACTTGATAGTGGGTTGTAGCTAGATGTGACAATGTAGATAGAATGCTTATATGTTAAAAATGAACTCTCCCTTCCTATGAAGTGTTTGCAGAGAAATCCATTCCCTTGTCCCTTGATTAAAGGCCAAATGGATGCCTTGAAGTGCACTTTAGGTTCCTTTTGATTGTAAGCTTTCGTGATAGTAATAATGCTTAGATCTTCGTCCTTTATTTTGAACACATAACTATGTATTTATATGATTCCCTTGTTTGAATTTTATAATTGACAATTGGAAGGATGACACATTAGAAAATAATATTTCCAAAATATAAAATAGGCCCAAAAATGTGACTAAAGTTGAAATATGTCGGGGATCCCAAAGGGGACGAGGGCATCCAGGCACTACTATCTCAAGTCATAATAGATAAGTAAGTAAATTTATGACTAGGTTGTAGGGAATGTAAGACACAAGAGAATATAAAAGACACGTAAAAGAGGCCAAAGATAGTTATCAATTAATAGTTTTCTTACGTAGGAATCATATGAATTCTAGTATGTGTTTAGGAAATAGAAATGTACCCATGTGCATAATTTTTGTGTGTGCAAAAGGGGTTAGGGATATTTTTGAGGAAGATATCGTAACAAACAAAAAAATAAAAAATCATTTTAATTTTTTTTTTTTTTGCGGATGTTATATTCATGTATGAAATATTTATCCCAATTTATAAAATAAAAAAATGATGATTGCCCTCTCATTCTTAATGGAAACAACATTATCCCATCTTTTTAAGTACCTGTTGGTTTGGAGTTTTATATAACTAACATATATTTCATGTGATGTGAATCGCAAAGCATACCTAAGTGAGATAAGGAGGTACATTGTTATTTTTTCTATTTTATTTGTAGTTATCATTTGTTTTTTTTTAATTTATTTGATCTTTTTAATTTATTAACATTTTTATTTAATGTATAATTGCATATCCTCTTTAGTGCTAGTGTTAACATACCATCGTACATCTAATGATCAATGATATAGAAGTGGCATTTCCATGATGGCATAGAATGATTTCTTTCTTCAAGGGAGGTAAGAAGGTAAAATGTTATTTATGGTCTGTATTATTTGTATTCATTTTCATATATATTTTTATAAATTATTTGATTTTTAAATTTATTTTAAAATCACACATCATCATCTTCCATACCAATGTCTTCCATAAAACCTCATAAACCTAGTTGCATGTTAACTTAAATGATAAGCGACCACCCCCACAAGTGTCAAGAGGGGTTTACTATAATGATGAGGGGAAATTACAAATATTTAACTCATTCTTAGGATTGACCATCTTGTTTAACACTTAATGAGTACAAGTATCGAGTATGTGGAAGATTGCATGTGAAATTGTATGTGAACCATGACATGACAATATTACAAGATGTTTTTGGCAAGTAAGTATTAGTTTACAATTTTATCATGTAATTTAATTTCATGTTATAAATATTTTAATTATTTTAATTGTCATATTTTCTTTAAAGGACTTCAAAAAAGAATTATTATGTGAGAAAATACTATTTACTAAAAAAATCCACTCATAATACAAATCAAAACTTGGCTTGTTGTGAATTATATACAATATTGCAACAAAGGTACTTATGAGGCTGACAATACATATATGGGTATGAAATTGATATTAATGAACATAATTTTTAATATTTCTTATTTATATTAGTTTATGACCATCTTAATGGGTAGAAGAATTATAGGGACAATATGTGTGAGGATAGACTAATAAGACCGACATGTCATTATAAATGAATCTTTATGGAAAATGAAATGAGAAAAGTGGGTGAAATGAAACACAAAACAAGCTTAAGGTAATTTATATAATAATTATATAAAATTAAAAAAATTAAGTTTTTTTAAACACTTTGATTTTAAAATTTAATATTTTATTGATATTGATATAGGGATCAAAAGTATCCTTGAAAAATATCACTAAGTTAGAATGCATTAGGTAGGATAGTGACTCATCCTTTGGAAAAAAGAACATAGATGACGCCGTTTGCAAATTTGTAAGTTTATTTCAATACAACATTTATTAATTCATATCTCAATTATATTTGTAACTTTAAATTATTATTATACAAGTTGATGTATGACTTCAAATCTAGTATAAAAATGTAGACACAACTCAAATCCCTTGGATGGAACACCAATGCATTCAATGAATGGGCACATTTTTTTAATAATGGCAAATAGTTTTTGAAAGGGACTATACCCTTGAATACAAAATAAGGCCTTTAAGCCGAATAAGAGTGAGAAACATAGAGGACTAACCAATTGTAATACAATGAAATTCCACGTAGCTTAAGAATGACTACACAAGCGAGACTGCAAGCAAAAACATCAAAGCAAATAAATAGTAACTGACAACAAGAAACAATAAGTATAACAAAAGAGTGCAGTAGAAGCACGCAGACTACTTCTTGGCCGCTTGATCAACACCGATCTTGACTTTTTCCAAGCATGAAACATACCCAAAGCGGTCATATGGGCAAGATCCGTCTTATCGAGCTCCTCGATGGTTCTTTTGCTCTCTTTTTCATTGCCCCAAAGTGCAGCCGAGACACCGCTGAGGTTGGAAACACTTTGGCATGCCCCACGATGAATTCCTCAATGGCCCTAAAGGCGCAATGTTGTAATCATGCCTAGTCTTAGCCTTCCCAAGGGAGTCCAAGGAGGTCGGGTTTTTGTATAAATGGGCACATTATGGTGTGTTTGTCAGACTGGTAATATTTCATTAATTTCTTAAATAATTATAAAAATCAAGAATGTAAAAATTGAATTTTAAATACTTTATTCATATAATTTGAATTTCAATTATTATAATAATTATTAAATAATGTTATGGAAGTGAATAAACCTTCACTTTTAGTTGATGGCCCTAATTTTAGAGAGGATATTGATGATGACCTTCAATAAGAATTATGAAACCCATCATTACATGGAATGGAGCATAGTTCAAAAATACAGACAATGAGAACATAGATTATCATGATGATGATAATGAGCTCTTAGATGATGACGATGATGATGACAAGTAGTTCAATATTTAGGTAGTTTCAGAGTAATAGTTTTTATATAAATTGTAATTCGAATTCATATTACTATATTGTAAATGAGAAATTAACTATTTTCTCATATTCATGAGTATATTTCTATCTTTGTCATTAACTTACCTAAAACATGATTTTATGTTTGAAAAAATGGAATAAGTTATTTTAGAAATGTTATATTCATTTGGAAAATATATAAAATAATTTGATGTATTCTATTATATTTTACCATTGAAATTTAGATTTATTTTTTAAGATTTTAATCCTCATTAATGTTTGTAAATTTTACTATGATCTTATTAATTGTGTTTGTTTCAGTGGTATTCAATATTAGTATTGCATATGTATGTATGTATGTATGCATATATATATATATATATATATATATATATATATATATATATATATATATATAAACAAAAATATAATATAGTTATTCATATTTGAATCAATTATATTGATTTTTAAAAACTAAAGGGACTTTTTGTCACATTTATGAAACTTTTGGTTACAATTGTGGCATGGTTTGTATCATGAGTAATGAAATAATACATGGAAAACGTGATGTAAGGTTGCTCTAAATCCGATAAAAATTTGGTGCTCATCCAAGCCAACTAAAATTGTTTTGTCATGTTTCTTTGCACTATAAAATATGATGCAATTTATGGAAATAAACACACCAAACAATGAACTCAAAGGTTTATTTATGACGCATTTTTTCCAAAACATGACACTATTTTCACGTTATGTAGTATTGATTACAAAAAGTGGGTACTAAAACTATGGGACAAGAATACAACCCATAACTATTACTTATAAAAATTAGTTATCTAGCCCCCATAATAACATAGGCCATAAACAATTATACATGACCTAAATCCTATGAAGGGGACTACATGATTGTTTCTCGTGGCCTAATCCTAGATCCCCATCTAGTGAAATTCTATGGACTCCACAAGATGTGCTATGCTCTAAAATCAAATTGAGTATAACTAATGGAAAATATAAAAAAATTTACAAAATTATCCCACTTTTTTAATACTTTTCATAAGGGATTTAAGGACCTATAATCAAGATCTTGAGTAATTCATGCCCATTTATATTTTCAACCAATTGTTTTTGTTCTTACAACCTTTATGATATAATTAACAACATTATCTTTCATTTCCACATTCTCTAGTAGTATCTTCCTATCCTCTATCATTTATCTTAGAAAATGATATTAAAAATCAAATTTTCTAGTTCTATATATGTACTTAGGGTGTAGACACTAAAATTTGGCATAGTAATTTTTAATGAGCTGTTTATGTTTGGTCTTCTTGGCTAAGATAAACAATCTCATCTTATTCCTACATACTATATCTTTCTATCTCTGTCTTAACTTTGTTGCCTGCATAATAATGTGCTGAAACTTCCTAAATATAAAAGGATTAAATCAATACTTAATCCTATTTGTGATGATGTAACACCTAAATTCCATTCACCATCTCCATATCCAAATGCATATAAGTAGGTCAAGATGTGAACTATAGTCCTAACTAACATGTATTATCTTGGACCGACACATCTTCCAAATATGATTTCAAATGCATTATGCTTATGAGGTGTTTTCATATTCCTCAAATGGCCTTTACATGAAAATAAATCACTTGGGAACTCATTGGAAATATATATACAAGGTACACAATGATCCCTAAATATTACTAAAGCCGATGCAAATCCATAATCGAAGTCATTTTGATAGTTCTAACGCACTCAATAGTGTCAAGGAGTTAAAATTTACCTCATTTCCTAGAACTCGAGGGACATACTCAATGTATTAGCAAGAGCACAACCATCTCAAACATATTCAAAGTGATTAATTTTTTTAAACTAGTCGCATTCACATAGATATTACATGTTCGGTGGAGAAATACATGTGGTTTGTGGAATCTTTAGAGTATTTAACTTTGGCCAATAATACCATTCTACAACAAGAAAGATTGTCTTACTTATACCAAAGTGTCCAGCCAACCCCCACTTTGTAATTATCTTATAATATTTTATCTCATGAACCAAAAGAGGGATGCATAATTGTTTCTCACCGAACAAATAACCATCTTGCATCAAATAATCAGAAGAACCACTACCTATTGTAGAGGTCTTAATTTGTCTCACAACATCATCAAAATCTGGATCACCTTCATATAATTATTTAACTTCCTAAAACGCTACTACTTCATTTTCCACTATTGTCAAAAGTGCTAAACACCTACTCAAGGAATCAACAACTTGATTCTACTTACCGACTTATGCTTTAAGAAAAATTTATATTATTGAAAAAATGAAACCTATTTTGCATGCCTACTATTAAGTTTCTTCTATGTGTTTATATACCTCAAGGATTCATGCTCAATGAAGAGTACAAATTATATATCTAACAAGTAATGTCTTTAGTGCCTTAATGCCTAAATAATAGCATACAATTCCACATCATAAGTAGAATATTTCCTCCTAAATTAATTTATCTTTTCATTTAATAATGCCCTAGGTCATCCTTCTTGACTCAAGCAGCACTTCCAATCCCGACATGTGAGGCATCACCTGTCAACCTCGAAGACCTTGATAAAATCTGCGGAAATACCAAAATAGGTGTGTCTCACACTTTCTTCTTCAAAAATTCAAAACTATCTATTCTTTCCTTGCTCCATATAAAATCCTTCCTTTTTGACACTCTATTACAGGTGCAACAATGCTACCAAATTCTTGATGAACTTCCTATAAAAATTTTCCAATCTAGGAAAACTATGAACCTTTGTCACATTCCTTGTGTTGTCACCCAAAAAATTCCCCTAATTTTTCAAGTCTAGACCTAAAATTTTTAGTTGGTGCCTTTGGAAATGTGTTAAAACTGATTATTTTGAAATTTTGTACTTTCTAAGGACTTAAGGATTCTTGGAACCTTCTCCATTAGATGGGAAATTTCTTCCTCTTTCCAAAAAGGTAAAGAAGTACTTCTAACTCCTCATACTTTGTGAGTTATGGCTCGATGCGGACCTAAGATGTTGTTTTTTTCTAGAAGCGGGCTGGGGCTCGGGAGTTGTTTTGGAAATTTGTTCTTTACGCTCATAGTTGGAAATTTTAAGCCCGTGAGCCTGCATGGAGAAGTAAAATAAAAATGCCCAAGGCCCGCAACCAATCAAATGAGGACACGTGTCGATTTAAGGGTTGAAAAGTCAAAGCGGAGGTATGGGTTGTTGGAGAACTTTGAGCCTTTAAGTTTTTTTGGTTAAAAAGACTAAAAGGAATAACGTAAGCTATGACCCCATAGCCAATCAGAAGATCCCACATGTTTGAGTTGAAAATTAAAAGGTGAAAAATCAGGCCATCGGTGGAAATTTAAGTTTTTGGATTTTGTGGTATAAAAGCTTAAAAGTATGATAGTAAATCTGCTTCCCTGCAACCAATTATAGGGTGCCACGTGTCATGTCAGACCGTTGAAAATTCAACATGGAGGAACAGATAATCGGAGAATTTTGGAAATTTAGTTTAATTTCCAAGAGTGAGGTCAAAATCATAAAATGGTCCCTAATCCTCGTTGGTCTTTTGCCTCGCCATTGAAAAGTCAAATCGGGAAGTGGGCCCTGAGGAATCTAAGTTTTTGAGCCTTTTTTTTTACAAAAATATTGAAATTTTGTAATGATATTTGTGCTCCCATATCCAATAAAATGATGCCACGTGTTCACGTTGAAAAGTAAAATTGGCCCGACAGACCAAAATGTCAAAAATTGCCAAATCTCCATAAAAGTTATAAAATCTGAAGGGATTGTCGCTAATCACCCGCTCCAATCATTTCCTGCCATGTGGATGGATAAAATTTCAAGTTGTAAAATCAAGATGAAAAACCCGTATTTAAACTTGCAAAAGAAATGTAATGGTTCTAATATGAAAATCTGGTTTTTTCAAATATTGTCATTTCTCTATGAATCGAGAATTCAAAAGGATGTGAAGGATTTGGAAAGTTTGTAATTGTTTTTTCTTTCTTGATGATTTTATAACTGATTATTGTGGGTAATTTGATGGGCTTTTGAAGCTATTATACGGGGTTGGAATTTTGATATGACGGAATCTGTAATTTTGAATAGAAAGAAATCAATACGAGGGTTTTTCCTTTCTTCCTCTATTTCTCTCTTTCTTGATTCAATTTGTGAATCATTCAATATTTACATTCTCGGAAACTTTTTGTTCTTGGAAATATAATCCTCATAACGTTTTGTCTTCGGGATTGTGTCTGTTATAAACGTGAATGGTTCAATTCTACACTTTATTTTGCTTAATACATATTAGGGTTTTCTCTACTATATCTTTTCCTTGAAAGTATTGCATTATTCTACCTCCCTCATCTCTCCTAGTATTATATCCTCATGTTTTGATAACTCTCATGGGTTAAAACTCTTTTCAAGATATCAGAGACCACATTAAGATGAACATTGTATATTTGTAAATATGTTTTCGTTGATTTCAATAAGGGAACATCTCCCATTAAAGAGTAGGGAATTTCTTATCCCCGACTGTGGTTTCATTCAAATTGAAAATCTAAAACCTAACAATTTTGGTGACTCCCGGGATTCGTTTCAATAGATTTCCTTCCTAAAAAGAACAACAATTTTATCATTTCCTTGATCCTGCAACTCTAAGATACAACAGGTGAAGGGCTGTTAGTGTAGAATCACAACACCCCTGGATGTTTCTCAGATTTCTAGTTTGATAATGGGAATTTAGTGTGATTTTACAACATTGAATTTTTTTCCCAAGTGTGGGACTTGCAAAAATGGGAAAAAACTCTCTAGGTTAAAGGTTGGTTCCTATCCCTCTATTCAGGTGCATGCATTCATTTGCAGAGGATCTATTCTAAGTCCTATTCTAATTTTCCAAGGGACCAAGGTGAAGAAGAAGTTTGCAAAAAAATGAAATCTAAGCTAATGGAGGTGATGCACCAAGGAATGATGAACTCCCACTCTGTTGTTAAACATAGACCATAGAAATAATGCAACTCAGATGCACAAATAACCAGATTTGTAAATGAAAATATCATAATGAATGTAATGGAAGTAAGAAAGGGGCTGAAATCACCCACATGCTTATTTTATTGCTCCACAGAGTTGATACAAAGCATTTACAATGGCCAAAAGGCATAAATTTGCATTTACAGATCTATGGAAGGTTTGAAAACTCCACAAACTCACTATAGAACAGAGAGAAAGGGAGATACAGAGAAAAAATGTCCAACCATTACAAAGAATGAATCCTTTCCATTTATAGCCAAAGCAAGAGAGAGAAAATAGAAGGGGAAGCAAATCTGATCTTTCCTCAACCACTAGTCATTAATCTCTTTCAAATCAGCCTACAAAATCATTAAATTGATTCTTCTTTTTCACCTGCAGTGCTAGAGAAGAAAAAATGGAAAATGGAATAAAAATGATGTCTTCGAAGCAATTTGATCTTGCATTCAAGGTGTGAGAAGACATTCTAGGGTTTTCCCCCATCAAATCGAGCTGATTCTCCATCCTTGGCGTGTTGGAGAAGAAAACCATGGTGGCTCGAGCAAAAATGACTTGTTCAAAGCAATCTGATATGCATTCAAAGTGTGAAAGATGTTTTTCACATTTTTTCATTGAAATCCATAGAAAACATGATGTTTTTATGCCTTCAATGCATAGAGGGGATCAAGATCTTTCCAAAAATCTGATTTCATCCAAATCTGATCTTGGAATCGAAAGATATACCTCTGTAAATTTTTAGGTGAAATATAGCAAATTAGGTTAAAAATTGGGTCGACAAGCCAAAATTTGACATTTTCCCCTTTTTTGCAAATTTGGAAAATTTCAAAAATTTCCTATGGCCCCGCCAACCTGATGACACGTGGCACTCTGATTGGTTGGTAGGTCCAAAAATAACATTTTTCTCCTTCTAGCCCGCAAGGGAAAATTTTCCCAAGGCCTTCACGTGGGTGAAATCTCTGCCGCTGATGTGGACACGTGGCATATTCTGATTTTCTATGGAAATATGGCTCCATTCTTGTGTTTTTCTTTTGCAACTTTGGAAAAAAAATCTAAAATTCTCCCGATGCCCCGATCTCTACCGATGAGTGGACACGTGGCACCTTCCTATTCACTGATGGGATCGCGGGCTCATTTCTTGCTTTAAACCTTTTTGGCCAAAAGGGAAAAAAACTTATCTTTTCTTCGACCCCGCCGATGAGTAGACACATGGTGCATTTTGATTGGTCGGTGGGGATTTGCTTCTATTTTTCCTTTGAGAAATTTTGGCAAAAAGCCAAAAATTTAAAGTCCTTCTATCGCCCGCCGCTCCGCCTTGACACATGGCATCTTTGATTGGTCGGGCCCTAGAAAATTTTTTTTCCTTCGTAGGCATTTGGGCCAAAATTTGACCTTAGAGTTTTTCCCAAAAATGGCTAAGTGCCAAAATTTCTCCTCGGACCCACTTTGTGTAGCTCTCGCCACGTGTCGCCTTCTGATTCGATGCGGGGATGCGGCTGAATTTGTACCCTTAAATTTTTGGAAAAGAGAGGGTGAAATTCCTAACTTTCTTCCGCTATGCCAACTTCCACCGATGATGTGTCACTCTCTGATTGGAGTAGAACCTTGACCTTTTTCCTTCCACTTCCCTTTGTCGGATCCGCGGGCTGATTTTTGACTTTAACTTTTTTGCCCAAAATCTTAGTTCCAAAACTTTCTCCTTGGCCCCATGAGTGAAATTCATTCGTTCATCGAGTCACAGGGCCAAGAATTGAATTTTTGCCTTTTAGTCAAAAGGGCTAAGTGGCAAGGTTTTCACCGCGCCCCCACCGATGCATTTTTAGAAACCTGTAGGGCCCGGGGGGTAAAAGTTAACTTTTTCACATTTTGGTAAAAATGCTTAAGTGTTTGAAAATATCCCATTGCTCCGCCGGTCCGGTTCCTACCTTTCACCATGTGGCACCTCCTCATTGGCTGGAGCCAAAATTTTCTCCTTAAAGGTGCAGCGGGTCAGAAAATGAACTTAAGAATTTATCCCAAAAAGAGGCTAAGTTCCGAATGTCTCCCACGGCCCGACAATCCGCCAAATTTCTTTGGAAAATTTCCTCCTTAGGCCCGCTACCCACTTTGGGAAAAATTTCCCTACAAAATCTGTCAATCCATAACTCCAAAAAATACAAGGAGTTAGGAGGGCTTCTTTACCTTTCTGGAAAGGGGAAGAAAAATCCTATTTGATGAAGCAATACCAAAAATTATGAGTGCCAAAATCCATGAAATTTTAGATGAAGCACAAGGAAGGAGGAAAAGAAGGTAAGTTATCAAAAAATGAGCATGGGCTTATTTTTTATAACAATTTTGGTGACTCAGAGGGGTCATCTGCCTGCTAGATGAAGTGATCAGCTACCTTGAAGTATCCATTGGGCATGGAGTCATGATTATAGCCTATAACTGATCTGAACTTGAAAACTTCCCCTTAACCACTTGGAAACCCACTGAAAATGACACTGATTCTGACCAAATGTCGAGGGCAAAGAACTGCAAGAGGCAACACAACTATACAAAAAACTATGTACAAAATTATAAATCATACATATTCCAAGTGGAATATGTAGAGATGTGTAAAGCACTTAGGAAGAAAGCAACCTAAACTACAACAAAACAATGTGCACAAGCACTTAGGGAAATTGAAAATCTAAACTAGTATGTACAAGGGTGAAACCTTTTTTTAAACAAAAATGTTTGAGGTAGATCCCATTAACTAGAATATGAATTTCTTCACCTTCCAATGTAGACAATTTGGAAGGAATTGCTACTTTTTCAACTTGTGACCATGTAAGGGCCACTCCAAATGGAATAAAATTTTGAATGCCTTCCTTGTTTTCTCTGGTCTGCATCCCATTTCAAGCACTAAATCTCCAACATGGAAGGTCCTTGCTCTTACCCTTTTGTCAAATCATTTTTTACTAAGGCTTGGTCCATTTCTATTACTTGAGTTATATGCTCTCTTACTTCTTCCAACTCCATCAACTCGGCATATCTAACCTCCATTGGCTCAAACTCTAACAACTCTAGTTGCTTCATGAGTTCCAATGTTGGCAACTCAAGTGATATAGGCAAGACTGCCTCTTTCCCATAAATAGTCTGAATGGAGAGTTACCTATGGACATCTTGGGAGTTATCCTATCATCCCATAGAGCTGATTTGAGCTTAGTATGCCAAGTTATCTCATTTTCATCAAGATTCCTTCTGATAATCCTTAGTAAATTGTTGTTTGTGGACTCAGCTTGGCCATTACCCTGAGGGTAATAGTTTGATGAAGTGCTCAATATATTCCATTCTTAACAACCCATTCACTGATCTTAGAACCTATGAATACCAATGCATTGTCTGATATGATGGTGGATGGTATGCCAAACCTAGTTATTAACCCTTCATAGAAATCTAGAATGCTAGATTCATTGGCTTCTTTGAGTGCTACTGCCTCAGTCCACTTAGTGAAGTAATCTATTGTTATTAGAATCCATTTGTGCCCTAGGCTTGAGTTTGGATTGATGACTCCAATGAATTCCAATCCCCATTGCATAAATGGCTTGCAAACCAAAATGGGATTCAATGGAAGGGTTGTTAACCTCTCTTTACCAGTGAAGAATGCACATTTTTTACACTTCTTTATCCATGCATAGCATAGTCATTGAATACTTTGGGCCAATAATAACCCACCCTCATGATATTTAGAGCTGTCACCCTTGGAGAAAAATGACCTCCAGCTGATCCATCATGGAACTCTTGTAGCATTCTCTCAATCTGATTTGTACCAATGCATCTCAAAGCAAAATGCCATTGATATCTTTTCTAAACAAAACACCATTAATAAGCACAAAAGGAATGACCTACAATATAAAATACCTCCTCTTTACCTTGCTCATTTCTGGAAGGAAAAGGCCAGTCTGCAGGAAATGTATTATGCTCTGAGTCTAGCAAGGAGTGGGTATATTAATATTTTCTTCTTGATCATTCTAGAATTAAAACAACTTCTTCTTGGTTGTCCTGCAGCACCAAAACAACATCCTTTCCTTTGCTTGCTTCAATTGGTTGGCTCAAGGATAATTGCTCACACAATCCTCTTCCATAGACCAGCTTGGTGACCTTGATCTCAATTTCATACTCCATGACACGATTGATCCACCCAACACATTTTTCATTCAAATCCTTGTTAAGAAGGAAGTCTTTAATGCCCACGTGGGATACCAAAAATGGATCTTATTTTTTGAAACTAGATGCTTAAAATTCTTCAAGATTCTAATCACTACAAGAATGTTCTTCTCAATGAAAGAATACCTCATTTCATAATCTACCAGGCTTTGGCCGAAGAAGGCAACTGGTTGCTCTATTTTTCTTTGTTTTGTTGCACCAAAATTGCAGAGATTGTATCACTTCCAGCAAAGGCATAAAACATGAAGTATTTGGAGAAATATGGGTTTATGAGGGTTGGAGCTCATGAAATAGCTTCTTTGATCACCTCAAAACTTTCCTTCCTTCAACTATCCACTTGAATGCCACACTCTTCTTCAACATCAACGTTATTGGCTTGACAAGAGCAACAAAGTCTGGAACAAACCTTCTGACAAAATTGATTCTTCCTAAGAAGCTTTGAAGAGATTTCTTATGGCTTGGCAATGGCAATGCTTTGATTGCTTCAACTCTCTCTGGGTCAATTACTAACCCTTCCTTGGAAACAATGTGGCCTAGAAGTTTTCCTTCATGGGCCATGAATATACATTTTTAGGATTTAGGGATATCCCAAATCTTCTACACCTCTGAAAGACTTGTCTCAAATGAAATAGATGGTTTGCTACATTTTTAGAAAACACAGTGATGTCATCAAGGTAAATCAGAACTATTTTATTGATCAATCCCTTGAATGCCATATCCATTTCCCTTTGGAAAGTGGCTCCAGTGTTAGACAATCCAAATGGAATTTTCTTGTATGCATAGGTTCCCATTTAGTGGTGAAGGCTGTTTTGAACTGATCATCTTCCTTCACCATGATCTGATTGTACCCTGAATAACCATCCAACAATGAAAACCTCCTAGAGCCAACAACAACTTGCAAAATCTGCTCCATAGATGGAAGTGGGTAGTGGTCTTTGAGGGATGCTCTATTCAAATCTCTAAAGTCTACACAAAGCTTGATTTCCCCACTCTTCTTTCTAACTGGAACCAAGTTGGAAACCCAACTTGAATGCTTGATGGGGAATATGATACTTGCCTCTATTAACTTGTTCAATTCCTTCTTCATTAGAGGCTCAATGTGTGGGTTGACTGGCCTTTTCTTTTTCCTGATGGGCTTAGCATCTGGATCTAGTTCAATTGTGTGTTGTGCTAGCTTGGGATTGAAACCTCTCAAGTCTTCATAGCTCCAAGAAAATACATCTAGGAAATCTTGGCAAAGTTGAGTGAACTCATACCTTTCTTGCTTGGTTGCCACTTTGCCAATTTGAAGTGCTTTGCCTTCTCCCATGGGGATAGGCTCTGAATCTTCTCCTTTGACTTGGATGTTAGCTTTCTCCTTTCTAAGCTGATCATTAGGATTGAAAATAGACTCTAAAGTCACAAGTCCCTTTGGCAGTTTGTTTGTTTTTAGTTGCACCACTTGATCACCATACTGTTGTTCTAACTTTTCCTGATTCTTGGCTGAGAACTCAGCCTCTTCTTACAAGAAATTGATGATTTGTTGGTCACTTTCAAACACTTGCCAACTTGTATTATTGTCTAGCACTGATGGACTCATAATCACATGGATGTTTGGCTATGTTTTATCTCTTTTAATGCTTTCCACCACATCAAACGTTGCTCTAACTCTCATAAGCCTATCAACATCCTAGTTCTCTTTCCTAGGGATGAAGTTGATGTCAAATGCCTCAAAATCCTCAATGAGGTCCCAAACCCTGTTCTTATAACTCTTGAGCATATAATTCTTTGTAGAATGATGCCCTTTAACATGATTTACTATCAAATCACTATCACCAAAGACCTATAGATTTCTAATGCTTTTCTTGTTTGCCTAATGAAGTCCATGAACCAAGGCTTCATATTACATAGTGTTATTATAGTATGCAAAAAATGAAATGAAAGCTGAATACTACTTAATGCCTTGAGGTGAAACCAACATTGTACCACCTCCTAGCACTTTATCGCTTCTCGATCCATCAAATAAAATTTTCCTTATCTCATTATCATCTTTTTGTTCTTACTTGGTGATGCTAGGAAGAGGAGGATTCTCTTCATGCAAGCAATAGACTCCTAGCTCAGATTATTCTATTTCCTTGTAGGGATCAAAAGCATGCACCTTGTTTTCCCACTCATCAAGAGTCAAATCTGGAATGCCTCCAACCTTGGTGTCAGCTTCATGTGTGCTTGGATAGTCTTCTTGGTCAAAAGCTTGAACAATTTGCGTTGATTGGGCTTGGAGTGTGAGGTTCAATATGGAAATTGGAAATAGGCTCAGATCTGATTATTTCTTTTGCTCCATACCTTGTTCTAAACAGCATATGTGACCAATCAATAGATAGGTAGCCTCCAATTCTAGCTGTGAAATCCCTTGACAAACATATGGCAAAGAGTGGTGGAAGATCAATCACAGACACATCTTGTAAAACCGTTACATTTGGGCATGCATGCAAGGTAAGGCTTAGTTCCTTGATGATTCCAATAGTTGATACTGTTGTCCCATCTAATTGCACTACTCCTTTGAGGACTGGCTCATATTTTATGCCCAATTGATCAGCTATCTACTTTGGCATCACTGAACTACTTGCCCCTGAATCTATCATGCAATTGTGCACCAAATGTTTCCCAACAATCAATGACACATAGAAGGGTGGGGGCTTCAAATTCTTACCTTGCTACCCTCCATGGTTTCCTTCAGGCTGAGTTGCATTGGTGAGTACCTTCTCTTGCACATGAGGTGGCTGATTTGAGGTTGACCAATTCTTCATGGTAGCTTGTAAGAGATCCCTTTGTCCTGGAATGGAAAGTGATTCCCACATAGATATGTTCACATTGGTCTTCTTCATTTGTTCAATGATATTAAATGGGGATGAACCATCTCTTTTCTGCCCTTTGGCCTACACATTATTTTCTTGCACATGAGCTACAATAGTTGGTATTTGAGCTGGTCTAGAAGTTGGCTTGGGCTGCCCTTGCACATTTGGAGCTGCATTTTGCTTGCCAACACCTTGTGGAGTGATGGAAGGTTGTGAATCACTCGAGTTTGGTGGTTGTACCTCTCCAATGTTCCTCTTCTTAGACCTTGTATTATCTGCTACATTTTGAGGAGGTATTTGATTCATCCCACAGAAATATTCAGCCTGCCAATTCACAAGTGTGGTCTCACTTGGAGCTACCCCTTGTTGAGATGTTCCTTGTTGCTGATCTATTTCTTGACTTGCTTCACTCTCTACACCAGTTGTTGTCACCATCAAAGCTTGGTTCAAAGCACCATTGAAGCACATAGATTGGTTGTGAGGTTCATTTCATGGGAAACACCAATCATATTCTTGAGCCATATTATTTTGTACTGGCACTAGGGCTCTTGATGTAGATGCAACATTAGGATTATAGGGCTAGAAAGGTCTATTGGTAGGAGGCCTAACTTGATTCTGATTTGCAGCTTGCAAGGGTGGCCTATTAGGCTGAAATGGTGGTCTATTGGGTTGATCTTGAGGCTGATAAGAAGGCCTAAAACCTTGAGCTTGCTACCTCTTAAGTGTAACCAGCTCATTACCCAAATTTTGCAATTGTTTCATGACCTCTTGCAGCTCATTTGAGGCACTAGAAGATGAAGTAGAGGTTTCATTTGAACTCTAATTTCTGGGAGTGGGAATGGGAGCTAATGTAGGTGCTTGGCTAGTACTTGGGATTCCTAAATCTAGATATAGAGGCATGGGTGGTCTAGGTGCAAGTTTACTAGCCTGTATTAAACAATTCTTAGCCCTAATGGAGATACTATAGGTTGCAGGCAAGGTTACACCTCCCATGGATTGAATCAACATTACAATATCAAAATTTAAATCTTTGAGAAAGTAAAGGAAAGAACCTTCAGCTATTGTTGGTCTCATGGCCAATGGGATTATATCCCAAGTTATTTGAAATATGAAGTTGAAGTCAGTTAGTTGCTCATTAGGAGCCCTCTTGATAGTTGTCAGCTGCTCCAATAGGGACAAGTTATCCCCCTTTTCTCCAAATTGGTCATGGAGGGTTGTGCATAGATTGTCCCAACTTGTGATAGAGCCTACTCTCAGACTTTTGAACCATTGCAAGGCTTTTCCTTTGAAGGAGGATGCCAATAACTTGATAGCAATATCCATTTCAGAAATCTCATGAATTGTACAGACATTTGCAATGTCCTGGACATGGTCACCAGGAGTGGTCTGATTTTCTCTAGTAAAAAATGGAATGCTCTTTAATGCTGCAACTGGTACTAGATTTTGTGCATTGAGAGCAAGTGGGATGCTTTGCTAGTAAAGTTGACATAAGGATTTGGTTGTGCCATTCTGATTGGCCTGAGAACTCTTGTTGATTGGATGAAAGGTCTACCAGGTGGAGGAGTTGATAGAGTTCTATTTGGTGGAGATGGAGATCTTTGAATCCTTCTTCCTCTCTCTCTTCTTTCTGGGGACAAGTGGAGATAGACAAACAATCCTTCTTCTCTTGTTCTTGACCTTGTTTGGATTCTTCTCATGAATCTTCAAGCTTGAACTACTGAAACTAGTTGATCTTATCCTTTTGGAGTCGCTTAGATGTGTAAATCAAGGCTCTTTTAAGCAAGAAACTTGCAAAAATACACATCAACTTTGTTGCAATGAAGATGAAGACCTCTAAGGTCCCACTGGGTGTGCCAAAACTGTTAGTGCAGAATCATAGCACCCCTGGATGTTTCTTAGATTTCTAGTTTGATAATGGGCATCCAGTGTGATTGCACGACATTAATATTTTTCCTCAAGTGTGGAACTTGCAAAAAGGGAAACAACTCTCCGAGGTTAAAGGATGGTTCCTATCCTCTCTGTTTATGTGCACGCATTCATTTGTAGATGATCTATTCTAAGTCCTACTATAATTTTTCCAAGGGACCAAGGTGAAGAAGAAGTTTAAAAAAATAATGAAATCTAAGCTAATGGAGGTGATGCACCGAGGAATGATGAACTCCCACTCTATTGTTAAACACAGACCATAGAAATAATGCAACTTGATGCACAAATAACCAGATTTGTAAATGAAAAGATCAGAATGAATGCAATGGAAGTAAGAAAGGGGATGGAAATCACCCATATGCTTATTTTATTGCTCCACAACGTTTATACAAAGCATTACAATGGCCAAAAGGCATAAATTTGTATTTTATAGATCTATGGAAGGTTTGAAAACTCCAAAAACACGTTGTAGTAAAGAGAGAAAGGGAGATACAAAGAAAAAAATTTCCAACCATTACAAAGAATGAATCCTTTCCATTTATAGCCGAAGCAAGAGAGAGAAAACAAAAGGGGAAGAAAATCTAATCTTTTCCTCAACTAGTACTCATTAATATCTTTCAAATCATCCTGCAAAATCATTAAATTGATTCTTCTTTTTCACCGCATGCCGGAAAAGAAAAAATAGAAAATGGAATAATTGTGATGTCTTTGAAGTAATCTGATCTTGCATTCAAGGTGTGAGAAGACATTCTAGGGTTTTTCCCCATCAAATCGAGCTGATTCTCCATCCTTGGCGTGCTGGAGAAGAAAACCATGGGATTCGAGCAAAAAATGACTTGTTCAAAGCAATCTGATATGCATTGAAAGTGTGAAAGATGTTTTTCACATTTTCTTCATTGAAATCCAAAAAACATGATGTTTTTATGCCTTCAATGCATAGAGGGATCGAGATATTTCCAAAAAAATTGATTTCATCCAAATCTGATCTTGGAATCGAAAGATATGCCCTCTACAATTTTTTAGGTGAAACAGGAAAATTTAGGTCAAAAATCAGGTCGGCGGGCCAAAATCTAACATTTTCCCCTTTTTTGCAAATTTGGAAAATTTCAAAAAAATATCCACGGCCCCGCTAAATCGATGACATGTGGTACTCTCGATTGGTTAGCTGGTCCCAAAATAAAATTTTGCTCCTTCTAGCCACATGAGGGAAATTTTCCGAAGGCCTTCGCGGGTGAAATATCCACCGCTGATGTGGACACATGGCACGTTCGATTGGGCATGGAAATGTGGCTCTATTCTTTCTCTTTGTATTTTTGTAACTTTGGCAAAAATTCTAAAATTCTCCCGAGGCCCCGATCTCTATTGATGAGTGGACACGTGGCACCTTCTTATTCGTTGATGGGATCGCGGGCTCATTTCTTACCTTCAACCTTTTTGGCCAAAAGGTTAAAAACTTATCTTTCTTTAATTCCCGTAAATGAGTAGACATGTGGCACCTTTTGATTGGTCGGTGGGATTTGTTTCTATTTTTCCTTTGAGAAATTTTGACAAAAGCCAAAAACTTTAAAGTCCTTCCGCCACCCACCGCTCCACCTTGACATGTGGCATCTTTTGATTGGTCATGGGCCTTAAAATTTTTCTTTTCCTTCACTGATCATTTGGGCCAAAATTTGACCTTAGAGTTTTTCCAAAAAATGGTTAAGTTCAAATAACTTCTCTGCAGACTGCCAGACGTAGTTCCCTCGCCATGTGTCTCCTTCTCGTTCGATGCGGGGATGCGGCTGAATTCACACCCTTAAATTTTTTAGAAAAGAGAGGGAAAAATTCCTAACTTTCATCCACGATGCCAACTTCCGCCAATGACGTGTCACTCTCGATTGGAGTGGAAACTTGACCTTCTTCCTTCCACTTCCCTTTATTAGATCCGTGGGTAGATTTTTGACTTTAAACTTTTTCCCAGAACGATAAGCTCCAAAACATTCTCCGTGGCCCCACGAGTGCACTTCATTCCTTCACCGGGTCCGAGGGCCAAGAATTAAATTTTTGGCTTTTATTCAAAAGGGTTAAGTCACAAGGCTTTCACCGTGCCCCGCCGATGCATTTTAGAAACCTACGGCCCGAGGGCTAAAGTTAACTTTTTCACATTTTGGCAAAAATGCTTAAGTGTTTGAAAATATCCCATTACTCGCCAATCTAGTTCCTACCTGGCCACATGGCACCTCCTAATTGGCTGGAGCCAAAATATTCTCCTTCGCGGGCGCACGGGTTGGGAAATGAACTTCATAATTTAGCCCCAAAAGAGGCTAAGTTCCAAATTTCTCCCCACGGCACTGACAATCCGCCAAATTTCCTTGGCAAAATTTCCTCCTTAGGCCCGCCGGCCCACTTTGGGAAAAATTTTCTTACAAACTTTCCAAGCCATAACTCAAAAAATACAAGGAGTTAGGAGGACTTCTTTACCTTTATGGAAAGGGGAAGAAAAATCCTATTTGATGAAGCAATACCCAGAAAATTTTGAGTGCCAAAAATCCATGAAATTTGAGATGAAGTAGAAGGAAGGAGGAAAATAAGATAAGTTGTCAAAAATCAGCATGGGCTTATTTTTGATAATAGGCCCTTGGGATTAAAGATTCCCAATTTCAAATTCTAGGTCAACAAGGTTTTCAACTTCCTCCAACAAGAAGAAACAAAAGAGCTCCTTCTACAAGCACACCCCTACAGAAGACCTAGCTTTTGGGAGTGATATTTCTCAAGCACAACTTAGCCCTAATCTCGATGACCTAATTCTTGTTGTGTTTCAGTTCCACTTCAAGCAATTTTCCTAAGGATGGCAGCTCCATTGCCTTGAGGAAAACAATTTGGGCATATTTCCTCCCTCAACCTTTGCATGAGTTACCTAGGGGTAATAGAAATAACTTTCCCAAGTTCAAAGGTAATGGCAATGTGCATTCGATGAGCACATTGCAGCCTTCATAGTTTCATGTGGAGTCCTAGGGGTGAACATGAGGATGTATTTTGTTAGGATTTTTGTGGAGAATTTGCAAGACAATGTTGCAAATTGGTTTTACCATCACCCTACCTAGACTATCACTAATTGGACTACCATGAGAATTGCATTTGAAAACTGTTTCAAACTTGTAAAGGATTTGCATGCTTTGCTAGCCTGCATTTCTCAAATCAAGAAGGAATCACATGAGCTAGTGAGAGAATTTGTATCCAAGTTGAACAAGTTGATTAACAAGATTCCAAAAAACACTTGGCCTATGGATTAGATTCAAAAATGCTTCTTCTTGAATGCTCAATTTCTTGAAGTGAGTTGTGCCCTTAGGAAAGCTAATCTTGCAACATTGGAGGCTAATCAGAGATTGGTTGTTAGTGTTGAATATGACTTAATCATGTCTTAAAATCGAAGAGAGAATATTTCAAATCCAAAACATCATCTTCTTCTTCTTATTCTCATAGAGCTAATGTAGACCAGTTGGTACAAAAGCTTACAAATGACCTCATTTCCCTTAAGAAGCAATTGGCTCAACATGCTCCATATCAAGATGTTCCAAGGAATAACTTTCAACCTAGGAACCGTTTTCCTTCTTCTCAAATCAGGTTGGCAATTGAAGGTGCCTCGTTAATGCCACTTGTGAGGTTCTTGAACCTGATGATGAAGATGAGAATGAGCTATATTATGAACAATAAGATGAAGTTGATGAATAACTAAAGGATTGTAGCGGATCTCAAGTCCATTTTCTCACCATTGAGAGTGTAGATGAGGAGGTGAATATGATGATGTAGTGGCAAGGATGAATAATGAGTCATATACTGTCATGACCGAAGAGAAGATCAACAAAAAGGAAAAATTGGTACAACCTACTAAAATATTTAAGGAGTACCGCATCACCATTCCGAGTGATTGCAAGGAGAGGAGCTTCTATTCCCACTACTTCCACACACAAGGTAAGCTCGCTAGTATTTCTTCTTCTTCCTCTACTTCTAAAGCCTCTTTTCCTCCAAATGATAACGCTGATAGTTCAAAAGTTTCTTCTTCTAATAATAATGATATCCCATCCACATATGGATCTTTTGACATTATTGACCACCTAAAAAATACCAAGATTCATATTTCAGAGGCTGAGTTTTATCAAACCCATCCAAAAGCCTTTGCCAAGATGGTTAATTTTGTCAATTCTAAATCCAAAACCCCATCACCTACTTCTAAATGTCTCTTTCCCACTCCTTCTTCCTCACCTCAACCAAGCCTTGTGGCTGTAGTCACTTCACCCAATGAAAAAATCAAACCTTTCTATGTGACTCTCCTCATAGCGGCCACAAACTTAGTAATTGTGTCATTGATTCTAGTGCATCAGATAATGTAATGCCTGTCAAATTGGCTCATTCTTTAGGCCTAACCCTAACCTACACCTATGGCTCTTGCTATTCCATGGAGAGTAGAGAAGTGCCTTTGGTTGGGAGAATCAAGGATGCACAAGTAGCTTTTTCTTCTTTACCAGAGAAGAAGGTTTTAGCCACCATCTTGGTTGCTGACATTCCACCTTCATATGGCATGCTGCTGAGTAGGAACTTTTTCAAGGATGTAGGAGGTGAAATCCAAATGGATTGGTCACATGATTTGATCCCTGTTAATGGAAAGATGAAGAAGTTGCTTCTTGAGAAACAAAATGAATATATTGTGCAAAAGACAGATGATCCAAAAGCACAAATTATTTATGAAGACATTGGGCATGGGAACTACATGATCATGTCACAAGATGAGACAAGTATTCCAAAGGGAGTGTCACTTGATCCTTATGGTATTTGGACCTTGGAATTTGATGGGAGTTGTTCTTCAGCTAGTTTTGGAGCTGGTGTGGTGCTGATCTCTCCTGAGGGTAAGATTCATCCTTTCTCTTTCAAGCTTCAGTTTGAAAATACCGATAATACTGTTGAGTATGAAGCCCTCATTCTTGGGTTGAGCATGGCAAAAGAGTTGGGGGTTAAAAGCCTTCTTTCTATTAGAGATGTAGAGCTAATAGTAAATCAAGTCGAGATCTTTATCAAGTCAAAACTACAAGGTTGAAGCACTATAAGAATCTAGTCCTGGGATTCATTTGAGTTCCTTGATGCCTTTTCCATCGAAGTTGTGCCAAGGGAGAAGAACACTAGAGTTGATTCTCTAGTTTTTCAGGGTCCTTGTTGATACCTCATCCTGACTTCTCTCAAGAAAAATTCACTATTGAGATGATTCATAGACCTAGTGTGCCTGATAATGCAAATAACTGGTAGGTATTTAATGATGATCAACATTTTCTTTCCTTCTTGGAGCTTAGGGACAATTTTGATCAACTATACTTTGAAGGAAGTAGCAATATTCCTAGAGAATGTGTATCATCCAATGAGGAAGGTGTCAAGGAGGAGATGGATCAAGATGGATGCATTAAACTGAAAGGTAACAAGATCCCTAAGGGTTTGGTAAGTTTAGAGGAGCTCTTTGATAAGCATGATAGATATGTCAAGTCTAAAACTTCCAAGGGAGCTCAATAATCTACTGAGATTGAAAAATTGAATATTGGAAGCCTTGATGAACCAAAAATGGTGAACATTGGAAAGTACTACACTGGGAGGAGAAAAAGAAGGTGGTAAATATTCTCAATAGGTATGTTGATGTCCTAGATTACTCTTATGATGATCTAAAAGCTTTCAAAGATAAAGAAATGCAACATTTTATTCCTCTTAAACCGGGATCAAGCCTTTCAAACAAAATAAAAGGAAGTAAAACCAAAATATTGCCGACACCATCTTCCAAGAGATACAAAAGTTGTTAAAGGCAAAGATCATCTTTCCCATTCACCATTCAACATGGATTGCTAATATTGTACTTGTCAGGAAGAAAAATGGTGAGATTCGGATCTGTGTTGACTTCATAAATCTAAATCAGGCTTCTTTGAAGGATAACTACCCCCTCCCCATGATGGAATAGGTGTTGCAAGTTGTCACAGTGCTCATAAATGCTATCCATGCTGGATGGATTCTCAGGGTATAATCAAGTAGAGGTGAATACTATAGATCAGCACAAGACTGCCTTTACCACCCCTTGGGGTACATTTTCCTACAAGAGGATGCCCTTTGGTCTCATCAATGTTGGTGCTACTTTTCAGAGGGCCATGGACTTGGATTTTGGTAGTTTGAAGGGAAAGTGCATTATGGTGTACTTGGATGATTTGACTGTGTTTTCCAAAACCAGGGCAGATCACTTCCAACACCTAGAAACAATCCTGCAAAAGTATAGAGAACATGGAGTCTCTTTGAATCAACATTAAAATTTTCCTCGCTTATTTCTATTTTATTAATGTATGTATTAGGAATAGGATGTTGTTAAGTATAATTAGTAGTGGCGCCCAATAGAAGATAATGGGCTGGCAAGATCGGTGCAGTCTTGCTAATAATGTAGAGTACGGTAATAGTCAAAGTAAAATAGGAATGGTTTTAAAAGTAAATATTTGTCATAAGTGGTCCGGTAATGTTAAAATGTCAAAGTTGGGATAAGTAGAGAAGTAGGGTCTACATGATTAGGAATTAGAAATATTATATTTGTAATAAGGACAAAGAGTGATGTCATAAATATTTTGTATATTTTATTTGTGGAAAAGTCTAAAAAGGTGGAACCCATGTGAGATGATAAGGTTTATCTTATCTTAGAAGATAAGCCTACATGTAAAGGCAAGAGTTTAGGCATGGAATATGATTGGCCGGAAGAGATTTCCTATCCTATCTTAGAGATAAGGTGGATAAGCCTGAATTCCTATAAATAAAGAGGTCACCCCCCCTCATTTAGCATAGAGAGAAGTAGTGAGAAATATTGTATGAGTAAGTGTGTAAAGGAAGCCATCATTTTGAAGGTGTGTTAAAGAAGCCATTAAGAGGTGTAATTGTGAAGTTTCTCCCATAGTTATTGTTTGAAGGCAAGTGAAGTTAATAACACTTGAAGAACCTCATGGGTGAGATTGTAACAATTTCATGTTGATATTATAATTTACACTGATATTTCAGATTTATCATTATTCCTTCTTATCATAGTCTATGGTATTCTTGTGTTATGTTTGTTGTTGTGTTTCCAGATTACATCCACCAAACTAAGAGTTGTGCATTAGTTAATAATCATAGCACGAGGAGTTCCCAGTGAAGAATTATCATAGTGCCGGATTGGTGTTGACATTTTGGTTCATTGCAGGACCATTCCTCATTGGTGGATTTTTTGGAGAAATATTCCCACTTAGTCAGAAAATATTTGGAGGGTAACCTTGTTTTTACTGTGCATAGTAGTTACCATGGTAAAGTCACTTTTTGTCATGAATAGTATTTACCCCAGTAAAGTAGCTTTTTACCGTGAATAGTATTTACCACAGTAACTTCACTTTTTATTGTGAAT
Source organism: Taxus wallichiana var. yunnanensis (assembly GCA_018340775.1). Taxonomy (NCBI): domain Eukaryota; kingdom Viridiplantae; phylum Streptophyta; class Pinopsida; order Cupressales; family Taxaceae; genus Taxus; species Taxus wallichiana. Next base: position 695,385,216 of record CM031238.1, read on the forward strand.
AGTGTTTACCACAGTAAAGTCAGTTTTTACCGCAGTAGCTTCACTTTTTATGGTGAATAGTGTTTACCACACTAAAGTCAGTTTTTACTGTAGTAAGTCAAGTTTTACCATAGTTTACCGTGGTCATTTCTATTTTCTATTATAGTGATTCCAATTATTTGTGCACATAAGTCTTGTTGATTGTACTTGTGGGTTGGTATTTCACTATGGTTACTTTTGGAAACGGGAAGATTCCTATTTTTTCAGCCTAATCTAATGAAGATGCTTCCTCTTTCATTCAAGAGTTTAAACGATCTTGTATTTGTAATGGCCTTATAAGAAGGGAACAATGGACTGAATTTTTTCCTACCTTTTTGGATGGTTCAGCCCTTAGGTGGTTTGAAACACTAGGTGATAATGTGAAAAACTCTTGGGATTTATTAGTGAAAGTTTTCTTGAAGAATTTGGTGAACAATGTAAATATGCAAATCTCATTATCGATATCACAAAGCTAGCCCAAGGAGAGAAGGAGAAGATAAGGGATTATCATGCTTGTGTTATAGAGCAAGGAGGAAACTCGATGCATAGATCCGGAAGGAAGGATTAGCGGATGGGTTAATGAATGGCGTGGATAATCTCCTCTGTAAGCACTTCATTCTTGGGATGAAGCTAGAGATCAAACAACGAGTGAAGTATGACCACCAGCTACCATCGAATAAGCAAAAGAGATTGCAAGAAGGCAAGAAAAAATCATGGAAGAGGATCCCAAAGAAATTATTGCTAAAGTAGAGCCTACACAAAGCACCTTTGGTCCGAATCCACAACCACTCTCGGTGAGCACAAATCTTTCTCCTAGTACATCTACCGAGTATCAAAATCTACTTAGGAAGATGGGTCGCTTAACTATTAATCTTCTTCAAGGAAAAGAATTTGGTTCTCGAGAGAGGAGATAGAGGTCCAAAAAGAAATAATTCTCAAGTTGTATGTTATGGTTGTTATAAAAGGGTCATTATAAGTATAATTGTCTAGATAGATATTCTACATCAGTACAAGAGATAATGATAAAGGAAATCACCTTTGAATTCTTTTGATGTAGTAGATAAGAGCATAAATAATGAAGTAGATGTGTTTGTAAAAAAGAAAGAAAGAAAAAGATAACCAAGATGGAAATGATCCTAAGAAGATGAAAGGAGAAACTAGTAAGAAACATAGGAGAAGAAAGTTGGGTGTTGTAGATTTTCTCGATTTCACAGGACAAGGACCATGCTCCATCTTAGATGATCTTTCCAAAAGGCCTGCAAATATTACATATGGTCAACTCTTGGGTATATCTTCGAGAAGAGGCGGAGCTGCGAAGTGGACTCAATGCTCACCGAGGAAGGAGGTTGAGGTCCCTGTTTTGGAGGTAGAGGTGGATCCCTACACTCCACAAGCTAAGGTATTATATAATGGTATTTCAATTCATGATGTATTAGTTGATGGAGGTGATGTAGTTAATGTAATGACCGAGTCCGTAATGAATATGTTGGGTTTAAAATTAATCGCCCTCAACACTTATGTTAAGGTCATTAAATAAAGGAAAACTAAACCAGAAGGTGTAGTCTCAAATGTGGCAATATCTGTTATGGGTGTTGTATGTGTGGTAGACTTTTAGGTGATGAAAAATGGTACTGTTGTGTACCCAATGTTGTTAGGAAGACCATGGCTAAGGAGAGTTCATGCAAGAAACTACTGGAATGAAGGCTTCATGACACTTGGACATGGTAGAGAGAGGGTGAAGATAAACGTGATCCCTCGGCATCATAAGGCAGAACTTGTGGATTCAAGTGAGGAAATTGATGATTGGACATCTTATAATTACTCGAGTACTAGTGAAGTGGACATTGAAGATGAAGAAATTGAGGTTGATGTTTCGGTCATGGATATCCTTCCAGTCACACCGAATCATGATCCCATAAAATTATCTGAAGAAGAAATTGATGATCATCTCCAACAAATAAATATTGGTGATGTTGTGATGGAGAGTGAGAAGGAATCCTACCTCCAGCTCTTTCGAAGGTACATACACATATTCACTTTTGATTCTAAGGAACTCTATCAAGTAAGTTGGGTAGAACATTCTATTGAGCTAGTAGATGGTGCTAAGCCCATAAAGAAAATGCCATATAGAATGAATCCTAATTTTTCCAAGACTGTAAAAGAAGAAATAGATAAGTTACTTGATGCAGGATTTATATTTGTTGTGGAGAATTCAGAATGGGTTTCTCCCATTGTGATCTCAATAAAAAAGAATGGGAAGCTACACATTTGTGTTGATTATAGGAAGCTCAATAAGGCAACAAAGAAGGATCATTACCCTCTTCTATTCTCAGATCAGATTTTGGATGAAGTAGCTGGCCAGGAGTGCTATAGTTTTGTTGATGGATATAACATATACAACCAAGTTCGTATAGCAGAGAAATATCATTTGAAGACCACATTTACCACTCCTTGGGGAATGTTTGCTTATAGAGTTATGCCTTTTGGGTTGTGTAATGCTCCAGAACGTTCCTAGTGCTTGATGAATAGGGTGTTTGAACCCTACATTGGGAAATTCATCAGAGTATTTCTTGATGATTTTTACATCTATGGGAGCAAGATGGACCACCGCACTGAGATGGAGACAACATTTCAAAGGTTAGATGAAGCACAAGCCTCACTAAACCCTAAAAAGTGTGTCTTTGGATGTTCTAAAGGTGTTTTGTTAGGGCATGTTGTATCTAGAGATGGTATTGCAAATTGATCTTGATAAAGTTTCAAAATCAAAGAGTTACCATTTCCTATGAATAGAAGTAAGTTGAGATCATTTTTAGCCCATGTGGGTTACTATAGAAGGTTCATCAAGAATTTCTCAAGCATTACACAACCACTAACCTAGTTCTTGAAGAAGGGTGTTACTTATGAACAAGAAATAAGGCGCATGAAGCTTTTGAATAATCAAGGAAGCCCGGTGTCTTCACCCATTTTAAAGAACCCAGATTGGAGCAAGCCATTCATTGTGTATCTTGATGCCTCGGATGTAGAACTAGGAAGTACTGAGCCAAAATGATGAAAATGAGAATGATCATCCAATTTACTTTGGGAGCAAACAAATGAGCAAATCTTGAGGTAAATTATATTATAACTAAAAAAAAGAGGCTCTAGCTATAATTTTTGTTGTAAAGAAGTTTAGAAATTACTTGCTAGGGCAGAAATTTATAGTTGTAACAGATCATCAGGCTCTAAAATATATTGTCAATAAGCCTAACCCATCAGGGAGGATAGCAAGATGGATAATTTTGCTACAAGAATTTGAATTTGATATTATAGATAGGCCAAGAAAGAAGCATGTCAATGCAGATGCACTCTCTCGAGCCTATGATGGTTTAGGTTCACCTTGTGATGATGATGATTTCCCATATGTAGCATTGTTGTCTCTTGACACAATCCGTAGTGAATACATAGATATTTGGAATTATCTAAATGAATTTAAGTCTCCTGATGGTGCCAATGCAAAGACTAAGAGGAAGATTACTCAAGCCATTCGTCTATATTCTATTCTACATGGAGTAGTATTTGAATAGGACCTGATGGACAGTACAAGAGGGCAGTTGGACGTGATCAAGGGAAGGAGCTGATAGAAGAATTCCACAATGGTACATGTGGAGGACACTTCTCTAGACAACTTACAGCAAGAAGGATCTTGGACGTAGGTTATCACCGCCCACTCTTTTTAGAGATTGTTATAATTATCAGAAGACATGTAAGACTTCATCAGTGCCATTATGCCCTATTCTTCCACTTGGTCCCTTTGAAAAGTAGGGAATAGACATTGTAGGTCCACTTCCAACTACCCCACGCCAAAATAAGTATATTATAGTTGCCACAGATTATTTAACCAAGTGGGTTGAATCTAGGCCATTGAAAATAGCTTCCATGGATGAAGTGGCAAGGTTCATATATGAATGCATTGTCACCAGATTTGGTTGCCCATTAGAAATCAGTAACAGATCAAGGAAGCCACTTCATTAATGAGGTGGTAGAAGCTGTAGTCAACAATTTTTCTATTAAGCACAGGGAAGACAACAACATACAAGCCAAGCACAAATGGACAATTGGAACGAAATTTTTTTGTGTTGTGTCAAATTCTAGCAAAAAGATGTAGCCTTGCAGTACATAAGTGGGATAAAAGGATTCATGTAGCATTGTGGGAATATAGGGTAACATCAAAGTCGGTAACATGATAATCCCCATTTCAGTTGGCTTATGGCATTGATACGATTCTTCCTATTGAGTTTGATAATCCCACCGTGAGAGTTATGAAAAATGAAAGGATGGATGAAAGTGATACAAGATATAAGAAGAAAATGAAGCAGAAGGAATACTTTGATCAAAAGATCCATTGGTCTCCATTTCATGTGAATGACTTGGTTCTAGTATATGATTCTAGATACAAAAAAAGAAGATAGAGAAAATTTCTTCCAAAGTGGATGGGGCCCTACAAAATAGTAGTTGTGCATGAAAATGGTACATATCGACTGGAGGAATTGGATGGTACTCCCATTACAAAATGGGTCAACCATGACAAGTTAAAGATTTTCCAAGCACCAGCTTCAGAATGTCCATAAGAGTCTACTCCGAGGATGGAGTAGAAGTTAGGAAGGGGAAAATGTCGACATTAAAATTTTCCTCCGTAATTTCTATTTTATTAATGTATGTATTAGGAATAGGATGTTGTTAAGTATAATTAGTAGTGGCATCCAATAGAAGATAACAGCATCGTCAGTATGGTGCCGCCAATAATTTAGAGTATGGTAATAGTCAAAGTACAATAGGAATGTTGTAAAAAGTAAATATTTGTCATAAGTGGTCCGGTAATGTTAAAATTTCAAAGTTCGGATAAGTAGAAAAGTAGGGTCTACATGATTAGCAATTAGAAATATTATATTTGTAATAAGGACAAAGAGTGATGTCATAAATATTTTGTATATTTTATTTGTGGAAAAGTCTAAAAGGTGGAACCCATGTGAGATGATAAGGTTTATCTTATCTTAGAAGATAAGCCTACATGTAAAGGTAAGAGTTTAGGTATGGAATATGATTGGTCGAAAGGATTTCCTATCCTATCTTAGAGATAAGGTGGATAAGCCTTAATTACTATAAATAAAGAGGCCACCCCCTCATTTAGCATAGAGAGAAGTAGTGAGAAATATTTTATGAGTAAGTGTGTAGGGAAGCCATCATTTTAAAGGTGTGTTAAAGAAGCCATTAAGAGGTGTAATTGTGAAGTTTCTCCCATAGTTATTGTTTGAAGGCAAGTGAAGTTAATAACACTTGAAGAACCTCATGGGTGAGATTGTAACAATTTTATGTTGATATTATAAGTTACACCGATATTTCAGATTTATCATTATTCCTTCTTATCATAGTCTATGGTATTATTTTTTATGTTTGTTGTTTTGTTTCTTGATTACATCCACTAAACTAAGAGTCATGCATTAGTTAATAATCATAAGACGAGGAGTTCCCGTGAAGAATTATCATAGTGCCGGATTGGTGTTGATGAACCTAAAAAATTCAGTTTTTATGTCACTTTGAAGGAAAGATATTGATACACATTGTTTCAAAAGATGGAATTAAGATTGATCCAAAGAGAAATCAAGTCATCTAGCAAATCCTCTTCCCATAAGTAAGAGAGGTGTCCATTATTTCTTTGGTAAGATCAACTTCTTAAGAAGATTCATCCCCTGATTCTATAGAACTTACTATGAGCATTGCTCACATGATGAAGGGGAAGAAATAATTTGGTTGGTATCCACGAAGGAAAAGAAGAATTTTAGTACATCAAGAAATCTATTGCAAAGAATCTTGTCTTGGCGTGCCCGATTTTAGCATAGATTTCATTATATATTGCTATGCCACTTAAAATTCCCTAATTATTATGTTAACCCAAAAAGATGCTAAAGATCATGAGATAATTGCATTCATGAGTTATGTTTTGAAATCCCATGAACTTAAGTACACCATGATGGAGAAACATGCATTTACAGTTGTCAACGTTATCAAAAGTTTAGGTTTTATATTCTAAACTCTCATTCTATCAATCTTGTGCTTGATACAACAATCAAATAAATTCTTACACAACAAGAATTTGGAACCAAAAGGGGTAATTGGGTGGAAAAAGTGTAGGAATATGATCTAGAAATCAAACCAATAAAGATGGTTCAATGAAAGGGCCTGTGTGAACTCATTGCTGAGGGATTTGATAAAGAGCTGTCCAAAGATGAAGCTGATATCCTAGTTGTTCTCTTCCTTAGTTCTACAGATGAATGGTATGCTGACGTTGCATATTTCATTGCCTATGGTGAGTTTCCATCACACTTAACTACCAAGGAGAAGAGAGTCATCAAACTAACGTCTACACAATATGTTTTGTGGGAGAATGCCTTGTTAAAAAGAGGCATAGATGGAAGGTTTTTGAAATGTGTAGACAAGGAACAAAAGAAGAAGTTGTTATCTGATTTTCATGACCAAGCCTATGGAGGTCATTCCTCTTCTACTGTAACAACTCACAAGATCATTCATGCTAGTTATTATTGGCCAAATCTGTTTAGAGATGCATCAAAGTGGGTAGGCAAGTGTGAAGCATGTCAAACATTTGTTGGAAGACCTAAATTGGTTGCCTTGCCTCTTAAACCTATGGTGATTGAGGAACCTTTTCAACAATGGGGTCTGGATTTCATTGGAACACTCAACCCACCTTCTAGTGCTGGGCATACCCATGTGTTGACTGCCACAGATTACTTCACCAAGTGGGTGGAAGCCATTCCAGTCAAGAGTACTACTTTTGAAGTAGTATGCAACTTTATTAAGGAGAACATATTGATAAGGTTTGGGATACCAAACAAGATTGTGACTGATAATGCCTCCAAATTTTCTTCTACTAAGATGATGGATTTCTGTTATGGGTATGGAATCTCCCTTGATCATTCTTTAGACTACTACCCTCAAGGGAATGGAAAATCAGAATCAATGAACAAGAACCTTGTGACCATTGTTAGAAAGCTTGTAAATGAGTCTCGAGAGAAATTTTCATAAGAAATTGTATGATGTACTACTGGGATCATAGAATTACCCCTAAAAGAGAAATTGGAATGTATCCTTTCCAAGTGGTGTATGGTGTTTAGGCCCAACTACCATTACTTGGTTGAATTGCAAGATTTGCATCGATGAAAGCCATTGAAGATTCAAGTTTCAATAGCTCTTTGGACAAAATGATAATGTACCTTCAAAATGTGAATGAGGACAAATTACAAGTTGTTGATAGAATAACATCCCATCAATTGAAATTGAAGGCTTTGCTTGACAAGAAAGCCAAACCTAGAATCTTCCAAGTGGGAGAAATTGTGCCGTTCATGGAAAAGAGACATGAGCCTTGGGGAAGTTAAGGCAGAAGTTTAATCTGTTTTGGCTTGGTACTTCCAAGATAAGGAATTTTTTTGCTAAAAACTCCTTCTATCTTGATTATATGCATCGATCTCCTCTCCCACTTCCTTATAGTGGGTAGTACTTAAATTTTTTCAAGTCCTAGGTGACTAGGAAGTCCTTTTGTATATTATGTATAGTTGTTGTTTTTGGCTTGTTTCCCTTTCTTGTTCCTTGTTGTGTGGTGTGTTTTGTTTTGGTCTTCCTTTTGGTTTGTTTTGTTTCTTTTTCTGTCTTGTGTGTGTTGTCCCTAGTATTGGTTTTCCTTTGACTCTGGTTGCCCAATGGATAAGAAACTAGTCTTATTTCCTAGAGTGTTCTGCAGTTCTTGATCTTGCCTTGTCCCTTTATTTCAAGCCAAGTCATCCCAGAAAGAGCTAGCTATTTTCACCCTCAAAATTCCCCTCATTTTCAAGTCTAGACCTAAAATTTTGAGTTGGTGCCTTTGGAAAAGTGTTAAAATAGAGTATTTTAAAAAATTTACTTTATAATGAGTTAAAGATTCTTGGAACCTTCTCCATTGGATGGGAAATTTCTTCCCCTTTCCAAAAAGGTAAAGAAGTCCTTCTAACTCCTTATACTTTGTGAGTTATGGCTTCTTAGGACCTAAGATGGTGTTTTTGCGTAAGTAGGCCAACAGGCTTGAGAGTTATTTTGGAACTTTTGTATTTTGGTGAAAAGAACAGGTTGGAAATTACGAACTGCATGAGCCCACAGTATAAGTAAAAATAAAAATTCCCAAGGCTGTAACCAATCGGATGAGGACACGTCTCGATTTTAGGGTTGAAAAGTCAAAGCAGAGGTATGGGTTATCACAGAACTTTGAGTCTTTAAGTTTTTTTGTTAAAAATACTAAAAGGAATAAAGTAATCCATGACCCCACAACCAATCAGAAGATGCCACCTGTTTGAGTTGAAAATTTAAAGTGGAAAAAGTGGGCTCTTAGTGGAAATTTAAGTTTTTTGTTTTTGTAGTAAAAAGCATAAAAGTATGAAAGTAAACCACTTCCCGCAACCAATTACATGGTGCCACGTGTCGTGTTACATCATTGAAAATTCAACATCAAAGTGTGGATCATTGGAGCATTTTTGGAAATTTAGTTTTATTTCAAGAGGGGAGGTAAAAATCATAAAATGGTCCCTAATCCCGCCTTGGTCTTTTTCCGCCATTGAAACGTCAAATCAGGGAATCGGCCCGTGGAGGAATCTAAGTTTTGAGTCCTTTTTATGAAAATATTGAAATGTTTAAAGAGATGTGTTCTCCCATCTCCAATCAAATTATGCCATGTGTTCGCGTTGAAAAGTCAAATCGGCCCAGTGGACCAAAATGTCAAAAATTGCCAAATCTCCATAAAAGTTATAAAATGTTAAGGGATTGTTCATGTCTGATCTAATCATTTCCTACCACATGGATGGCTCAAATTTAAATTTGTAAAATCAAGATGAATGGCCCATATTTAAACTTGCAAAAGAAATGTAACAATTCTGATATGAAAATCTGGTTTTTTACGCCATTGTTATTTCTCTCAAATCTAGAATTTGAAAGTGTGCGATTGATTTGGAAAGTTTATAACCGTTTATTTCTTGCTTAATGAAGTTGTAACAAATTCTTGTGGGATATTTAATGGGATTTTTAATTCAACGTACGGGGTTGGAATTCGATAAGACAGGAATCTGTAATTTTGAACAGAAAGATAACAATACGAGGTTTTCCTTTCTTCCTCTTTTTCTCTCTCTTTCTTGGTTCGATTGGTAATCATTCAATATTTTCATGATGGAAAATGTGTGTTATTGGAAATATAATCCTCACAACTTTGTGTCTTTAGGATTCTATCTCGTTATAAACTTGAATGGTTCAATTTTGCAATTCATTTCACTCGATACATATTAGGGTTTTCTTTCTTTATCTCTTTTCGCTAAAAGTATTGCATTATTATGCCTCCTCATCTCTTTAAGTGTTTTATCCTCATGTGTTGATAAATCTCATGGATTAAAAGTCTTTTCAAGATATGTAGAAAACCACATTATGATGAACATTGTATATTTGTACATAAGTTTTGGTTGATTTCAATAAGGGAACCTCTCCCATTAAAGAGGAGGGACTTTCTTGTCCCGTGACTATGGTTTCATTCAAAGTAAAAATTTGAAACCTAACACCTTGGAATAGGCCATTCTAAAATTGTCTTTATTTTTTCCTCATCCATCCTCACCCGAAAAAAAAAAAAAGACTCTTATGAAGAAATCTCCACTTCTTTAAGTTTTCATATAGACTCTCTTTACGTAAAAGTCTAAAACAAATTTCATATGTAACAAGTGTTATTCGAATGTCTTACTAAATTTCAAAATATTATCAAAATAGACAACAAAAAACTTATAATTATATTCTTGAAGTAATCTATTCATCAGCCTCATGAATGTACTCGGTGCATTAGATAGCCCAAATGACATCACCATCCACTCATATAATCATTATTTTGTTTTGAAAGCCATTTTCCATTCATCCCTTTCATGTATCCAGATCTGGTAGTGCCCACGCCACAGTCAATCTTTTAAAATATCAAGATCCCGTGAACACATCCATAATATCATCCAATCTTGGAATTGGGAACTGGTACTTAATTGCGATCTTATTTATGGCCCCGTTGTCTACACACATTCTGCAGTCTCCATATTTTTTGGGAGTCAATAGTGCTTAGAGTTTCACATGGAATCATGATTTATCTAACCCTTTATGTATTAGATTTGTCACTTGTCTTTTAACTCTTCACTTTGTGTCGACTCATTCGATAGGTTGTCTTATTTGGAAGGCGGATCCTCGGATCAAATCAATATGGTTTTGAACATCTCAATTCGTATTTAACCCATCTTATAGCTTATCCGGTATGACATCTTTCTATTTTTTAGTACCTATTCCGCATAATAGGTATATTAAAATACTTTATTTCCACCTTCTTTTGACAATAATGCATAACACCATCCAACTTCTTGCATTTATGTGACAAACTCTTTTGTAGCCAATAATCCCTCACTCTTCTCTTCTTCCTTAAAGGGTAACAAGACAACCTTTACACTATTCTTACAAAAATTATATGTATTTTCCCTCCATCACGTGTAACCTTTTATCATATTTCCAAGGCCTCCTTAGTAATATATGGCATGTATCCATTGGGATAACGTCACACCACACCTCATCCTTGTAGGTATTCATGATAGAAAACTTTATAAGGCATATTTTATCTATGGTTACCTCATTCCATTTCTTGAACCATGATATACGATAGAGATATGGGTTCTTCTCACATTTAAGATTGTTTTTATTAACCATCACAGTTGAAACTATATTTTCACAACTACTACCATCAATAATAATTTTACATACCTTTCCTCCAGAGGTGCATCTTGTTCGAAATATATTTTTCGCAGCCATGAATCAAAGTACTCAACAAAATCATGTTATTTCTCCTTCCTTTGGATAATAATATTCCTCCTTATCATGAGGGTTTTACCCAAGTCTTCTAAAACCTCCATTTCATATTTCTCTTCATCTTGACTGATTTACTCCTGGTTGTTCTCCTTTTCATCTATCTTATGTAGGATAGTTCGTACACTCAAAAGATTTGTGACCCTCTTCACCACATTTGTAACATGTATATTTCATTTGGGGACTATTCCATCCCCTTCCTCCATTATAACCTATTCCCTTTGAAACTCCATACCTCTTTGGTAGTTACCACATCTTTAACCAAAATCTTCACGCCCTTTTGGATTAGAGGATTCACCTTTGTAGATTTAAATCTACCCTTCCTCTCATTGGAGATGATGATGGACCTCTCTTCACACCTCTTATAAAATTATTCATCTTTTTCTTTTATTATTAATTCAATGGGAGTTGATAAGCATCATCTAGGATATGGATCCGAAGCATACTTAGCTCATCTTGTATGATGTAAGTCAAACCATTTATATACCACGTATCCTTCATTCTTCAAAATCTCCATGTTTTACCTGATTGAAAAATTGTAAAATTCATCGGTATAATCGTTAATGCTTTGAGATCCTTCGTCTTATTTTGGAACCTTCAAAGAGTGTCCAGAGCATAATCTACTGGAAGAAAATTTTAATTCAGCTTATTTACCATTTTATTCTCCTTTTGGATCTTTCCCTTTCCATTCCTTTATCTTTAATTTTTGTAGGTGATCAAACCAGATCAATGCATGTATGACTAACTTAGTGCATGAAAACTTAACCTTCTTCTCCTATGAAAGGGTTTTCCACTCAATGAAGTTTTTCCATGCGAGTTGACTATTCAATAACCTCCTCTAGTCATAACCCTCCACCATAATCGGGAACATTAATATTAATGTCGTCACCCCGTCCCTTTAAATCCTGGATCAATCTCTCCTCAAATGGAATCTAATTCAGATCTTCTTCATATCTCTCATTTTATTATTCATCTCCTCCTTCATTCATTAATGAAGGTAATTCTTCAAGATATCACAATCTCGGTTTGCATCCCCATTTGCATGTCTCCTTCTAAGGCGGGTATCTTCTCCTATGAGCTCAAAAACTTGTCTTTGTAGCTTCTATATATTCCTATTCATCTGGGCATAACCTCCCATCCCGCATATAGCCATGATTATATAAAATAGAGTAAAAATTACACATAAAAATGTAATATGTTACCTTAACTATTTCGCAAGATCAAAATCTAGCTCTAATACCAATTGATGTGAATCTAGCTACAAGAGGTTGAAATACCTCCAAAACACACATAAATTTTTTTAAAATAAAAACAAGAAGTTTCAAAATAGATTTCTTCTCATTTTGGAATCCACACTAATCTTTTACATCATTACAATCCACCTTTTATTTCATGTCTACTCTAAAAACCCTAAAATGCCAAAAATTACCTACTAGAAAAACAACTCGAGATGTGACCCAAATTTTTTTGCCAAATATACCTTCCTAACTTAAGGTTCACGCAAAATTTTGACTTATTATAACAAGAAAAACAAAAGTTATTAAATTTCTAATACCTAGTCAAAAGTGAAAAAAACATTTAGAGCCAATTTTAGGCCACTAGATCAAGAAATTCGGGCCCGAAAATGTGCAAAAATAGTCATAACCTTGCAAATGAAGTTTAGTACATAATTTTACTAATGTATATGTACCACCCTGTAAAATTTCAAGATGATCCAACAATCGAATCAAAATTTATGGTCCTCGAAAGTTATTCTCCCACATCATAATCATAAGGATAAGAATTCTCACCAACTTGATATACTATTTGACAAGAAATCATTATCTTTGTTACCTAATTTTTACTATCCCTACTATTGGCTTGAATAAATTAAAGGTCAACATTTTGTAATTATCTTGGAGTTAATAGACATTGTGATAATGATTACTATGTTTTATAATGAAAAATACAACAAATTGAGTGTAAGGGCATTATTTGCTTTAATAATTATTTTAAACGTGAAATAATCTCAAGTTATAAAATATTAATGCATACCAAAATCCATAATAATTATATCTAATGATAATACTATGATACAAAAATAATATACCTTTGGATATACAACAAGAGTCATCTACTCCCAAAGATAATAATAATAGTATGCATCCTGTAGAAAATCCAATCTTAGTGAGAGAATTACATCCTACTATTGTGCACATAATGATGGTAGCAATACCAATCAAGCATGAACCATTAAAAACTTCCTTAGAGAACACATCATATACATAATCCTAATGAAGGGAAACACAATAATGGATTATTCGAATACTAAAAATAAGCCTTATAACCTAAAGTAGGGGTCTCTCTCATGAAGTGCATGTATGAGATTATCTCTCCCCCTCATACCCACAATGTTGATGATGATGACTCTTTTTGTATAAATTAATTCTTAATCTATTGGGAAAGTGATTGTGAATAATCCCTTCTCTTTCGTAAATGGATGCTCTTACTCATGCAATATAAACTCTAGAATTTAATGATGATTGAAGTGTCTCTAATTTAGTTAATGATGATGTTCCTTCATTCTAAACTTAAATTTATGGTGTCTTGTACTCTTATAATCATGAGATATATTCCACTTATGGTGCATGTAATAGCAATGAAACTATTTATGATATCCCTATTTCTCCATAAAAATCGAGATAGATTTTACTCGGATGATAATATCTATTATTATGGCCCATTATACATGTTAGATGAACATTTCTCCATGTTACTTTTTAATCCCTTTGGGAAAATAGATCTCATATTAATGTACGTAATGATGAACATATTTATACACAAAATTGATCCTTTTATAGATATATCTCTATTGCTCTATAAAATGTGGAATAGATCATAATTGAAATGATGATACTTATTGTAATGAATATAGAAATTATTCTAATAATGTGCTTATTACTATTTTTGGTGACACATAATAATGGATGGAATTATCTATATAAAAATATTGATGATGGCGACGATGATATTTATATCTCTGAGGCATAGGAACATACCAACTAAATCCTAAGTTTTCTTCTAAAATTAAACCACAACTGACCTCCAAACTATAATGGGGAAACATGGAGACTACTCTCATAGATAGCATTGATTTATAAATAGTATTCAGTAGTGATAAAAATTATTATTTTAATATTGATTATTATTGCGATGAATATAAACACCCTACTATTTTTTATGAGCATTTTCAAAAATTAAATCTTGAGCCTATTGATAAAGAAGAGGAAACTATGAAGCATTATATATTTCCCAACATCTCTATACCGAGTATAAGGTTGCACAAATAACCACATATAGAACCCAAATGTATCCATCTATTCATATTATTAGTGATTTATTATGGTATAACCTTTGTATCAATATTCTAATAAAATAAATGGAACTAACATTCAAGAACCTAATATTACATTTTAGATAGTAATATTATTTTTTGGTCGTGATATTATATTTCTAGTGGGTTCATCACTTTTCATTTGATATTCATTATTTTACTAAATTCAAAAATGTATTTTACCTTTTAAATACTTGGGTGCATAATGTACCTTCCTTCCTCATTTTCCAAGAATATGTTTACTTGCATTAGGTATGCCACTATGTACTTTAGTACATGTGATATTTCTAGCATGTTTTCTAATACGATATTACTATCCTTGATCATCACATACTATATCATATATTTTCAATCACAATGGGGTATCACATATGGATCTAACTTCATGCCAATAAATTAAAATATCTCTCAAAATTTTCATATAATCACAAATCTAAATCCAAAGCATTCTAATCATATTATTTCTAATGGGTATATCCTTCTTCATCTTTCTAACATGATATGACTCATCTATAGTTCTACGTGATTATACTTATTTTAGTATGAAATATTTGAGGTCTACACAACTTTAAACATTTGGGGTACATATTTCCCTGATTATAAACTTCTTGTATAGCTTTTATGCTATGCCTCTCCATGTACATAAATAAATTCAAACATACAATAATGTTCAAATATTTGTAAAAACACAAAATTTGATGTGAATCCAGTTGCAAGAGGTTGAAATACCTCCAAAAACACACATAAATAGCTTTGCAAATAAAACCAGGAGTTTCAAAATAACTTACTTCTCATTCTCGGGAATTCACACTACCCTATTACATGATTACAATTCTCCTTTTATTTCAAGACTACTCTAAAACCCTAAAATGCCAAAACCCTAAAATGTAAAACAACTCGGATTGACCCCAAAATTTGTGTACCAAATATGCATTCATAAATTAGGGCTCATGCAAAATTTGGACTTATTCGACAAGCAAGCACAACAAAAGTTATTAAAGTTCTAAGACCTAGTCAAAAGCGAAAAAACATTCGGAGCCAATTTTAGGCCACTAGATGAAGGAATCCGAGCCCAAAAATGTGCCAAAATGGGCACACCTTGTAGTCATAGTTGAATCCAACATAGTACTAATGTATATCTACCACCCTGTAAAATTTCAAGACGATCCAACTGGTCGGATCAAAAGTTATGGCCTCTGCAAGTTATGCTCCCGCATCAAAATTGGGACATATACATATATATTAAGTTCTTATAAATTTAAATTACAAGTGTTGTGTTTCACTCACGGTTTGATTGATAACATATATTTTCTACTATTTACGCAAACTCATTCATAAGGTATATTGAGATTGATGCAAGAAAAAAAATCATTACATGATAATAAGAGTTAGTTGGTTCCTTAAAGTATTCTATTTTGGGGAATCCATCCACATTATACATGTGTTACTATTTCATTATATTTTATTTCTACTTCCTCATTACACTTGGTTACATATGTTGAATACGATATATTTTATGCTAGTAGGACTAACACTTTTGTCTTGTGTAGAGATGACATATCTTTTTTCATGTTCTTTATCACTACTTTCTATATTGCTATTATAACTATTTGAAATTAAAGTTTTTATGTATAGTTTTTATATTATTGTGACTACTTGTCTACTTCATTTTAGGTGGTCTAAGTTCCTTTCTTGTCTTATGACACCATGGGTGTCCCATGTTTGTGTCTCTATTCCTTTATTGCATGACATTTCTTATCTTATATGTAGATTAATTTCCTTAATTTTCTTGTGACATCATGTGTGTCCTAGGTTTTTGGATTTACACCTTGAGTTTACTATTTTCTATATCTTATTGCTTCTATTTTATAAATTGAATATTTTGGTGTCTCTCTAATTGTTCTAATATATGTGAATTATTTTGTTACAATTATTATTATTTATCTTGGTTCGTATATCTTTAGATGCCATGATATCCATCACGTATAAATCCAATATATAAGTATAGGTTCTTAAAGGTGGTCACCATTTCAGTATTTCACATCCTTTTATAGCTTCTCATATATATTGTGCATTGGTATACATCTATTCTTTTGAGTCACACACTCAAATTAGTTATCACACACACCTAAAAAAATGGTAATTCATTAGGTATATTCTACACCTATAAAAATATTTTTGGATTCAAACACATGTTTTTAGGGAACAAGTCCTTGGAAAATCTTGGTACACATAAATTTGAATTTTTTTACATATTCAAAACTATATAGAAAGGTCGAGGATAATATGGATCTTCATGACCATACCATACATTTATTCCTTAGGGGTGTTTACACTATATTTTTATAAAGTTTTATATTTTCACTAAGTGATTTAGGTTTTATGCATAATCTCATACTCAGTTGGCATAATTTAGAGAATTTTACAAGTGAAATGAATATACATGGTTTAGGTTGAATACATGGTTTAGGTTGAAATCATTTTCCATTGTAAAATACATGGTTTAGGTTGAATGAGTCTCCTTATCCATCATCAATTTACCATCTCACATACATATACTCAATGACACAACACACATGAAGGGAATAGGTGTATCCGTTATATTTTAAATACATTGTGTCTATATATACAAAATATGGGTCTAAATTTGTCTATAATGGTGTGTTTTGTGGGGATATGGAGATTATTAAAGTAACAAAGTTTTATGTAGAATTTTTTTCCTATCTTATTTCCTATAGAAGATATCAAGGATAGTAAAATATTTAATACATTTTCTTATTTCTTCACGAGATGAATTTATACCTCTATCATATTCTCTATATTTACATTTTATTCAGTGTTGAGTTGCATGCACCAAATACATTGGTTTCTCCTTTGGCATGATTAGGGAGTGATCACTCCCAATCTTTTGGAAAATTTGGCAACGCAATCCAAATCTATAATTTCAAGAAAGGAATTACTGGTATTCCCCTAAAAAATAAACATATGTATTCCTTATTTCTTTTAAATCTCTTTATTTCACCTTATAAAAATTTGGATTCCATATCTTCATTTCAGTCACAATTTATTTTCTACTATGGACATTGAATACACTTTATGTTGTATTTTTATCAAGAAGCATACCAACACAAACACATTTAGATGTAAAAATACAAGAAAATAAAAAGTGTGTCTATACACTAAAGTATAATTTTTCTTTAAGAAAGTTTTCATTTCATAATTAACTGAGTAAAATTTTAGACACTCAAATTTGGTAATTTATAATTTTGAAATTTCATGTTATGACTCTACTTCGACTAGGAAAAATAATCTCATCTTATTCACCACTTAGTATATATTGTTATCTCTCTTCAAAATTTCTTGTTCCTACACATTAATGTTTCTACACTTCCTAACTATAAATATATTAAGTCAATACTTAACCCCCACTTATCATGATACAACTTCCATATTTCATGCACTATTTCCCTCTCCAAAATCATACGATAAGGTCAATATGTGAAATATGGTCTCCACTAACTTGTATGATCTTGAACCAACACATATTAATTTATTTTTCAAATGCAATATATTTTTGGGTCTTTTCATATTCCTAGGTTAGAATTTATATGAAAAATTACCTTTGGATAAATATAAAAGAAATTAAACATCACCTCATTTAGATATCTTGAAATAACATAGAAAAGTACTTGTACAATCATTGCAAATATATACAAAAGGAATCGAAGGATCCCTAAATATTCATAAATATTATGTGCATCCATTAGGGAAGACACTACTAAAGTTATAAACCACTAAACCAAGAAAAGAGTCTTATTCCCTCATTTCAATGAACTTAAAGAACCACACTAATGTCTTAATAAGAACATAACCATATAAAAATGTTCAAAGTGATTCATATTTGTAGACTAGTTGCATTCACCTAGATATTAAATGATAGGTGGAGATTTATGTGTAGCTTAAGGCCTCTTTGGAGTACTGCCAATTTAGGTGGTGATCTAATTATATTTCAAGCTAAACACAATCCTTATTGTAAGGTATTCCACTCGCGGTTACATTTTTATTTCCATTTAGATAATATTAAATGGGTTTATGATTGTGTGACACTTATGGTTTGACAAAATAAAATAATTACATACAATTAAATGAAGCAATAAGTTTTACATCCTCATCCCAAGTAGGGACGAAGTCCATCGAACTCGCTTAGATATTGTACAATAGGTTTGGACCATATATATGTTCTCAAATACATGTACGGTTCGGTATTAGGAATTATCTAGTCACATTTACCAATATGAAGCATGTAAAAATCCATTTGCCCTAGTTTTCTAATCTATGCATATAAATATTCCAATACAACTCTATATATTACAACTCTCCTCTTTTGTTTTTAATCTTTTAACATATTATAAAGACTAGTTTCAAATACCAATATATTTTTACGATATTGTATGATTAATATTAGAGGTTAAATACATTATTTTTCAGTTATTTTGCACATTAAAATATAATATCATCTTAAAATGGGTGTAAACATATGGTTCTTCTCTATCAAAATTTCAATTTCATTGTGATAATTGATCCTTCTAGTATTTTGAGAGAACTAAACAATGGAAATAAGCCTTTCAAGAAAAAATAATTCCTTTCTTTCATGAATAGCTTTTATGTATTCAGCCCCGTGGTGGATATCACAACACTTGGTTGACACTTATGCATCCTTCTTATATCTCCAGCAAACAATTTAAAAACATACCCATTGGTAGATATGCACATATCCATATCCACACCCATATAATAATCAATAAATCCATCTAGATTAGATTTATTTCTTTCACAAAATCACCCTAATAGCATATTACATAATCATATGTCCCATGTAGATACATGAATATCCTATTCACTTTGCATTCCAATTTTATTTTATAGGTTTTGAAATGAATTTACTAACTACTTCCCATCGCATAATATCATGTTAGGTACAAACCGTCGTTGCATACATCAAACTACTAATAACAATAGTATATGGTACCTAAGACATGTCCTCAATTTCCAATTGTATTTAAGGAAATATTGTTTGAGAAACCAAAAAGCCAATCTAAAAATGTTTAGTTTCCTACATTTTAAACCTATATAATATCATCTCAACGAGACTTCTTCCGATTTAACTACAATTTATTTTTTACTTGATCTCATTTAATTTTCATGCCCAAAATAAATTTTGTAACACTTATACTGTTCATATTTAATTGATATGAGAGATGATAGATAATTTTACTAATAATTTTCTTATTTTTATTAATTAAAAACATGTATTCTATATACAAAATAATGATAACACATTTCTCATGTTTTTATTTAAAATAACCATAGGGATCCACTTTCCTTCTTCAAAGTCCACATCCCAACAAATTCTGTCAAATTTATAGTTTGCATTTTTGGTGATTTATTCAATCCACGCATAGACTTATTAAACCTACACACAAAAACTCCTATCCTTTAACCTTAATTTTTTTATGCATCATGCAGATTTCCTCAAACTCGCCATATAAAAATAAGTCTTAACATTCATGTGTTCTATTTCTGGATTCAAAGCACCAACAATATCTATAAGTAATTTAATATCATGTAACTTAGTGATAGGATAAATATATCACCAAAATCACTTATCTATTCTTGTGAGAATTCTTTTGGAGCTTTATATTTCTCCATTTTCCCTTTGCATTGTACTTCTTCTTAAATACCCATTTACAATTAACAATTTTATTCTAGAAGGTAACTTGACTAATTCCCATGTATGATTATTATTTAATGAATCCATTTCTTCCCACATATCCTTATTCTAATACTTATTTTTATCAATCCAAAATAATATGCTACTGAGTCAATGGATCGCCATCAATAACTAACAAAACTAATTAAAGGAATATTGAACACAAATCGGGAGTGATATACCTATCGGTTTCCCTTCTCACTCACTCTAATAATGTTTATTTTAGTAAATATAGACATATTCCAGTGAATCTAGACTCCAATATTACAATTTTGGTAGAAATCTATCACTGTTTTTGTGTATATTGGATTCCATTTTTGTTTATACTAGATTCCATTATTACTATTATTGGATTCCATTAGTAGTAATATTAGATTCTCAATATTGTCATTATTGGACTCATTGGAGTTCCAATTTCACTATTATTGGATTCCAATTTTGCTATTATTGGATTCCAATATCACTATTATTGGATTCTAATTTCGCTATTATTAGATTCCAATGTCACTATTATTGGATTCCAATTTTGCCACTATTAGAATCCAAATTCTAAATTCTAATTTTTGATTTCGGTTTGACTATTCTAGGATTTCAATTTTTTATTATTGGACTCCCACAAATAAGCATAGTGGCCGCTAAATTACAAAAGCGTAGTTGTTTCTAACTTACATTATCCTAGAGATCACTAACTTACATAAGCATATCTATTACTAAGTGAAATCATTCTAGCTTTTTCTACATGAAATAATCCTAATGGCAAGTAATTTACATCATCATAGTGGCCACAACTTACATAAGCCTATTGGTCGCTAAGTTACATAATCCTATCAACCGCTAAGTTACAAAATCCATGTGGCCACTAAGTTACACAATCCTAGCAGCACTAAGTTACATAAGCCTAGAAATCATTAAGTTACATAATCCTAAGCAGCTGCTAAGTCATTAAATGTTGAGCGACCACCAAGAATATGTAACTTAGTGATCACTAGGAATGTTAAAATAGAAGATAATCCAGAATATGTGAACTAATTTTATACAAGATAATAAATTTTTAGAGCTTAGAGGTCGCTATGCTTTTCCATTCTATAAATCATAAAGAACAACAAAGAGTTAAGAATTATGTTAAACAAATTGTTTTGAAACATGGATTTGATAGTTTATTTCCATAGGAAATCAATTCCTTCGAGATAATTATATTGAAAATTACATAAGGATTGATCCTCGTAAGGGTATCTAGTAAAAATAATTAAACTACAATACATTAATTATTGTTCTTGAAGTTATGCAAGGTATGCTTGAATGGCTTCATGTCCCTAATTTGGAATTTTAAAATAATCTTCTCTCTATATTTTACTTGGTGTCCATGCCCATATGACATTGTCTAGATCAATCTATGATGTTTACCTTGATTTTAATCACCATTTATTTTTCTTTAAGCATTCATGGTACTTTTATTATTATGTCTTTCCTTATCCAATGGGCTCCACTAACTCACCTTTATCTTTTGATCCTTTTGTGTGAACATCCTATATTGGAATTCATTCGATCCTTTGTGTGAACATCCTATATTGGAATTCATTCTAACCTGCCCATTTATATAGGTATAATGTCATTAGTTGTTCTTACTAGTATCCGATGCACATCATTAACATCCGCTACTTGAGGGAATTTGTCTTCAAGTCTATCAAAAATTGGACAAACACACACACACACACACATATATATATATATATATATATTTGAAAGAAAATTTTTACTATAGTAGTTATCCATGTCAAGACATGGCGCTTCAAAGATCATATCATACATTGTGGTATCTTGAATTGTTTTTGGCCAATAATAGTCTATCCTCGTACGCTACAATTGATAAAGGGTTTTTCTAGGGCATGCATAAAAATTTCTAATATGCAATCTTCGAGAAGCCAGAATGCTTCTCCACCATCTATTGAACTCTTTTTCAAATGTGTGATGTATGTTTGAATGTCTCTATGTAGGTCTACCACATATTTTAATTATTTTAAGGGTGTCAGTGAAGGATTCCCTTAAGGAAAGTAAGGTTTCCCACCCACTATTTTCCATATTTTAATTAGTTGAAACCATAACCAATCCATGATTGATGTTTTGTACTCCATGACATGAATGTTGTTGATAACATAGAACTTAAACATCTTTGGTTGTATGATATCCATAATATTTTGGTTTTCATGTAGCAGTGTGGTTCCAAAAGGTGTTAAAGTCATGTAATTCTGAATAAGGTTTGGAGTGTATGTGATGGACCCCTCTCGGCATATTTTATAATTTTCCACTATTTTTGGCAAAGCGAATAATTCCAATTTGCACTATGATGTTGATAATCACCAAAATGTCCCATATATCCCCATGTGTGTGACCCATTGAAAGTAAGCTAACTTACACAACGTTGAAAACCCTTCTAACTCTTAGAATGGATGCAAATGAAAATATTGTGTGGTTTTTGTCACTTGGGGCATTATCTAGTTATAAGTATACTAGTGTTTGTTTTCTAAATGAACTTGTATATCTGCTTACAATATTAGTTGTATGATCCTATTCAATTTTCTTCTTGTATTCCTTGCACTTGTCATACACATAATTTTAGACAAGTGAATCATGTAATGGGTGTTTTGATGTCCCAATACTATATAATAAATCACCATATTTTATCCGTAAGTTGTTCTTCTAGCTTCCTAATACACAAGTGCCAATGATGTTATTGTGAAGTTTTCTCCTCTCTCAATAAAAGGCATATCATAGTGTCTAAAACCCCTATTATTATGCATATGTGTCAACATACGAGTCAAGTGATGGTGAGGTTATAATAATTGCTTATTGACTTCTCTTTTGTACCCTTCCTCGATACACCAATTTTCATCTTGTCCATTTTTGCATGCATAATGTCCAAGTAACTATTAAGATTTTCATATGATTACATTCTATGAGCATAATAAGTTACATGAAAAATTTAATGTTATCAATATTCCATTTGTGGTGTTGATCTACTTATTCCATTGCTTTTTCGACATGAGGCGACTACACATTTGTTTTTAATGTTTGTGCACTCATCACATTTGCAAAAGAAGTTGTTCTTGGTAATTGAAACATGGGATAAATTTTATTTTCATATTTTCTTGAGATTTTACAAATGATAATAGATAAAATTTCAATAGTGAAAGAACCTCGTTACACATTTTTAGTATGTAAGCATAACCATAACATGTAGGAAGCTGTCTCACTTCTACTTTAGTACCATCTTGTACCTTTGAACGAGACATGTGTGGTGATATATCATAATTTATGTCTACTATTTTGGATATCAATGTAATAGTTACAAAACTTCTTGGAATTTGTTTTTGTTTTGTTGTATTTCCATTTACATCCCTCCTCTCTCCATCCATCCAACATGTTATATATTTGTAATAGGTTCTTTTCAAGATCCCATGACATTCGTACCATGCATTTCGATAGAAATCCCTTCAAAATTACATCAATTTATCTATATTTTTATTATATGGTTTACCTACATAAAAATTCTAGAATTTATAGTAAATGTATTAAGAAAAAGTTTTTAATGGGAGTTTCATTCATCCCTAGAGTTATATTCCAACTTTGATTGAAAGCATTGAGAGATAGATTAGAGAGACATTATTCCTTATAAGCAAGGTTTCTTCTCAACTTCATAAAATATTTGATCTCTTGTTTTTTCCCATTTTACTTTTCATGTGGTGTACTAGATGGAGTAGTATTTACCTTTTGGTGTTTGTCATGAGTTGTAAGGACATTTTATCAACATTTCATTCCTTCTTGTATTTAGAGGAATCAAATGAAATTGGATATACCAGGTGAGGAAATGGATCTTCTTTTGCACTCTATTTTTCTTTGAAAGCTCTTATAGAATTTGTTTTAGCCTTACTTCCAAAATAGAACCATTTACATGAGCCAAAGTCTGGTTGCAGGTCATCGAATGAGAGATCCTTCCAATATGGAGTAATCCTTACAAAAAGGCCTAACTTTTTAATCAATATAGACCTAAATGTATTTCCATCCAATTTTTAAAATGTGCCATATATTCTACACATACATTTGTAATAGTCACTTTCGTAATAAATTTGTGTTCTTTTTAATAAAACGAATCAACTTCGTATGAACCCCTTAAACTTCAAATTGTAGTCGAGTGACTTGTGTGGGGTTGATTCCTAAAGTTCATAATATCTGTTAACATGAAGTGTGGTTCTTGTTTTGAGATACACTAGATTTTGATTGGTCAGTAACTACATTGTTGGGTTGTAACCTTGCATAGAAATCATTGCATGTAGTTATAATATTGTCCACAAAAACATCAAACTATTTTGGTCCCAACTCTACTTCCTAAAATCAAATCTTCTTCATATACCAGAATATAAATACTTTAGCTATGTATCCTTATTTTGGAGCACACTTATGTTTTAAAATCACATAGGTTGTAGAAAATTCACCCCTGTCTTTAGGAGTTGTGAAAAATGGCTTTGATTGTTAACATTCAAACCCTCATCCTCATCAAATGTATTCTCTCGAGTCACTTATCATGATGTTGTGTATACTATCAACCCCACATGTAAAACTTATGAGATCACATGCTTAATCATTTTATTCCTTTCCCATGGGATAAATAATCTTGTGTTTTTATGTTTTTAAGGGTTTCACAATCGTCAATCGTGTGTATGGCATTCTCAATCTTCCATTGAATACAATACTTATTATGACAACAAATAAGTTAGACCACATGTATCTACAATGGATTGTAGTTCTTGATGGATAAACTACTCCCTTGATAAATTTCATAACATTGGACAATAAATCCACATGTGCTCTTTCAAAAATAGAGTTAATTTTCATCTATATCCACAAAAATGAGAAAATTTAGTAGCGTGGACACTTAATTCTTGAACCAATGGAGAATTTGACAATGATAAATGTAAAATAAAAATTCTAAGGTCAAAAAAAATCCTTGAAATGACAATGATAAATAAAAATAAGCGTCTTATATAAGAATATATGAATTCTCCTTTAGTAGAAATCTTGAAAATTTGGAGAATATGGATAGAACTCAAGACATTAAATAAGAGATTGTCATCATTTACTCCACATATTGATTTTATCATCATCATACATATAATACTATTTATGCCTACCTTATTCAAATCTTGAAATGTTGACATTGAAAATCCTATCCAAATTATACTCTAAGGTAGATGCCATCTATTATAGAACCTAACATCCTTGACAACAACACTTGGAAAGCCTACCTTTGTATATAAGGATTTATGTTAAGATGACTAGTATTGAAATATTCCTTACCATTTTATTTTGGAAGTACTTCATGTTTTCTAACATGAGATATTACATACAATAAACTTCAAGATTCTCGCACTCACACTTATGATTTTAAAAATTCTATTAGTGGCGAGTAAAAGTGAGAGTTCTTTTATTTCTTTTGAATTGCAAGTGCTCACACTTCAACTATGATTAACATTTAATGATATAAAAACTATAAAAATGTTAATAAACATTTAAGGTTATAAAAATTTCACCCGAACTAAGAAAATTTCAACTGGAAAGTTTTAGGTTATAAATATTTTCAAAATATTACAAAGACTATTTTAGTTAATCTTAGAATATGGTAAAATGCCAATTATTTTTGTGGTTGCCATAATTATTCAGGAGGTTACCATGCTAATCCATCTTTTCATATGAGCTCTATTAAACCACCTGAACCAATCATACTACACCATTAAGCAAAACATTGTCGAAATATGTGCGTCAATTAATATGTAATATTTCATGCATTTCAAAAATATGAAAAAATTAAAAATAAATAAAGATCCACAAAAAAATAAAAATGAAAATCAAATGGATTTTGAATTATAATGTGAAACCAAGCGAGTGGAGAAAAACTTGCTCTACTGGTGAGTGAAATTAGGGCATGAATTTTTTTTTAGAGATCCATTTGTAGTGAGTGATTTATTTCCATTAATGTGTGCTTTCTACCTCTTTTCTAATGCATAGATACTTGGCTAGCTTTAAATATGGCTCCGCACGACTCTAGTCTAGTTGTTTCAACTACGACGGAGAGCAGTGAGATTGCAACAATGGCTCCAAGGAAGCACCCTCGCAAGTTTGTACCGAAAGTATTCCACGAGGTAATGATACTACCACTGATATTGTTTTACGACTTTCAGAATTTGATTCCACCTGTAAATGGCTAGAAAAATTCTATTTAATAGGGTATTTTGTTGGAAGGACTCCCTCTGAAAGTATGCTTAAATCTTGGGTCCAATTTGCTTGGACGACTCATGGTATTAAATTGGATTCCATCCACAACCTTACCCATGGTTTTTTTTTCCTTCATTTTCTGATCCTAGTCATGTTTCCCTTGTCTTAACTAAGTAGCAAACTTGGTATGTCGAATTTCCCTCTGGTTTTGTCGCCCTAGCCGAGAGACTTCATTTTCTTCGACCAGATAGCTCTTAAAGTCCCCATTTGGGTTGAATTCCCAGGGCTTCCTATGCCTTGCTAGATTTTTTAAGAGTGTATTGCTGCCATTCTCACCATATTATATACACTGAACCTTCTCGGTTCTTTGCGGCTCATCCGCAAAAGAGGGTTTGCATTGAATTAGATCTTTCGAAGGACCTGAAAGAGTTGATTTCCATTCAGGTTGGTGATGTATCTTTCTCTCGAGAATGTGGTTTACATCAACCTCCCGAATACCTTTTTCATTGTCAATCTTCTAAGCATAAAATTAGGGATTTTCCCTTGTTGGCCGCTCATCGAGGTGCTTCAAATCCTATGGGTGATATTCGCTCTCAACCAAAAGAAGAGGGTGGCACACACGTGGGTGGTCGTAAAACTAATAAGAACAAGGCTACTCATGTGGACATTCGCAACTTGGTGCGAGTTACTCAAGCTAGTAAGGTTTCTCCAAATGCTACTAACTCATTGCTACTAAGCAATCCTCGGATACCAAGTTGCCTCTAGCCCACACGAAGGTATTGGCTGGAAGTATGATTGGTTCTTCAAGTAATTTAGGACCCTTGGCTTCAACCTCTCGGCCTGCTCTTCTACAACATGAGGGTCGTCTTCAACCATTAATCATTTCAATAAAGTTGTTTCCCCATGAAAGCGAAAGGTAGTTTGGCATTCTCACAACCCTCCTCGTGAGTATGAGGAAGGGGAGTTTAGCCATGGCAGCCGGTGAGGGTCGCTTAACTATGTGATTTTTTTCTCGTTAACCAGCAACGGTTTTTATAGAACCGTTTGAAGCCCTTGATTGTTTGAGTGAGCTAGACTTAGAAATGCATCTTGACCATGTTTCCTCATGAATTTCTATTCATGGAATGTTGGGTCTCACAAACTCCACTCGCAAATTCATCGTGTGAGATTTTAGGGAAAAATTCCTAGATATGGATATTCTGTGTTTATGGGAAATCAAAGTTGCAAGTTTTTACTTGATTCTATTGCTAGAACTATTTGGTCTGATAACTGACCTAGCTATCTCTAGTCACCATGTAGGCTGGAAGAGGTGGAATGATCACATTTATTTCTTTGAAATGGTAGTTGTATTACGTCAATCATAGATGTTACCCCGACAACCGTATTCTATGGGTGTTATTCAATATTGAAAATCTCTCCTTTGGGATTATCAATGTTTATGCGCCTAATGACGGCGTCGAAAGGATGGTGCTTTGGAGATGGGTGGGTGACTTAACTTCCCAAAGTGCACACTAGTTAATCAATGAGGACTTTAATATGTTGGAGAAACCAATGATAAATTGGGCCTTTTACCCATGCGGTGGCCAGTTTGGTGAAAGGGAGGCTTAGTTTTACATGAAATAAATTTGGGTTATATGACCCTAATTATTCACGTCACACCAACACGCTGTCATGGTACACCTAGTCTAATCTTCACAATGGCCAAGAGTGGATTTTTAAAAGGCTAGATCATACCATGATCTCTTCCCAACCTTTCTTTAAGTTTTCCAGCTGTTATTCTCCTCTGGTGGAAGCTTTGCCAGTCGTTGTCCTTTCTGACCACATTCCGATCCGGTTCCATATTTAATGGAATTTTACTTTTCCAAACATTAAAAAGACACAATTTTATTTAAATACTACTTTATTACATCATCACCCCACTTTGGCACACATTCACCAAATTTAGAACCTTGCTCCTCACTCGCTTGGTAAGGTCGGATGGATAAGTTGGTGGAAGGACATTATAATTTGGATCACTAAATTTCTTTGGATGTACTATTGTCCAAAGCTTGCCAAATTCAGGTGAGCTTATGCCACCACCTCCACCGAGATGATCCGCTCCATGGTGGATCTCGTATGAGCTCCTTTCAATGTGGTTCTATAACTCCAAGTTTCAAAATTACGATAGATAATCCACATCATGATGACTACACAGATCGGGGTGCCCAACTTAAAGCTCGACTACACCTTTGGCTTAAAATTGGTGACTAGAACACCAAAGATTTTTACTAACTGTACTCAAAGCTAAACACATGAACCAAAAATTTCAACTATTGTCAATGTTGGTGTTCAAATTACCGACACCCCTTAGATGGTCCAACCTTTTGTTATGCACTATGTTCGGAGTTTTCAAAGCTCGGGAGGATTCTCGTGGGTGACAAGCCTGCACTTCTTTGAATGCCTCTTAGTTGTTCCTTGCAAAATTTCATCAACACACGAGTTGTCTATGGCCGTTTGCTCACTTTCAAGGATTTATATGAAGTTATTTCCTCATGTCCAATGATAAATCTCATGGTATGGATGGCTTTCTTTGTGAGTTTTACAAAGCCCTTTGGGATTTGGTTGGCTAGGATCTGCTACAAATTTACCTCAAGGATCTTCACTTAGGATCCTCGGTGCCCTTATTAATCGGGTTATATAAAGTTCTTCCCTAAAATAGGCAACCCATAGCTCATTTGCAATTGGCAGCTGATTACCTTACTCAATGTATCATACAAGATCATCGCTAAGGCATTAGCTCTCCGACTTCGCCCATCCTGCTTGTTATCGTCGATCCTGAGAAGACCTGGATTCATACAGAGCAGAATATTCTAGATAATATTTTTTCTATACGAGAAGGTATTTAGTGGGAAATAACCTCTAAATGACTGTTATTTTTGTCAAAATTGACTTTGAAAAATCTTATTAAAGGATTGAATGGAATTTCATCTTGGCAATGCTTGAAGCATTGGGTTTTGGTTTAGTTTTCATCGCCTCTATCAAAATGATTTTTGTTGATGCCACTACCTATCTCTCTATGAATGGTTTTACTTCCGAGAAGTTTGGTATTTTCACTCTATTAGGAAAGGTTGTCCTTTGCGCTTTACCGCTCTTTATGTGCTAGTTCTTTGAAGGTTTTGGGTTTCTCCTTGCCCATGCTTAGGATCAAGGGCTTGTGAGAGGAATTCAACTCCCTTCCCCAACTCCCCTTCAGTTAGTCAATGGGAATTTTTTGGATGAATCCTTCCTCACACTTACGGAGGATGAAGCCAATATCGCCAATGCCATGCAATGTTTGGATACATATTGTTTAGCCTCCGGTTCCAGTATCCGGTGGTGAAAGACCCAAGTGCTTAAGACAATCCTTTCTCCCGGCTTTGATCTGCTTGTTCGTTATGATTGGAAATACATCCAACATGGAGAAATTTTTATTTTCGTGGGTATCCCTTTGCATTTGATGAAGCCCCATCAACTTTGGCGGATGTTATTGACGGGAGGTCTCCTGTAAGTTGGAATACTAGATTACTAAACCCTTGTCGCTAGTAGGAAAATTTCAGATTTTCTTCAGGATTTTAGTTGCCACATGTTTACTATTCTTCATGTTGGGTGTCATCCAAATCCTCTCTACCAAGAAGTTGGAAAATATTCTTAGAGATTTCCTCTGGGCTAGCTCGGAGCTTGGCAAAGGCTTCCATAGAGTTTCCTGGGAATATTTTTTGCCTCCCTAGGGATTCTAAGCGGGCTTGGTCTAACCGACATTGGCCACTGGGGGTCTTCTTTGGCTACTAAATGGGTTATTTAGGCCTGCAATGGTAACGAAGCTTGGAAAGTGATGATTCACAATTGTATTTTCTAAGGCTCCTCTTAAGGGTGTAATTCTTAGCGGAGGCCTAGATTTTTCAAGTTTGTTCATTCTCAAAGCCCCGATCAAGATTGTTGGCTCATTTGTTATCAAAAGCATATGGAGAGCCTAGGAATTTCTCAAACCCTTTTTAATATGGGATGGGGATTGATTACCCAATGGTCTTTCCATTAATGACCATAGTATCTCGGTGGTCTCCTCTTATCACCTTTCATGGTGTGCTACTTGCCCAAGTTCCACGGGTTCATGATCTTAAGTTATATTGTTGAGGCTTGCGAACTCTTAAAGACATATTTTGTAGGTATTCAGATCGCTTTTCACTTGGCCTCAAGCTAAAGCCAAGTTTCGGCTTGCTTCATCCGATGAGAGAGTCTTATCGGAAGTTCTTGATTCCATTCTCTTTGAGACACTTCACAAAGTTTGTGTGCTCTCCTCGGACCTTGGTGGAAGGACTAGAAATGGTTTCTAGATACCCCATTCTTAAATTACCCCCAGAAAAGGGTATGCTCTTCTCACCCCTGTGGATGGCTATGGTGGCTATGCTTAACATGGTAGATGGTCCCTTAATTCTGGTTGGTGTTCTTTGGGAATCTAGATTTCATACTATTTGGAAAGCCATCCTTGACCCTAAGCTTGTATGTTTTTCTTGGTGCCTACTTTTCAAGGCCTCCTCTTGGGTGTAGATTAGCTCATTATGGTATTGCTCCTCGGATTTTCCATTTTTGTGGGCATATTGAGATGTTTACAAATTTGTTCTAGTATTGTCTAAAAGATCGACTATTTGCGCCTAGTTCCACATGCTTTTTCGGCTGTTTCATCCAGCCTCCTTTTATTGGGAAACATGTTTTGCTTGGGGATTCAATTTCCATCCCCATGCCTTTGATCAAGTGTGGTATAATTTCGAGTGGAGATCCTTTTTTTATAGGAAAGAACGTAATTCTACTATTTTTTCTAATTCATGATCTCTTGCTTTCTTTCCCATTATGATAAGGCCATGTTTATCTTGAATGTGTTCTTACAGATCCAGGACCAATCTCACAAGGCAGATATAGAAGTGTGGAACCTCCATAACCCCTGGATCATTGGGATAACACTCTGCACGCGTGGCACAGGAACCCCTACCTCCCCTTCCGGGAGTGTTCGTTCGAGAGGGCGTCATGGTCGAGGTCGGTCGGTGGAACGTGCTTTCACCGCCATTGCTCCCAGGAGGTAGCGTGATCATCGATAGATCCTTGTCAATTGCGGAGGTTGGGGATCTCCTCCTCACCCCGCGTAACACTCTAGCTAAGGATCCGACCACCACTCCCCACCTCTTGCATATTTACAAAACAATATATTACTATGAATATAAAAATACATTTGAATCAAAGACACAAATCTTTGTATTCTATGCATAAACGTTTCATGCAGATATTTTTACATTCGTAATATTTCATCGATTTACTTTGACACTTGATGGATTGGATCCTTGTTATGAATTCCACCATGAATGCATACACTTGGTTCACTCAATTGGATCATCTATTTCATCCCTTTTTTGCATTTTAGGAACCCTATCAAAACCGTGAGGCTTCTTTGTTGTTTAGATTGGTATAAAAGAAACTAACGAGTTTTTGTTTGTTACGTATTTGGGTTTTTGTCTTGTAGGACTAAAACTTTCTCGCTTGCACCCAACAAGTTATTCCATGTAGTTTTTGTGATCAAATAAATTATTTCATAATAGAATTAATATCATAGGTTTTTATTGAGTCGATAACTCGGATGTAAGAAACAAATTAAAAGCAATAGGTGATTATTTATGATCTCTAAACTAAGAGTTCACAATTTCAAAGGATTACTAAAGTAAGGAATAAGTGATTAATGTTTACATTATTAAAGTGTTAGTAGATGAGAATAAGCAAGGGGAAGTGAATCTCAAATATGAAATGACATGAATAATAATGGAGAGATGAAAAGATCAATTTTATATGTATTTCATTTAATGGAGAGAGTAGAAGAGCAATTTTCTAAGCATTTCATTCTTCTTTTATGAAAGGTGAGAGGGATGTTAAATCATAGTCTAAAATTTGAGGTAAGGGATTTTGATACCTTGGTGAAAACTGAAATACCTTGCACAAAACTTTTACCTTGTATTCGTGATTGAGGTACGTGAGCTAAGGGAATCTATTGCTTATTTGTTTTTATTGGGATTTGGATGTGTAAGGGAAGTTTGAAATTTAATATATTGGGATCACACACACACACACATGTATATGTATATGTATATGTATGATGACTAGGATATTATACAAAGGTATCGTAGTCTATATATTCATACTAATACTACAAATAATATGGCCATCATATTTTATATAGATAATGTAATTATACAATTGTTTTATTTTGAATAATTATACCATGTTTTATATTGAGAAATTGATATAAAGAGTAGCAGGATAAAATAAGTTTTCTATTCTTGACAATTTATCTAGTTTTATAATTGTAATTGACAAATAGGAGAAACGATTCAAGATCACCTTCACTTCCAAGTAAGAGTTGCATGTATACAAAATAAATCCCTTCACGATATCCCAATAAGAGCTTTGCATAGATTGGAAAAGAAGGTTATGATTAAAAAAGTTCTTGGGGTACTCATATGCATAACGATCCACTCACCATGATGTTGTAAGAGTACTCTATGCGATTTGTTAATATTTAACCCTTTTCTTGACTAAGAAGGGACCTCTATGGATATTGAGACTTCATTTTCCACATATATAGATATGGTGTGTTAGGCTAAACTAACGCTTATGAAAAACATTTTCCTTAAAAAAATTATTTTATATATTCTCCAGAATTGCCTAACGATTGAATAAAAATCATAGTAATAAAGCTTAGCATCCACTAAGACATTCCTTTTAATAACCAATAATGAATAATAGTAAATGTTGTATGTTCTCCATTTATATGTCTAGAGAAGACTAGCATCAACTAAACTCTAAATTAAATCATTAAAAAATGTTGTACATATATCAATAAAAATATATATACAATTATATATATATATATATATATATATATATGATGAGAACTACATAAGGCTCGATCCTCTCGAAGGTATGTAGTACAATACTTGGCTCCACAAGGGATAGTCTAGCCAATATGATAAAATTATAAATAACTAAGGAGAGGTATAGACATCTTGAAACAAACTAATTAGAGATACGTAAGGATTGAACCCTTAAGAAAGCATGTAGTGTAGAACTTTTCTTAGTGAAATAATAGTTGTCCAAAAAAATGCTTAGTGAACGCTAAGCTATAACTATTTTGTAGAGGTTGAGCTTAGTAACCGCTAAAATAAAAATATATTGTATCCAAATTTGTAGACTAAGGGGCATAAAAATTGTTTTGTAAAGGTATGTATGTCCTTTGTCTCGTATTCTCATCTTGAAGGCCCGGTCATTATGTGTCCGAATAGAGAGTTCTTATTGATATTTACCCAACTAAGAATTTCCTAGTGATCACTAAGATTGAAATTTGTATTTAATATCCTCTCCGAAATTACTTGGGTATCTCAAATATCAATATTTTTACTATGATTTGAGATAAACATATAATCCCATAGAATTCCAAATGTCCTCAACACACATATTTCAAATCAAATTTTATATTTGAAACTTCCTAGCGACCACTAAAATGCTTTATAATGCTAGTAAGATTCATTGTATTGCTAGTAGGAACCTACATAGATCGAACATATATGTTTTCATAAACTTTTATTTACCACAATTACTTGCATCATCATCTTATAGTAAATAAACAAATAATTACTTTTCTTACTTGCTTCAACATATTTATATCAAATTTACTAAAGAAAATTTCCATACAACCTCATTATGTAAAAGAAGATCATTTCATCCTTTGTTAGTTACTAAAGTAGCACTTACAGACTAAAATTACAGGTTGTGGATGTTTTAGTTAAATAAAGTAATGATATCTTGAAACTAACAATTATAAGATGACAAGGTTAATTTTGCTTAATCTTTCTTTAATAAATGTGATGAAATATTCTTTACTAAATATCTTGATACGAGCCTGTAGAAGACCTAAGGGAATTTATTCCTTGTTTAAATTGGTCAAATAGGAGAAAAAAATTCAAGATCTCCTACACTACCAAGAAAGATACCTATATATACAAAATAAATCCCTTTAGAATATGCCAAGAAGAACTATACGTAGAAGGAAAAAAAAAGTTATGTTTAAAAAGTTCCTAGAATACTCATATAGATTATGACTCGATCATTATGATGTTGTAAGAGTACCCTAGGAGCTTTGTTAATATTTAAATTATTATGACTAAGAATAGACATCCATGGAATTTGAAAATTTATTTATCTAGATATAGATACAAAAGTGTCAGTAGGATGAACTTACGCTTAGGGAAAGCATAATCCTTAAAATGTGTGTTTTATATGTTCTCCATACATCTCCCAAAGGATTTGCTAATATCTAAATTTCTTAATAATATTTGTAGAAGACATATAATCACGTAGAAGGCCAAATATATGCAACACACATATTTTACATTGGGTTATATATAAGAAAATGCTTACGATTGCTAATCTCCTCTACTATGATTGGTTATTCGAATGCTATATTGGAATTACCTAGCTAAGCCATTCATTAAAAAATATAGTATGATGTCCATTTAATGTTCATGGAGTAATCTAAATTTAGATAATATCTAAATTAAATCTTTTTTTTTTTTCTCGTATAATACATTTAAGCCATCTAATCATGTGTTCTATGAAATTTATGCTACACATATAGTTCACATTGTTTCTTATTTTAAATACAACGGTTGACTAACAAATAATAGTAATGAATCTTAGCATCGGATAAGATATTCCTTTCAATAACTAATAATGGATAACATTAAATGTTGAACACTATCCATTTATGCATCCAAGAGAAATCTAGTATGCGCTAAGCTCTAATTCAACTCATTATATTTGTATCATATATATTAATAAAAATGTATACAATTATATATATATATGTGATGTTGAGAACTACATAAGGCTTGATCCACTCAAGGGTATGTAGTGCAACACTTAGCTCCACTAGGGATAGTCCATACAATATAATACAATTATAAATACTTAAATTGAGGTATAAATATCTTTGAAGAATATCTACGTAAGGATTTACCAATTAAGAAAACATGTATTTCAACACTTTTCCTGGTGCAATAATAGATGTCCAATGAATGATGCCTAGCAATCACTAAGGTATAAATATTTTATAGAGATTGATCTTAACAACCGCTAAACTCAAAACATATTGCATAGATTTGTTAATATAAGAAAATATTCAAACTAAGAGGCATAAGAGTCATGTTGTAAATGTAAGTACGTCCTTTGGCTCTATATTATTGTTTTTAAGGCCAATCATTATATATTTGAGTAAATATTTTATATTGATGTTTACTCAACTATGCATTACCTAGTGATTGCTAAGATGAAAATTTGTATTTGATATCCCTCTGTGGTATTTTCCTAGGTGTCGCTAAATTGAAAATTTCATACTATGATTTGTTATTCAAACCCAATTTTCAAATTACCAAGAGGTCGCTAATCCATCCCCTAAAATAAGTATTAATGAATTACATGGAATTGTCATAGACCAAAATGTAATAATCTCGACTACAAACGAATGATAAGCGTGTGAGGCTTAACCCCTTAAGAGTACATGTAGTGCAACACTTAACTCAGTTCAATAATAATTGTCATGTGAATGATTCATAGTGACCACTAAGATCTAAATATTTTGTTGAATTTGAGCTTAACAACCACTAGGATAAAAAATTTATAATTTAATTTATATATTTATATCCAAATTCTATATTTGAAACTTCCTAACGACTACTAAGGTCCTTTAAAATTATTTTTTTGTTGAACACTACTTTCAAATTACGTAGTGGTCGTTTATATATTTCTTATAATAAGTATTGATGAATAACAAGGAACTATAGTGCATGTCGTGCAACACTTTTCTCGGTGTAATAATAGATGTCATGTGAAGGATGAATAATGACCACCAAGCTCTAAATATATTGTTGTGGCTGAGCTTAGCGACCACTAAGTTCTAAATATTTCATTGTGTTTGAGAATAGTGACTATTAGGATCATAAATACATATGGCGTGACTCCTCAAGAGTGCATGTAGAGTTGTGATTTACTTAATGTAATAATAATTATCTGCGAATGATGCCTAACAACCACTAAGATCTAAATATTTTTTTAGGATGAGATTAAAACCACTAAGATCTTAATATTTTTAGGTTGTTGAGCTTTGCAACCGCTAGGATCCGAACTACATATGTCTTGACCCGTCCAGAGTGCATGTAGAGTTGAAATTTTCTCAATACAATAATACTTCATACTTGTGAATGATTCCTAGTGACCGCTAAGCTCAAAATATTTTATTATGGCTATCTTAAAGAACCAATAATATCTTAAAATTTCTTTTTGGTTGAGATTCGCAACCATTAGGATCGAACTACGTATGTCTTGACCCCTCAAGACTGCATGTAGATCAAACTTTTCTCAATGTAATAATAATTGTCTACCGTGAATGATGCCTAACAACTTCTAAGCTCTAAATATATTGTTGAGCTTGATCTTAGTGACAATTAAAATTATTACATCATACATTTAAATGTTAATTGAGGTTTTTTATGTAACAAAATATTAAATGTAGGAGACATAAGATTGTTTTTGTAAACAAAAGTATGTCCTTTGGATCATTATCTATTTCTATTGATGATTTTTGTTGTGAAGGCCATGAAGAACTCTGTGTATAATGGTAAATAAGGTTATGTTTAACAAGGTTCATAGGAAATTCATCTTCTTCTTGTGGAAGGGGCATCCCACATACCTTGACCACATTTAAGATGGTAGGTCCCATCATCAGGAAGTGGTATGAGTACCCTATGAATTTTTTTATGAGTTAACATTTTTTCTTGATGAAGAAGACCCTTCATGGAATTTGTGACTACATTTATCCATAGACATGGATATGGTGCCGTTGAATTCCAAATGTCCAAGATATATATTACTGATATTTGTTATTCTAAACGGCTATCGTTCTAGCGGCCACTAAGTCATTCCATGAAATATGTAGTAATGAATAACAAGGATTATTTTATGCACTCCATTTAAATTTAGGGAAAGATAAAAATGCAGCAGATCCTAAATACAATATTTATGTACATATTTGGAAATGTAATATATATTCCATAACAAACATATCGATATAATATATGTATACAACATTTAAAAGGTTTTATTTTGTCTTCCTCAGGTTTATTTCATGGAGTTTGATGTAACGTTTGTGGACATTTAATTCTTAATCATGATGGGAAAACCAACTTTGTTGAATGTAGATGTTTATTTCTATTCCTATGCAAAAACCAAAGTAATTAGAGATACTATATTATATCCAGCTGCCTTAAATCATGATTTTCAGCATTACTCAACTATGTTTTCACAATCCAAAATGAAATTATTGATGTAGATGATCTAGACAAAAACTTTATATCAGAAAATGAAACACTAAGGTCTGAAGACATAAGGAAAACAAAAAGAGATGGGATATAGTTAATTTATGCTAAACTAGAGGTTCTTCAATTTCCAGAACTGATCGCTACCTATCTAATTGATGCCAAGTCTGAGGAGTGGGCCTTTTTTTCTAAATCGTGGAAAAATAAAGAGGTTTATATGTTGGATTGGGCATTCATATATAGGTTATTACAAACTACCACATTCTAAATTTTTTTATAATACAGATATAGTTGAGTCCTCGATGGCCAAAAGGAAAATAAGAGTTTCTTTAAAGAAATGGGTCATGGAACCAATAGATAATATTGATGATTCATATCTAAGCGATATCCATATTAAAAGTTTTAGAACAATAGTCTCTATTATCATAGCCCTCATGAATAGGATTTATGGAAAAACTTCTATCTCTAAGGTTGATCTATCTTGGCTCCGTTTACTTTCTACAATTATTGATGAAAGAAATATTCCTTCATTAGAGAAAGTGGTTGGTTTAAATTTGTTGAGCCAAAGAAACATTATGTGGACAATGAGAAATCATTTTACATGGATTCGTATCTTCTGGATGGAGTATATGATATTCTAAACTATTTATAATTATTCGAAAACTAGCTGCCTTTTTGCCCTTTGCAAGTAAATGAACTATATTCAAAATTCTATAGCCATCGATTTAGATATGATACTGATGATATATGTACTTATTTGTATCCTTCTATTTACCAACAAATATATGAAATAATGACACCCAAAATATCTACTGACATCCTCACTTCCATAATGAATATGAGAGTCATATTATTCTATCCATAATATATTGTTATCATGATTTAGGGACTCCTTACATATCCTTCTTAGTTTCCATACTATGTTCCTAAAAATTTTGCAAAAAAAGAGGTGGCGTATCATATTTACAATGTTATTGCTAGAAATTACAAAGAGAAGAAACTTAGACCATATCCTCCCCTCCCAGTCACTATGGGATACAGGATATTCAATAGGTGGTCTGACTTCAAAGTTGAATCCACCCATATAAATTGGTTCCATCTCCTCCAATACCATCTAAGGTAACATGATAACATAAAAATGGTTTCTAATCATTTGGAGTCCCTTCAAGGACAAATAAATACATCATCGAACGTGAGGATGGTGTCAATGATTGGGTATGGATTACCAAAATAGATGATAGCCTCTTTAAGTAGAATATGAAGACGATAGGGGTAGTTTCCCATCCTAGAGGAATTATTAAAAATATTTTACAAAGAGAAAGGAATAATTCTATTTGGATCCTTTAAAAATATTGGCACTACCCTTTCGTAGGACCTACATGGTTTTGGTGAGAAAATTTGTCGATATGGAAAATTATGTGTCTCCACCAACGTTTGGCGGGCTAAGCCCCTCTATATTGAATGGTGCAGCTCTCATTATTGAATGAAAACTAATATATTCCTACCTCGGTGTTGTGGGTTTGAAACATAGGCCATGGATCACACAGAACATTCCATTGAGCTTGTGGAAAAGTACTTGTAGGAATTTATAGGGATAAAATTACAATGATGAGGGGTCAAGGAGATAAATTTGGAAAGTAAGATTATTTTTGTGAGTAGGCCAATTATAGATTTCACACCCAATAATTGGAGTAGTTTAACATTCAATATAGAGGAAAGAAAAAATGAATCTATCTAGCGAGAAGAAAAAACCTAGACAAAAAGTCCTTAGATTTATTTATCAAAGATGTAAAGCTCTTTCGGATCACTACGCTTACAAATTGCATAAGAGAGAAGTATAAGAATACATGAGGAAAGAGGAATGGAAGAAAATTATCTTTTATTTCATGTACATTGATTATAAAAATCCAAACAACAACAATGAAAATCGCTACAACATATAGATGCTTTATCAAAATTTAGAGTTTTTAGGATTTTTATTAATGGAGAAGCCATCCCAATTTATAGAAATATGAATTGACCTATCATATCCCCCCACATGACTCTTCATGTTCATATTCCACTTATGAATATTCATTTACCTTTAGAAAAAACAAATTAAGTATTTATCTTATACTTTTAAGAAAATAATTGTACAATTTAAAAATATGTCAATTAGTGATGAAAAATAGAATGATTACGCTCAAAAATAATTAGAAGAGAAGGAGAAGAAAGAGCGAGGATTATAGAAGAAAGGAGTAGTTTACATTTATGATGAAAAAGATTTATTGATGAATAAGTTGTTGATTCATGCTTCCTACTCTTGTTTCTTGAACTCTTTGTCAAACAAAATTGTTATAGTTGTAAACTTATCTAACTATGGAATGCACACACATCCCAACACCTTGGTCCATGTTTTGGGAACATCACTTGATCTTCTTGTGTTGGACCGAGAAATACTTCATGATCCATTGCAATTTCAGAAATGGAAATTCCAATGTTGGTCGAGACTCTAAATTGTCTTCATTAAAGGAAAGAAATACCCTTTTCTTCTTCTTGACCATCTCCGGAATGAAATGATGAGATATTATGATTATTATTCCTTAGTAAGCAAAGGTAACTTGATTATCGAACGTAATTATTTACATCATTAAAGATATCAAAATCATGTTTCCTACATGAACCCAACTTAGAGATTTAATTCTTGAGAATTGTATATTTCATGTCCATGATATGGACCCAAACCTAAGACAATTTCGATATAGTAGATGTGAACATGTTCTTACTATGACTATGGAGTGAAAGTTGAAGGATATCATCTAGTATACCACTTTGGAGTCACATCATCCAAATCATTGATCTCTTTTAAAAACTCCTTGCTTACATTATTTACCTCAGACAATGTTGTAAGAGCATATTTTATGAGAGAGATGATATCCGGAAACAATTCCTTGCCTTACTCAATGATTTTCTCAATCCATTTCTCGAGTGGATTTACCTTGCATCATGTATTGTTGTGATTTATTGATTTCCTTGGTGTCCATACTGCTAATTGGAGGAATATTTTTGATTGAAAGAGAAGATGTTGATTCGGGTCCCAAGAAAGGTCAAATGAAATAACTTAGTGGTTCTATTTGTTCCTCCAATTTCACAATGGTTTTTTTTTATATTATTCATTTTCAAGTGAGGATGTGAGAGGTAGAATCCTTGAATAGAAGAGAGTAACCCTCATGTAAATTTTGACCCAAATAGATGTGGGTTAACTCATAATCTGATGGATTCATTTCCTCAATACGTTTTCCAATCTTAGGCTTCGACAATTTAAACATATTGATTATTTAAGGTCCTACTAAAGAAGTGAGATGTTTTCTAGTATTTCTTTTTGTTTGGGATTCCATGTATTTGATACTTATTGGATACTAGGCATAATAACAATTTGTGTTGTCCTTTTCTCACTTCTAATCATTTCTTGAATCACAAGAATGAATAATTAGGTGTTGACATGGTGTCTATCACCGGAGGAAATTCAAGAAATTGTTGTGAAAAAAATCTTTATTAACATGAGGTTTTTCGATCGGGAGAGACATATCCAAAAACTTGGATATCTGCACTAAATCAATCTTACTTAATGAATCTTTCCTATAATGCATATGATCACTAGTTTCACAATGTCGTACCCTACGATGTTATACTTCTCTCATGTACACCACTGTGACAAAAGTGATACCCCAAGATCCTTGTGAAGGATGGATTTCCTTGTTTGAATAATGTAACTATCGTACAAGCCTGTGAAGATGTTGAGAAGTAGAGAGATGAGTGGAAATATAGACAATAAAACTCTTTCCACTCGAATGAAAGATTTTCTATTCTTAGAAAAATGCCCTTTTTCCCTTCCGCACTTCGAATCACCTTGTTAATTTCCTTGATTATTTCCTGAGAACACTACATTATTGAAATATTCCCTCCTTGAGATTTTAGTATTTATAGTGAGTTCTCATATAGATACTTACTATATTTTGAATGATACTTTCCCAGATGGGATTGTGATGAAACAAACTTCACTAGGATATGTTTCTTCTTTTGATCTCACATACAAATTTTTATCTCAATCGATCACTCAAATGATGGGAAATGAAAACAAAATATGAAACAAAGTGTACATCTCAATACCTTGGCTAGGGCTAAGTGAATATTATTTTTACATAGTGATGTGAGTTCATGTCTTATTCCTTTTTGTTCATTATGATCTCATTGTTGTCTTACCTAGACGGTTTGGGTTTGTAGAATTCAATCTTTATATATATATATATAACACATGAAACTATTAATAACAAATTCATAGTACTGATATATGAATGTTATCAAATTCAGTGTTAGTGATGTGGTTATACTTTTTATTTCAATGTACATATATTATGTTTAATCTATTTATTATTGTATAAAAATGAATCAAAGATATGGAAAATAATAAAATCCAATTTCATATCAAAGTGAGGTTATCATAAAGTATTTGTATGAAAGGCCTTATGTTTTTTCATAAATATATATGAGTTTGATTAGGTCTCCTATTTCTAATAAAACTCTTATGAGATTCTGTAAAGGATGATTGTTGTATGGAGATAAATATTTGACGTATGTATTCTTTATATAACCTCTGTAATTGACTCCATTCCTTAAAATAATGGGATCACATAGTTTGAAGGAAATATCTGGTTGGGATATGATTTCTCTTTGAGATTACAAGTTATTATTTAATTAATATTATTGATATGTAGATTTATATTTCAAACATAGTTATGGGCCACGATATCATTGTCACATATATATTAATCTTCTCAAAGTCCATAAACCAAATAATAAATTTATATGATCTATTTATTATTGTATAAAAATGAATCAAAGATATGGAAAATAATAAAATCCAATTTCATATCAAAGTGAGGTTATCATAAAGTATTTGTATGAAAGGCCTTATGTTTTTTCGTAAATATATATGAGTCGATTAGGTCTCCTATTTCTAATAAAACTCTTATGAGATTCCTATAAAGGATGATTGTTGTATGGAGATAAATATTTGACATATGTATTCTTTATATAATCTCTGTAATTGACTCCATTCCTTAAAATAATGGGATCACATAGTTTGAAGGAAATATTTGGTTGGGATATGATTTCTCTTTGAGATTACAAGTTATTATTTAATTAATATTATTGATATGTAGATTTATATTTCAAACATAGTTATGGGCCACGGTATCATTGTCACATATATATTAATCTTCTCAAAGTCCATAAACAAAATAAGAAACTTATATGATCTAGGTTGTGTATTTATTATAATTTAATCTATGTCAAGTTGAGAGTTATCTAAAATTATTGACTATGTGTTTTAAATGATCATTTATTATTATTATACTATACTGAGATGATCTCTTTGATCAAAATAAAATTGTTTATTTGGTTGAAAGAGTTCTTGTATAATTCATGTATCAATTTAGTAGAATTAAATACTTATTGTAGTTCTCATCATTTTGAACATCAAAAATAATGGAGAAACTTAGACATGTACTCTATATATCTATATAAGGATATGTGACTATATTTTTATTTTCATATTAAGTGAAATTGGAATTTTACCCATCGTTAATGGAAGAATACTCTCATTCCAAATAATTCTATATGAATATGTGTCTATCAACCCCTGTGATTTTAATTATTTACTTTCCTTGGATAACTATGAAGTATTTATCTTCCTTATCTTAAA
Source organism: Taxus wallichiana var. yunnanensis (assembly GCA_018340775.1). Classification (NCBI taxonomy): domain Eukaryota; kingdom Viridiplantae; phylum Streptophyta; class Pinopsida; order Cupressales; family Taxaceae; genus Taxus; species Taxus wallichiana. The sequence continues at coordinate 695,428,754 of CM031238.1, forward strand.
ACCTACAAGTTCATTTTAATATTGGGACATGTGTTAAAAAATATTGGACCACATATTAGCTATTATGTTGATAAACATTATCTTGTGGTCGTGTCTAGTCGGATCTAACATGTTCTACATTTCTCATTACCTTGGAATTATACAAAATTACCTATCCATATTTTTAGGAAAACCCCCGACATATCATTCATTCTAAGGATTCTTACACTATTAAATATCATGCATGTTATACTTCTCCTAGTTACCTATCTTAAGATTTTTTAGATATTGAGTCCTGTAACACCCACAATTTTGACACACAAATACAATAGTAAAAATATCGGAATAATTTTTTTTGACTTACATTGCTTGATACATGATAAACCCGATGGATTACTTAGACAATGAATAACACATGATATGATAATACAAGCATCATCCCAAGATAACATATAAATACATGATGCACATCAAGGCCGCGCCGCCAAATGACAAGGCACAACATAATGATTCAAGTGCAAGATAAATTCTAGCATAAACTCTCATTTAGGTGCCATTCATAGCAAAACACTTTCCTGGTTCGTACATTTATTATAGACATTTTTTTATTTACCTTAATTATTTGACAATCAATTGTCATGGAGTCCTTCATTCTTCTTTAACTAGGCTACATTATTTTTATCTTACTTAACTTTTTACTTCATAGTGGTTCCATCTGACTTTTCTCTTTTATCTTATCACAATAGAATGATGTAGCCTGATTGTTGATAGGAACATATGTGCATACATGAGGCTACTAGTGTTTGTTCTAAGGATTTGTTTTCTAAGTTGCATGTTTGTTTAGTTTTGCAATTTATCTCAGTTGCAACAAGAAGGTTCACATGAAACAAAGGAAGTTTATTAGTTCAAGAGTAAATAGATTACATGTTCCTTTCATAATAACATTTAAGCACTAGAGTTACATTGTCTTTAAGTTATTACAATGAACCGTATATTCTAACTACTTCCTTAGAAATTTAGTTTGCATTGATCATGATATGCGAGAGGGTTTTCCTTGAGTCAAACGGGTCACACCTCAAATTTCCTTTTTTTCCCTTTATTTAATCATTTAATAATATTTCTTAAACCACATTGAGGGGTGGTGATTATGTTTGTCCCTTACATATTGCAAGTTCCCCATTTACTAGGTTAAAAGATCACTGAAGAGGCACTATTTTGTGTTTTATGTTTGTTATCAAATTCTTCTTAGTCATCTTAGAAATTTGACATCATCAAAGTGTATGCGACATTTAATAATAGTTCCAAATTATCCTCTCATACTCATGTAATCCCTTACATCATTAATTTGACTTCATAGTGACTTCTTGTTAAAACAACTAAGGTGCATATATTATTTGTCCTTTATTGATTCACGAGGGATCCTAAAGAGTATGATTTCAGACTCAATCAAGTTTGGATTCTTGGGAAATTAAGTATTAGATGCATGTTACAAGGATACATTCATTTATAAATTTTATACACCTTACTAAGGTCACAACTAGAGTGATTGAACACCCTTATCTCTAACAATCATCATGTAACTCTAGGTAATTTCGATACTTCTTTTCAAACCGACACTCTTGTGTATAGAAGTGCTTAAAGGGAATTCATACTCAAGTTATCAAGTGCGAGTAACTAAATTATACGATCTTTCAGATAAAGTTACATTCATCTTAAAATAATTTCACTTAGTTTGATTTAAATAGCGTTTTGAAATTAGTTGTGTAACCCATTTGTTAATAAGGAACATTTGCATGCTCATGAGACTACTAGCTCTCATCTTAGGGAATTTCCTCAAGAACATGATTATCTGGTTTCACATCATACATTCATTTCAAAATGGGACAAGTGGGAGAACAAGATGAAGTAACTCTTCATTTAAATAATAAGGTTCACATTAAATTTTATGTGCCATGGATTCCATTCCTCTCAACATGATGATTTAAACACGTTACAAGAAAGATCTAATTTTTATTTTCTCCTAACATACCATCTCATGGTTACCCTTTCACAACTAGTTATAAATTATTATTTTTAAGTTCCACAATTAAATCTTAACATTGTACCATAGAATCCCAAATGATAATATAAATTGGGTGTCAAGTTCATTTATAATCTCAACTGCTAAAGGTGACTTGCAATAGTAGTTGGTGATCTTTGACACCTAACACCCTTCACTCTACACGTGTGCCTTACTAAGAGGGTTTTACATTATGTTGGAGTTTAGTTACCCATAGAGTACTACCTTAAGGAAATCACATTCTCCTTACTACACACACAACTATCATTTCTAGGAGGGGACCACATACCCGAGACAAGGTTTTACGATGTCATTCCTAACTATTGGGTTCGTGGAAATATCATCAAGCATATAGGCTATAACGAAAAACTCAAACTTGGGCTCTTATTTACATAAGCTAGAAAGTGTCATGGAGTGTAACGATATTAATTTCATCCTAATGTTTTCATTTCTTCTATGTTAAGAGAAATCATGCAAGAAGGGTAGATATGCAGAAATTTTAAAATAAGGTTGGCTACTTTATTTAGATTTATTTTCTATATTTGCTAGTTAAATAAGACAACACTATATATCTTTCATCATAAATTTCACAACGAGAAAGAACTATAAGGTATCAAATTCAAATCCCTTTATCATATATATCAAACTTTTGTAATACAAAATTTGGGATCAAAATAACAACCATATTTAGATGAACATTTCCCCTTAAACACTAGCATCTTAAAAATATTACAAAATTTCAATAATAAAATCTATTGTAACATACAAATACATACACATATATAGTTTTCCATTAACATACTTAAATTACAATAATACACAATGAATTACAACCACATCATTTTGTTATCTTACTTGCATCTGTAAAACCATGTGCACATGAAATCAGCGATAAATTGTTGGCATTGCATCCACCCAAATCTAGAATAATTAAAAAATTAGTTTTTTATTTACAAAATAATAATAATTTACACTCGAAAAGAGAGGTTCGAGAGACATATATCCATTTCATTTCATTTCACTTCATTTATTAACTAAGGAGAGAGAAAGAGATAGTGAAGAGAGAGACATTGTTTTCAAAAATTCACACTTCACATTAGAAGCCACACAAGATAATTTCATACAGTTACTTATACGTTTCAATAAGTTTTTACTACGGCTTATTGTCTTCCTAGGGTCCTGTGACATTTTTACATTTTTCTAGTAGTTGCAAAACATCTCATTTTGGCTTAGAGGATAAGAAACACCATTCAAAAACTCTATTTTGATGAGAAAATACACAATGGGTAAATTTATACATGTCCTCCTATATACCAATAATTCATAAATCTTGGAAGAATTCAAAACTCATAAATAGTTTACAATTTCATGACTAGTGTTATGGGGCCATCAATGTAATTGGGGTAGTCATAACAACTAATTTTATCTTGAGGGATAAGAAACCTCATAAAAACTAAATTTTGATGGATGGAATCCCTATGGAGAGGTTCCTACATGCCCCCTTATATACGAATAATTTTTTCGGAGTTTACAAAATTGAGAACTAGTGAAGGGGTTACAAATGGTGATGGTTTTTCCAAAGTCACCGGTTATAGTTAATCCACATTTTAAATTGGTCAAGCAGGTGACATGAGGCCTACAAAATGCCTTTGTAAACTACTATCTACAAGATTTTTTTCCCAAACTAAAGGTTACAAGAAATTTTCTAGTAAAAATACTAAAGGTATGCGAATGCGGATAAGCATTTCCTTGCTTAGGGTTCAAACGGCGAGATGAAATGAAACCCAACTTTTTAGTTCTAGTAGCTTCCTAAAGTGCAAAATAGAGTAACAAGGGTCCTAGAGGAGTGGAGAAGAGAATAAAACAGATGGTTTAGGTAAATCTAAAGCTTGATGTGACTCTCCTCATAACAAGGAACACATACAAATTTTGACCTCTCTTTCACGATGCTCGAAGGTTGTTTTTCACGTCTCTGGAAATTACATTTTTCTAACTTTACAAGGTGGAAAGAAAACATATTTTGAGTTGATGACTCTTCTAGGTCTCTTGCCAATACCAATGGTCACTAGCACCAAATTTTGATACTGGGTCTAGCGGTGCTTAAGGTTTTGGGACGATAAACTCACAAATCATGAATGTAAGTCATAAGGATGAGTTTTATATTTTTGTGCTAGTAACTTGATTATAATAACCAATTATATCTTATATAATGGTTTAATATTTTTATTTTATTCAAAATGAATAATCAAATTATATGATTATTATAAAAGATTAAGGTAAGAATACCATGTCTCAAAAAAATTCACGTTAAGAGAAAGAGGTGCTCTAGGTGGGTTCACCAAAATTCCAAAAGCTCGAAGTCTCTCTCTTAGAATTCTCGCTAAATAGTTTGCATGCATTTAGAAACTATGATTGTTTCTACTTTTTCCAACTCAACAAGGTATCATGGAGATACGCTTCGATGTTGGGACTATTCAATCTATATTTTCCTGGCACATGCCTCTAACTACCTTTGAGAAAAAGTTATTTTTTTCCTCCATCTTTATGTTACCAAACATGGAGGGTGGGGAAGAAGTGGAGAATCCACGATCTTTCAAAAGTAGTATTTTCAATGTTAATGTCTCTCAACTATATGCATTCATTGGGAACAAAATAAAATAGTAAGCTTTGGTTGCAGATGTTAGAAAAATTTGCAAAAATGCTTTGTTTTTTACATGCTTTTACTTTTGAGTTTATTTTTAGATTCCTAGCAAATAAATTAAAAGCTTTGTATTGCACAAAAGCATTTTATTTTTAGTTCTATTTTTAGGATTGTTGCATTATTTATTGTTATATGAAGTCATATATTTATTAGAGGAAATTGTAAGTGTTTTCATATCAAACACATTCGAGAGATATTGTATTGAGCTGAAGCTTTGAGAAGGAAGGATAAATATATGCACATAAGTGTTGATACGAGTTGTCAATAATCCAATTTATTTGCAATTATGTATTTTATTTCTGTTATTTGTTATCTTATGTGCCTATCTTATACAAATTGGTATCGTGAGTGTGGATTTTTTTAGTAGGTTTATAATTGACAACAGGTAATGGATTCTATATCCGGTCTGCATACACCACAATTTATAAGAATTTTTTTACTATTGGTCATTAACAATGAAGGCACTATTCAGATCCAAGGATGTGTGGGAAATCATAGATAATGGGTACAAAAATCCTGTAAATACAACAACATATAATGCACTCTCATAGGCATATAAAGATACTTTGAAGGAATTAAGAAATAAAGATGGAAAATATATTTTCTTCATTCATCAAGCCATGCATGAAAGCATTCTACCAAGAGTGGCAGTATCCATTAAAGCACAAATTGTGTGGGAGACTCTTCAAGTTGTGTATCAAGGTAAAGATAAAGTAAAAACCGCCAAGCTATAATTACTTCGTAGATATTTTGAAACTATGTCAATGAAAGATTCAAATTCCGTAGAATCATTCTTCACTTTTGTAGTTGGTTTGGTCAATCAAATTAAATCTCATGGGTGAAAATATTGAGGACATAAGAATTATCAAAAATTTGCTTAGAAGTTTTCCTACAAAATTTTATCCTTTGGTAGTTGTTATTGAATAAAATAAGGATCTAAGTCATATTTCATTGATGGGTTGCATGCGTCACTTATAAATCATGAAAAGAGGTTGAAATAGATCACATGCGGTTGTAGATCAAGATTTTTCATCACAGGTCTCAGAAAAGCACAAAAGAGGAAGAAGAAATTTTAGCCCTAGAGGTCACAACAGTGGTCCATCAAACTTAAGTGGAAGAGGACATAGTCAAAGCACAATCATAATCATTTTTAGGTCGAGAGACGGGAAAAATCACATGTTCAATTTCATTATTGCAAGAGATATGGGCACTATGCTTTTGAATTTAGGAAAGAGCATTATGATCAAAACTAGAAGAATCAAAATCAGGTTGGGAGATCTACTCCAAGATTCATATTTATTGCATGCACAAATATTTTGAAGGATCACCTCTTGAGTGTAGACTATCCCAAGAGATTCCTATTGATGTATGAGTATTTGAATTAGTTGCAATAATCACATGTCAGCCTAACTTAGATTTATTTTCTAATTTAGATGAGTCAATAAAGTCAAAATTACCTTTGGGAATAATGGTATAGTATTTGTAAAAGGAAAAGGAACAATCAACATTATAAATAAAAATGGGGAGCATAATATTATGTAGGATTTTATTATGTTGTAGGTTCAAGCACAATCTTATGAGCATTTGTCAATTGGTACAAAAAGGATACATGTTTTACATTGAAGACAATGAATGCGTGATCGTGGATAAAGCTCGCTAAAGTGAAGATGACAACAGAACACAAATTTTCCTTTATATTATATCAGCCACATCTGGAGATCATACTACTGGATCATCTGAAGCTAAAGAGATTGAATCAAATTTTCAGTCATTTGAAAAAGATGAATTGTAGCTATGGTATCTCGTTTTGGTCATTTAAACTTTGGTGTTAGAATTTATTACATAGAAAAAAATTGTGAAAGGTTTTCATTTAATTAGGAACCGGATAGAGTTTGTGAAGGTTGTATTTTAGGGATAAGTGTAGAGAATATTTTCCGAGTTAGCAAAACACAAGAAGAACAAGTGCACCACTAGAAATTGTTCACTCATATTTATATGGACCGATGCAAAAAATTCTATTGGAGGTTGTTCATATTTTATGACATTAGACATGGGTGTACGTTTTTAGACACAAAGCATATGCTTTTGATATATTTTAGTAGTTCAAGGATTTATTTGAAAATTAAAGTGGGTACTACATAAAAGTTCCGAGAGCAGATTGAGGAGGTGAGTATGTTTCCAATGCTTTTATGAATTTTTACAAATATGATGGTATATAAAAGCATTTTACTTCTAGGTATACACCACAACAAAATGGTGTGGCAGAGAGAAAGAATAGAACCATCATGGATATGGTGAGAAGTATGATGAAGGAAAAGAATCTTTCAAATGAGTATTGTATAGAAGCAATAGTAGTTGTTGTTTACATCATAAATAGGTGTCCAACGAAAATTATTCGAAACATGGTTCCTCAAAAGCTTGGACTAAGAGGAAACAAAATGTTTATCATTTTAGAATTTTTGGTTGTGTGGAAAATGCACATGTTCCGATGAGCTAAGAAAGAATATAGACCACAAAGGAGATTTGTTGGATATTCAGAAAATACAAAAATTTACAAGTTGTTCAATCGATTTACTAGAAATGTCATAATCATAAGAGATGTAATTGTTTGTTGAAAATGAGGCATGGGATGGAAGTATTGAAAAAAATATCAATATAACAAGTAGCTATTCCTCATGATTATATGTATGGCGAGATGAAAGCATATAGCAAAGAAGGTATTGTATATTCTTCGAATCTTGGACATGCACCACAAGTTGTAGCATAAGCTACACCTCCATCTACATCTAGTAGGTCTCTAATATTTCACTCTACTTCAACCATGCAACAAAAACCACAAATAACGCCATAAGGTACTCCTTCAAAAGTATAAAACAATCCACCATCGATAGCCCCTGTTATCACCAAATCACAGCACCCTTCTATGGTTTATACAAGCGCATATATTTGAACTCACGGTGTGATTGGATAACATGGGTACTATCTCCAAGTTGTGGGACTTGCTACTTGAGATAGACCTCCAGAGAAAGCTAGTTCTTGCTCCTAAACTACCTGCCACAATCTACTCTAATGCAGGGGAAAATAACTATTCTAATCTAAATTTCCAAGGGACCAGGGAGAGAGAATGCATAAAATGAAAGCCTACACTAAAGCGGTGATACACCCGAAAAGGAGGGTGTCGAGTAGTCTTCAAATGTGTGAAATACAAAATCAAAGTGCACACTTTAGAAGAGGTGATGGTGTTCTCCATAACCTAGCGAAACGCATTCACAAAAATATTTCAAACATACACAATGACAATGGATCTGCGCATGAACAAAATAATAGACAAAATATTCTTGTAATCAAGGTTGAAGGGGCAAGAAGAATGCAAGAAAACACAGCAGGGGAAGATATATCCACAAACTTATATTTTATTGCTTCATGATATGCACAGTTCAATCTATTACAAGATAAGGGCTTGGATCACCATGCAAGGAGTCCACAACAAGGGCCTGTAACACATCAGCTTCACAAAGAAATTTTGGCAGAGCTTTGCTACAAAAAACTACCTCCCTTTACAATGAGCCCAACACTCCAATTTATAGAAAAATGAGAAGAGAGAGAGAAGGAAAATGGAAATCCCAAAATCTATCCTTCAACCACTTGTAAGAGGCATTAAATGAATTAAAATGATTATATATTACTTTCAAAAGGATCCCCATCTGTCAGTGCAAAGGCAAGAGAGAAAGAATGATGACCATGCCTCTTAATTGCACTCCCAACCACCAAACAAAACACCGTTATGAACCCGCCACGTTTTTATAAAAATCCTGATCGATATCTCATCAAATCTAAAATTTCTTAATTTTTGTGCATTGGGCTTAGAGCCAAAATTCCTACGGTACCAATTTTGTGCATTTTCATTGAGAAATGCAAAAGTTATGGCCTTTTGAGTGCGGGCAGCTATTTTGGGTTTAGTAGGCGTTTCACGTCATTTGATGGGAATGAGCATTAAGCGATTGGAGCCGAGTATGTTTATTTTATTTAAATATATATAACCTTGTTAAAAATAATAAATCCTAATTTTTGGCGTAGAGGACATCGTGCTCGCCCAAAGTCCAATTTTGTGAAAATCGAGCTCGGAGTCAAAGTTATGGCCGTTTGAAGTTTCACGGGTCAAACGTTGACTTTTCTTCTTTGTTGCAGCTATTTCGGAAAATCGGCCGATTTGTGTCCCACGCGTACTTCTGTCCCGGCTATCCCATGGACTACCGGGACACATTCTCCCGCATCGCCGATTCGGCTTCCTTGCCCCCTGCTTTGCGGCTTTTCCGCCTTTTCTTTTCGCGTCTCATCGTCCCTCATGCACCGGCGCCCCAATTGCCCGCACAAATATCTCCGAACTTCCCAAAATGGTGTCTTTCGTTCAGAAAATCAGCCGATTCACATCCCACATGTACTTTTGTCTGGTTGTCCTAAATCTGAATCGTGCGAAACAAAAAAAATTGACAATTTTCCTGCTTTTGCCTTTCGAATTTCGCCTCGCGTCCCCGACATCCCAACTGTCCAGTGGACCGCCCTGGGACAAAAATGTCTGAATTAGCCAATTTTCTTTGTATTTTTCCCCAAGCTTGGTATGACGAACCTTGATGTACGACCCTTGTTAAAACCGGTACCCGAACCCTTCAGTCTCGAAATTCTTTAAAACAATCCTCGCAACCTTATTTTTGTATTTTTGCCTTTTTTCTAACTCGTTGGGATTTCTTCTTAGATGGGAGAGTTAGAGAGAAGCGAGGGCCCCAAAAACATGATTTTGGGCCTCGATTCAATCTACTTGCTCAGACTAAATAATTTGGTGCATGTTATCAAAATTACCTTGAGGGTGAATTTTGGATAACAAGCCCTTTGCAACGGTGAGAAAACAACGAGTCTTAGTGAGATTTATAATGTTGATACAACTAATGCTTTTTCAGTTTTTGCATTATTTTCTCAAGCTGTCAGCAGATCTAGTATAATTTTAAGAGGCTATAAATAATGAATTTTTGGTTCAAAGCCATAGATGATGAGATAGACGCCATAGAGAAGAATAAGACATGGAATTGATAGATCTTCTAGAAGGAAAGGATGTGATAGGAGTGAAGTGGGTCTATAAGACAAAATATAATTTTGATGGTAAAGTATATAAACATAAATCAAGGTTGGTTTCCAGAGGTTTTTCAAAGAAATACAAAGTAGATTACAACGAGACATTTTCATCCTAGAGCACATTTGGACATGGTAAGAATGGTTTTAGCAATTGCAGCTCAAACCAAATGGTCTATTTATCATATGGAGGTAAAATCAACATTCTTGAATGGTTTTCTTCAAGAATAAGTTTATGTGAATCAACTAGAAGGTTATGAGATTGAAGGTCATCAGGGAAAGGTATACAAGTTGAAAAAGCATTCTATGGTATCAATCAAGCACCTAGAGCTTGGTACATCATGATTGATTCTTATTTGATACTGTAATGGTTTTAGTAGGAGCAACAATGAGCCTACCTTATACATCAAGATCAATGAGAAAGGTAAAATTTTGATTGTTTTTTTATATGTGGATGATTTAATCATCACTAGAAATCTATCTATAGATTCATTCAAATCAGCTATGAAGAAAGAATTTGAGATGACAAATCTAGGCCTCATGCACTATTTTTTGGGCATAGAAGTTCAACAATCAGAAGCTAGAGTTTTTATTTCACAAGCAAGGTATGCTAATGATGTTTTGAAGATATTTAACATGTTGAATTGCAAGACAACGCAAACACTAGTTGTAGTAGGTTTGAAGTTAAGAAAAGATGACAGTGGATCATTTGTAGATCCAACATTGTTCAAAAGGCTAGTTGGAAGTCTCATGTATCTAATGGATACAAGGCCGGATATATATTTTTGGTTTGAGCCTAATCTCAAGGTTCATAGAATCTCTTAAATATTTACATTGGTGAGAAATTTGGAAGAAGGATTTTGAGGTATGTATGTGGAACTAAGAATCAAGGAATTTGTATTCAACATCAAATGAGTTAAAACTCATAGGTTACAAAGATAGTGACTATTGGCGTTGCGAGATGAATAACACGATGAGATCCCTATCCACCATCAGTTCGAGCTTTTGGTGTGATGGCAAGTCATGTAGCTCTGATACTAGGAAGTTAAGCACACCACCCCAGAGTAGTTTTGGGATGGGTGACCTCCCAGGAAATTCCCGGTGTCACTTCCTCCTAATGTTGTTGGACCTGATTGGGTGTATACCTAGCTCCATCGTGTTGGAGGTGTTAGTGTAGAAGCTGAATAACATGATGAGATCCCTCTCCACCATCAGTTCGATCTCTTGGTGTGACAAAAATTCATGTAGCTCGATACCACGAAAAGAGTTTTTGAGAATCAAATCGGAAACAAGGCACCACGAAGTAGTTCCACTCCGATCGAATCATGATAGCTCTAGCGTAATTAATAAAAATAGATTTAATCAAATTGAATATAATTAATTACAAAATCTAATTAAGATCTAAATCCTAATTAAAGTAAATATGAAAAATACTTTCCCTCTTTTGTTTAAAGACAATTTTAAATTAAAGGAATCTAAAATGTTTAGAAAGAATAATTTAAAAGGCTTTTTTTTTAAAGAAAGAGAAAGAAGGTTTTAAAAAATATGGACCATACTTAATTTAAAAAACTTAGAAAGAAAGCTTGAAAAAGCTTTGAGATTTTTATTGTAAAAGGCATTGATTTTAAAAAAATATGGGTTTTAAAACTTACTAAAAAAAAGGAACTTAACAAATGAAAAAAGCACTTACCAACCGTGAGAAGGAAAACGCAGACCAGGTCGTGTGAAGGAAAATGCGGTGGGTCATGTGAAGGAAAAACATAGGGTTTGGAGCGGCCGAGTTGTGGGAGGGGCAACACAACCAAAAGCGGAGAGTAAAGAACTTGGGAGGCATGATTTTTCTATTTGGTTTTGTTTTTGTAGAGTGTTGTTACGTGGGGAAGGGTGGCCTAGGTTGGGAGAAGCAATAAAAATGGCTCCTACTCAATAAAAACCCTTCGAGAAAAAGTGAGGGCACGGCAAAAATGAAATCCTACGCCAAAGATGCCACAACAAATACCACAGCTCGAATCCACGTTTCAAGCAATGCACGAGCCTAAAAGATCGGGCAAAAGCAAAAAAATAAGTGTACAACAACCTAATCGGTGAGTCGAGATCCACCAACACAAAGTATAGAGGAGAGAAGGCTCAAGAAAGAGTCCAAACCCCAAAAACTTTACTTTGAATCTCTGAAAAGACAGAGAAAACCAAAAAAAAGAGATAAAAATTTCCAGTTAAATAAAATAAATTTAAAAACTAGAAAATACTCTATTTTGGATTTAGCATGCAACTAGCTAAAAATGGTGGTAAAACCCCGATTGCTCAAGGTACGATGAAAACCTGCACATGCACAAAAAAGGCACAAAAATTGACACAAATTTCTGAGAAAGCTTGTTAGAGAGATTAGCAAAATAATTCCAGAAAATAGTGATTGAAAAACTTGCATGTAGAGTAAAAGAACGAAACCAAGAAAGACTAATCAAAACTAAAAAATAACGAGTGCACGTTTAACCATTCTCATCTCTCGATACCATGAAAAGAGTTTGCGAGAATCAAATCAGAAATGAGGCACCACAAAGTAGTTGCACTCCAACGAAATCGTGATAGCTCCAACGTAATTGCAAGAAAGAATCAATTAGTAATGGAAGAACTTGCTCAATAGAAACAAAGCTTGCACATAGAGGAAAGACAGCGCAGTGTCTTGGCATTCTCATAAATGAATAGTAAAAGGGTACATATATGGTCTTTGAGTAACCCTAGTGCATGACACACATGTAAAACCTAAACGTAACCCTAAACCTAACCCATGTGAAATGACCCTCCAATATGAGAGGAGGACACATAGGATAACTCACACTAACGGTGATAGTTCGGGAAGTATTGATGATGGATGGAGTGCATCTAGCTATGATTTTCACTTTGGAACAAGTTTAGTTTCATGGGAATCAAAAAGCAGCCCATAATCACACTATCTTTAGTAAAAGAAAAGTATGTAGTAGCAATAGGAGCAGCATGTCATCTGTTTGGATGAGAGAAGTGTTGAAAGATTTGAGAAAGAATCAAGAGGATACTACACATATTTTTTGTGACAACAATTCAGCAATAGCATTGTCCAAAAATCATGTTTTTCACAAGAGGAGAAAACACATAGACATGAGGTATCACTTCATCAGGGAGTTGGTTAACAACAAGGAAATTTGTCTTGAATTTTGCAGATCCGAAGATCAGTTTGTAGATATCTTTACGAAATATTTGGGAAATGAATTTTTTGAGTATTTGAGAACTTGTTTGGGAGTTTGTGATCTAGAATATGTCAGATCTAGAAGTGCACACTCAGCTCTAGAAAAATAAAAGCTTGAAGGTCAAAATTAAGGGGGAGTGTTAGAAAAAGTTTAATTTTTCCCCAAGAAAAGCAAAAAGTAGTTTGCTTTTTACATGCTTTTACTTTTGAGTTTAGTTTTAGATTCCTAGCTTTAGGAAAATCTTATAAAGAAAATAAATCTAACGATTTGTCTTGTAAAAATCATGTGAATTTTAGTTCTATTTTAAGTCGTGTTGAGTGTTTTATTGTTTGCTAAATCCATCTATTTAGTAGAGGAAATTCTAAGTGTTTTCATATCAAAAACTTTCAGAGAGATTGTATTGAGTTGAAGCTCTAAGAGGGAAGGAGAAATATACGTCGTGAAGTGTTGATCAATCGAGTTTGTAATAATCTATTTTATTTGCAATTCTTTATTTTATTTCTGTTAGTTTTAATTTTATGTGCCTAATTTCTACACTTTGGAAATTGAAATCAGCCATATTCATTTGCAATATCTTTTGGTTAACCTACCATCACCTCGCTTCATTTCCAAATGGTCTATAATGTACCTCTTCTTGGTGAAGATTTTTAGCTGATTCTAGTGAAGCCTACTTTGAAGATGCAAAATAATCCAATGTAAAAGATCTTTTGACCCATGGAATGTTTTTGCAAATGGGATTTCCTTGTCTTAAGAATGACCAAAATTCACTGAAAAAAAAGTAAGCAATATACATGTGCTAGGAAACAATAACAAGCCTACCCATTTACTTCATAATACCAATCAGATCCTTTTCATGACCGGGTCACACATATAACAACCCATAAAAATTATAGTCAAACGGACACAAGTTGTAGTGTTGATCACAACCCAAACCCCATTAGAAAGGGATATTGAGTGGATAGAAAATGTGTTTCTTTGATTTTATCTACTTAAGCTTAAGAACACGAGTGGGTGAAACATCCCAAACAACTCAACTTTTGTACATCGTTTGTAGGGGCTATTATGTTGTTGTTGCTTATGTAATATCTTCAAAACCAACACCACAAATGACGAGGCGGAGGAAAATCAAGTGGTTGGAATCAAATCATGTATGCTTGAGAAGGAAGACATGTTTGTGTGAAGAGGAAGAGGAATACCTTTCTTATCAAAGACAAAAACCTTCTTTGGACACGAGATATTGATCTAGATAAATCAATTTTTATGTAAAATGAGAAAATCTTTTGGGTTAAATATTTATCTCTCGAGTGCATGAATGTTAGGAAGTTATAATATTAGTGAACTCTTGGAGGATCATACTCTTATCTCCTTGGTAACAACAAATTTTCTTTTACTCTGATCCATCTCGAGAGGTGGAAAGTTTGTTTGAATTCCTTTTCTTGGCATCATTATTTCTCCTTGTGACAGCTGTGTAGACTTTCCAATTCGTATTGGACTATGGAAAGTGTCTTCTCCTTGTCACGACTCACTGCAAATTCTGCCTCAACTAAACATTGAATTCCTTGGTCAAATCTTATTCATCTAGATCCAGATAATTTTGCATTGGATGGATCATAGTTTTCTTCCTTACATGCAGGTTGCGAGTTTACTTTACATAGAAATATAAATGAGGCGTTCAAACCTTGAGAATTTCGGGAAGCAGGAGTGGAGAATGGTGTATTTTTCCTGTGATCTAGAAAATTGAGGGCTGAATTGGTTCAATGAATGGATGGGATTCTAATAAAAAGGTGTGGTTTCTTTTGAATTACAAAAGCCACGGATCTTAGAATAAGATTATTTGTAATTTATTAGTCAAGGGATTAAATCTCGTAGTGTGTCAATAGTAGTGGGTGGTCTATAATTTGTAATCATGTGTCTTTTAGTTTAATTTGTGTATCAAAATATTTAAATATAGAAAGTAATTAAATATTACTTTCTGAGTTTAAGTCTTTAGTAAATATCCATGTAAAATTTAAAAAGTAATTTGTTTTTATTACTTTTTAAATATAGTGTAAATTGGGAGCAATATCGGTTGAAGCCGACTCCCCTAAGAGTGCATTTTCGGTTGAAACCGACACTCTAAGATATAATGGACATTCCACTAGAAAAATTCAATGGTCTCAATTTTCACACATGGAAAGTCAAGATCCAGATGCAGTTGATGAACAAAAATCTTTGGAGGATAGTAGATGGAAAAGAACCAGCACCTTCAGATCCGACCAGATTGGTAGAATGGGAAACACGGGATGATAAAGCCAAAGCCATTATTGGCCTTGCCCTTTCGGACTCTGAATTACATTATGTTGATCTAGATAAAAACTCGAAGGACATCTGGGATAATCTGAGCAAATTATTTGGTTCAAAAGTAGTCAATGCAAAGTTTTCTCTAAAACTTCAGTTGTTCAAGCTCAAAATGAGTGATGGAGATACAATGTCTAGTCACATCAACAATTTACGATCTCTTCTGAGACAACTTGCAGAAGTAAAAGCTCCAGTAGATGACGAGGATGCAAAAGCTATTCTGCTGAATAGTTTACCACCCAAATACAGTAATGTTGTTTTCACTCTTGGTCAGATACCTTCTAACTCATTGGAAGATATGATATCAGCTCTCCTAGCTGAGGAAAAATGGACCAAAGAAGATGTAGAAGAAGAAACAACAATGTATGTAAAAAGGAAGTACAATTTTTTTCTAAATATAAAGAGGAAAGAGAATGTTTCTACTGTAAGAAAAAGGGGCATACAGCTTCATTTTGTAGAGCTCGAGCTCAAGATATACTTAGTGGAAAACTCAAAGGAATTGAGGCCAACTTTATTACTGAAGAAAGATCAGAGAATGAGGAAGAACAAGTAAATGAAGACAGTGGTTCTGAAGACTTCTTGTTCTGAATATGAACAGGAGGCGAGGAGGCAAATGGAGGTTGGAGGTCATTCGGTGACCTCTCATCGAGTTGCAATGAAGGGCCACATATCAACTTTGGTGACATGTGTGTGTGTAGTTTTATTTTAGTGCTTCAATGTGGTGTGCCTCGGTTTTCGAGTGATCTTGTTTTTAATAAGTGGAAATTTTACATTGATGGGGGAACATCATTCCAATGTTCCATTTCCGGTATGTCATTTTTGTCATGTATGTATGAGCAACGAGATGTCAAAGCATAATTTCCTATGTTATTCCCTACGGTGAGATGTGATGAGGGCTAAGAATAATACTTGGCATATCATGATGTGGTTGTAGGTAAACGACTTGAAAACATTAATTTGTGGTTTGTGGTAAAAAATAGGAAAACCACCATTCTTGGTTGTTGGTAATCCATTTGCAAAACCATCACTTTGTGGTTTGTGGTAAACCAATTGCAAAACCACCATTCTCGGTTTGTGGTCAACTATTTGCAAAACTGTTATCATCTGAATCAAGCACCCCGTGCATATACAAGTGTGTATAATTGAACTCACAGTGTGATTGGATAACATGGGTACTATCTCCAAGTTGTGGGACTTGCTACTTGAGATAGACCTCCAGAGAAAGCTGGTTCTTGCTCCTAAACTACCTGCCACAATCTACTCTAATGTAGGATAAGCTAACTATTCTAATCTAAATTTCCAAGGGACCAAGGAGAGAGAATGCATAAAATGAAAGCCTACACTAAAGTGGTGATACACAAGAAAAGGAGGGTGTGAGAGTTGTCTCCATTACGGTGTGATTGGATTTACATGAGTGTATTCTTCTCATAAATTTTCTAGGCTTGGAATGCTGAAACCAGCGGATTATGCCTCTTTTGGAGTCGCAGATGCGTGATTTTAAAACTCCTTCAAAGCTGGAACTTACAACAAGTGCACATCAATCTTGTTGCAATGAAAATAAAAGACCTCTAAGGTCCCACCAGGATCATTTGTTAACTGTTATCACCGAATCACGGCACCCCTTGTGCATATGCAAGTGCGTATACTTGAACTCACGGTGTGATTGGATTACATGGGTACTATCTCCAAGTTGTGGGACTTGCTACTTGAGATAGACCTCCGAGAAAGTTTGGTTCTTTCTCCTAAACTACCCGCCACAATCTACTCTAATGCGAGGATAAGCTAACTATTCTAATCTAAATTTCCAAGGACCAGGGGAGAGAATGCATAAAATGAAATCCTACACTAAAGTGGTGATACACCGAAAAGGAGGGTGTGAGAGTAGTCTCCAAATGTGTGAAATACGGAGAGGCAAAGTGCACACTAGAAGAGGTGATGTGAGTTCACCATAATCTAGCAAAATGCATTCACAACAATATTCCAAGCATACACAATGATAATGAATCCTGAGAACATAATAAATAGACACAATATTCTTATAGAAAGATTAAAGGGCAAGAAGAATGCAGAAAACACGGCGAGGGGAAGATACATCCACAAGCTGGTATTTTATTGCTTCATGATATGCACGATTCAATCTATTACAAGATAAGGGCACGGATCACCATGCAAGGAGTCCACTACTGAGGGCTGCTGACACTGCTGGCTTCACAAAGCAATTTTGGCGAGCTTTTCTACCCAAAAACTCTCTCCTTTCTGATGAGCCCAACACTCCAATTTATAGAAAAAATGAGAAGGAGGAAGAGAAGGGAAAATGGAAATCCGAAATATGTCCTTAACCACTGTAAGAGGCATTAAATTGAGTGAAATGATTATAAATTACTTAAAAAGGCTCCCCATCTGTCCCATGTGCTGCGAGCGAAGAGAAAGAATGATGACCATGCCTCTTAATTGCACTCCCAGCTACCAAATAAAACACTGTTCTGAACCCGGCCACGTTTTCTTAAAAACTCAATCAATTTCTGATCAAATCTAGAATTTCTTGATTTTTTTGCATCGGGCTTGGAACCACGATTCCAACGGTACCAATTTTGTGTGATTTTGTTGAGAAATGCAAAAGTTATGGCCTTCTGAGTGCGGGCAGCTATTTTGGGTCTGGCAGGCGTTTTCTGTCATTTGACGGGAATGAGCATTAACTGATTGGAGCCGAATATATTTCTCTTATTTAAATATATCTACCCTCATTAAAAATAAGAAATCCGTTGTGGCGTTTTGTCCGAAAGTCAATTTTCGAAAATCGGAGCTCGGAGTCAAGTCAATTTTGTGAAAATCGGAGCTCGGAGTCAAAAGTTATGGCCGTTTGAAGTTTCATTTCGGTGAAGCGTTGACTTTTCTTCTCTGCTTTGGAGCCGTTTGCTGGCTTTTCGCGTCCGGTTGTCCCGTTCCCTTTGTCCCATGTCCTAATGCTGAAAGTTCCATTTCGGCCGAATCGGCGGTTCGTTACTTCACGTCCCTCCCGTGGATCCCAAGCTGTTCCAGTGCCTTGACTCATTTCCCATTCCCGGTTAGTATTCTTTGCGGTTCGCGTACTTTTATCTCCGATTAGTCAATTTTCAGCTTTCGGCCAAATTTCCTTTTCCGCGGTCTGCCCAATGTCTCCATTTCACTTTGCGGCCTTTCGGCGATTCGCGCCCTTTTGTCCAGCGCATGTCCCACTGATTGCAGGACTAGGACTTAGCCATTTTCATGATTTTTGGCCCAGAGCTTGTTTTTTGCAATTTTTTACATTTTCTCGAACTTGCTCTCTTCTTCTTGGACGGGGAGTTAGAAAAATATGAGGGGACCCTAGAAACATGATTTTTTGCCCTGACTCAATCTATTTGCCTGGGACTAAAGAATTTGATGCATGTTATCAAAATTACCTTGAGGGTGAATTTTGGATAACAATTTGGCGACTCAGCGGGGTCATGCACACTGCCAGGATGAAGAGCGGCATTGCTTTGTAGCAATCCATTGGGCATGGAGTCTGTTTGATAACCTCTCAGCTGATCTGAAATTTGAAAACCTGTGTCCTTGAGCCATTTAAACATTTGTTGAGCTGGTTTCCTATGGCTGCAAATTCTTTTCCAGGAGCTTGATGAACTGCAAACATGCACATACTTAGAAGCGATAGGACATGTGCACAAGCACTTAGGAAATAAAAACTACTCTAACAGCGATCTACAATGTGCATAAGAACTTAGAGGAATGGAAATTCTAAATTAATATTTACAAGGGTGAAAAGCTTTCTTTCTAGTAGCAACGTTTGAGATAGATCCCATTGACCGGAACCTGCAATTCTTCACCATCCAACTTAGCCAGTCGGAAAGCATTGCTACCTTTGCATTGATGATCATGTATGGGCCACTCGGATGGCATCAAACTTGGAGTGCTTTCTGGTTTTGCGATCAGACATCCACTTGAGTACCAAATCTCGAGTTTGCAATATCACGGCCTTAGCTTTCTTGTCAAAACTCTTTTTGACCAATGCTTTATCCTTTTCATAGTGCATTGCATTGCGTGCTCTCTTGTCTCTTCTAATTCCATCGACTCTGCATACCTGATTTCCATAGGTTGAACTCGGCTAGTTCAGTGTTTCATGAGTTCCAATCTTGTGACTCAAGTGATATAGGTAGAACTGCTTTCTTTCCGTATACAAGCTTGTATGGAGAGCTTCCTGTAGACCTCTTGGGTGTGATTCTATCAGCCCATAGGGCTGATTTGAGCTTCACGTGCCAAGTTCTCTGATTCTAATCAAGAGGTCTTCTGATGATTCTCAGTAGGTTCTTGTTCGTAGACTCTGCTTGGCCATTACCCTGGGGATAATAGTTTGAAGAAGTCTTTGAGATACACACAATTCTTGACAGCCCATTCGGTGATCTTTGTGCGAGGAATGCCGATGCATTTATACGATATGATAGTGGCGGGGGGCACGAACCTCGTGACTATCCTTCATAGAAATCTAAGATATTAGATTCATTTGCCTCCTTGAGTGCCTTTGCTTGGTCCACTTGGTGAAATAATCCGTTCTTTGTAAGTATCCACTTGTGGCCACGACTTGAATTGGGATTGATGCTTGATGAAGTCGATCCCCATTGCATGAATGGCTGATTCTTGAAATTGGACGAAGGGGCAGCGCTGCTAACCTTTCTTTCCGTGAAGAATGCACATTTCTGCATTTCTTGACCCATGAGTAGCAAATCATTGAACACGGTAGGCCAATAGTAAACCAGCTTTCATGATTTTGAGCTATCACTCGTGGAGCAAAGTGGCCTCTGCTTCCCCGTCATGGAACTCGTGTAGATCTTCTCAACTTGACTGTTCGATGCATCTTAATAGAACTCCATTGATGTCCCTTTTAAACAAAACTCCATCAACAAGCACATATGGAATGGCTTGTAATCTGAAGTATCTCCTCTTTGCTTTGCTCACTTTAGAGAGGGCACAAGCTGTTTGGAGGTAATGCACAAGTCTTGAGTCGACATGGGATGGGTGCATCATCGGTGGTTGTTCTTGATCATCTTTGTAGTAGTAGGACGGCATCTTCTTCACCTTTTGACCCGTCTGGTTGTTTGGAAGCGAGCTGCTCACACAAGCCTTTGCCACGAACAAGCTTGGTCACTTTGATTTCAATATCATATTCCATCACCCGAGTGATCCAACCTGCTCTCTTCTCATTTAAATCCTTGTTTAGGAGGAAGTCCTTGACACCAGCATGAGACACCAGCAGTTGAATCTTATTGTTTGAGACCAAATGTCTGAACTTCTTCAAGCTCGATGACATGTGAGGACATGCTTGATGAAAGAATACTTTATTTCGTAATCTTCGAGTTTGGTGAAGAATGCTATGGGCTGTTACGAACCTTCTCTATTCAATTTGTGTCAGAGATGCATTTGAGATTGTATCTGATCCTCCAAATGCATACAACATGAAGTCCTTTGAGAAATCTGGGTTGATAAGAGTTGGAGCTTGTGATATTGCATGCTTGATGCTTTCAAAACTCTCTTTGCCTTCTGTTGTCCATTTGAATGCCAGACTCTTCTTCAACATCATTGTTAGAGGCTTCACAAGAGTGGCAAAATTAGGCACAAATCTGCGGACAAAGTTTATCCTTCCTAAGAAGCTTTGGAGAGATTTCTTGTGGTGTGGTAATGGAAGCGTTCGGATGGCTTCAACCCTTTCAGGATCAATTGTTAGCCCTTCCCTAGAGACAATGTGGCCTGACGGTTTGCCTTCGTGTGCGAGAATACACACTTCTTTGGATTGATGACACTCAAACCTTCTACACCTACGAAACACTTATGCGAGGTGAAAGAGATGTCTGCTTTGCATTCTTTGAGAAACGGTGATATCATCTAGGTATACCAGCACTATCTTGTTGATTAAGCCTTTGAATGCCATATCCATAGCTTGCTTTGAAATGTTGCTCGGCATTTGTGAGTCAAATGGCATCTTCTTGTAAGCATCGTGCCCCATTTTGTAGTGAAGGCCGTCTTGAATTGATCTTCTTCCTTTACCATTATCGATTATAGCACTTTGAATATCCATCTAGCAATGAAAACCTTTACGAACCATTCTGACTGACTGCAATATTTGTTCCATTGATGGAAGCGGATAATGATCTTTGAGTGATGCTCTATTTAGATCGTGAAAGTCCACACACAATCTTATTTCTCCATTTCTCTTTCTTACCGGCACCAAGTTTGCAACCCAACTTGAGTGTTTGATGGGAAAGATGATACTAGCCTCAATGAGCTTGCTTAACTCTTTTCTCATGAGAGGCTCGATATGAGGATTTACTGGCCTTTGCTTTTTGCCTGACAGGCTTGGATTCGGATCCAACTCAATAGTATGTTGTGCCAACTTTGGGTTGAAACCTCTTAAATCTTTGTAAGTCAAGCAAAAGACATCGGGAATTCTTGACAAAGTGAACAAAATCAGATTTCTCTTGTGGAGTACTTACTTTGCCAATTTGCAATGTCTTGCCTTCATCTACTAAGATAGGTTCTGAATCTTCACCCTTTACTTGAATGTTCGCTTTCTCCTTCCGGAACTGATCATTCGGGTTGAAGATTGACTCAAGGTTATGAGGCCTTTTGGTAATTTGTTAGTTCTCAGCTGCACCACTTGGTCACCATACTGCTGCTCCAGCTTGTCTTGATTTCTCATGGAGAACTCAGCTTCTTCTTGTAGGAAATTAACAATCTGCTGATCATTCTCGAAGACTTGCCAACTTGTGTTGTTATCTGGAACAGCTGGTCTCACAACCACTTTGATATGAGGCTGAGTTTTCTCACTTTTGATACTTTCTACAACATCAAACGCAGCCCCAATTGCTGCCAGTCTGTCAGCGGCTTCATTCTTTTTTCTTGGGATGGAAATGATGCTAAAAGCTTCAAAATCTTCAATAAGATCCCATACCCGATTTTTGTAGTTCTTCAACAGATCATTTTTGGCAGCATTTTTTCCTTTGACTTGGTTTACGATCAGCTCACTATCACCAAATACTTGTAAATTCCTGATGCCTTTCTTCTTTGCCCAGTGCAATCCATGAATTAAGGCTTCATACTCAGCTGTGTTGTTTGAACAGGAAAACTGGAAACGGAAGGCTGAGTAATACCTTATACCTTGCGGTGAAATGAGCATAGCTCCTCCTCCTGCACCTTGTCTACTCCTTGACCCATCAAAGAACAATTGCCATACTTCATTCTTGTCTTTATGATCTGGCTTGGTGATGCTAGGAAGAGGTTGATTCTCTTCATGTAAACAATAGACTCCCAGCTCAGATTCTTCTATTTCTTGATAAGGATCAAAAGCATGCACCTTGCTTGCCCATTCATCAAGAGTCAAATCTGGGATGCTTCCAACCTTGGTGTCAGCTTCATCAGTGCTTGGATAATCTTCTTGATCAAACGCTGAACAGTTGGTATTGATTTGGCTTGGAGTGTAAGGCTCAATGTGAAAGTTTGCAATAGGTTCAGACCTGATTGTGGCTTTGGTTCCATATCTTGTTCTGAACAACATGTGTGACCAATCCGCCGAAAGATAGCCTCCAATTTTAGCAGTGAAGTCTCTTGACAAGCACAATGCAAAGAGTGGTGGTAGGTCTATGACTGACACATCTTGTAACACTATTACGTTGGGACATGCGTGCAGTGTGAGGCTCAAACCTTTGATTACTCAACCGTTGTCCTTGCTTTGTCCCATCTAATTGCACTACACCCTTGGAGATGACTTCATATTGGAGTCCTAGCTGATCGGCTATTTGCTTGGGCATTCTTGAACTACTTGCCCCAGAATCGATCATGCGATTATGCACTGACTTATCTCTATGATCAATGAAACATAAAATGGAGGGGCTTGACATTTTACCTTGCTTTGTCCTCCATGATTTCCTTGAAGGTGGGCAGCATTTGTGAGTACCTTCTCTTGCATTTGGACTGTTGATTTGAAGTTGACCGAGTCCTTCATGGCAGCTTGTAGCAAATCTCTTTGGCACAGGATAGATAGTGATTCCCACATTGATATGTTTACATTTGTCTTCTTCATCGATCAATAATCTTGAATGGAGATGAAGTATCCCTCTCTTTGTCCCTTGGCTGCACATTCATTCCTTGCAATGAGGCAGCGATGACTGGTGGCGAGTTGGTTTAGGAGCTGGTTTGGATGCTCCTTGCATGTTTGGAACTACAGTTTGTTTGCCGTGCTTGTGGAGTGGTAGAAGGTTGTGGATTACTGAAGCCAATGGTTGTTCTTCACCCAAATTTCTCCTCTTTGACCTTGTGTTGGCTCTTGCAACACTTTGAGAGGGTATTTGATTCATACCACAGAAATCTTCAGACTGCCAATTGACAAGAGTAGTTTCGTTCGGAGATGTCTCTTGCTGAGGTGCCCCTTGCTGTTGGTCTTCTTCGTGGCTGGACTCTTGTGACCCACCAATGGTTTGCACCATTAGAGCCTGATTTAATGCACCGTTAAAGCACATTGATTGGTTATGTGGCTATTTGCACGGGAAACACCAATCATATTCTTGGGCCATGTTATTTTGGACTGGCACCAAAGCTCTGGATGCAGATGCAACATTGGGGTTATAGGGCTGAAATGGTCTATTGGCAGGAGGCCTTGCTTGATTCTGATTTGCAGCTGGATTGGGTGGTCTTTGAGGTTGATATGGTTGCCTGTTAGGCTGAGCTTGAGGCTGATACGGTCTAGCACTTTGAGCTTCTTTGTCTTTTGATAGTGTGAGCTCATTTCCCAAATTTTGCAATTGTTTCATGACCTCTTGGAGTTCATTTGAAGCACTAGAGGATGAAGTAGAAGCTTCATTTGAACTTTGATTTCTAGGGGTGGGAATAGGAGCTAAGACAGGTGCTTGACTAGTACTTGGGCTCTCTAAACTTGGATATAATGGCATTGGAGGCCTAGGAGCTAGTTTACCAGCTTGAATAAGACAGTTTTCAGCTCTAATGGCAATACTATAAGCAGCAGGTAAGGTTGTGCCTCCCATAGATTGAATTAACATAGAAATATCAGAATTCAAAGCTTTAAGATAGTATAGAAAAGCACCTTACTGCTTTTTGCTTTGGCACTTGCCTTTGGAATCCTATCCCAAGACCTTTGAAATCTGAAGTTGAAGTCGAGTCATTTGCTCGTTGGGGGCTCTCTTGATAGTTGTCGATTGTTCTAGAAGAGACAATTGTCTCCCTTTTCTCAATTGCTCATGGAGAACTATGCATAAGCTTGATTCCAATTTGTGATAGAACCCGACTCAAGGCTCTGAACCATTGCAATGCCTTCCCTTTGAGCGATGATGCCGGTGATTTGTGACCACATCCATTTCATTTATCTCATGGATTGCACGAGACGTTAGCAATGTCTTTGACATGATCACCGGGAGTGGTATGATTTTCTCCGAGTGAAAAATGGAATGTTCTTGATCTGCAATTGGGCTGGATTACGTGCATTGAGGGCAAGTGGGCTTTCTTTGCGGTGAAATTGACAAAGGGATTTAGTGGTTGCGCCATTCTGATTGGCCTGAGAACCCTTGTTGATGCGAGAAAAGGTCTACCAGGTGGAGGTGTAGACAAAGTTCTATTAGGTGGAGATGCAGATCTTTGAGCTCTTCTTCCCCTTCTTTCTCTGCTGGAGATAGATGTAGATAAACAAACAATCCTTCCTCCCTAGTTCTTGATGCAGTGCGTATTCTTCTCATAAATTTTGCCGAGGCTTGGACTGAAACCAGCGGATTATGCCTCTTTTGGAGTCGCGGATGTGTGATTTTAAAGCTCCTTTCAAAGTGGAACTTACAACAAGTGCACATCAATCTTGTTGCTGATGAAAGTAAAGACCTCTAAGGTCCCACGGGTGCAGAAGCTGTTATCACCGAATCACGGCACCCTGCATATGCAGTGCGTATACTTGAACTCACGGTGTGATTGGATAACATGGGTACTATCTCGAGTTGTGGGACTTGCTTACTTGAGATAGACCTCCAGAAGAAATTTGGTTCTTGCTCCTAAACTACACCACAATCTACTCTAATGCGGGATAAGCTAACTATTCTAATCTAAATTTCAAGGGACCGGGGAGAGAGAATGCATAAAATGAAAGCCTACACTAAAGCGGTGATACACCGAGAAAAGGAGGGTGTGAGAGTAGTCTCAAATGTGTGAAATACTGGGAGGAAAGTGCACACTAGAAGAGGTGATGACAGTTCACCATAATCTAGCAAAATGCATTCACAACAATATTCCAAGCATACACAATGATAATGAATCCTGCAAGAACATAATAATAGACACAATATTCTTATAGAAAGATTAAAAGGGGCAAGAAGAATGCGAAAACACGGCGGGGAAGATACATCCACAAACTTGTATTTTATTGCTTCATGATATGCACTGATTCGATCTATTACAAGATAAGGGCACGGATCACCATGTAAGGAGTCACTACTGAGGGCTGCTGACACACTTTGGCTTCCAAAGCAATTTTGGCGAGCTTTGCTACCCAAAACTCTCTCCTTTTCTGATGAGCCCAACACTCGATTTATAGAAAAATGAGAAGGAGAAGAGAAGGAAAATGGAAATCCCGAAATCTATCCTTGACCACCTGTAAGAGGCATTAAATTGAGTGAAATGATTATACATTACTTGCAAAAGGCTCCCCATCTTGTCCCATGTCTTTGCGCGCGAGAGAAAGAATGATGACCATGCCTCTTAATTGCACTCCAAGCTACGAATAAAACATTATTTTGAACCCAGCCACGTTTTCTTAAAAAAATCAATCAATTTCTAATCAAATCTAGAATTTCTTGATTTTGTGCATCGGGCTCGGAACCACGATTCCAACGGTACCAATTTTGTGCGATTTTGTTGAGAAATGCAAAAGTTATGGCCTTCTGAGTGCGGGCAGCTATTTTGGGTCTAGCAGGCGTTTTCTGTCATTTGACGGGAATGAGCATTAACTGACTGGAGCCGAATATATTTCTCTTATTTAAATATATCTACCCTCATTAAAATAAAAATAAGATGTGTGGCGTAGAGGGCGTGTGCTCGTTCGAGAAAGTCCAATTTTGTGAAAATCGGAGCTCGGAGTCAAAAGTTATGGCGTTTGAAGTTTCACGGGTCAAAGCGTTGACTTTTCTTCTCGCCTTGGCCGCCGGCTTTTCGCGTCCCACGGCGTCCCTTTTTCCCGAATGTCCTAATGCTGAAGTTCTGTTTCGGCCGAATCGGCCGGTTTGCGTACTTTTGTCCCGCGCGTCCCAAACTGTTTCGGGCTGCCTTGACTCATTTCACCCGGTTCGGCCGGTTCGCGTACTTTTGTCCCGCGCGTCCCAAACTGTTTCGGGCTGCCTTGACTCATTTCGCCCGGTTCGGCCGGTTCACGTACTTTTGTCCCGCGCGTCCCAAGGACCGCCTGGACTAGGACTTAGCCATTTTTCGTGATTTTTCCTGGCCCGAGCTTGTTTTTGCAATTTTTTACATTTTCTCGGAACTTGCTCTCTTCTACTTGGACAGGGGAGTTAGAAAAATATGAGGGGACCCTAGAAACATGAAATTTTTTCCCTGACTCAATCTATTTGCCCGGGACTTGAGAATTTGATGCATGTTATCAAAATTACCTTGGGGTGAATTTTGGATAACAAAACCATCCTTGAGGTTTGTGATCATCCTGTGAAAATCACTAGATCATGAGCAGGTGCAAGTACAAAGGTAGGTTTTCCCCATGTTCGCACTAAGGGGGGGAATGTTAGGAAATTATAATATTAGTGCTCCATTAAGTTTATTTGTGACAGGTGGAAAATAATATCTGGAGAATATTATTGTTGTGAGTTGTTTTAACAACTCACGTACATAGTAGTTTGTGGAGAGAATAGTGGGGAGAGTTGTTGGACAAACTCCATGAAAATAGGAGTTGTCTCTCCTATATATGTGTACTTGATTTTAATATGAATAATAAGAAGATTTTTTTAGTGTTCGGTTGATCTGCTCTCACAATGACTAGTTTAATCCAAAATGGACTTCTTTTAGGGCATTAAAGACACTGCGCTTTTTAGCAAAGTTCCACATTATATTCATCATTTTCTACAACTAACCAAATTTTGCAAAAATTACAACCTAAACATGGGTTTCTTAAGTGGTTAGCACCTATGGATCATGAATAAAGTGCTTGAATTATTATGCAAGGAAAATGAAAGGTCTAAATGCCTTGATGGACACCCATACCTTGTTAGATCTCCTTCCACATGACACCATCTCGACACTGACCATCCTCCACCAATCTTATTTTAATTTTACCTTCTTCTCCTTAACTTCCTTCCACCGTCATTTCCCATTATTTTACTTTTATTTATTTTTTATTTTATTATTTTTATATGACCTTTTTTAAAAATACTTGGAAACAAAATTTTGGGGCATTACTGAACTCCCTAAAATCCCATAATTCATGAAAACCTACAACACATCCTCATTTTTCAAGCTACACTAGTCACAATTCTCATGATTTTATGTTCAAAAAAGTTGTTAAAGGTATTACCTTTGTCTTACGTGAGCTCAAGAGAATTATATCAAGCCACATGTTACCTAACACTCTGAAAAAAAAATTAATCTATGGACAAAGGGACATGAATATTTAAACCCAATATTTTTAATCTTGTTAAATCATGTCACACATTTCTTAAAGTGACCTTGTGTATAAAATACTTAACTTTTGACTTGTTACTCCATGATTTTGTCATCTCATGATTTTAACCTTATAATCAAAAGGATTTTTCTCAATCCATAAGACCTCATGAAACTTTGAGATCCTTTAAGCTCGAGGAATCATGAAATTTTGAAATATCATGGCTTTATGAACCACAAGAATCCTAAGTATTTGAGATTCTTCCATGTGATACAATCTCAAGAACTCATTGGTTTGGGTTATCATAAAATACAAATGTTTGAATTCTGGACCCATGAGTTATTATAATTGGGCAACTATCCTCTCATTTGTGTCAATTCTCACAATAACCTAAACAAGTAATGCAAGATGGTTCATATTCCTAGGAACCCGTCTTGACCAAACCTTGCTAAGATGGCATATAACCGAATTTCTATTCATAATTTCATATTTTTCTTTGTTAATTAGTGCAATATTTTTTCATAGAGGAGAGGGGCCAATACTTGAACATGGCCCACTATCTAACATGTGTCTTGATCATAAAATACCCTATAGTTGTTATAGTACCACTTCATAAGTTGTCATAGTACTATCTCTGGTTATTTATTTTTCACATAATAATTATGTAGAGTATCCAATCACATCATGACATGTAAGATCTCTCACCAATGCACAAATATAAAAAATTCAATGTTCGATCATTATAACCCATATTCAAGTATTGATTTACATCATGGTTGTAGTGTAACTCAAATTTATTATTTTAAATCAATTCAAAATAAGGATTTCCCTTTAATTAAACATTCTAAAGAATACACGTAAGCTAAGACAAATATGAACTACGTATTGGTGAAAAAATCGTGACCCCAGAATGATAAAAATAGATTTTGTGGTACCCTTAACTTCGGTGTACCATTCTTTTATCCCTCTCTGCTATGAAATTTGGTGAACCATTTTTCGCTTCTCGAAACTCTATGATTTTGGAAAACCATGGCACATTATTGGTACACACATGACCAAGTATATAAATTATGTTTCCTTTTCCTCATTCGCATTGAAAATTCTTATGTTGTCTACATTGGACACGTTCTACAGTATCCACATTAGCTTGGATGTATTTTGAAGTTAAATTCATGAAAATAATTACTATATTCACCATTTTAGATTAAAAACATAACTATTGGTAAAGAATTACTCCCACAAACCTTACTTTCTATTATATGAGATTTATTAGATATATCCAAGTAAGCAATCTCATAGAGATAATGATTAATTATATTGATCATTCAATAATGTTAATTTTATTAATTAAAACACTACACTTATGAATATGAAAATACTTTAAACAATGAGAGAATAGTTTTGGTTGTTTAACCACCAAAGTTAGTGTTTTGATAGTGTGAAAATGAATATTTAAAAACCGAGGTATTTTCCCTAACCTGATCTTATGCACATAGTATTATACCTAATAGTAGGAGGAATCATCCCAAACTTTCAAATAGATAAATTCAAATAGTGATAGTTCTCTGTGTTTGGTAAAGTGAATCAATTTATTGGATCAAATGTTGGCTCAATTGTAAATTTCTATATACAAGTAATTAAATATAGTAACTAAATATAATCTATGTATTTGTAAAGTACACAATAGTCTCCTTACATGACCCATAGATAATTTTAAGTATTGTGATTGTTAATATTCCATGGTATTAAGTTTCAATTACATATATCACAATAGGGTTCCTAATATAAACCTATATTTCTAGTCTATCGGTTCCACCCTTTTGATGAATACTATCAAGGATTATTATCAAACATCTAGGAATACTTCCAAGTTTGAGAAACTTAACAATTCCATACTCAAACTATATTTGAAAACTAAAATGAGATGGATAAGAGTGTTTAGATTGTTTCATACCATTCCTTAGTCCTTACTTCCATATTTTTACCTAGCTTTGAGTAGAAAATGAAAATAACTTTCAAATATCCTATAAGTGGATGTAGTAGGTTGAGGTTTCTGAATACATATAAGGATGAAATATTAACAACACTGAAAGCTAAAGAAGAGGTATGAATAAAAAATTCAAATGCTTCAAAAAATTGGGTTTCCTACATACTACATTACCTAAATCCTACCCAGGCCTAAACCCTTTGTGAACTCCATCACTGTATTGGAATCTTAGGTCACTTATGTGATTACCCTTATGGACATCATAATGAATTCCTCTATATATTCATAATATGAGATAAGGGCTTTTGTATAGATATTATATTATAATCATTAATTAATGTGGTCATTATTAATATCCTAAGATATGGTTGTCACACAATTGTATCGTATTTGTGCATACATATAATTGTTAGTTGTGTAGTAAAAGTGATTAAAACATGGAAATTTTAGCATAGTGTTTCATTCAATTTTTAAACATGGTGAAAGGAAGCTGTTGATAATCTTGTAGATAACATTGTTTATCATTGATTCCTATTCATTTATTGATAAAGTATATGATTATAAAGTGTATACATTATTTTTATTATAATCATATATGTTTAGATTGACTATCATGAATAAAATGTAATGTGATCATTGTGGTCTTATGAACCCTTTGAGACATCTCATGGAAAACCCTTAATAGTTAAGAGAAAGGAACCTATGTTTGAGGAATATTATTCATAATAAATATGCGAATAGTATAGAGCCCTCGACTAATATTTCATGTTATTATTCATAATAACTATGAGAATAGTATATATTCCTAATTTGTAAGTCCTCGGTGACTAGGTCCTCATGGATGTTAAATCACCCCAAACTATAGAACTAGTAATATGTTGGGGAAATTCAAGATGAATAATCACCATTGGATGAATACCCTCTTAGTATTCTCATCAAGAGATATCACTTCATGCCTTGAAAAAGTCGCCATCACTCAAACCATGAGGGTAAAAGGGTATTTCAAATATATTCCTATCACTATCTTAATTGATTTAGGTAGAAAACATAATGTTATTGATCCACAACTAGCCAAACAAGTTGATTTCATTATTTATCCTTGTTCTAGATTCTAAGTTATGATTGTTAGTGGCATTATATTTCCTTAAAAATGAAAGTGTTGTAATGTTCAGCTTACTGATAATGGATAAAAATATTAACTCGACATTTTGTCCTACCGGTGTATGGATTTGATATCATATTGTGATCTCAATGGTTATGCACACTTGGACCCATTTTTATTGGATTTATCGAAATATGGATCTGATTATCGATAATGGGAGAAAAAAGCTTAATTTTTTTCTCTAGGTTCCACTAATGTTATTAGTTCCCATCATATGGGAAATATTATAAAGGATGGATCACATGGGGTCATTTATCAGTTATTTTCTATCTAGCTGAATCCATCTACCTCTTCCAACATCCCCTGTAGATCTACAAGACACTTTAGAAAAACATGATAGTGTCTTTACTAATCCCAAGAGATTCCTATCTTCATGTCTAGCGTATCATCGTATGTAATTCCTAAAAAGTGATGCTCCTCCTAACTTTTAACCCTATAGGTATTAATTCTTACAAGAAGACATAAATTGAAAAGCTAATCAAGGAACTTTTAAAGGTGAGAGTCATTCATCCTAACACCATTCCATATTCATCCTTGTTTTTAATTCTCCACTAAAATTATGGCTCATGGCGTATCGAAATGATTTCAAGAACTAATAAAGATCACTATCAAGAAAAAATGTCCTATTCTAGTGATTCATGAGCTTAGATGAGCTTCATTGAGCTCATTTTTCTCCAAATTGGATCTCCACCTAGATATCACCAATTTTATATTAATGAGGAATATATTAAGAAGTCAAATTTATACACTCATGTGATGACTATGAATTTTGTTCATGCATTTTGGGATTAAAATTCCCCATCTACATTCCAAGGCCTAATGAATAGTATTTTCAACCATTCCTTTGTCACTTGACCTAGTATTCTTTGATTACGTCATGATCTATATTAAAACTTGGGTATAACATCTAAAACACATTGACAGGTATTACTGACTTCTATAACACAATTTATTGTGTGCTAAACACTCTAAGTGCTCCTTGACTAAACAAAAGCTGAATACCTTAGAAGAACATTTTAAAAATTTTCCCCTAGTACCTGCGCCATTAATCATCAATCAACCTCTTGTTTGAGGCTCGTTTGGTGTCTTGATGTGGATATTTATTGGTCAATCATTGATATTGAACATTTTCCTCTCGGTAATCAAAAGCAATTTTCTAACCTTCACGGACCTTGTTACTTGGTTATCATTAGAATAATTATTTTTATTCTTTATAAATTATTAGGTTTAACTAATGGCATAATTCATGCCTTGAAACATGGTTTACTACCTCAATCCCTAAAAATTATTTTTCCTTACAGATCTCTCCACCATTTAATCATTATGGTACTTATTAGACAACTTAATGTGGGGAGAAGTCAATCTAAATAAAGTAAAATAAGGTTTAAATTTCTTGTGGCATGTGATGTAGTTTTTTTAGGGAAGATTATTTATTTTAAAAATAATAATCTTCCCCTTCCCATTAACTATTTGGACAAAACATCCTTTCACATTTATTGCTTGTAGGTTTTTAGTATGGATGGCCAATTTTATATTATTACATTTTCCTTCTTTTAGACCATGTCTACCTTTCAAGGCTTATAAAAGCTGGTGAATATCCTTTGGATTCACCACTTAAGGATATTTTATCAAATATTGTAGTGATATTTGTGTCTATGGATGCTATATATCACATATACCTAGTTGCGCTAGTATGGAAGCATCAAAACTAGTCATGGACATCCATTTTAGCATAATGGAAAGGAAAGTTCTACGAATACATGTGTATGTCTAAAATTTGGGTATCACACACCATGTTATGCACCTACATTTTTGCATCTTATGATCAAACACCTTGACACAACATTTATAGGATTTTGAGTTGTCTATGTTATGGAATATCCTTAGTGTGGTGAATGGATGAATCCTTCTTATGTTATTTTTGACCAATATGGCATGATGATGAGTGTATGGTTATTTCTCATGCTATATTTTTATCCCTCATAACATTGGATAAAGAAAATATAAATTTAATGACTATATCGAGTTATCTCTGGAAATGTTGTATATTGAAAAATATTGAAGATATGTGAAGAAAATGGGATTTTGGTTATCGATTTTAATATCCATAGTGGACACCCAACAAGTACGTGGAATATTATACATGATTACTCAATAAGATATTTCCTCATAGTTCAAGAAATATTGCAGGCTATGCACAAAATGGTTTTTTATTGAAAAGGATTTAGTATTTTAGTTGTAATTTGTTTTGATATGGATCCAAAAACAAAGTTAAAACATAAGATTTATGGGTACATGGTTGATTGTATTGGTTTATGCTTCTAGTGTGAGGAAACTCTAAACTTTATCATGATCATGTAAATAAATATTCTAGGGTATTGTGTAGATTTATTATCTTGGTGTTTCTACTTTGGAATTGTATAAATGTTTGTTGAAGAGACTTGAATCGACTCGAAGGGAATGGTTGTTTGAAATCCAAGTGTAATAAAATTTAATAGCCCCATCCCTACTACACCTACATTCCATAAGATTTTTCTCGCTTGTCTAAAGCTACTAGTTTGATTTGGAAACAAAATTTCAATCCTTGGAGAGGATTCTCATGTATTTTGTGAATGGTTGTGGTAGAAAGCACTATTGTGGATGCGAGTAAGAAAATGTGGAGCTTATACAAGGAACTTGAATAGTTGGAAAAATGTTTCATCAAAGAGGGGATGTAATCCAAGGAAATGAGATGGTTACAATTCATATGTAAAATAAAGTTTTTGATAGGCCTTTAAACCCCTCAAAGTGAATACAATTGGAACATGCAACATCAACACCACGGTAGGTCGGTTTAATCGGGCATGATTTTCGCTCTAATTCTAGCATGTTTTTACTTTGAGATTTTTACTTTCTCTTTGGTTGGACATTAGTACGAAAAATAAATGAATAAAAAAATAGATTTGGTATAAATTATGGAAATGAGTTATAGTTTAAAAACATTAAATTTTGAGTTATAGTTTAAAAACATTAAATTTACCTTATAGTTGCGATTAAAGGAATTACCTTGAGTGTTAGTATTTATTCAAGTCGATCCCTATATATCTTTAAATGTAGATGATGGGTTACGATAACAAAAACCTCCCAAACAAAAAAATAAACTTGAAACTTCATGATATTTTTATGATTGTAATTTTACAAAATTTAATAAAACACAATTTTTCTTAGATGCACAAAACACCCCTCAAAATATAATGGTTAGATAAAATGCCTTGAATATGGTAATTACTAACTGGGATGCCACATGAATCCTTAGAATGATTGCTGAGATATTCATTTGATAGTTTTTGTCACTCGTATAGGAGTGCACTTTGAGTCGATATTGCATCGTTGGATAGCTATTGTGAGTTAATAAATCCATTTGGTTTTGGCTCATGGTTTTGGTACCGCATCGATAAACAAAGTTTTATCACCTCAAACATCTAGTATTTCATCGGGGAAAATCATATTCAAAATTTAGTTTTATTAAATCACCTTAGTATCTTGTGTTTTAATATGGTTTTGTAGGCCTCAGATTGTTATAAAATAAGTTGGTGACATGATTAAGATGAATATCTCAAACAAGTGGCCACATTTTGAACCCTGGTCAGTAGATCCTATTTAGAAACTTCAGGGCATCCTGTAGATAGGAAAATTTACTCATAGTGTTTTGAGTTCGGAAAAAAAAAAATTGAACGGAGTTTCTAGGACATTTGGGCTAAATTGGCATTGTTCCTTAAACTTGTTGTAATATTAGAAAACTATTGTGGAATCTTCTCCTATCCGAAAAACTATTGGAAATTATATCAACACTATTACATGACCATATAGAACTACTTTGTGTTTCTTGTTTTTTTTTAAAATAGCTTGTGGGTAATATGGTGTTTCTCTCTCTCTTCTTCCTTTTTTTCTCTCTAGTTTTATAATGAAAGGAAAGCGCATCTATGATTTTTATGTTGTATTTTTTTGTACAAGTTTTGTAATTTCTTGTAGATGAAAAATTTTATCTGCGTGAAAAATTATAGTCATAGGGTAAACCATGTCAAGCATCTTTTGGCCGACCATGTTTACACTAATGTCTTCAGTAGGTGGTAGTGTAAGAAATGTTAGAATTGATGATCAAAATCTAAGTTTAATGTTCCTTATTGAAAATGTGTAATTAGGATGGGAATATAAATGTATATTATTTTAACAATCATACATGTTGTATTATTAAATAAAGAAGAAATCCTTTCATTGTGCATGTATGTTAAATAAAGAAATCGTGAAATTTCATTTTGTAACTTTATAATTCAACTATATGGTATAATAGTGTATTTAGTTAATTGTGATAAATTTTTGTAATTTTGTATAATTGCATGGTAGTGATCTAAAATTAGAAATTTATGTCACCATTAAAATGTATAGAGAAAAAAATTCTTCAAGTCATGTGTGTCGATCCTTTGAGACTATGTTACCTTTATTCTTGACTTAAAGAATTCACATGATTCTAGGACATTATATGTAGTCTGAACTTATCATCTTTCATTGTGTTCATATTAGTACATTGGAAATGGGAGGGTGAATATTTAATTGATAAGTTTTATTTTTACCACTCTATTTATAGTTGATCTTCGTCACCTTATATTGCACTCAAATTTTTCTTCCTTGTTATAATATGCATGGAAATATCTTCACTTTGTGGGGTAAAATATATTGTCTCAAGTTATGGAGTAGAGCTGGTGTACATATTATCATCTATGAGATCCTTAGTGGCCTTATCCTTTTAGGAATCTTATTGGGCACATAATTATTAAGAACTCATGGGTAGTCTTAGAATTGAGATAATCATTCAACTCAAGAACTTGTAAGATTATACTGATATAGTTGTAAAATAAGGTGTTATCGGGAATGTAAGAGAATAACATGCCAATTTTGGGTAATGAAAAGAAAAATGACATTACATGGTAGTGAAGGAATAATGTTATATGATTTAATGATATGTGTAAGGATGATATACCTTTAAATAAAAGGAAATTGTAAGTTCAAAACTAAGCTTTGTCTTGACCATGGTTAAGTCACGTGTTAACGTGTATCTATAAACATTGTAGATAATGTATAATGTGGTGATGAATATTTTCTCAATTGAGAAATAAAATCTAGAAACTCTTATGAACATAGTGACATAAGGCCTTCCAAATTATGAAGTGTGCATCACCTTAGGGGGAAATGTTGCTTATATAGATGTGTAAATGGAACCACCTTGAGAAATATAATTTAGGAGGAAATCAATTAATCAAAAGAAACCCAAGTAAGAAGACCACACAAGTATTGCATTCCTTGTTAAATGATCCAATTATATGTCATGATAATCTTACAAAACATCTCTCTCTCTCTCTCTTAATTACTACCTTAATATATATTTGTGTGACTTAAAGTTCAATTAACAAGATAAAAATTGGATAATGGTCTCATTTAATGAACATTTAAGTGTTGTTAAAGGGATGTAATTTAATTTTATTCATAGGGAAGCATTTTAGTAATATGCTATAATGGCACTACCATGGATTGGTATTAGAAAAAAGTTAAAGTAGGGTAACACTTCCATAGTTTTTAACAAAAAAGACATTGTTTTGGATCGAGGTTTAACCCCAGAGTTTAGGATTGGGAAGGAGTTAATAATGGTATATATTGTGCGTGGAAAAAACAATAATTTATTTAATGCCCCCTTCATCACTACTTTGGTAGGAAAGGACCGTAAAATTTTAGTATTTTTTTGTTGTAACTTCTCCTTAGAGATAATGCCTCTATAGGA
Organism: Taxus wallichiana var. yunnanensis; assembly: GCA_018340775.1. Lineage (NCBI taxonomy): Eukaryota > Viridiplantae > Streptophyta > Pinopsida > Cupressales > Taxaceae > Taxus > Taxus wallichiana. The sequence continues at coordinate 695,465,800 of CM031238.1, forward strand.
CATAAGTGAAAGAACTTATATGATATCAAGAAAGGAGTTAGTCACACCTTGTAAGTGCCTCATATGGTAAGCTTCCTATAATTATCTTAAGGATGGTATAGTGATTTCCATCAAGAAAATGAAATAATTTTCACATGTTAATGATTGAAGTTTGATTTCCTTATTATGCCATTAGAGGGCCTAGAGTTATGTGTGAAGATATATTTGGGCCAAGATTATCATTTGTCATGGAAGGAAATTTCTTAGGAATTAGAGTAGTTTGGTAAGTACCTTCTTCATAACCCATGTTTTTCAGGTTAACCTTAAATGATTACCTTAAACTCGAAATGTTTTATTCCTAGTGCTATTTTATTATTTGAAATAGAACCTTATATAGAGAATGGATTTTGGTCATAGTGATAAGGAAACTTTGTGATGGTTCTTAGTTACTCTCATGTGTTAAAGGATCATCTCCATTTTACCAAATTAAGAGAAGGATAAATTATGTTGACCTTACTTTTTGTACCTCCAAAACTACCTTGATGAGAAGTGCATGGGCCTCGTGAAAAGGAATTCCAAGTTAAACCCCTTATCCTTTGCATTGTTTGCATTGCATGTAAGCTAGAATTAGTAGATGAATGATGATTAGGAAGAACATACATGGGTTAAGAAACTTATTCATGCATACCTCACTTTCTGTGTGATGGATAGAGTTTGCAGTGAGTTCTCACCAAAGTTGCATACTCTTGGACCTAACATTTTTGGGTTTAGGAATGGAAGATGACATGTATGTTCGGATATAGGTAGTGCGAGAAAAATTATAGTTTTCTAATGTTTTTATGGAACTTATAATGAAAGTAAACTAGCTTGCATTGTGGCATTGTGAGGCATAATGACTTAAATTGTGATTTTATAAGGTAATAATTTTAAAGTAAACAAAATAAAAAATGCAATGTTTGTACATGTAATGCAGTTTTAAATTTTTACATATGTGGGTTTATTCTAAGGTAAGTGTATGTGTTAAGTGTCTATTGATTAGTGCAATGGTTCTTAATTTTCGTAACATATGATATTAAAAAAAATCCCATATTTTTTTGTGAAATTTTGAGTGGTAAAATAGTGGGCATGCCAATTGGTATCAGAGCGAGGTTCAAACACTTGAACCTATGGGATAAATTAATAAAAGTATGTACTTGTTGTTGGTTGCACATAGAATGAGAGTCATGTCGGGTCTAGTTCATGTGTCATGTGAGGTTATTTTGATGATATCTGATCCTCTTTTTGTACTAAGTATTTAGATCCTAATGATAATGTCTTATAGTGTGTCCCAAATTGCTTTTTGTAGACTTGTATTGTGTGAAACCATCGATTTCTTTAGATTGTGAAATGTTGATTTCTTAGTGCATAATTTTGGTAGTAGTAGTATGGGTGATGATTGGAGATAGATATGGAGGTTAGTAGGTGTTTGGTTAGTTACTCTTGAGTTCTATATCATCTGTGGTTATGACATTTGGGTATGAAATTTGACAGTGGCGATAGTTATTGGTAGTTTCTAGTGATTTGGAGTCTCATTTTCACCTAGAAGAGAAGAGATCATGAAATATATTGGATCCATATTATTTATATATATAGATATGCACACTCGATGGTTATTAGCCCTATAAGAATCCACGAAAAGATGGATAGTAATTGTGATGTGGATTTATCATATGTGTTATATTTGTAAACTTGTGTGATACTTTCAGGACTAGCATTTCACTTAATTAATATTTATAAAAAAATCTTCAAAGATCTTCTTGATTTTTTTGTATTTATTGTGACATTTTCATGGTTTTAATCGGCTACTTAGCCATTCTTTTTACTCCTAAGATTTCATATGGGGGTAGCCATTGGTGAGTTGGTTTTATCTTATTTGTATTATGTTATCTTTTCATATGGGGGTATGCCAAAGGTGTCATGATTATATGCTTGGGGCTAGAGGACATGTCCTCTGTTTTGAAGGTGATGAATCTATATGTATAGAATAAGATAGAGTTACCCAACCTCACTTTGATATTGGACACTTGGTCTTATTTTAGTGGAGTGACACTAGTGATATTTGATCCTCCTTTGGTGGAGAGACATACTTTATTTTGAGTCCTCTTTGGTTGAGAGAATCCTATGATTTCTTCAGTCCTCTTTGGTTGAGTGACCCTCATGATGCTCTACTCTCTTAATTTGAATGGTTTAATGCTATGGAATATGGATCAAGATATTGGATTTTATGATATGAACTATGGATACATATATTGGCCTTAATGCTATGTAGTATTGATCAATGGATTGGGAAGTGATTTGTGTTTCTCCTTTTTTTCTATGATGATATTATTCACCGTTGAGATGGATATGGTAATCAATTTAGGATTTATGGATTATGTGTGGGATGGTTCACTCTTTCATAGTTATCATTTAGTAGATGGTAGTGTACTTTTGAATATGCATGGAATGCATCAATAAACATACATATGGGATACCTGATATTTTTGCTTGATCCTATTAGGTAATTTGAGGAGAGTTTGAGATAATAGACTACAAGTATGTTAAAAGATATTACAATAGGATTGAGTGGGAAATTTATCTACATATATTTATAGCTTGGGTATTTGGAATCCCACTATGGATATATTTTCATTATTCCCTACTATGGAGGTGATTGTTTCATACAAAATTATTTTGTGTTGTGTTTACCATGTTATTAACCACGATTATATGGATTATATATTATAGGGACAGTGTTCTAGATGGTCTATTATGTTTCCTCCTTGTTATGAGGGTGTATTCTTGGTCAAAAAATGTGGTGTTTACGGTGAAATGGTCGTCATCCTAGACTCATGATTGGTTAATGTGTATTTCCACCTTGGTGAAGCGAGTTCTTGGTTTACACGCTTCCTATTTGGTGAGTTGTCACATTATAATTGTTGTGTCAAATGTGGGATTATGATAAATGAGAAAGTGGTCCATGTTATGGTTATTGCTTCAACATGCGAAACATAATCAATGTGGTGGGGCCTGTGTTATGGTTATAGATCTTAGATGACCTCATGATGTCTTACATCATTGAAACCCCTACAAAAATAGTGAAATTTTCTTGTTAAAAAATGAAATGTAAGCTCAAAATATTGAAAAATTTAAGGACCATGAAATTAATGAACTTGTATTTATGAGAAAATTAATAATTATGAATACACTTATGAGATAAAAATTTCAAACAAAATTCGATAATGAAATTTAGTTGGGTCTAATCTAGTTGAGAGAACTACCAAACTTCAAAGAAAATAAATAATAGGAGAAAATTACAAAGTATGTTCTTCCCTTTGCATTCATACTGATAGCAAAAAGTTTCATTTACTAGCAACATGAGTTGTTTTTGGGTTATTCTTTTCTTGTGAGTGCCTCTTCTATATTAGGAATTGCTTTGCATTGGGAAAAATACTCTTATAAGGAGGAGATGTTGTTCCTTTCATTGACCATCTCATTGACCTCTTGTTTGGAGTCTGGTTTGGTGTCTTGATGTGAATATTTATCTTCTAGTCATTGGAATTGAATGTTTTCCTCTTGAACATCATAAGCAATTTGCTAAGTATCACAAACCTTGTTACTTGGCTATCATTGGATTAATTTTTTTATTTATTAATTTTTGGTTTTGCCTAATGGAAAAATTCATGCCTTGAAACATGGTTTACCAACTCAATATCCAAACCTTTGTTTATTTTCCTTGTAGATCACTCCATTGTTTAGTCATGATGTTACTCATTAGGATAGCTTATTATGGGGAGAAGTCAATACAAAAAAATAAAATACGAGTTTAAATTTCTTCTCAAACATGATGTTATTTATTTAAAAAATAATAATATTCCTCCCACTTTGCATTCATTATTTTGTTGAAATGTCCCTTCACGTTTATTTCTTGCAAGTTATTTTAGTATGGATGGGAATTTTTAATTATTTTATTTTGGATACTTTGAGACCATTTCTACCCTCCCGGCTATACAAATTTGGTGAATATCCATTGGCTTCACCTCTTAAATTGTTTATCAAATCTTGCAATGATCTTTGTGTATGCGTGGGTTTTATACATCTCCTATACCTAGCCACACTAGTATGAAAGCATCAAATATGAACATGGACATCCATATGAGAAAAATGAAGGGAAATTTTCCATGAATATGTTTACATCTAAAAATTTGGGTAGGACACGCCATATTATGCACATGCACATGTTTCATCTCCTAAAGGCATAATAACACAACATTTATAGGATTTTGAGTTATCTATGTTGTTGAATATCCTTGGTGTGGTGAATTTGTAAATCCTCCTTATGTTATTGTTGACTAATATGGCATTAGGATGATTGTGTGATTATTTATCCTATTATAATTCTTATCCCTCACTATATTGGATGTAGATAATATGAATGCAATGATTGTGTTTGTTATCTATCTAAATTTGTTGCCACGTTGAAAAATATTGAATATTTGTGAAGAAAATGGGATTTTGAAAGTCGAATTTTTATTTTCATAGTGGACACCCAGTAAGGTATGGTGACTATTCTATAGGATGCCAAAAACATATTTCTTCATAGCATGATAAAGATTGCATGATATGCAAATAAAGGTTTTTATTGAAAATGATTTAGTATTTCAATTTCATTGCATTTTGATATGAATATAAAAATAAAGTTAAATTTTTTTATAGGTGTATGGTTGACTATATTGGCTTTGCCTAAAGCGTGAGGAAAATTTAAAAATTTATCATGATAATTCTAATAAATCTTATAGGGTAGTGTGTGGATTTATTCTCTTGGTGTTTTTTGGAAGTGTATAAATGTTTTTGAAGAGCCTTGGATTGAATCAAGAAAAGAATGGTTTTTTGAAATCCAAGTTTCACAAAAATTGCTTGCCCTAACCCTGTTGCACCTATATCCCCAAAGAACTTTTCATCCAACTTTTGTAGACATTCAAGTTTTGTAGTGCCCACTTCCATTCAACACCTATTACTTTTGATTTTGATATTGTTGGCTATACATATGGACATTATAATATCATTCTAACTTAGCTTGATGTTAAATGATTGAGATACTTGGATTATGGTTGGATTTTTATTTCTAGTATTATGTGTATGGATTATTTGAAATATGGTATATTGATGATGATGGGTATCGACATAGTTATATATTCTTACATTCATGTTTTCATTATATTGAGTAGACTTTTCAATTTGTTAAACTAATCTTGCGATCCATTAAAATTAATAAAATGTAGAATTGAGATGTGTAGAAATTGAAATTGGTAACATTACTTATCTAGATGATAATTTAATTTAAATTATATGTGGATGCTTGTTTATTTATATTATATATTTTATCTTGGATGTTTGATGCGGCCATGAGGCCGAAGGAGGTATTGTATGTTTTGTAGGTAAAATATAACACAACAACCAATGGGGGATTGGAGACCAACCACATCGGAATACTGATGAATTCAACAAGGGTCACCATGGAAACTAGTGTTTTTGTGGTGTGTGTCTGTTTGTTGTTAGGGGGTCCCCATGGGGGATAACCTCAAAATGTGACCAAGGGGTTTGTGTGTTTTTTAATTGTTTCCTTTATTAAATTTTAGTATGTGATTATTTAGTGATGTATTTCCCCTTTATTAATTATTAATTTGTGTCTAGATTAGTGAATTAATCATATTGCTAAACTAATCATGGATGGGACAAAAGAATTCATTTATTAGATTAGATGGTTCTTTGGTTTATGTGTTGTAAGTGAAGTGTAAGTAACCTTGAGTGTGGAACACTCCACCTCTCCTTAGAAATTAGGATTTGTCCTTAGGGGACAATTTTGGAGGCTTGTGGGACAAGTTAAACTTGTCCCACACCTCTAAATTTATTTTACCAACCCTACCTATGGGTTGGGAGGTCAAAAATTAGACCCCATTATGTGTTTTGGGAAGATAAAAGGTAAGTTTTTATTTCACTTTCTTACATGTATTTATTTTAGTACTTAAGGGGTGTCGGCTTAGACTATGTGTGTAAGTAAATGGAATTTCTTCAACCACTTATTAACTATGTACTTTGAGTATGGGGTTGACTAGGGTGATGTGGAGTGGAGAGAAAATGATGTGGCATCCTACTTGGAGCCACATCATCCTCCTCCTCCTTCATTCTATTTATTCAAAATTTTGAGGGGAATTTGGGGTTACTCACTTATTTTTGGAGCTCATTCTCTTGGGTGCTTGCTTGTGGGAGTTGAATATTTCTTGAAATTTACTTGTGTTGAAGATTTTGGATCTAGTTTTCAAAGAGGAGCTTACCATGGCAAGGTAGGATCTTACTCTTTTATCTTGCTTCTAAATTCTTGCATGTTATGTGTTTGTGTGAAATGGTGTTCTTGTTTTGTAGTGTTGGGTAGAATGTTGACCTTAGGTTGTATTGAGATTTGGATATGGGGATGAAATAATGTAGGGAGGCATAAGATATTTTTTTGGGTTTAGGAGGGAGTGGTTTTGGATGCCCCACCTTATTTTTATACTATTATATTATGTATTGTGGGAGCCATAAGAGTGAGGGAGGCATAAGAGACTTGGTTTTGTTGTGAGGGAGGCATAAGAGACTTGAGATTGAATGTGTGTTGGAGGGATTTAGAGGTGGGCATCCAAACCCTTGGGAGGCACAAGGGCACCCCCATTTTTCCTATCTCTTTTAGGATATTTGGAAGCCTTTGTTGAGAAATATTGTGTTTAAAAATAAAATAAAAAAATTTGATTTCTTCCTTATGTGTTTGGTTGTTTGGAAGTGAATGTTGAAGCATTGTTTTAGTTTCCATGAGTTGAAATATCCCTTATTGCCTTGTGGTTGGGGCTCGGGGCCAATGAGAAGAATTTATTCTTCTTCTCATGGAATTTTGTTGGGTGGAGAGTGTTTCTCTCCCCCATTTTTGGTTGTTTTGGTCAAGTGATGAGAAGATGAGCTTGATTGAAATTTTGATCTTGGATCTATACTTGAAGACAAATTTTAGTTCATTTTAGCTTTCCTTTTTGTAAAATTTTCCCACTTTAAGTGGAAGATATTTTATTAATCTTTTGAAGGAAAGTTGTATTGATTTTGACATTAAATCATAGTTGAATGATGAAATGTGGAAAGAAGATTTGTTTAGTGAAGCAAGTTTAGATGGTAAAAATGTGAATGAAAGTAGCTTGTTCTTTTAATGGAATGGTAAACTTCTTTTTACTTGTGTTACTCTTGTTGTATAAAGTTGATTGGAAATATCTTATTCCTCATGTAGTTAATTTACTTTATCACAAAAATGTGATTCAAAAAAGTTCTCTTTTGTGGAAATAACCTTCATTTAGGTGTTTCTCTTGTTGTATAAAAATTAAGGAAATATTGTTTATCTTTAAAACATGAAACTTTTCCATGTAAAAGAAAGTTATCCTAGTTTGTTATTTATAAACTTTCATTTGATAGTTAGTAAATCTCTTGCTTATTCCTTGTATAGAAAATTTTAAAACAATTCACATGGAAGTAGGGAAAGGCTTTCAAAAATTTCCTTATTAAGTGGATGTCAAACAAATGGGATTTATGTTCTTTCTTTTGTAAAGTTGATTTAGTGAATGAAAATACTTGGCTACTACTAGCCTTAGTCCCAATTGTTTGGAAGAGTCTTGTGTCAATTTTATGTTGGATTATACGAATATATGTGGTCAATCAAATAATAATAAAAATAGAAGGAATTTGATTGTACAATCTCTAGACTTCTATAAATTTACATTAAATATCTTAAATATGAATTCAAAAATTGTGGACTCTAATAATAATTTATATAACACTACCTTGTTAGTAGAATTAAAGAAAACTAAAATATTATTAATATGAAAGTATTAATAATATTAAATTAGTATTAATAAAAAAGTGTCATATATATAAATTAAAAAAATAACACACACACAAACACACATACACAAAAAAAGAATGTACACACACACACCATATATATGATAAGTGTGTATATAATATGGGGTTATATGTATTATTTATAATATAATATTTAAATATATTAAAATTATAAAGAAATATATTTCCTACAATGTATAAAGTTTTTTTAAACCCCAAAAAATAATACCATTCAAAGTAATAATCGACCCCTAATGTGTTTTTTTTTTTAAAACATTACCTAATAAAAGGGAAGAACCACCCCTCAAAACATTAAAGACCCTCCACGTAAATTCCTTCACTACACGAACGTGCGCGCGCGCACACACACACACACATATTGCTTATAAATGCAACCTAAACCCATTATGATTTTTTCAAAAATATATATGTTTCATACAAAAAGAATATGTATACATACATACATACTTTATATATATACATAGATATTTTATTTATATATATATATATATATATATATATATATATATATAGTATTTCATATTTTAAATTCTTTGTATAAAATAGGGAAATTTATATACACATATGTGTATATGTATATATTCACATACCTAAATGAAATATCTCATCAAATATAACTATAAAAATAAAATGGGGCAAAACCCAAGAGCCCATTTGGGAAATATTAATAAATAAGTAAATAAAATAAACAAATGTATTAAAACCCTAGGAGAGGTGTAAAAAAACAAGAAATAAATGAAACAAGTAAGCCTCTCCAAAAGCTTGGAATGGCCTCCAATGGCTTCCCTTCCTCCTCCAACAACTCTATGAAAACAAAAAAGAAAATAATGAGCCAAATGAAAGAGAGAAAGTAGTTTTCTTAAGCATGCTTTAGGGTTAGTTTCTCTTTTTCTCATCAAGGGTCCTAAATGAATCCATCCAAGGGATGAGATTCATCCCTACAAAAAGTAGGTGGAGAGTGGGTGAGTGGAAATTACCTTTTAATTTAAATGTTTTAATTTCAAAACATGGGTTGACTTTAAAGGGGTTCATTTTTGGGGTAGTAATATGTTTATTAATTTTAACCCCATGTCAAATGGGTACATTGTTAATGGTTTAAAACCTTGTGGGATTAATTAACTTTAGTTTTTTATAATTAGCCCCTTTACCCTTGAGACTTAATTGTGGGTTATTTAACTATAGTAGGAATTAAATTGGTTATTAAATTAACACTTATAGGGAGATTAAACATGCTTAGTCAAATCAAATGTATTAAAGTATAATGTAGATTTTAAATATTATTTTATCATTAAATTTATTATTAAAAAAATTCCTTAGAAACATAATGTGGTAATTGTCATTTTCAAAACTTTTTGTGGGCACACTTTTAAAAAAATTATTCCATAATTTTTCTAAGTTAACTCTAAGTTGTTCTTGGGTTTGTTCGGGTGCTTTTAACGGCATTAAACTTCGTATCAGATCCATGGTTCAAAGATTGGACCCTTGGGCACACATGAAAACTTTAGACAGAACATTAAATAGAACATTAAACCTAGCACAATTTGAAACCTAGAAAACAACATTGTTTGAAAATTGAATATTTTAGTAAACATGGAAAACTAAATAAAACCTAGAATAATGAACTAAATCTCACCTTGGTCTGTGCAGGAGGCACAAACCAGACAAGGGGTCCTTACACATTGATCTAGACTTATCACCTATAGAGTATGTCATAACAGCGATCCTAGCTTAAATTTTACAGATGCTTTAGGATGTCAATGTCACTATACGCAGAAGGTCCTTCGGAGGAAGATCAGCTAGAGATGATAGGGAGCCATCCGTTAAGGCTTGTGTATCTCCTCAACATAGCGAGGAGTACAGGGTATAGAACTCTCATATGGACTCAGCCAGAGTAGAGTCACTGCAGAAGGGATAGGGAGACAAGATTTCAGGATGCGCAAGGATAGGTCTTGGAGCCCTAGACCTAGAGAGGAGCATGCAGAGAGGCCTATCAGGGTCATCCAAATAACATCTAGACAATAATAAGGGAGATCCTGAAGCTACGACCATCTCACTATTCTGGAGATACATGTGGATTTCAGGAAGAGGCATGGTTGGTGAGCTTGAGTGGTGCTTCAAGCTCTACCCTTGTACTAACAACAAAAAAGATCATGTTGTGATCCACCTTCTAATGATGGAGCGGTTTTGGTGGATGACCGATGAGAAGAAGCTCCACATTGATTTAGAGATAGTTATCTTAGATCCCTTAAGGAGTGGTTCAAGAGCATGTACTTATCTCGGAGGTTCATTTAGCAGAGGATAGACAAGTTTCACAACCTCCTAGGCAAGTATTTATGAATGAGTATGAGTATGAGAGTCAAATTTTGGACCTAATTCAACATGTATACTATATGCAAGATGAGTAGGTATGGATTCACAGGTTCATCAAGGGGCCTAAATTTAGATTTGGGAGGTGTGGTGCATATCCATTGTCCATAGACCTTAATAGAGGCCATTGAGAAGGCCTATAAAGTAGAAGAGACTCGGAGAAAGATGTAGTAGGATAGCGAAAGAGTTAGGAGCCACATCTAAAAATGTAGGATAGTAGATCAAAGGGGTCAATCCTCCTCCCTGGTGGTGGAAAGGTTCAACATAGTCATCATTTAGGCCATCGGCAGCAACACCTCAACATCAAGAGATGTGCCCAGGCCACCCACCCTACCACCTCAACATTCGACGCACAAAGAGGGGGTGTAGTATGGGGCCTCCTCATAGGGGTCCCTATTAGGACACAAGGTGCAAGAGCTCAATCAGCAAGAAGCTCACCAACAAAGACCTTAGCATACACATTCGGATCATCAAGGATCCATAGCACAGACCTCTAGAGTATCAGATGGAGTTTCATCTCATTAGAGAGGACCATGGAGTTGTTATGGTTGTGGTATTATCAGACATCATTAGAGAGAGTGACCATAAATCTATGTAACTGGGGTAAGATAACATAGATTTAAGAGCCTATTATTGGTGACATGGGGCACAACCATTAGATCTATGTAGTGGTTGAGAACCTCGAGGATGAGCACAATAACACCATGATTGAAGATGAGTAGCATTGGTGGTATTCTACCTCCATTCTGTTTGATTCTGGTTCATCTGATTCTTTTATTGCACCATCTTTAGTAGAGCATTACAGGATGGTGGTAGTTAGGTAGGGTCTTAGTTGGGACATCGAGATGGCTTCTAGAGCCAAAATATTGTAGAATCCTTAGTTAAGGAGTGTGTAGTGGATTTGGGACCCTTCACCACTACCTCGGATCTTTGTATCCTTTTGTTGGGTTCGTATGGAGTCATCTTGGCCATGGACTAGTTGTCTACACATAGAGCTAGAGTGGATTGTTACCATAAGATTATATCATGTACAGATGATCTAAGAGTTGAGTCAATGATATTAGGGGTTAGGAGACCCATTTCCATTCACACCATCTCTGCTATGTATCTTAAGTGATGTGTGCGATGAGGTTTCTAGATATATGATGTTACGGTTAGTGACAGATCGGAGGATGAGTCTAGTGGGACATCTCTTGATGACCATCACATCTTGAGAGATTTTTATGATGTCTTTTTGGGGGAGCTACCAGGGTTACCACCCCCATGTGAGATAGATTTTCACATAGATTTGGTTCCAAGAGCAAAGCATATCTCACGAGCACGTTATCGGATGACTAACCCCGATATCTGTGATCTCTCAAACTGCGCAGCTTGAGGGCCTTCTCGGGAGAAAGGCCTAATCCATCCTCGTGTAACCCCTTGGGGTGCACTAGTGATTTTTGTAAAAAGAAGGACATGGATCTCTTTGGTTGTGTATTGATTACCACTAGTTGAAAAAAGTAATGATCAAGAATCGTTACCCCCTTCCATGCATTGATGAATTATTTGATCGATGAATGGGGCCACATTTTCTTGAAGATAGATATTAAGTCAAGTTGTCATCAGTTGTTGATCATGGAGGAAGATATTCATAAGATCGCTTCCGTATGAGATATGGTGACTATGAGTTCACAATAGTGTATTTTGGTTTGAGGAATGACCGTGTAGTTTTCATGAGCTTGATGAATGGGGTGTTTAAGACATTATTTTATTGCTTCATGGTAATTTTCCTTGATGACATTCTGATTTACTCATGTAAGTGTGAGGATCATGAGGAGCACCTTCTTCAGGTTCTTCAGTGTCTTTGTGAGCATCATCTTTGGGAGAACCTAAAGAAGTGTGCATTCTTTTAGAAATAGTTGCGGTTTTTGAGCCACATCATTTATGGGGAAGGTATCATAGTCAATCCTTACAATATTCTAGCTATTATGGATTGGCCATCACCCACTGGTGTGAATGAGGTGTGCAACTTCATGGGTTTAGTAGGATATTATAGGAGATTTATACATGACTTCTCTCGGGTTACGCACCCTATCTCTTACCTTTAAGTAAAGGGAATAAGTTTGTATTTTTAGATAGATTTGAGAAGGTGTTTAGGACATCGAAGAAGGGATTCCTCATGATGGCACCTATTCTTGCAGTTCTAGATTCTTAGGGCTAGTTCTTCATATGCACATATGTTTTTGGAAGGACTTGGAGGTGTGTTGATGTAGGAGGGAAGAGTAGTTTCTTTTGAGTCCTAAAAACCCAAGGATTATGAGTTCAACTATCTAAATTGTGACCTATTGAGTTTGCAACATTTTTACACGCCTTAGTTCAATGGAGAAACTTTGTTCTTGGCCAGATATTTACACTTAGGACTAATCACTTGATTCTTTGCCACCTCTTCATGCATCCCGATCTAAATGCTCATTAGTGACATTGGATGTAGTCAATTTGTGAGTATGACATGGAGATAGAACATGTGAAGGGGAAGGATAATGTGCTTGTAGATGATCTTAGTAGATGGAGACATGTGGTTATGGCCACATGTTGTGGGCATAAAGTTACAGAGTAGGATATTACACTAGTGTCCTCATGATAGTTTCTACATTACAACCTGAGAAGAGATTGAGTCTCGAAACCCCTTTAGGGAAGTATGATGGATTTTCATTAGATATTGATGGCCTTCTATGACATAGAGGTCAGATTTATGTCCCTAGAGATGGAAGTTTGAGACATGACATTTTGACATGGGCTCATTGTGCACCTTATGCATCCCATCCCGGGGTGAATAAGATGCACGCCTCTTTGAGACAATTATACCATTAGAGGGGACTTTGGAGAGACGTGGATCAATTTGTGTCATGTTGTTTAGATTTTTAGAAGGTGAAGGATGAGCATCGTATTCATTTTGCCTTCTCTTTCCTCATGCTATACCGAAGTGGAAGTGGGAAACCATTTCCATGGACTTCATTGTTGGGTTACCAACGTTGAGATACCACACCACAACACCATCTTAGGCATGGTTGATAAATTGGAGAAAGTGGTTCATTTTCACTCTAGTGAAGACCACCTACATAGCTAGTGTAGTGGCATGCATGTATATAGATGATATTTTCCAATTCGCATGGGATTCGTGGAAGATCGTTTGTGACCTCGATCCTCTATATACTTCCAACTTCAAGACTACTCATGTAGTATGCCCTGAGACGAAGATCAATTTCAGCACAACATATCACCCTAAGATAGATGGAAAGATTGAGTGGGTGAATTAGATCTTGGAGGACATGCTTAGGATGTACATCATGGATCATCAGTTGAGATGGGAGGAGTATTTATACTTGGTGGAGTTTTCCTACAATAATAGTTTTCATAGTTCGATAGGCATGGATCCTTTTTAAGAACTATATGGCAGAGAGTGTAGGACACCTCTTAGTTGGGACAAGTTAGAGGATAGGGTTTCTCTTGGGCCATATTTATTACAAGACATGGAACAACAAGTTGTTATGATCAAGAAGAGAAAGCAAGAGGTATATGACAGTGTAGAAGAAGTATGCGGATCAACATAGGATAGATCACAATTTTGAGGTGGGAATGAAGGTGTTCCTTCGTATCGTGCCACATAAGATCCCCATTTATTATAGAAAATATTCTAAGCTAGCTCCTAGGTTTGTGGGTCCCTATGAGATCTAGGAGCGTATCATCCCTTTAGCCTACCATCTAGTTTTTGCCACCTAGCTTGTCACGTATCCACGATGTATTTCCTATTTCAAAGTGCTTAGGATATATTTTTCAGATCCTTCTCATGTGTAGAATGGGCCTCATTGTCAGGTAAGGATCGGGGTTAGTGATGGTGGAGCCCATTCACATTTTTAGTGCAAGACCACCGGGCCTTCGAGGTAGAGAGAGACCAAGTTTAAGTCGAGTGGGACATGTATGATGAGATCGCTCGTACATGGGATGATGCTATAGTCCTACGAGTCTAGTTTCCACACCTATTCCAGTGATTTCCAGGAGGAATTTGAGTCTAAGGGGAGGGGATGTAGTTCTCACTTCCCTTAGACACCTATTAATTTTTATTTTGATATTGTTGGCTATAGGTATCGACATTAGAGTATCATTTTGACTTAGCTTGCTATTAGATGATTAAGATACTTGGATTATGGTTGGATTTTGATTTATAGTATTATGTGTATGGATTATTAGAAATATGATATATTGATGATGATGGAATGTCGACATGGTTATATATTCGACATTTACGTTTTTGTGATATTAAGTAGACCTTAGCGAGAACTAATCTTGTGATCTATTAATATTTATAAAAGGTAGAATTGAGATGTGTTGAAATTGAAATTGGTAACGTTAATTATCTAGATGATAAATTAATTTAAATTATATGTGGATGCTTATTAATTTATATTATATATTTTAGCTGGATGTTTGATGTAGCCACTATGGGGATTGAGCCACATGCAGTATCGTGTGCATGAATTTTGCAAGGGTAAAATATAAACAACAACCAACGGGGATTAGAGACCAACCACATGAATAGATGAATTCAAAAGGGTCACCAAGTGGCAACTAGTTTTTGTGTTTTCTTTTAATTGTTTCCTTTATTAAATTTTATTAAGTCATTATTTAGTGATATATTTTCCCTTTATTAATTATTAATTTGTGTCTAGATTAGTGAATTAATCATAATGCTAAATTAACCATGGATGGGAAAAATAATTCATTTATTAGATTAGATGGTTCTTTGGTTTATGTGTTGTAAGTGAAGTGTAAGTAACCTTGAGTGTGGAACACTCCACCTCTCCTTAGAAATTCGGATTTGTCCTTAGGGGCCAATTTTGGAGGCTTGTGGGACAAGTTAAACTTGTCCCACACCTCTAAATTTATTATAACAACCTTGCCTATGGGTTGGGGAGTCAAAAAAGACCCCATTATGTGTTTTGGAAAGATAAAAAAGTAAATTTTTATTGTACTTTCTTACATGTATTTATTTTTAGTCCTTAAGGGGTGTGGGTTTAGTTTGTATGTGTAAGTGATTTTTCATTTATTCAACCACGTATTAATTTTTCTTTGGAGTATGGAGTTGACTAGGGTGATGTAAAGTGAAGAGGAGATGATGTGGCATCCTAATTGGAGCCACATCATCCTTCTCCTCCTTATTTCTATTTATTCAAAATTTTGAAGGGAGTGCTGGGGTTACTCACTTATTTTTGAAGCTCTTTCTCTTGGGTGTTTTCTTGTGGGAGTTAGAAGATTTCTTGAAACTTTTCTTGTGTTGAATATTTTGGATCTAGTTTTCAAAGAGGAGCTTACCATGGTAAGGTAGGATCTTATTCATTTATCTTTCTTCCTAAAATATTGCATCTAATGTGTTTGTGTGAAATGGTGTTCTTGTTGATGTATTGGGTAGAATGTTGACCTTAGGTTGAGTTGAGATTTGGATATGGGGATGAAATAATTCGGGATGCATAAGAGATTATTGTTGGATTTAGGAGGAAGTGGGTTTTGGATGCCCTGACTTATTTTTATACTATTATATTATGTAATGTGGGAGCCATAAGAGTGTAGTGATGGAGGGAGAGATGGAGGGATGCTCGGTGATGTCTCTGCTCTCAGCTTCACAAAATGTCTACGTACTAGGCTGTCATGGCTGAGAAAGGGCTGCTTTCTAACTTCAATTAGACAATAGCTAAGCCTGCAACCGAGAAAGCTTTCATGCTGGGATCCACACGTTTAGTCTAGAATAATACTCTTCAAAAACCAATTAGTAATGTGGGTCTACAATCTCTACAAAAGGTGTCATTCACATGGGAGAAGGAAAATGAAGGTGTTACATGTCTTTAGGTTCCGAGATGGTTGCCTCTATGGGGCTTTGGGAAAACCGAATCTTTCCCTAGTTGGTAAGTTTCTAGGATCCAGACCTAATATTGATGTCATAAGAAAATGGGCATTTAGAAAGTGGAAACCAAAAGGGGATCTAAGCATTACCACTATGTCATGGGGTTTTTCCTAGAAAATTTTAATCAATGATGATTTGGAATGGTGTTTGCCGGGAGGCCCATGGTGTCTGGGTAATATGGGCCTTTTTTTGAAAAGGTGGTATCTTTGGTTTGATTTGAACATCAAGAACATAAACACCATTCCAATATGGTGTAGACTCCTAGGACTACCTCTGTAATTTTGGGATGATGAGATTCTATTAAATATTGCTAAATCCCTTGGTGCTCGATTGGGCTTGATGGGCCCACGAGGAACAGATCCAGAATAGCTTTTTCTAGATTCTGTATTTCTTCTGAAATGGATCAGAATTACCAAAGCACATTATTTTGTAATCTAAGTATGGCTTTCGGCATCAAAATATTGAATATGAGACCTTTCATTTGAGATGTAATCACTACCATCGTATAGGGAATTTCACTAGAAAATGCCCTAATAAGGAGATCTCCCAGAGGAAAAAAAAAAAAAGAGGAAACACTTGAAGGAGATTTAACTCGGGCATAGGAAGCTATGAAGATCAATAAGGAACCCGATCATTTTCAGAGGAAGAAAAAACCATCAACCAACCGGAGAGCTGAACCATAAAAAAAAGGAAAAAGGTTTTGAGAACTCCAATAAGAAAACCTCGGTTTGTAGGAATCTCTGGCATCCAAAACTCCAGTGCAGTCTCATAGGCACACCCTCATCCTACAAATAAGATCTAGATCTACAAAATCTAGTTAAGGTGGTTTTGGAGGTTGACGAGCAAAATGGATCGGTGAAAGTAAATCTACTTTCTAATGATCAAGCTCAACTTGAGAAAACTAAGGATGAGACTAAGGTAAGTGAGATACATCGACCGAATCCTTTATTCATCATTGAGGAAATTTTGGATGAGGAAAAAGAAAATATGGAACCGGAAGAATCATTACTGAAAAAAACTCTCGTGGGGAAAAAGAATCACCCAAAAGTAGTAACCCCCTTTCTAGCAATAAATCAGCAAATTTACACCCTGTTCACAACAAGTGGGAGAGAAAGAGGAGGGGAAGTAACGCCACTCATAGAAAACATGCGCTATGAGGAAGACTTGGAATTAAATGATGAATTTATAGAGGTCATCTCTAAGAAAAAGAAGAGAATGAAAGGATTTGAAAAGATCCCAAATTTTCTCTATCATGAAAAAAGAAGAAAATTGAAAAGCCGGGAGCTTTAATATTAAGGACCACTAGATCATCTACTAGAAGAATAGTAGATTTTAGAAGCGAGATCTAAAAGAGGAAGACCCTCAAAGAAGGCTCTCAGAACCAAGAGAATAGAGGAAGACATTGCAGATGGAACTCAACGGCAACTGAACCATCAGGAAATCCCAACACCTAAATATTTTAAATGAAGATCATCTCATGGAACATCAGAGGGCTGAATGGAAAATCCAAACAAATAATTATCAACCCGAGTTATGGGATTCTAGTAGACCTATCATTCTACTTCTACAGAAACTAAGATGAACTCTAAGGTTCTTGAAATTAGTAAAAAGAATTTTTGGGATAATTCGACATGGTTGTGTGGTAGATTCTCGGGGTGATTTAGGAGGCATAGCTACATTTTGGGATAAAATATAGTATACTAGTATGATTCTTTCTACAACTAGTAACCATCTTGCTATAAAATTTCATCCTATTGATAATAATTGTGACTGGATCCTTTCTAATAGCTATGCCCTAATACGGTTATTGGGAGGTGGAAACTCTGGGTGATCTTAAAAATTTCAGAAGTTAACATAATATTGCTAATTGGCTTATTATGGGAGACTTCAACTACCCTTTAAACCTGGGAGAAAAACAAGGTAGAAACTCCGGTTTATCCACAAGCAAGGATGAATTTGCAGACTTTGTTGCTGATCTTAATCTCATGGATGTGGATCTTCATGGAAATTAGTTCACCTAGACTAACAAAAGATTGGGGAAAGAATTAATTAAGTTCAGATTGGATAGAGCTCTTTTCTCTGCTAGTTGGATTCTTAATCGGGATATTCATCTCACTTCCTACCCTTAAGTGGGTCGACCCCAATCCGATTGCTTTAAAACTTTTAAAGTGGACTAAGCCCACCAGGAGCTCCTTCAAATTCAAGAAGATGTGGATGGAGCATGAGGAAATCCATGAGAGGAACAAGGAATGGTGGAATTGGAATGGTGAGGCTGCTCATTTTAGGCTTATTTAGAAACTTAAAAATGTCAAAAATAGGTAAAATATGGAACAAATAGGTTTTGGGAACGTGTTTGAAAAAAAAAAAAGGAATTAAAGAAAAAGCTCCAATATTTGGAAATTAAGATGAATTCAAAGGGGAGATGTCTTGAGGATCAATCAGTGGAAAAAAATATTCCCTCGAGTTACATATGGTATGTAGCAGAGAAGAATCCTTATGGAGGCTCAAATCCAAGGCATTTGGCTAAAAGAGGGAGACAAAAACACAAAATTCTTCCATATGACCACCATGAAACATAGAGCTTACAATAGGATAATGGAAGTGACAAAAGGAAATAGCACTATTATAAAAGACCCAACGAGCATCAAAGAGGAAGCTCTCAAATGCTTTGAAAAACTACTTAATGAGAAAAAGACCATTAATGATGAGGCGGTCTCTTTCATGTTGGAGGCTATTCGACAAGACAAAATTGAAGAGTAGAGATTTAAAGACATCACTAAAGTTGTCACATTGGAAGAACTCCAAAACGATGTGTTCACTCTAGAAAGGGATAAGGCACCGAGGCCGAATGGTTTCTCGGTCAACTTTTTCTAGAATTTTTGGGAAGTTTGTTCGGATTATCTCCTTGGCGTGTGAATGAATTTTATATAAATGGTGATCTTTTGAAAGAGATAAACAAAAACACATTGTTATTGCTCCCAAAAAAAAATCGATGCAGAGGATTTCAAGGATTTTAGACCCATCGATCTGGTGAATCTTATTTATAGAATTTTTACCAAGATCATCTACGGACTCTAGTTCATTATGAATGATTTAATCTCAAAACAACAAAGTGGTTTCATTAAAGGAAGGATTATTCAAGATGGATTTATCATGGTTAATGAGATTATTCACTCTATGGACAATAATAAAAAATTAAACAAGGTCCTTAAACTTGATATGAATAAAGCCTTTGATAAATTCTTGGGCCTTTCTTGACAAGCTTTCGATAAAATTTGGTTTTCTAACTAAATTTAAAAAAATTATCAAGGCATGCATCTCTATGGCTAGATTCTCTGTGGTGGTCAATGGGGAAGCTGGTGGGATTTTTACGGTAGAGAGGATTAAGGCAAGGGGATCCCATATCCCCTTTGCTCTTAATTATTATCGCATGAAAGCCTCAATAGAACAATTGACAAAGTAGTTATAGATGGTCTTCTTAAAGGATCTAAACCCACTTCCACCAACCAAACAACTTCTCATCGGTAATTTGCAGATGATACAATCCTTATTTTAATGGCTTCAATACTTGAAGCTAAGGTGAAAAAGTCCATTCTGAAATTTTATGAATCTACTTGGACAATAGATTAATTTTGATAAAAGTTCAATTTTATTTTTCAATACTCCTGGGAAAGACAACTTAGAAGCTGCAAAAATTTTGGATGTAAAGTCAACTCACTTCCCACTATTTATTTGGTAATTCCCCTTGGTACTAAAAAGGTATCAAACAAAGTATGGAATGACCTACTGGAAATATTTCGAAAAGAAAATGGCTAGATGGAAAGGGACCATTCTCTCAAGTATTGGTAAGTTTCTGCTCATTAAAAGCACTCTTGAGAATCTGCGTATATATATTATGTCTCTCTATAATATCCCTTCTCCCTTCAGAGAAAAAAATTGAAAGGATTCGAAAAACTTTTTATGGCGGGGATGGAAGATAAATTCAAGTATCACTGGTAGCTTGGGACCAAGTATGCACTCCCAAAAATTTGGTGGCGTGGGCATAAAAGACATTAAAAAAATGAATGGGGCACTAATTGCAAAAATGGGCTGGAAAGTGCTCTCAGAGAAACAACCCGGATTGAATTAATCAAGGCCAAATACCTTAATCAACAAACAACCATTTATTTTCTTCATGATGATTATATTTCTTATGGTTCCATTTTCTAGAATAATTTAGTTTAGATCAGAAATTTCATCAAACAAGAAAGTAAATGGAAAATGGGGAATGGTAGAGATATAAAGTTTGGGGGGATAAATGGTTACTGATTGTAGTTTTATTGATGATTTGGAGCAGGTCAAAAATAGCCTAGAGCATAAGTATAGTACTAGAGTCATGGATTACGTGGACATGAATGGTCATAAGAAGAAATGGAAAAACTCTCTGTGGACATGGATGAACTAAACCACATGATGTCGTCTCTGCAAGAACACTTGGACCTTATTCCCTTAAGTCAACTAGATATCAAGGATGAATTAGTATGGAACAACTCTATTGATGGAGAATACTCACTGTTATATCACGGACATAATTCTTTCTTTGATAATATTTAGAGTGAGTTCAAATGGAGAAGGATTTGGATGAGCGAGCTCGGACCTAAAATTAATTTTTCTTTTGGCTTGCTCTTAGAGGTAGAATCCTCACTAATGACAATCTGATTAGAAAAGGTTTCATAATTCCAAATATATGTCACCTTTATAAAAAATTAATCTAAGGATATCGAGACACCTATTAGTTCATTGTGAGTATGCCACTAGGATCTAGAGTTTTGCCTTTCCTAATTTCAAATTTTCCCAGGTGTCTTGTCAAGGATTTCATCCACTTTTGGACCCAATGGAATCCTCCTTTTAAACAATGTGTAGTGAGAAGACTATGGAACCTGTTCATGCGTCATATTATTTGGTGGATATGGAAAGATAAGAATGACATCATTTTTAGAAATATCAATCAACACTGCAAGATCATCTTTATTAAGATTAATCATCTTTGTCAAAGAAGAGAATATCGAAAGATTCAAACCCCCAAGAACAAAAATTACCCTAAAAATGAAGAGTGTATTCTCTCCAAGTGGAAGATTGGAGTGGATAATACTCGAGAATAGCAACATTTCCAACATTGATAGGTCTTTGATACATTGGAACCCTCCTAATATTAATCGGTATAATTTGAACTTTGATGGGGCTTCAAAGGGTAATCCTAGGATTGTTGTAGGGGAGGAGTGATTAGAGACCATAATGGCGGTATGATTGCTGCCTATGTTGGAAAAATGGGGATACAAAATAACCATTATGCGAAGCTTTGGCTGCTTATTTGGGGGCTGAGAATTACGTAGAAGAATAACATTCCAAACATTATTCTAGAAGGGGATTCACTAAATATCATTAATCATCTTAACCAAAGTATTTTCCTCCTATTTGGACTATCAAGGATTTCATCATGGAATCTATAAGCATTTGTCAAACCTTCAAGAGTTTCATAATCAAGCATACATACCAGTGAGGGGAATAAGGTTGTCAATTCAATGGCTAATTATGGCATAAATAATAATATTATTATTTGGGATAATGTTAATCACATCCCTACATAGGTACAAAGTAGCACTAAGGTGGATATTTATGGGCACTCAAGTATGGACTAAGGTGAATGATAAAATGGTGTGGACATTATATGGGAAAAAATATCACACATGTGTGAAATATTATGTAATCTATAGCCACATGAACTTCCATTATTCCCAACATGTGTGTGAAGTTCTTAAAATACAAGAAAGAAAGGAAGATAACAACATTTCTAATAATAGGTCTAACAAGGGTTTTGAGCACACGGGAATTATAGGAATTACAAAGAGGAAGAAATGGGAGGAGCGTTGTGCCAGCTAGAACCGAGCAAAGTGACTGAGTGGAAGATCAAAAAGGAGCTATGGAACCTCCTTAAGAAGGGTGGAATCACTAACTTTATTGATCAAATTCAAGGACAAAATCAGTGCATTTTGGTCCAGTTCGCCATGGATTGGAAAGATCGAAAAGTGGAGTATGGAGGCCACAAAATTACTGTAAATGAAGAGTTAATAATCGAGGCAATAGGCCTAGGGATGGATGGCTTCCGTTTCTTTAATAAGAGGATCGACAAAAATGCTGAGGAGAAGAAGTTCTTTGCTGATAACGAGGAGCTAGTTTTTGTTTCTGTGGGTTTAAGGGTAAGTTCTATTCCCTCGCCCTTTGATGAAATTACAAGAATGATGGTTCACTATATCTCTTTGGAAGGGAGATATGTTATTGTGCGTATAAAACACCAAGTTTTCTTAAACCACGTCGCAGCCAAATCATTGTCGATTCTGCATTATCTCTTGAACTCCCTTGAACGCTCTATATTGGATTTCCAGAAGCACTCCCATGTTATTCCCCTACATCAAGGCCTAATATTTCTACTACACAAGCTTTATGTGTTGAAATACCCTATCCTTCCTTCGTCCCCAACATCGCCTGTCTTTTCCCTACCACCAGCACCCCCACCCCCATCCCTTTCACCATGGCTAAGCCTAAAACTAAGAACCTTAACAACTCAAAATCGAACACCCATACTTCGAGTAAAGTTCTTTGCAGTAGAACCTAGATTTGGAAGATGTCCACAATTTTTGCACATTAGTAGAGTAGGAAAAGAGGAGATTTTACAAAAGGAATGGAACAACACTTCCCAAAGGTTGGACTCTCTAGAAAATGATCTAATGAATCTGAAAAAGGAGGTGCAGTAGATGGCCAACTAGAAGGGAAAAAGGAAGGTGGGTGAGGATTACGACATTAGAAATCAGTGAGGTTGAAGACATTTATAAAAAGCTATATTCCTTGGACAATCATCCGGGGAGAGCAAAGGATCGACATGACCATAGCATGGAAATATTTATTGCCATCCTTGATTTCTTAGAGAAACATGTTTGTAGTGTCTCTGTACTCAGCGAGATCCCAGATACTCTTTGGGGAACGGACAAGGAAAGCAGCCAAACCATTGCAAAGTTGGATGCTAGTGACCCCACACATACATGATAATGGTGGCTCTCTTCACCTCTCTGCAAACTATTAAGTCCAACATCAACAAAGTTGCGAAGAAGTAACGGTGGTCCTTAGTGTAGTTGTTGTTTTTCTTCGTCCTTTTTGCTGACTTTTGTTATTTTTGGCTACTTTGTTGCAGCGTGCACCCTATTTTGTTTTTTTCTAGTAACTCTTTTATGGTTACTATTGGTTTTAATGCCTTCTCTAGATGTTGATCCTTTTTTGTGGTACCTCTTCATGTTTCATCTAGACTTTTGGCCCCTTTTGTAAATAGGGTATAGTCCTTCAAAAACATTTACCAATAATTTAAAAAAAAAAAGAGTGAGGGATTGTTGTGAGGGAGGCATAAGAGACTTGATATTGAATGTGTGTTGGAGGGATTTGATGTGAATTTTATAGCTTATCTAATATACATAAGCAAACAATTACATTATATAATTGTACAAACAATAAGAGACAATGTTACATAATGAAGATAATAACATAAAAAAAGAGCAAAAATATAATAAAACATTGTATTATTGATTGAATAATTTGGATCACATTACATGGTGAGAGATCTTACAATATATAGCCTTTCCATTTCCTATAAACAAGGAGATGAGGCTTACCAATATCATCCCACTAATCTCTCCTATGATCACTCACCACTATTCTCTCATATATCCCACCAATATCTCACTTAACAAACCCCTATTCTATGGTGAGATAAACTCACGTACACACATATATAATTCTAACCTATATTATTATCAATGAGTTGTATTATCATGACAACTCTATTAATAATAATATTACAAATATATATGAGTTGTAAATACAACTCATCATTCACACAAATTCTAATATCACTCAAAATTACTAATGTAATATAAGAATATTACATTTAACTATTACAAACAATAATGTGAGCACCAATCCATGGATTATTCCTAACATTCTCCCCCTTAATGCGAACATGGGTGAGTTTTGTCTAGTACCTGCTCATGTTCTAAAATACGATGGTTTTCAAAGAGTACCATCAACTCCAACAGGTTTTCTAGTGGAACCATTAGCCACTTTGTATGTGATCTTCTAAGTGATTCAAAAACTCTCAAATTTTTTTTTCTAGTGGACCACCAACCACTCTATAGCACCATACATGTTTTCCCACCCCCATCCTTACATTCAAGGGAAAATACAAGAAATATCACTCACGCAGAGCTCACTTATTACAAGATCAAACATGAATAAATAATCTATTCTTATTACAATACACAATGAAAATTAAACACAAAAAAAATAAATTCCACAAATTCATTGTGTGGCCTCTTCGCTGCATGGCCGACGAGAGGTCACTGATTAACCTTCTTCTTCCATTGCCTCCTTCCTCCATCGTGATGATGCTAACTCAGCTGAATTTATCTTTGATGATCATTTTACAATTCTATTAGGTGTCGGTTTCAACTGATAATGTACCCTTACAATAGTAATCAACTTTATATTTAACCAAAATAATAAAGCATATCAGATTTTTATTGCGGTAATTCAGCCACTTTTTTTAGAGAATAATTAGAAATGTCAGAATTGTTTCCACGATTTCTCTTAAAATACGAAATGATTTTCTATAATTGTTTGACATAAGTTTCCCATAATACAAATAAACAAACCCAAAAGATTTCAAAAAAATTTGAATCGAGTTTTGAGAAAGACACGAATTACGGTCATTTTTCGTTTAGATCAGAATCCAGAAAATGGTGACAAAAGCTTCAAAACTCTCGATCGCATCATCGAGGTCAGTGGTTTTGTCCAGCAATCAATCTCATAAATCTTCCTAACTCTCTTTGATACCTGAGATGATGTGAAATTGATAGAATATCTAATATAAATAAGCAACAATTACATTTTATAATTGTATAAAACAATAAGAGACAATGTTGCAGAATGACGATAATACAACATAAACACAAAATAAGAGCAAAAATATAACAAACATGCTATATTATTGATTGAATAATTTGGATCACATTACATGGTGAGAGATCTTACAATACATAGCCTTTCCATCTTCTATAAACAAGGAGATGAGGCATACCAATATCATCCCACTAATCTCTCTTATGATCACTCCCCACTATTCTCTCATATATCCCACAAATATCTCCCTTAACAAACCCATATTCTATGGTGATATAAACTCACGTACACACATAAATAATTCTAACCTATATTATTATCAATGAGTTGTATTATCATGAAAACTCTATTAATAATAATATTACAAATATAAATGAGTTGTAAATACAACTCATCATTCACATAAATTCTAATAACACTCAAACTTACTAATGTAATATAAGAATATCACATTTAACTATTACAAACAATATTGTGAGCACTAAACCATGGATTATTTGTAATAGGATTTAGTGGTGGGCATCCAAACCCTAGGGAGGCACAAGGGCAACCCATTTTTCCTATCTCTTTTTAGGCTATTTAGAAGCCTTTGTTGTGAAATCTTGTGTTTAAAAAGAAAAAAGTTCTTTTTTATTTCTTCCTTATGTATTTGGTTGTTTGAAGTGAATTTTGAAGCATTGTTTTAGTTTCCATGAGTTGAAATATTCCTTATTTCCTTGTGGTTGGGATCAAGGGCCAATGAGAATAATTGATTCTTCTTCTCATAGGAATTTTGGTTGGGTGGAGAGTGTTTCCTCTCCCCATTTTTGGTTGTTGTGGTCAAGAGATGTTAAGATAGATCTTTTTGAAGTCTTGATCTTAAAGCTATAATTGAAGACAAATTGTAGTTCATCTTAGTTTTCCTTTTTGTAAAATTTTTCCCACATTAAGTGGAAGATGTTGTATTAATATTTTTTAAAAAGTTTTATTGATTTTTATTATCATAGTTGTGATGTATGTGGAAAGGAAGGACTCTTTAGTGAATAAATTTTAGATGATAAAAATGTGATTGGAAAGTAGCTTGTTCTTTTCGTGGAATGATAAAATTCATTAAGTGTGTTTCTCTTGTTGTATAAAAGCTAAGGGAAATATCTTATTTCATTATAGTTGATTTACTTCTCACAAAAATGTGATTTGAAAATAGCTTGTTCTCTTTTAGTGGAATGATAACCTTCATTTAGGTGTTTCTCTTGTTGTATAAAAATCATTGGAAATATTGTTGAATGCTTCTTGTGATAATGTTGTAAACTTGTTCATGTAAAAAGAAAGATCCATTTTCATTATACACTTGCATTTGATAGTTAGTAAGCCTCTTGCTTATTCCTTGGATAGAAAAGTTTAAAGCAATTCACATGGAAGTAGGGAAAGGCTTTCAAAAAAATATTATTAAGTGGATGTCAAACAAATGGGATTATGCCCTTTCCTTCATAAAATTTTTTTAGTGAATCAAAATACTTGGCTACTATTAGCCTTAGTCCCAATTGTTTGGAAGAGTCTTGTGTCAATTTTAAGTTGGATTATACAAATATCTTTAGTCAATCAAATAATAATAATAAAAATAAGGAATTTGATTGTGCATCCTCTAGACTTCTATCAAACTACACTAAAAATCTTAAATATGGAATTCAAAACTTGTGGACTCTAATAATAATTTATATAACACTACCTTGTTAGTGGAATTAAAGAAAACTAAAATATTATTAATATCAAAGTATTAATAATATTAATATTAAAGTGTCATTATTAATAAATAAATAGTCATATATATAAATATATATATATATATATATTAAATATTATAAAAAAATAATTTCCAATGACTAAAGTTTTCTTACCGTATCAAAAAAGAATGTAATTTATAAGGGCGCAACCACTATGGTAAGTAGTTTATAGAATTGGGATGGGGAGGGTTCAGAAACCACAACCCCCACCCCATTTTAATAAAATGGGTTGGGGATTTGGGTTTCCAACCCCTCCCCACCCCTCACAACATTAAACCACCCCACAACCCAACCACATACCATGCAAATATAACTCGACCCTTGCGCATTCCTTTAAAACATGGCTGCATAAAAGTTAAAAGTGTGGCTTTGTACATTCCTTCATTCCAAACACACACACACACACACACACACACACACACACACACACACACACACACACACACATTTATTATATTTTTAATTTCAGGTTTAAACCCATTATGGATTTGTTTAAAATATATATATCTATGTTTTATTGTAATAATAATATGTGTGTGTGTGTGTCTATATACATATACATATATATATATATACACGCACGTACACACACACACACACACACACACACACACACACACACACACACACACACATATACATATATAGATATATATATATATATATATATATATATATATATACACACACACACACACACATATATATGTATATATGTATGTATGTATGTATGTATGTAAATATACTTATATATATGTATATATCCACATACCCAAATGAAGATGCAAATCAAATATAACTATAAAAATAAAATGGGGCAAAACCCACAAGCCCATTTGGGCAAACCAAAGAAAAATAAGGTAACTAAAATATACAAATACATCAAACCCTAGAGAGGGTGTAAAAAAATAAGGAGATAAATGAAACTTCTAAGCCTTTCGAAAAGGTTATAATGGCCTCCAATGGCATCTTTTCCTCCTCTAATTACCTAAAAAAACAAAAGAAAGAAAATAAGCCAAATGAAAAGAGAAAGAAGCATTCTTAAGCATGCTTTAGGGTTAGTTGCCTTTTTCCTCATCAAGGGCCCTAATTGAATCCATCCAAGGGATGAGATTCATCCCTACAAAAATTAGGTGGAGAGTGGGTGAGTGGAAATTTCCTTTTAATTTAAATGTTTTAATTTCAAATACATGGGTTGACTTTTAAGGGGTTACTTTTTGGGGTAGTAATATGTTTATTAATTCTAACCCCATGTCAAATGGGTACATTGTTAATGGTTTAAAACCTTGTGGGATTAATTAACTTTAGTCTTTATTTATAATTAGCCCCTTTACCCTTGAGACTTAATTGTGGGTTATTTAACTATAAAATGGAATTAAATTAAAACACAAGGATATTAAACATGCTTAGTCAAATCAAATGTATTAAAGTATAATGTAGATTTTAAATATTGTGTTATCATGGGAAATTATTTATTAAAAATTTTCCTTAGAAACATTAATGTAGCAATGTTGTTTTTGAGACTTTTTGTGGGCACAATTTTCAAAAAAAAATATTCCATAATTTTCTAGTTTTTCCTAGGTTGTTCTTTGGGTTTCATGGGTGTTTTTAACGGGTGTTTCAAGTTTCATTTAGAAAAATAATGTTAATCATTGGAGAGGATGATCATGTATTGTTTGAATGGTTGTATTAGCAAGCACTATGGTCGATGAGTAAGAAATGTGGAGATTATCCAAGGAACTTGATTATCCGGTAAAATGTTTCATAAAAGAGGGGATGCAAATCACATGAAATGAGATGGTTATAATTCATATGAAAAATGAAGGTTCATTGAGGAATTTAAAACCCATACAAGTAAATAAAAATGGCACGTTTAACATCAACTCCGTAGTAGTGCTCGCTAGTTCATTTTAATCGAGGCATATTTATCTCTCTACTTCTAGCAGCTTTTGCTTTGAGATTTTTTCCTTTTTCTTTGGTTGGAAAGTAATACAAAAATAAATAAATAAATATAATTTTTCATAAAATACAGAAATGTGTTGTATCTTAAAAAATTAAATTTACCTTACTGATTGCATAGTTGGAAGGAATTACCTTGACTATTAGTATTGCTTCAAGTCACTCCTATATATTTTAAATTGTAGATGATGGGTTATGATTGTGAAAACCTCTTGATCAAAAATTTAGACTTGAAACTTTATGATATTTTTATGCTTGTACTTTTACATAATTTTATAAAATGTAGTTTTTCTTAGGCCTGAAAAAAACACCTATCTAAATCCGTGGCGGGAGAAGATTCATTGTATATGTTAACACGCTTTGTGGGATGCCACATCAATCCATAGAATTATTGTAGAGATGAACTTTTGAAAATATATATTCATTCATCTAGGAGCACATTGGTCAATGTTACAACATTGGAAAGATGTTGCGAGTTAATAATTCTATTTGGTTTTGGCTCACAGTTTTGGTACCACATCGAATAAAAAAATGTTTCATCACCTCATACCTCTAGTATTTCTTGAGGAAAATCATAGTCAAACTTTAGTTTTGATAAAATCACCTTGGAAGCTTTTGTTGTAAGGGGTTTTTTATGCCTCACGGTCATTCATTTGTAATTTGGACTATAATAATTACGATGAGTAGATCGGGACTATAACCTTTGAACCCTAGTTGTCAGATCCTATGATATTCAAATTCTTAGGAATCACTTTAGATATGATAATAGAGAAAAATTTACTCATGGTATGTTTGATTTTGGAAAAATATTTTTGAACCCAATTTATATTCCATTTGGGCTAAATTAGATGTTCCTTTAAACTTGTTGTAATATTAGAAAACTATCACAGAACCTTCTCCTAGATGAATAACTATTGGAAAGTCTATCAAAACTATTACATGACCCTATATAAATCCTTTATGTTTCTTGTTTGGTAAAAATAGCTTGTGGGTAATATGGTGTTTCTTTCTCTAGTTTGATATCAAAAGGAAATTGCATCTATGATTTTTAAACTCTTTTATTTTGTACAAGTTTTTTAATTTCTTGCAAATGAATTGTTTTAGCTATGTGAAACATGTAAGTCATAGGAAAACCATGCCAATGTATTTTTAAACCATGTTTACACTAACATGGAAGGTTCCAGGTAGTGTAGGCAATATTAAAAGGATGATGGAAATCTAAGTTTAATGTTCCTTACTAAAAATGTGTAATTAGGATGGGAATAGAAATGTATATTATTTTAACAATAGTACATGTTGTATTATTAAAGAAAGAAGAAATCCTTTCATTGTGCGTGTATGTTAAATAAAGAAATGGTGAAATTTTATTTTGTAACTTTGCAATTCAACTATATGGTAGAATAGTGTATTTAGTTAACTATGATATATTTTTGTAATTTTGTATAGTTGCATGGTAGTGATCTAAAACTAGAAATTTATGTCACCATAAGCATGTAAGGAAAAATGTTTTCTTTAGGTCATGTGCCAATCCTTTGAGATTCTGTTACACCATTACCGACTTAAAGAATTTATGTGATTCTAGGACATTGTAGGCAGCCCACTTATCATCTTGCATTGTATTCATATTAGTAAATTGGAAACGAGAAGGTGAATATTTAATTGATATGTGTTATTGTTTCCACTCTATTTATAGTTGATCTTGGTCACCTTATATTGCACTCAAATAATTCTTCCTTGTTATAATAGCCATGAAAAAATCTTCACATTATGTGGTAACCTATATCAGTATAAAGTTATGGAGTAGATCTAGTGTGCATCTCATCATCTAGGAGATCCTTAGTGGCCTCATCCTTTCAGGAATCTTCTTGGGTGTCAAACTATTAGGAATACATGGGTAGTATTAGAATTGAGATAGTCATACAACTCAAGAGCTTGGGAGATTATGCCGATAATTATAAAATGAGGTGTCATCATGAATCAAAGAGAATAACTTGTCAATTTTGGGTAAAGAAAAATAAAAGACATTACATGTTAGTGAAGGAATAATTTTATATGATTTAAGGATGTGTAAGGGTGATAAAACTTTAAATAAAGTGAAATTGTAAGTTCAAGACTAAGATTTTCTTGATCATGGTTAATGTAAGCTAACTTATCTTGTATAATGTGGGGATGAATATTTTCTCAATTAAGAAATAAAATATAGAAAATATTGTGAACATAGTCGCATAAGAAATTCAAAATTATGGAGTATCCATAACTTTATGGGGGAAAAATTTCTTATATGGATGTGTAAATGGAACCACCTTGAGAAATAGAATTTAGGAGGAAATCAATTAATGAAAATAAACCTAAGTAAGATGACCACACAAGTATTTAATTCCTTGTTAAATGATATGATTATATGTCATGATAATCATACAAAACCTCTCTCTCTCTCTATCTCGGGTAGTACCATAATATGTGTTTGTGGTACTTGTGATCAAAAAATGGTACTAGTTTTCTTTGTACTTTTAAAATTTCTGGATTCTTAATTTTGCCAAATTCACAATTGATCAAGTGTGCTTAATTGAAACTATTTTGGGTGTTTTTAAATCCCAATTTTCAAAACACTATCTTAACAATCAATTATCAAATTAAATTTCAAATTCCTAATAAAATGGGAATAGTACAAATGATTTAATCTTATCACAAGCTAAATCTTACAATGCACTCAATCGATATTAAAACCCAAAATTGAAATCTAAACTCAATTGACTATTATGGATTATGGATTGCAATTTTTCCAATTAATCCAATTTCCTGTTTAAATTGTTTGCTTTATCAAATTAATCAAATTAATACAAATGATGAATTTTTATCTGATCAAAAGTTTCACAAGACTGAAATAAATCCACAAAACAAGATTCTTAATGGAGTTCACTCAAAGCTACATCTCTAGATCCACGTATTAATGAATCAATCTATTAATGCCCAATGAAGCACAAAATTTCACCTTCAATATTTAAAATAAATATATTTATACCAGAAATGAAGCTTACAACAGGTTTGCAGATTTTGATTTCTGTCATAATTCATCCACAAGTTCACCCATGGCTCCACATGATCTCCTCAATGATTTTTCTATGCAAATGCGATTGAAAAATTCTTAAACTAGAAAATATACAAGACTTCATGGAAAAAAATACCACCACTATCTTCATCTCTCGAATTTTGAGCAATGTTTCTTTTTACCGAGTTAAAAATGTCCTAAGTGCCTCAAATTTCAGGATATTTACAACTACATTTTTCAATGTATCCCACAATCTCCTGACTGTCTGTGTTCAAATATCTATGAGATCATATTTTACCCATTGAGCTCCTTAGGTAAGTTAGCTAATTCATTTGGGTTGTTTTCACGAGGTCATGGGTTCAAATCCCACCATCTACTCCTTTTATGTCGGTTTGTATTCGCATTGGCAATGGGATAATCCCACATCCCCTACATGGTGGGGATTTTATTTTAACTTTTTCCAAACCGTCCTATATTTTCATGGCTTCAGCCACACGTTGGATTTTTCACTCCATTTTCCTATGGATGGACCATTGTGACACATCATGTTTCATTCCCAAGTTTGTATGACAGGATGCGTGGATAGTTGATGCTCCAGCTATGAGGGTTGAGTTTGTTTGAGATCCACTACATGGTGAGCTAGCTATTGAATTGTGTGTTGTGGGTTTGTTTAAATTCCTGCTGAACTATTTTTGAAAGCGTCAAGCATTTAGTGATAAGGTGGTTTGGCTAAGTCATGTGGTCATGGTTTTACCCACCAATGCATTGGTAAAACCCGAATGAGTTGGATGGTTTGTTGGATAAGTCGCCAAATAATATGGCCTCCGAGATGTATGAGAGTTCATCCCGAGTAATATTTGCGCTAATAATTTATTTATCAAACCATTGTTGGCATTAGGTTGTGTTCCATTAAATATCCACAAGTCATATGAATAATTCGCTTGACCTTCCGAACAATATGGATGATAACAATGTGATCAACTCGGTGGGGAGTTGATCACCCCATCGAGCCGGATAATAGCTTGCTTGAGCTAATACATATACCCTACAACTTAAAAATTTAACTCTACATACAATATAATCCCAAATTGATAGAGTTAGAAAATAAGTGGTAATATGATTGAAAATATGATATCGATAATATGAAAAGGTGGAAAAGGAAACCCTCCTACAAAAGAGTGTTCCAAACTGCAAGGGCCCAAACTAACAAAAAGTGGGGCCCACAAATTTCTAACCATTTGTCAAAGACAAAAGGTCAAAATAAAATAAAATTACCTTTTTCACCTTTTACCATTTTTCCATGTGTCACGTCTAGATTGGACTGTTGACCAGGGTTTACCGTTTTCAAACTTAAACTTTGACCTACGATATCTTTCGCATATGAGCTCCATTTTCTAAGTTCCACCTGTCTAAAATAATTTCTTGAGACACTCTACAAGCCTCGTAATGTTTTAGAGATTTTGGTAAAATCGAATCTAGAAAATCTTCTCAATCACTCCTCCCAATAAGAAATTTTTTTCCTCAAAAGGGAACTTTACCTAGCTTAACTATCAATCGATCCTCAGCATATAAAAATAGTAGAACCCAATTTATAAAGATGGTAATATAAATTGTAATAACGAAAAGATAACCATTAATAGTAATATCACCCATGTACATTACTACAATTGAGATAAAATTTAATCTGCCATACTCATATGTACACTTTTATCATGTACCACTATAAAATCCTACATTCACACACTTTTTAGTGAAAATTTTGTACATATTGTTGACAATTTTTGCACTTGTGAAAAAATGGGAAACTTGAAAATTGCTACAATCGGTAGAATTGGTGAAGTATACCTAAGCTAAGGAGTTTCTTTCGGATAATATTGTTATCAAGGAATTGATTAATGATTACATGAAATTTGTATCTATGTGTGTTGTTACAAGACATAACAAATCATATAGTCTGCAATTTATTGACTATCTTCAAGAAAAGAAAAAAGGGCCCGAAGGACAAATGTGTTGTCTTGATGATGATGTCCAATTATAGAATAGATGAAATGCTAAGTCTTGGAACAAAAACATAAATGTAGATTATAGAAATTAGATTTCATTACGGATGTTACAATTATTCTTAATGTTCTTTCCTTCATGATTAATACATTCAATTATATTACTAAGTTTTTAGTTCACTATACAATCCATATAGAAATATGAAATGAAGTAAGAGATACACAACTCAATTTCAGAATTCAATATTTTATTCATAAGGAATTTCAAGTGTTCCCACCTAAGATGTGGGATGTAATCGAAAAGTAAAGTATAGCTACTCGAAGTAAGAGATACACATGCATGAAAGATAAAATAAATGAGTATGAGTGAACCCATCATTACCTTGGTCTCCTCATTTGGTTGATGTGTCTTCATATTCAGCACTAGAAAGAACTCTACCTAAAAGAAGAAAAGAGGGAAATCATTTGTTAAGAGCTCGGTGTTGATCCATATTCCTACATTATCTTAATTCATGCATGTGAATCTCTTAACAACATGAGATTTAGATTAATTGAAGATCATACCGCATACATGATTCACTCATTCAAGAAAGAAGAGAAAGAGAAAATTAAAGAAAACCATGGACATAAGAGAGAGGATAAAAAGACTAAATATTTTCTAACTATTTTATTAAGTGTGCAGGGAATAGGTTAACCAAGAAGAACTAAATCATGAAAAGACCTCATTATTTTTCCAGATTGCAGTTTTTAATTAATTATATTCCATGGTACATGAAGTAGAGTGAATCAAGAATGCAACTCAAGGTTCAACAACTATTCTAGAGAGAGAATATATTTGCAGACAAAGTACATGTTTCAGATTGCAACTAAAGAAGAAAGAATTATGGAAAATTTAGAATTCTGGGAAAATTTTGACAGGGCTTCGCCATGTAAAATCAACATTTCAAATTTTCCAGCATGCCAGAAATACTACTATCAAAGAAATAAAGTATCTAAGTAAAAGAAACAAGATTACAATATTTCAACAAAGCATCTGAATCAAGGCTTATGCTTGATAATGGTATTACATGAATTATTTTTTTTTTACAATTTGAGAAAGAAATTTTCAAAGTAAAAAATTTCATGGAATCGAGAACATATTGCATAATCAAAAGAAGTAATAATTTCCAGTACCCATATCAAAAAAATCTAGGTTGTAACACTTTAATCTGCTGCCATTGAAAATAGTGGGTATATTTAGATTTTGGGAAAAATAACTCATTCATGTAGAAAATTTAAAAATCCGAGTAGAGATTTGTTGCAATACAACTCAAAGAAGAAAATGCAGTTGCAGGTCTACAAAAGAAAACACATATCCTAGCTTTGATCAAAAACATTGAATGAGTATCTAGATATGGAGATATGCCTAAATTACAATTAGAGAAATCAAATAAACAAGAGCTTAAGAATCTCAAACAATGGAATATTTTTCTTTTATATGACCCAAAGATAATCAATAAGATCTAAAAATGCAAATACCCACAGCAGATCTAGGTCTATCTCACGACATGCTAAATTTTCAAAGAAAAGAATGATACCCACGGTGAAAAATGTGAGATTCGAAGCATTGATTCATTAGGGAAAAAGGTTTACCTCAAAAATGCCAAAAACATCAATCTTAACAGAGCTCAACAGATAGATATTTTGAAGAAAAGTTTGAACTCAAAACAATCCAACTAAAAATCGATCAAATATTAAGATCTTGGACAATGAGCCAAACTCAAAAAGATTAAAATGGTCATCGTTGATAACGAGATAATAAAAAGTCAAGCTTAGTGGTTTCACAGTGGAAAAAAAAGAATGACGGCATAATATAACAATCATAAATCCATGAAATATTCAACAAAAACACTCTAGTAATTCAAAATGCAATTCAAGGTTACCTGTAAGGGGCCAAACACGAGAGTTCAACAATGGTGGCTGTCAGAAAATGTTGTAGATTTCATTTACTTTTCACAGAGCTCAAAAATGAAAGTTTCAAATGATTAGGGTTCGAGTGTTAGGCTCAACAACAAACCTAATTAACTTAACTCAATCTGAGTTAAATAATCATTGACCACAAATAAAAAAGTACAGATCAAAGGGCTAAGGATTGATTGATATATTCGATGCAAACCATGGTTAAGTTTTCAACAACCGCATTCAATGCAAGTCAGAAACCCTAATCATGGGTTAAAGATCAATGGATGTAGATAAAAGGTAAAAAAATCAATGCTCAGAAATGGATCACCAAATTTCGATGCAAACTCAACCAGAGTTAGTTAACCTAGGCGAAAAGGCCTGGTCATTTTGGTGAACTTTACACTTTTTCAATGGTTTTTTGAAATTGCCAAAAATTCCGTAGACTCGCGAGCTGATTGCGCTAAAAGTACACGTGGCCTATTTTTATTGCGAAAGTTAAAAAATAGGTAGACAAAAGTATTCTTCCTTTTAAAACTTTAAGATTTGCAAAAGGATAAAGATTTAAAGTGGCTCGAGACCTAATGCAAATGAAAGTCAATGCATTAAAGTAAGGCAAAGTTAAAATCATCGATTCAAATAAGTCAATGTGGATCATCGGGTTATTTTGAGATTTTGAAACTCTATTGGAAAAGGAATAAAGTGTTAAAGTTTCCCGTAGGCCCGCAAAAGATCACATGGTCTATCTTCATTATAAAGGTAAAAGGTAAGAATATTTTTTTCCTCCAAAATTTTAAGTTTTACAAAAGAGATAAAGTTGAATTTTCCCAAACACCATCGGTGAAAGTCAAAGCATTGGTATGTTAAGTTAAAAGTGGATCACGAACATTTTTAT
Organism: Taxus wallichiana var. yunnanensis; assembly: GCA_018340775.1. Lineage (NCBI taxonomy): Eukaryota > Viridiplantae > Streptophyta > Pinopsida > Cupressales > Taxaceae > Taxus > Taxus wallichiana. The sequence goes on from CM031238.1 coordinate 695,502,617, forward strand.
CTTTTAAAATTTTGAGTTTTGTAAAAAGGCAAAAATTGTTTAAGTCACCCATGCCCACAATAGAAAAAATGAATAGATTGTTAAAGTTTCCATATGCAAAATCTCACATGGTCTATCTTCATTATGAGAAGGTTGAATATTTTTGCCTCCAAAACTTTAAGTTTTGCAAAAGAGTTACGCTTATAAATTTACTCGAAAATTCACCAAATGAAAGTCAAAGCATCGGTATATTAAGTCAAAAGTGGGTCAAGAACATTTTGATCTTTAAAACTTTGAGTTTTGCAAAAGGAAAAAGTGTTTAAGTCACCATGTTGGCCAAAGAAAAAGCAAAAATGAGTTAAGTGTTTAAGTAGCCCGAATCTCGTGGCACAATTTAAAAAAGCAAACATCGTAGTATTGATTAAACCAAAGGCGTGGCCATTAGGTCAAATTAGAACTTTGAACCTTTTGTTTAAAAGGGAAAAAGTAATAAAGTGCCCAGCAGCCCCACTTAAAGACCAGAGATAAAGCCATGTATGCATTATAGAAGCGAGACTTAGGAGCATCACAAGTGTTTTAAAACTTTGAGATTTGAAAATGGAATAAAGTGTTTAAGTCCCCACGACTCCACCCATGTCATCAAAATTTAAATTAGGAAGCGAGACCACTAGGGCATTTTCAAATTTTGAGGATTTTCCTTTTTTAGAAAAAAGTGCTAAGTATAGAAATCGAATCCGCAATTCCACTTCACGACTGATTCGAGACACGTGTAAGGCCTGGATTAAAGCAAATTAGTGGGCTAAATATTCAAAATACACATTTTTATCATAAAATGATAAGGAAGGATTTTTCACGCCATTTTGGATCAAATTTTTCATACATGGACATCATTTTCGAGGTAATTTAATACATTGTTCTTCAAAAGCCGTGTAAGAGCATCGTAACCTCAACAATGGTGTATTTACATTAAAAACACAGAGCTTCATTATTAAGCAGCCATGGGAAGGTTTTGAAAAGTTTTCAGCTTGTATGGAGTTTAATTAATTTAATTATTAGAAGAATGACTAAGTTTGCAATATTTTTGCATATTAAATCCGAACCTGAATTCAATATATTTGACCATGGTGAGAGAATGATTTTTTTTTCTCACTCGTAGAGAGTAAAAATCACATGCCTTTCTATTTTTAAAAGGACATATCAGTAAAAATCGGATCTGCATGCATACGGGGTAGAAACTTTCTCAAAGAAGCAAAACTTATTTTTAGAAAATCATCCACTCATGCTTTGTCTTAAAAAATAGACATGCTTTTATTTTAAAAAGAATAGTCAACTTCAGTTCACTAATTGTAACCGATGGCTATTAATGCCTCTTTGTATTTGCATGCCTTATTTTTATTACTTTATTTATTAATAGATGAAGGATAAAAATAGGATGCATGGGCAAGTACAAGCTTTAGTCTATTTTTAGGAAGGGTGGGTAGATCAAATTTTCTATATATTGTGTGCCCTAAAGAAAGCACAAAAGAGGACTTTTGGATATAGGAGTGCTTTGAAGCAATTTTTCCAGTTTTGCCCTTTGAATGTGAAATATTTTCTATCTTTCCAATTATTTGCATCTTATGTATGTTCCATTAATCTTTTGAATGTGAAATCTCTGGTTAATTATCTTAACTCGTTGTAAATTTAGTAATTTCGCTTGATTTTAATGTGCATGTTTAACTTAGTAGTATTGTTGTGATACTTTCCTCAATACATCGAAGTGTTTTTCCCTTAATATTTGACAGAAAATTGTTGGCATGTACATTAAGAATTCTTCCCATATTAGTTTTGCATAGACTCAGTCAAAACCCTCAAACAAATTTGGTGTATCATCTCATTTTTGATAATTTTACGGTCATCTTTTACCCTTAACCCTAGAAAACCAATTTAGGATACATCAATAAGGAAAATTCCTTAATACCAGAGATTCACCTCAAAATAGGTATGCCCACAACCTGAGGTGTTTCCATTATATCTACGAAAGAGAGAGATCCATTTTGCAAGCTTAGAACACTGCAGTCATCTCTACGGGTGCACTTTTGAGAGATAACACATTCTATTTGTAACTATGTTTGATAGTTACAAATATTTAAGCCTAACAATAAGACTTATACATGTGCAAACATCATGCATAGCAACAAAAATTTGTATAAAATTTTACACACAAACAAAGTTGCCTACATGATACATCTACATAGTTCTTAAACAACAACATACTGAATACAATTTTCTAAAATCATACATCCGATCACTGATCATGCCCCATGAAATAATTGTACATGTTTATATGAAAATGAAGTTTTTCAAAACCATAACAAGAGAAATACACCAATTATGTTAAACCTATCACTTGGATCTTCCTCTTTAGGTTACTTCACCAACACCAAAGCAAAATAAATATGGAAATTATCCTTTTTACAAATCAACAAGAATTCCAAAATCTACTTTATTAGTTTGCATATCATTCAACAATTACACTATGCAAACATAAAACTGATGAATTTTCTACCCACCTTTTTAAACACATTTTTCTATTTAGGTGGTTGATTCACTTCAATTTTTACCTGATTCACTGAAGGGGTCATAATGGTTGGTTTAATATTGTTATCCTTTCTTAAAACAATTAATTCTTTCGGATGTATTTGCACAACACTTGTCGATTACATGACCTATTTTCTTACAAAGTGACCACAAATTCTTTAATCCATGTTTTGAGGATCCACTTTTTTAGGAAACTTACCTAGAATACTTTTACCAAAGCTAGGTTTAGGAGAGTAATCCCTCTCAATATTTTCCAACAAATATTTATGTTTCCTACATTTGGCCACACAATGATTAGACAACCCAAAAAATGTGCATGGGTAACTATGCAACATTTCTTGCATATCATAGCCAAAATTTTCCAATGTAGAAAGTGGATTATTTTGTTTACCTTTTCCTTTATGATTATGGTAAACCAAAGGTGGAGGAATTTCAATACCTCTCCATGGTGAATTATTACCAGATCCTTCTCTTGAGGATGAATCACCTGATGCTAAGGGGGAATCCTCTTTGTTGTTAGAAGCTTGTCTTCTTCCAGCGGTCTTAGATCCCTCTCCAATTTCCTTTTTCCATACAAAGTAGCATACCCCACTATTGTATGATGAGGTCTTTCTATAACATGTATGGGGTTATTTATTCCTTTATTATTCTTATTAAGTCCAATTCAAATAAAACCCATCTTATTAAAAATTTATATCTATACCTCTGGTGTGCTTTTCAAAATCACCAAGCACATTTTTTGAATATAAATTTTCTTGGGGAGAGGAATTAGGTGTTGAAATACTTACAATGCATTCATCTGTATTAGTGGATGCATCAATATTAATTGGTACCTCTTTCTTGGGTCCATCAATTTTTAACACAATTAAGAGTTCATCTTTAGATCCTATCTCTTTTTTTAGATTGTCAATTTTCTCCTCAAGAGCCAACAACTGACACCTTAGGAAGGAATTTTCTTCCTGTATATGTTGATTGGATGCTTTAAATTCCTAGATATTTTCCTTTTTTGATAATTTTCCCATGGTTTCACCGCACACCTGTACTTCCACATTCTACACATTGAAATGAAAGATCGACCCCAAAAATGTAAAACCACCGAAATAAAATCAATTGAAGCAAATAAAGAACTAAACCAGATTTGATACCAACTTGATCTTAAAATGGTACTAGTTTTTCTACGAACTTTTAAAATGTCTTGATTCTTAATTTTTCCAAATTCACAATTGATCAAGTGTGCTTAATTGAAACTATTTTGGGTCTTTAGAAACCCTTATTTTTGAAACATTATCTTAACGATCAATTATTGAATTAAATTTCAACTTTCGTAATCAAATGGAAATTGTACAACTCCTTTAATTTGATCACAAGATTAATCTTATAATGCACACAATATGATATTAAAATCCCAAAATAAAATGTGTATTCGGTTGGTATTGTAGAATTATGGATTGCAATCATTTCCAATTAATCCAATTTCCGTTTATATTTTTTGCTTTATCAAATTAATCAAATTAATCTAAATTATGAATATTTATCTGATCAAAAGCTTGAGAAGACTTAAATAAATTCACAATAGCCATATTGTAAATGGAGTTCACTTGAAGGCTACATCTCGATCCACTTAATTGTCAATCAATCTTTTAATGGCCAATTAAGTATATTTTCTCACCTTCAATATTGTCACTAAAGATATTTATACTTGAAATGAAGCTTAAAATAGGTTTGGAGACTTTAATTTCCTATTATAATTCATCCAAAAGTTCATTCGTGGCTCCACAAAGGCTCTCCATAGTGCTTTTCCTATGCAAATGCGATCAAACAATTATTACACTAGAAAATCTACAACACTTCATGGAAAATGAAGACCACCACTATCTTTGTTTCTAAATTTTGAGAAACCTTTTTTTACATTGAGCTATAAAAATGTCCCTAGCTGCCCCAAATTTAAGGATTTATGAAACTTATCTATTCACTCTATCCCCAGTCTCTACATTGTCTCGTGTTCAAATACCTTCGGGCTCATTGTGTTACCCGTTGAGCTCGTTAGGAGAGTTGACCGATTTGTTTGGGTTGTGCACTATGTTGGGGTTCAAATCCCATCTTCTACTCCTTTTGCATTGGTTTGCATTTGCATTAGTGGTGGGATAATACCATATCCCCTACGCATTTGAGGGATTTTATTTTAACTTGTGCCAAACCACCTTATCTTTATGTGGCTTCATTTACATGTTGGTCGCTTTACTCCATTCGGTATGGATAGCCCACTACAACCAATCATGTGTCATGACCAATTTTTTATGGGCTGCATGGATGTTTGATCCTCCAATTGTGAGGGCTAAGGTTATTTTAAAGCAACTACTTGGTGAGTTGGCCATTGAATCGCATCGTGGGTTTATTTGAATTCTACTCAACTTTTTTTTGAAAGCACCAAGAAATTGGTGATAAGGTGGTTTGTCCGAGTCATGTGGCCATGGTTTGACCCACCAATGCATTGGTAAAATCCTTACCGAGTTGGATGGTTTTTGGATACGTCACTAGATAATACGGCCTCCAAGATTTATGAGAGTTTGGCCCAGTAATATGGGAACCAATAAAATGTTTATCCAACCAATGTTGGCATTGGGTTGTTTTTGGTTGAATATCGCCCAAGTCATATGAATAAGTGATTCAACCTTCCCAAAGAGTATGGATGATAGAAATGTGATCAAATTGGTGGGGATTTGATCACCCCACTTCGAGCTATATAATAGGTTACCTAGGCCAATACATAGACCTTGCAATGTAAACAATCAACTCGTAGACAATATAGTCCCACATTGACAGAGTTAGAAAAATAAGTAGTAATATAATTTAAAATACAATACCGATAATATGAAAAGGTGGAAAAGGCACCCCTCCTATAAAAGAGTGTGTCGAAGCTGACTAAGGGCCCCAAGCTAGTAAAAAGATTTGGGCCAACTAAAATTTTAACCTTTTTCTAAAACCAGAGGTCAAAAACAAAATTTTACCTTTTTCACCTTTTATCATTTTTCCATGTGTCACGTAGAGATTGGATCTGTTGACTAGGGTTGATCATGTTTCAAACTCGAACTTTGACCTATGATTTCTTTCGCGTATAAGCTCTATTTTATGAGTTCAACATATCGAAAAAATATCTCAAGAAACTCTTCAAGGCTGGAATGGTTTAGATAGATTGTGTTAAAATCTGAATCAAGAAAATCCTTGAGATCAACTTTAAGTTCAATTAACGAGATAACCAAGGGATAATGGTCTCATTTAATAAAAATTTAAGTGTAGTTAAAGGGATGTAAATTAATTTTAATCATAGGGAATCATTTTAGTAATATGCTATATTGTAACTATCATGGATTGGTCTTAGAAACAAGTTAAATTAGGTTTGAACCCTTCCGTTATGTTTAACAAAAAGTCCATTCTTTTTATCTAGGTTTAAATCGAGTGTAGGATTGGGAAGGAATTAATAACTTTGTGTGTATTGTGCATGGAAATTGATGTAATTTCTTTCAATTCCCCTTCATCACTACTGGTAGGAAAGGACCATACAATGTTAGTCTTATAATGTTGTAACTTCTCCTTAGAGATAATGCCTCTATAGGACATAAAGGAAAGTACTTCCATGATCTTAAGAAAGGAGTTATTCACCTCTTTCAATGGCACATGTGGTAAGTTTCCTATAATTATATTAAGGATGGAGTAGTGATTTCCATCATGAAAATGAAATCATGTTCATATGTTAATGATTGAAGTTGAATTTCCTTTTGTGCCATTAGAGGGCATATAGTTATACATGAAGAGATATTTGGTCCAAGCTTATATTTTTTCATCGAAGGAAATTGCTTAGGAATTGGAGTAGTCTTGTAACTTTTTAGTACCTTCTTCATAACCCTTGTTCATGGGTTAACCTTAAATTAATACCTTATACTTTGTAATTTTTTATTTCGGTGATAATTTTTTATTTGAGATAACACCTTATGTAGAGAATGGATTTTGGTCATAGTGATAAGGAAACTTTGTGACGTTTCTTGGTCACACTCGTGTGTTAGAGAAGGATATTTTTTAACAAAATTAATACATGGATAAATTGTGTTGACCTAATTTTTGTACCTACAAAACCCCTTGGTGATAAGTGCATGGTTTTTATAAAAGGAGTTCGAGTTAAACTCATTATCCTTTGCATTGTTTAGATTGAATGTAAGCTATAATTAATATAAGAATGATGGTTAGAAATAAATTCCATGGGTTAAGAAACTTATTAATGTATACCTTACTTCCGAGTTGTCATGGATAGATTTTTTAACGGTTCTTACCAAAGTTGTGTACTCTTGGACCTAACTTTTTTGTTTAGTTATTGATGATGACATGTATGTTCTGATATAGGTTGTGTGAACAAAAATATACTTTTCTAATGTTGATATGGACCTTACAATGAAACGAAACTAGAATGAATTAGGGATTTGTGAGGCATAAAAACTTAAACTATGCTTCTAAAAGGTAACAATTTTAAAGTAAAAATTTAATGTTTACATATGTGACAATTGTAAATTTTGGTATGTTGGTTTATTGTAAACTAAGTATTATTAGATATGAAGAACACTGTAATTTGAAAAAGAGCAAGAAATCCTTCTCTTCAATTGATACAATGGGATCTTCTCAGAGTGTGGGTGAATCAAGTTTAAAATAACCTCTAAAGATGGATGGCTCATTGGATCAATCACCTAAACTAGTTTCTTACTTGCGATAAAGGAGAAAATTAACATAAACTCACAAAAATCATGTAAAGTAAGGTGATACACCAATGTTTTGGACACTTATGACTACACAAGACACACTATTAGACTCTTCAAGACCTGCAAATATCACTTCATTTTCTCTTTGATTGACTTTCACACAAGAATTTCACAAAAGGCATGAATCAACTGTTAAAATAATATGGGAGGAAGATATGAGGTCTTTTCCACTTCAAAACTAATAAAAACCATACCTACACTTAAAGTTACCTGTAATAGCTTTAAAACATCTTAATGGAGGTGATGAGATTCATAAACATGCAAAAGAAACAATACATTCACTTAATCATATCAATGAACTCATATAACACACTTCAATTCAGCTTACAAATGGAGGAATTCAGTATTTTATTGCATCAAATAGGTGCTAGAGTATAAAATATGGCATATCCTAGGCATGAAATAATCATAAGTCTCTCTCAAGTTCTAAAAAGTATGGGTACATATAGAAAGAGAACAGATAATTAAGAATAAGAGAAGTGGATCTAGAACTACTCAACACTTCATTTTGGTCCATCTATCCCTAGTTCACCTCATTTTCTCCTAGAACTCATGAGTGACTCAACTCCCTCTCTCAAATACAAAACTTCAACTTTGAGTTTGAAACTTTAGTAAAGAACTAGTTAGAGACAAATCCAATTCTATCTCTCATTTGCATAATACGACTCCGGACATAGAATCACAAACTTTGGATAATTATCTAGTCATGGTTACATACTATTATTCATGTGATTCCTAAGTAAGAAAATAACTAATTAACTCATGTATTTGGCCAACTTATTCTAATTTATGTTTGTAATGTTAGTATTGCACCCTTACTTTCTCATTTTTCCCTTTTACTCTTCGAAATTTGTCATCCTGACACCATTTCTCTACCAGGATACCAATGCAAAATGCCCTTGTCCCCTTTAGGTGCTTCTATCACCTTTTTACCCTAATCTAAATTTTTGGGTCCTTTCTATCCGTTTGAGCATCTTATCTTTTTAGTAGTCGGCCTTTTTGGCGTTAATTATGAAATTCAAGTGAAGGAATCATATAAATATAAATTTATGTGATCATAATAAGGACCAAGCACTAAGCACAATCTATTACAACCTAAGGTTGTATCCATCAAGGCATGTAAGATCTTCATTGCATCCATATAGCTCCATCACAAGGGACACAAGGGATGGTTTTATGCATGACACTTAATAGCGAGGTAAGTTCATTATATTCCATGCACACATTATTTTCATTATACATCTAGCTATTCATTCACTATTCCAAGTGTGACATGCACAAGAGAGAAACCTAGGGCACAATTCTTCACACACACATAACTACATTAGGTATGAGATGTAGTGTAGTGCTCAGTAGTAATTCCATCATTATGGAAGATGAGGACAGTCCAATCCATCATTTTGCATCTTTTGTTTTTAGAATTTGATGTCTATCTCGAGGGTTTTGTAGGTTTGTTCTTTATTACGGTTTTTAAGCGACCTCGACAATAATTGTGGGAATTCATAGTGAAAATAGGTAAGTATCAACAAACATCTTGTGACCCTAAGAATTCAGGTTTCTGAGCATTTCCAAAAACCTGGGTGCCTAGAAGAAGGCCTAGGGCACCCACTTGCGGCACCCCTATCCCTCTCCAGAATCCTTAGCTCGCTTAAATCCTCAAGATATACAATTTTACGAGCTCCATTGTAATGATTCACCGTGCTTTGCATTTATTTTCTTTCCAACTCTGTGTACTTTTAAAAACTTTGTGAACTAGCTAAGGATTCTTATCATTTCTTTTCCAATTAGGTATTTCCTTATTTATTGATTAATTTTTTATTTCTATTTCAAGATACTTCATTATTCATTTATTTATTGCAATCTTGCATTCAGATTAGGAATATAATATTACATTTTAGCTTAATCATTTTGGTGAACTTGAAATCGAGCCTTACACTCCTATGATCCTCATTCTTTTGTTGATCATCTTTCTAAGAGTTTTATCACCATAATTATATCCACTAATGAATTATTTCTTATCAATCTTGAATTAACGAGAAAAACTCAAAATATTCTTGCTACCACTCACATTCCTAGCAATATTCGTCCCGATTAAGTCTATCAAAAAATTGTGGATCCTTTCTACCAACATATTAATTTTTCGTCTAATCCTCATGTTGATCTTACTATTTTTGACAATGACCCAACATTGCACATTATGATTCGCATTTACAATGTGGGTGTCAAGCATACTCTAATTGATAATGGATCTTAACTCAATCTTTGTCCCATGTCATTCCTCAAAAAGCTTGGTATTTTCACTACTAATGTCAACCCATCCTTTCTTTCTCTTTCTACATATGATGGCTCTTTTCATCCAAGCTTAGGTCATATCACTTTACCTATCATTGTTGGACCTAAAACTCTTAACATTGTCTTCTTTTTCATTGAATTTCTGTATCGTATAATATTTTACTTGGTATACCATGGCTTCATACCATGCAAGTCGTTGTCTCTACTATAAATCATTGTTTTAAGTTCGTACATCAAGGCATCGAGTATTTGTATTTTGTTGATGGTCATCCATACAAATATTGTTACAATGATCCTAATACTACACTTCCTCTTTATGCAATAACCGATACTACTACCGAACCCCAACTTATGGATTCTTTTCCTCATTTTCTAATGCTTGAAGGTGTTATTTAAAGGATAGATATTGTCTCATTTTTCCCTCAGCTATGCCTACTAATACTACATCTATTATTATATTTCAGGGGCATGTCCATTCTATGGATGGTGATTAATCCCCTACACCTTCACATGAGTCATCTCCATTAGCATACCCACCATTTACATGCACACTTTTCATGAATGATATTTATTGGGAACATATTCCATTCGATCCTACTTTATTTGAATCTATATGCACACATGATGGGTTGAATCAGCTAGGATTTACATTTAATGACATATATCCTCCACCTTATGATCATCATCTCTACCATGGGTTTATTCACATCACCGCTTCTTATGGGATTCGAGTCTTCTATCTCATAGTATTTCTTGCATGTGCTCCTCATACTTCTCCACTCACACTAGGAAAATCTTGGCTTGATTACATTGGGGGAGCATTAGACCCTAATCATATTGATATCTCATTTCCCATGCCTTTTTGTCTGTGTTCATTTGAAACATGACATTTCTTGGCTATACATTGAATCTCACTCATTGATATTGATCGGGGGATATTTTTCTATGTCAAAATGTTCCCTAAACTTCCCTAAACAATGCCAGTCTATTATATCCTTCGAGAGATTTCCAAAGACCTGTAAGAATGTGAAAAACATACACAATGAGCTTAAGATATGTCCAAATAAAGCTTGGTCGATGGAAGGTCAACATTGGTCAACAAATCCAACATGACATGGACACGTGCGCAATTTTCCAAGTGACTCAGTCGGAAATGGATAAGTGTAAAATGCAAAATAGGAATCGATAACTTTCCTTCAACTATTTAAATGTCGAAATCGGAGTCCGTATGTGATAGATATGACTAGTCAAAGTTTGGGTCAAAGTATGGTCAACATTTGGTCAACGTTGGTCAATGGTAAAATTGATGGTATTGAAATCATTTTGGACTTAGCACCATTGCATAGATATCACCGAGACATTTCGACGCATTTTGAATGGACCAAATCTGAGTTCGTATGTGAAAGATATGCATAGTCAAAGTTGTGGTCAAATGATGACGTGGCACACTCTGACGTGGACAAATGGCATATTATGGGCGTGACACTTGGTAGGATTTTAGTGGCTTTGAATTTAAAATAATAATAATATTTTATTTAATCCATTCCACGGGAATAATCCTAATCCCATGGGATAAGGAGGATTTTGTGGACAAAAAGCTATTTAAAGGCTTATCATATCCTTTTCCCACCAAATGTGGGGTCAATGGCTTATCATACCCACCAAATTCGGTGCCTAAACCTATGGAAGGGGATTTGAACCCAACACCTCATCTAAAAATATAAGCGGCCTTACCAACCCGCCACCCTCTTGTAAGTGATATAAATTAAGCTCAATTGTATTTGTAGAAAACAAGTGCAGTCCGTGTAAAAGCCATAAGGAGGTAGTATTTGAGAAAACTCTATTTTTGTAGGCCTTGCACTCAGATTGGGAACTCAAAGTAAAAAGGTGAAATGCGGGAATTTGAGACGATTCCAACTATGTAAGATTTTATGTTTTTGTTGAGTTTTAACCTTTTGTTGGAAGCTTTGAATGCAGTTTTTAACAGGATCTACAAGACAACTAGCTGGAAAACACGAATTTCAATGCACTTATGGTCCGAAATGTGACTTAGAGTAAACATAAAAAGTGTTCAAAATTATGAGATGATATCAGATATATGATTTTTTTCATATAATTTTTTTAAATATCCATTTTTAGGTGTTTTTTTAACACGGTTGTAGGGAGATCACATTGTGAAAACACTTTGTAAGAGCCACGAGATCATTCTTGAGACAATTTTTGCTATTTTTCGAGTTCTTGGGAAATTGATCAGCTCATTTTCATGTTTTGATTCATTATCGGTTGTTTGTAAGAGTTATTGTACTTACATTTCAATATTATCAATGGATCGGTTCAATTCGAACCCAGGGACGTAGGAATTTCCGTACCCGTACACAATCTTGTTTGTTATCCGAGTGTTTTTCAGTTTTTCTAATCTTTTTTTGCTATCCAAGTTTTCCGTATTTACGTGGATGCATACTAATCATAGTTTAATCACTTTTTTGAGTTTATAATACTTAAAATTTGTTAAGAAAGTTATGATCTTTGGAAACTTTTAAAAGTGAAAAAAATACAACACACGTTATCAGATCAAGTTTGGTATCAGAGCAGTTAGATTTCTGGAGTAGCTTCTAATTGTTATTGGCAATTGGTTTTCAGAGTTAGTTTGATTTCAGATTATAGTTTTTGGCTTATTTAATCTTCATTTGCAAAGTGGGCGTGTTGGACTTACAGGGTTGTGCGGTGACAAGGAATCATGGACAAACCAGAACAACTGGTTGATTTAGAAGTCCTAAACCATCAACTCCAGGAAGAGAATGACATCTTGAGAGAAAATGTCTATTCCCTACAAGAGGAAATAGAACGGTTGAGATCTGAACCAAATCCCTCTTTAGCCAAGAAAGAGGAGTATGTCAACAAGATGCTTTTAGAAAGTAAGAATTTGATGGGGTTTGTTAAAGAGTTGCGGGAAGAAATATGGACCAAGGATGCCCTCTTGGCCAAAATGCAACAAGGTGGATAGAAGAAGGAAATGCCTTCTAAATAAGATGCAGTACTAGGATGGAATGCACTATAAGTTGTTCACATTTAAATTCTTCCTCTAATTTTGTTTCAGATATTCCTTTAGGTCAGTTTGAAAAGCATACTAAGGGAATTGGATCTAAACTAATGGTTAAAATGGGATATAATAGAAGGGGCCTTGGTAAAAATGAACAAGGTACTGCTAACCCAATACAGGTAGAGGAGTAGCCTCGGTTTGCAAGTTTGGGTTATTCTAGTAGGCCAATGGAAATTGGAGAAAGTTCCAAAGAAGCTAAAGGAAGACAAGCTTCCAACAACAAAGAGTCCATGTCACTAGATTTGCAGGATTCCACCATCAATAGGAATAATGAAAGGTGTAAGAAAATAGGTAAAATAGGTACTCGATTCCACCTCCTTCCACTAACAATAAAAATAACACTAAGGGAAAATTAAATCCTAAAAATTCTAATACACTCTTTTAGTTGGAACAATATAGCTTTCATAGGCGAAATATGCTTTCCTTGCACATTTTGTTAAGGCACTAATCATTATGTTGCATATTGTTGGAAGAGGAAAAATTTGATTAAGAAGTTAATGCCTTTTATAAATTTTAAGGCAAGGTGCTAAAGACCAATCTTAGCAAGGAAAGGCAAGAAATGGCAAGAATGTTACCTCTCCTAAATAGGGAATCATTCTTGTAGGCAAATTCCTAAGAATGGTAAAATGGGTAAGAATCCTAAAAATAGGGAAGTTAAATTTTGTTCCCATTATAATAGGAATGGTCATGATGTTAAGGTCTGTTGGTTTGTTCCTAAACAACAAAATTGGAAAGTTGTTAAAAAGAACAGTATTGTAAAACCAGTAGTGCTAAACCTAATTAAAACTCATTTTTAGTGCGAGGAGTTAAAACAACCAAAACAAAAAAACCCAAGTGATTGGTTGGGAAAAACACTCCTCAACTTTATATTTGCACTCATGTAAATTGTTGATAGTACACAATCAAAAATTTTAGAGCTATATTTTAGGGATTCTTGTTGATTGATAAGGATTTGTTCCTAAGTTGATATTTAAGCTTTGAAAATGAATGGAAATAACTGAAGAGAAGATTTGAGTGATAGGTTCATCATACTCATGTTTTGTTTTCTCAGATTGGTTGGTAGTTCCATTTTTGAAAATAATATGCATGAATAGGCATCAGTAGTCTAAATTTGAAACTTGCAGTTTTATACGGTTGTCAGTTGTGTAAATTGGTTATTTGCAATAAGACCCTCATTTTGGGAAAATTTGATTTTTGTAACTATCAGATGTGGTTGCAATTAGGGTGTAAATTTATTACACTAACAAACTAGTTTGCAAAGGCACCAGGTGATCATTTTGTAGATTATGGTAGTTCACCAATTTGGGTAAGCATATAGTTTATAATCTATCCCTTTACAGTTCAATGTATGGATAGAATATTGGCGATTCACGTTGATTCAGATTTTGACTATAGCCATTTTTGGCGTTGATGGTTTAATTATTCTGGATAGTGAATATTTGCAGTTGTAATCAGCATAATCAAAAAGTTCTAGTTGAACACTAGATTTTGTTATAAATGGGTGTTATTATTTGTGATGACAATACAGTGTTTTTGGCGAATTCTGGATTTAGTTGTTGACTATAGCTATTTTTGGGTGTTGATAGTCTATTTTATTCGGATAGTGAATACTTGTAATTGTTACAGTTTCAGATGGATAGTGGGCACTAGCCTAATTATGGGTAGTTTAGATGTCTGGTATACTGATATGTGTTTATGAAATTGTAATTTAAGTAATCAACCATATCAAAAAGTGACAATTGAACACTATCTTTCCATAATAGAATGGGTGTTATTATCTGGTCAATTATTTGTGATGGCATTACAGTGGGGTATGACAGTTCACATTTTTGTGCAGAGTTCACAAGGTTGCAGCATTTCAGTTCAACACTAGCTTAATTGGGTGTTATTATCTGATCAATTATGTGACTAGATAATCAACTATTTGCATTTATTTAACCTATAATGTTATTTTGGGTTCTTGTATGTGTTTGTGTAATGCAGGAAGAGATAACATTATTTGTGGGTTGATACACAACTTTTTGTGGACAAAAAGCCTTCTCAGTAGGGAGGAGTGATCGTGGGGATGTTTTATGTCAAATTTTTCCTAAACTTCCTAAACCATGTCATTTTAGTATATCCTTCAGAGAGCTTTCCAAAGACTATAAGAACGTGAAAAATAGACACTCTGAGCTTAATATATGTCCGATCAAAGTTTGTCAACGAAAGGTCAACATTGATCAACAGATCTAAGATGACATGGACATGTGCACAATTGGAAAAGTGTCTCAGTTGGCATTGGAAAAGTATACAATGATAAATAAGAATACAATAGCTTTCACAACTATTTGGACGTCAAAATCGTGAGTCGATTATCACGAAAGATATGACTAGTCAAAGTTTGGGTAAACGTATGGTCAACATTTGGTCAACATTGGTCAACGGTAACATTGATGGTATTGAAATAATTTTTGACTAAGAAATATTGCATAGATATCACCGAGACCTTTCCAACGCATTTTGAATGGACCAAATCTGAGTTCGTATGCGAAAGATATGCATAGTCGAGTGTGGTCAAATGATGACGTGACACACTTTGATGTGGACAAATGGCGTACATGGGCATGATACTTGGCAGGTTTTTAATGAATTTAGATTTAAAATAATAATAATAATATTTTATTTAATCCATTCCATGAGAATAAGATTAATCCCATGGGATAAGGAGGATTTTATGGACAAAGAGCTATTTAAAGGCTTATCATATCCTTTTTCCACCAAATGTGGGGTCAATGGCTAAATTGGGCGCCTAATCCTATGGAAGGGGATTTGAACCCAGAAAATCATCTAAAAGAATAGGCAGCCTTACCAACCTGCCACTCTCTTGTAAGTGATATAAATTAAGCTCACTTGTATCCAGAGAGAACAAGTGTCGTGTCAATGTAGAAGCCATAAGGAGGAAGTTTTTAGAAAATGCCATTTTTGAAGGCCTTGCACTCAGATTGGGAGCTCGGAGTAAAAAGGTTAAATGGAGGAATTCTAATAAAATTATAAAAATGTAATATTTTATGTTTTTTTTTAATTTTAACATGTTTTTGGAAGCTTTGAATGCAGGTTTTAACAGGTATCTACAAGACAAATGAGTTGGAAAACATGAATTTCAATGCACTTACTCGGTCCGAAATGTGACTTGGTGTAAACACGAAAAGTGTTCCAAATTATGAGATGATCTCAGATATATAATTTTTTTCATAGTATATTTTTAAATCTCCATTTGTAGGTGTTTTTCTAATGCAGTTGCATGGAGATCACATTGTGAAAACACTTGTAGAGCCACAGATCATTCTTGAGACAACTTCTACTATTTTTCAGAGGTATTAAGACATTTATCAGCTCATTTTAAGGTTTTTATTCATTATTTTTGTTTTTAAGAATTATTTTACTTACATTTCAATATTATTAATGGATCGGTTCAATCCGAACACTGGGACGTAGGAATTTCTGAACCCTGTAAACAATCTTGTTTGTTATCTGAGTGTTTTCAGTTTTTCTGATTATTTATTTGCTATCCAAGTTTTCCACACTTCTATGGATGCACAATAATCAGAATTTAATCAATTTTGGAGTTTAGAATAATTAAAATTTGTTAAGAAAATTCCAATCTTTGGAAACTTTTAAAAGTGAAAAAAATACAACACATGTTATCGATCATATATGCACATGGTTTCCCATTACCTCCTTTCACTAATGAGGAATACACTCTTTGAATGTACAATATATTCCTTAATGGCTCTTTACACGATCAATTTAGCACTATTAATTACCAGGTCTCAAACGCTACCCCATTTGGATTTGATCATGATATAGATGACCTCCTAGATGACATTACATGATTATGCTCTTCATCATACAAAAACTTGGGGGACATTGCATTCACACCCCATAACATCGACATATGTCTCATATTCACATCATCACACACTAAAATCCTTGTATATTCATATTCATCTACAATTTAGTATCATCATTACCATATGACGCACACTTGTTATGTTGTTCACACTTGACTCTTGAGGGCGTATTATACACATGAACCTCACACACTACATAGTTTACACTACACATTAAATAGCTCCATTCCCCATGCATTTTTCTACATCTACAATCCTCCATCTATTATACATCATCTACACTTTTTTCTTTACCCACTTATACATCATACACATTCTACACACTACATTATTATACATTTTTATAATCTACACATCTTACATTACACATTGCACATTACATGTTTTACACGTCACACACCAATGAAATTTCCTCATCACCACACCTACTACACATATTACACATTTTAATTCATATAATTATTCACACTACACACATTACCCAATGTCGTACTTTAGTCTCACAGGTCTATACTCGACTACTGGTATATATATCAAATGGAACTCATCAACTCATTTGTTCAATTAAATCAAAAATATTTTTTTATCATGTCATGCATCATTCGTATCTAGTTCTTTATTCATATATTTAGTGATATATGATTTTTTCTACATCATCACATTTTCTACCATTCTATTTATCCATTTCATGATATACGCCTTGTGCTACATCATCACGTGTGCTAGAATATTACTCATCTATCTAGTGATATACACTTTAGGATAAATAATCACACATACAATATCATCAATGCATTACCATTCCACAATCATCACTCTATTCATCACCTATTTCTACATACAACACATCGCTCAAACCATTTCCCAATGATGCACTCTCGTTTATGGTTCATTCTTGATTGCTAAGGGGGAATAAATAAATGAACCTCATTGCATACATACACATCCACTCAGGGGGCACATTTCCCCTATCATTCACTCTACATTCCATTCCACCTCATCCACAACATACTACATATCTTGGTTGCATTTACTCTTTCTTACATTTACTTGTTACATGTTCACTTTATTAGACATGCTATATATATATATATATATATATATATATATATATATATATATATATATATTGTATGTCATTATTTTTATCATACACACATGTGCATTCCCATTCCTTTATAATTGTGATAAAAATTCTAAATATTCATTGCACACAACATGGATGTTCGGCATAATACCTGTTACATGTTCCATAAAGGGCTCATGGGGACATCCAATTTTGTACACTACAAGTGTCATTGTTTCAATTTGTACTTAGCACTTTAAATTATTATATTATATCCAACTTGACATACATTTTATATCTTTTTAAAATTCTAATGGGTGTTTCATGTGCAACATTTGTTTTCCAGACTATTTTCTTTCACTTTTTCTATTACATTGATTGTCATTGTTTATGGGATTTTCCCTATTTCTTGCTTGTTCTTTGATTTCTTGTGGACAAGACAGCCTTGATTCTCTTCGACGTGTGAGTGATGTCCCATGTTTGAACTCCAATTTTTTTGGTCTACATTGTCTTCCACTGCCTCTTATCTTACACAATGTCTTCTTAGATTACATTTGTTCTTTTACATGAGTTTTTGTATTTACTTTTACTAACACTTATTTTCCTAGCCACATGTTTATGTGTGCCTTGGTTTCTAGAAATCACATCCCTCCCCCTCAGTAGAGCATAGTTTTAGAACAGTGGTAGATCCTCCTTTTGGCTACATAATCCTTTAGTGGCATCATAGGCACCCCAAATGTGGGGGATAATTTGGGTGAATCACTCACTCCATACAATCTTATACACATCACAATACCGGTACATCAAAATTTTCTGTTTCTAATAAGGTTTGAGAATCATACTTGGGTCCTTAGCACAACGGCCTTTCCTAGATGCCTAAGACAATGGGGTAATACAACAACCTTCCTTTCATTACCTAACACCAAAGGGCAATCAAAAAGCGATTGGTAGTTCAACATAGTCTAAAAACTCCATATAAAGTGAATTTTACAGGGGAAAATAGTCATTAACACATGCACATCATCTATAGTTATGTTTTACACAGTCTGAAAGAAGTTAAAGGTTTTCATACAACACTAGATAATTCTCCCTACACTTATTCCATTACAATGACGTGACATCTCTTGAAAATGTCACGCGTCGACATCATCTATAGGATGATTTATAAACCTCTTTCCTCATCATAGATCAAGCACACATGTTCATTTTTCATTTTTTCACATTTTTACATACTTTACTGATACACTTTTTACATACTTTGATGATATACATGCATATTTGACTACTTGTTGGCTTCTCTTTTACAGGTTCATTCGTATGGGAAGTGGTATTCAAGAAAACCAAAAAAACATCAAACACCTTAACATCAACAACAAGTACATCATGACATCTACACATGTGTTTCCACCCTATGTTCAATTTCATCATTTTTTACACTTTCTCCTCCTTAGCATCCATGCTTCACATTTTATCACTCCACACTTTGTTTAGTCCCTCAAGATGCTTTCTACATGAATATACATGGTTATCGTGTACACATCTCCATCTACTTTGTGTTACCAAGCTTTATTCTCAGCAACATAAATTTGGAGAAAATGTAGAAAACAAATCACGCACTTGGGTCATTATCTAGTCCCGATTACATACTACTATTCATGTGATTCCTAAGCAATAAAAGCACTAATTAACCCATGTATTTGCCCACCTTGCTTTACTTTTTTATTTTGATCTCTGTCTTGCACACTTAATTTCTTAGACTAGCTTTTACTCTTCAGAATTTGTCATCCTAGACACAAAGACAAAGACAAGATGCCATCGCCAAGTGCACTCATCTCCTCTAGGCACTCCTATCCCATTTGAACTTTACGCTCAGTTTTGGCTCCTTTCTATCCATTTGAGCATCTTATCTTTTTAGTAGTTATACTTTTGGAGTTAATTACAAAATTCAAGTGAAGGAATCATATAAATATAAAGATATATGATCATAATAAGGGACCAAACAATAAGAACTAGCTATCACCACCTAATGTTGCATCCATCAAGGCATCTAAGAGCTCCATTGCATCCATATACTTCCATCAAAAGGGATGCAAGGGATGATTTTTGCATCACACTTCATATGAGGGAATTTCATTCTATCCTCTTGCACACATTATTTACATTTTACATCTAGCTACTTGCTCACTATTCCAAGTGTCACAAGAATAAGAGCAACCTAGGGAAAAATTATGCACACACCCACACACATAACTACATGGGTGTAAGATGTAGTGTATTGATCAATAATAAGTCCATCATTTAGGCAATTGAGGATAGTCCAACCCCTTATTTTACATATTTGTTTTTAATGATTCGATGTCTATTTGATGGTTTTATAGTTTTTTTCTTTATCTGCAGTTTCTTGAGACGTCAATGATCATTATGTGAATTTAATAGTGACAAAAGGAGAGTATCAAAAAACATATTAGGACCCTGCGAATTAAGGTTTCTAAGAATTTCTCTAGACTTAGGCACCCATAAGAAGGCCTAGTGGTGCCCACAAACGCCCTATCCATCTCGTAAGTGCACCATCAAAATTCACCAAATCCTCCACATATTTAATTTTATGAGCTCAAAGATGATATTCAATGCTTCATATTTGTCTATTTTCCATCTCTGCACTTTTCAAAACTCGTGACTCAACTAAGGCTTATTATCCACTCTTTTGCAATTATGGTTTTCATTATTTATTTCTTAATTTCTTAGATTTAATTCAAGACTTCATTATTCATTTATTTACTATAATCTTGAATTCGATTAGATATATAAAATTAAATTTTAGATTAATCATGACCCTTGTAATTAAATTTCAATTATGTAATAATAATCATACAATTATTATCATGCAAATGATTTACAAGGGGACAAGATTATAAGTTTGCATGGCATCATCATAATGTTGACCTTTGGTCGACCTCCTTTTATAAAAAAATAAGGAAAGCATTTGTTCTTATAAAAATTAAGGAAATAATTATTTCTTCTTTGGCTTTTTGAGTTCCTTCCTCACAATGGTTCTAACTTTGGGTTAGTTGGTCTTTTCTTTTTCCTCACCGGTTTGACATCCGCTTCCAATTCAATGGTATGCTAGGCCAATGAGGGATCAAAACTTTTCAAGTAATGTACTTCCATGAAAATACTCGAGTATAATTTATACACAACTCAATAAATGAATCCTTTTGTGATTTAGAACATACATTACCAAGATTAAAGAACTATTTATCAAGAATTATAACACTTTCATGATTATCTTCACTAGTAGTCAAAACAATCGTATCTTGCTTCATTTCATCATTTTCTCCAAAAATGATTTCAAGGGTTACAAGGCCTTTAGGAATCTTATTTGTTTTAAGTTAAACAATTTGATCCTTGTACCTTTTTGAAGCTTTTCTTGATTTTGTGAAGAAAACTCTACTTCTTCCTCTCGAGAATCTCACTATGTGAGCATCATCATCAAAAACTTCCAATGTGAGTTGTTATCCGGGATGGATGGTCTCACCACAATTTTAATATGAATTTGCAAATTGTCATTTCTAATATTAGCAGGTATATCGACAGTTGAACCAATGGTTTCAAGACTATCAACATGCTTATTTTTGTCTCTAGGAATGGTTTGAATGTTAAATGCAAGGAAATCATCAATCATATCCCAAACTCTATGTCTATAGGTCCTCATCAATGGATTTTTACAAGCATTTGAGCCTCTTACCTAGTGTATAACTAGCTCACTATCACCATATACCTGCAATGTTTTAATTCCTTTCTTCCTTTCCCACTCTAGGCCATGAATGAGTGCCTCATACTTTGAAACATTGTTAGACACCGGAATTGGAACATAATATATGAAAAATACATTTTATTCATGGGGGAAATAAGTATAAGACCAGATCCTAAAGCATGTTGATTTTGGATCCATCAAAGAATAATTTCCAAAGGCCATCTTCAAGTTGATTGCTTTTCTCCATAGTTGGAATCTTGGCATTCTCCTCATGAATGCAATAAATACCAAGGCCTTGTTCCTCAATTTCTCTATATGGATCATGCTCATAAAATTCATTAGTCCTTTCATCTTTAAAAAATCAGGAACACCCTCTAATGCATGAAGGGTCTCACATTCAATCTCTTCTAGCTACTCATCAGTGATAGCATAATTGGAATTTACCATGCTAGGCATATGAGGCTCTATATGGAAATGAGACAAAGGATCAAATTTGATTGTTACCTTTGTTCCATACCTAGTCTCAAGAAAAGGTAACATCAATCATCTGAAATATATCCTCCTATCTTGGAGGTGAAGCCCTGAAAGACACATGGAAAAATAAGGAGGAAAATCCACCACCATTACATCCTACAAAATTGTTACACCTGGGAAAGCATGCAAGGTGAGATTAAAATTATTAGTCATTCCTATTGTATATTTTTTGAGATCCATCACACCTTAAAAATTTAGTTCATATGTTAATCCCAACTTATTTGCAATATTTTTGGGCATCATTGTGTTACTTTCCTATTATCTACCATACATTTATGTACCAAAGAATCACCAATTATCAAGGAGAGATAAAAAGGAGGTGGTTTAATAAATTTTACCTCACCAACTACAACCTTTTCCTCTTTGGTTACTTGGTCATTTTAATACTTAACCTATTGGTCTGCATTTGCTAAAACCATATTGACTTTACTTGCTTCACCATTTTTTAATTTTGATTATAACTTGAGGTTTGATCTCTTTAAAAGTATATATTTTTGTCCTAGAATGGACAATAAATCCCACATAGTCATGTTAACATGTACCTTCTTCATATGATTAAAAATATTGAAGGGGGTAGAGCCCACCTTAAGTTGGACTTTTAGAGATAAGCATCATGCTCTTACGTATAAGGTGAAGGTGAGTTCTTACCAACATTGATATTCTTATTTTCTTAAACTAAAGGAGTAGAATCTTGACCTTTAGTGCTCCTAGAATTTGGATTTGGAAAATTAGAAACTTCTCCTACCTCAAGTGAGTCATCAATGGGTCTCTCTACGATATTTTCACGTCTCGCAACACATTCATTTCTTCATAGGATCCAACCTCTTCCTTAAGTGCCACATAATCAATAAACTCCCAATTAACCATGGTTGTTTAGGCTTCCCTTGCAAAAAAATTGGATTACCTTCTAGTTTTAGGAATACACCTTGTTGAGATTAATAGAATGCTTCTTCTTGATTCATTTGTGGAACAAATATTTGTGCCACCATTTCCAATGTGGTATTTAGAGCATTAGGCTGCAGATTACGGTTGTACATAATATTATTTTGGGGTTGCACTAGAACTATGGCCTTAGAGGTTGAAGGAACATTTGGATCAGTAGTTGCAAGTGGATTTGTTGTTGTAATAGCTCCTTGAGCTTGATAAGGAGGTTTATAACCTTGAGAAGGAGGTATTTGATTGTTATATGGTTGGTATTGGGACACATAAGGATCTTGATAGGGGGGTTGATAAGGTCTATTATCTTGGAATTGCTTCCTTTTCAATTGTACTAACTCATTTACAATGGTTTGCAAAGTTCCTTTTAGCTCATCTATCTCATTGGGCTGAACTATGGAAGGTTGTGCTAGTTTTAAAGGAGGTGGGATAGGAGCTAGCTCTAGAAAGATGGGCATAAAATTTCTAGGGAATAATTTTCCCACTTGAATAAGGATGTTTTATGCCCTTATTTATATATCAAAGGCAACAGGGAGTGTGACACCGCCCATAAATTAGATCATCACTACAATGTCACTATTTAATGCTCGTAAGTAATACAAAAATGGATTTTGAGCTGATGGTTTAATGGATTATGGTATTCTTTCCCATGTTCTTGTAAATCTCAAGTTAAATTTTTTCATAAACTCTTGAGGTTCTCTCTTAATAGTGGTAAGTTTTTCTAAAAGTGATAAGTGATCGGATTTATCATATAATTGTTTAGACATGGTTGTGCATAACTCATCCTAGGTGGTAACATATCCTTCTCGAAAACTTATATATCATTAGAGGGCTTGAACTTTGAAGGATGCAACAAATAATCTCAAAGAAACATTTTCATGGGTAACATTATGAATAGAACATAGGGCAACTATATCTCTAATATGCTCAATGGGGGTGGTTTGATCCTCACCATTGAAATAAGGGAGAATTTTCAAAGCAAGGTGGTATGTCATTAAATATAGCAAGTTGTAAGGGACTACCACCCATAAAAGTCACAAAAGGCTGATTTCTAGCTGTGGGAAAAATAGGGATTTGAATAACAAAATTCCGAATCAAGTGGGAGTGCTAGTTCTCGCTATAGGGTGTAGTATTCACAAATATTCTCCTTCTAATAGAATTAAGAGGAAATGGAATAAACTTAAAAGGAATACCTATTGATGATACCTTGTGGTGACTTGAGCATGGATCATGCACTAATCTGTAATCAACTTCTCTTAACAACAACCAACCTTTGTTGGATCAAAGATAATACATCGAAATCTTCGCTCAAAATGGTAGCTAAAAGGAGAGGTATTGACCGAGTGACTTTGGACTAATTACAACTCAAATCAGAATGTATATCTTCATGTGTTTGATTAATGCTACAAAAATCTTGTTAGGTTGTTGGATAGAACAACTAGAATTTTAGAACAACCTTGATAGAATAATATCTTCATTATCATTCTAATATAATGGAAATTTCAATCACACCGAGCATGCCAAAAACTTTTATCACATCTAAAGAGAACCCGATTTGAATAAGTGCAAGTGATATTTCTGTTCAAATCATACAATGGGATCTTCTCGTGAGTGTGGGTGACTCAAGTTGAAAAGAATCTCTAGAGAGGGTTGGCTCCCTAGATGAATCACCAAGAAACTAGTTTCTATCATGGATACATAATAAAATTAACATAAAATCACAAAAAGAATGGAAAGTAAGGTGATACATCAATTTTTAGGACACTTATGATTGTATAAGACACATTATTAGATTCTTCAAGACCTGCAAAAATCACTTCATTTCTCTTTGATTGAATTTCACTCAATAATTACATAGAACGCATGAATTGATCTGTTAATCTAGCATGAGAGGGAAGATATGAGGTATTTTCCACCTCCAAACTAATCAACAAAATATACCTACACTTAAAACAACATGTAATGGCTTCAAAACATCTTAGTCGAGGTGATGAGATTCATAATCATGTAAAGGAAACAAGAAATTCACTTAATCACATCAATGAACTCATAAAACACACTTCAATTCATCTTACAAATGGAGGAATTAAGTATTGTATTGTATCAAATATGTCTTGTAGTAAAAATATGGAATAGCCTAGGCATGACAAAATCACAATTCTCCCTCAAATTCTCAAAATAACGGGTACATATAGAACAAAGAAGGAAAAGTAATAAGAAGAGAAGTGGAGCTGGAACTACTCAACACTTCAGTTTGCTCCATCTATCCCTAGTTCACTTAAGTTTTCTCCTTAGAAATCAAGAGTGACTCAACTCCCTTTCTCAAATAGAACAATTCAACTTTAAGTTTTAAACTTTAGTTAGGTACTAGTTGGATTCAAATCCAATTCTAGCTCTCATTTACATAATTCGACCCTTGCAATTAAATTTCAATTATGTAATAATAATCATACAATTATTATCATGCAAATTATTTATTTATAAGGGGGACGAAATTATAAGTTTGCATGGAATTATCACAATGACGACATTGGTCAACCTACTTTTTACAAAATCTAAGGAAATCATTTTCCTTAGGAAAAATTAATGAAATGAAATGAAATGAAAGATTTTAATAACGTCCACGAGACTGAAGAGTCTATGGGACCACAAAAATTGAGACTTTAATCATATTTCAGACTCCTTTCAATATCCGCTCTTCGGCTGTGAATCTTGAGGATGAACCCCGCGGTCGCTTGAAGCTTTGTTCCTTTGAAGAGTTCCTCTAGTCTGTCCACTTTCAAGTTGTTTTCATACTGAATACGAATATCATCATATGCTGAACACTCCATAACGAAATGCCATTCTGTCTCGACGACCCCTTTGCTGCAGAAAAGACAAATTCTCCTTTCCCAATCTTCCTTTGGAATAGTCCATCTACCAGTTTCGCATCGAAGATGATGCGATCCAGCCCTTAACTGAGCCACTAGAATCCTTGCTTTACCCCTGATATCTGCTCCTAGATAAGCTTTTTCATCATGTTCCCCATTGGTATTGAATTCTCTGATATAATGTGCTTTCTTTCGACCAATCTGACCCGTCCACATGGCAGTCCTGAACTTTTCTGTCACATAATTTTTTATTTCCCTGTTGCTGTTAGGACATTCTTGCAAGTTGATGTCCCATTTGTTCATCCATTTAAAATTTTGATTCATCCAAGTTTTCTTTCTGCGTTCCAAAGTATAGTCCACAACTATTTTGGGCCAGCGAAGATTGTCCATGCTTGCAACTTTTTTCAAATAGCTTATCATCCGAGATATTGCCGAAGCTTCCAACGAGAAAGTACCCGCTTCCGCCAACAAGATCTCATAAGGAACAGTTGATTTGACTTTAAGGGTGCTTGTGATTAGATGTTTCTGGATTCTCTCTATCTGTCTCCACCCGTGATTTGACATGCTACTTCCCCAAACTTCGCAGCCATAAAGAACCACCGGAGTGACCAACAGTCCAAAAAGGGTTTTCTTAGTTTTCCAGTCCCAAAGTTCAGCTTTCCTACACCTGTTTTGAAGTAGATAGGATGCTTTCCAACCTCCCTGTATCCTTTTTGCTTTACAAGTCTCCCAGCTAAGTTTGTGGTGAAAGTCAATCCCAAGATACTTGTATTCATTGACTATTTCCAAAGGACTCCCTTCAAAAAGAAAGGTATCTTGTCTTTCCTTCCTTTTCAAGGAGAAAATCATGATTTTTGTTTTGCTAGTGTTCACTTGCATCCCGAACTTCTTGACAGAAGAGCTCTAGCGCTTTAAGTTGTTCCTCAAACCTTGAGCTGTTTTTGAAATTAGGATAAGGTCGTCAGCATAAAGAAGTAACTTCACCACGTAACTAGCTAACTGAATACCTCCTCCTTCAGTTTTGTTTAACCATTCTTCAAGCTTATCAATGTATAGCCCAAATAAGGTGGGAGAAAGAGGGCAACCTTGCTTGACACCGATGTCACTGCCGAAACACTCGGACATACCTTCTCTGGTTCTGATTTTAGCTCTGACCTGCTCATACAATTTATGAACTGCTGCTCTGAATTCATCCGGAATCCCAAGCTCCTCCATCCTGTCCCAAAGTTTCTTTCTGGGCACTGTGTCGAAAGCTTTCCTGAAATCAACAAAACAACAAAAAGCTTCTTCTCCTTGCGTGTCCCAAACCTTCTCAATCAAATGTCTGAGAGTAATACAATGGTCAATTGTTGAATGTTTAGGCCGAAAACCCGCTTGCCCTTTTGCTCTTTTATCCTCTCTTTCGGCCCAACTGCTGATTCTCCGTTCTATCATGCCTCCAAAGAGTTTACCAAGAAGAGGGTTGATCATAATGGTGCGATAATTGGACGGGTTATTAATGTCACCACTTTTAAATAGAGGGATGACAACGCTAGTCGTCCATTCTGTCGGGAAGCCATTCTGGTTGACATCATTGAATATTTTTCTGATGTGCGGCGTGAGGACCTCAACTCCCCATTTTAGAAATTCAGCCTGTAGACCATCGATGTCTTGAGCTTTACCACTTGCTAGATTCTTGATGCCCTGCCTGATGTCTTCTGTCGAGAAAAGCTTAATCGAAGTCTCGATTATGGGAGGAATATCTTTTTGTTGAGGACGCTCATAAAGGTTCCTTGCATAATCTAACCATTGCTCACCTGTGATATTATTTTCTATGTATTTTTTCTTTTGTTGTAGCTCCTTCCAAAAACCTTTGGGGTTGTGTTTTCCAAGAGAAATTAATTTTGTCCTTCTCTTGCACACATAACTTTCTTTTTTGTGTTGTACCAATCTCTCATAAGTCTTTTTATTTTCTTTGTTCATCCCACTTTCTTTCAAAGCTCTCTTGGCAGTTTTACACTCTTCATCATACCATGGGTTTGTCGGAAAAGTATTTGCCGCTCCTTTTCTAGGTTTAGATCTCTTACAAAAACTTAGAGCCTTCTGGATCAAGGATATCAACAGATTACTACGTATATAACCACTCATTCCTTTGTATGTCATGTTCTCTATATCTTTCTCGTTATCTGAAATTGCTGCTTAAGGGCTGCAACAAATATTTCTTGGTTTTCTTTATTGAGAATGATTTTTCCTTGTTTTTGGAATGTCTTTTGCATGTGCTGAGCCTGATTCCTTTGTTGCTGATTTGGTCTTCATTGGCTTTTGGTACATCAACGAGGTAATTATTAATTAAATTGACTTGGGATAATATAATTTCCGCCCACGTAGAAAAATATTATAATAATTAAAATTATTACAAAAAATAAATGGCATAGGAACTTAGTTAAAATGATTAAGGTTTTAAAATAACCAATGGCCCTAACCATGGTTAAAATTGACCACTGTTAAGGAATAATGGACGACCTCCTTCACGATCAGAGTTGAAACCATAAAATGCATTTTATTTCGCATTTGGATTTTTGGTGGAGGCTTCTCTTTGTGAAAACCTTGACTTTGTTTTCCTGCTATAGCACGCCGTTATTGGATCTTAGCGGCCATGATTTTTTCTACTTGGGTTTTAGATCTCTCTCACTGAAACACCACTTCTTCACAGTTCAAGTTCTAGATATTGTTCTTTTCTTGGCCGCCAGTGTTTATGACATCGAGATCGCTGTGATTTTCTTGGTGGAGTTGAGCTCTAAATTTCGCTGGAGTGTCATTTATCTCTGGAGTTTGCACGTTATTTATTTATTGTTGTAGCTCTGCATTTTTATCAGTTCGATTTGTGTATGATTATCTCTACCCTTAGATTTTTTATCAGCTCGCCATGATTTAGGAGATGGGTTTGAGATGTGTTTGATCTTGATTTCAGTTGTGGTGACAAGCTCGAAACTCAATGTGAGTCGTTCCTCCTTTGAGATCTTGGTGGTTTTTCCCAGCTCTATTTGGCTATGGTCATGAGGTAAGCGTTTGTTTACATTTCCAGCTGATGGGTACTTTGAAAAAATGGGGTTTTGAATAAAAACACGACCAAGATCTTTGTATTTAATGGCTGCAACTTTCATTATGAAAATTTACATTCTTTACAAAATGTATGGCTACTATGATGAGGGTTTTTTTCTCTAAAACTCTATCTTTTTGGTGTTGTATGAGAAAAATAAACTAGTAATTTCTTGATTCTTTGCAATCTTGGCCATATACTATAGAAATGAGTTCATAATATTTACATTTTTCACATTCATATTTTAATACTCGGGGTTTAGTTGAATACTTCACCAGTTTCATGGTGGCATGGCATATGCATTTCCTCATTTGTTAGAAGGAAAATATACATCTTCGCTTTTCTGATTCAGGAAAAACTCTGCAATATTTATTCAAATTTTTTAGTCCGTTTAAGGAAAAAATGAAAAAACTTTTTGTTTCTTGTCTGATAGAACCCTACACTCTTCTTTCTCATTGTTGCTTATAAATGAAGAAAAAATAAAATCGGTTCCCTTATATTTTATGTTTATGGAATATGATGCTCCTTTATTCGTTGTAACATCTTGTTCATCATGCTTGATAAATTTGAACCGGTAATCTCAAATGATGCATACACAACTAGAAAATGAATGATACTTTACTCTAATATGTACTATGTATGGTGACATCTTGATGTAATACTTATTGGTGTGAGTCATATTCCACATCATCAGGTGATTCATCTCACTCGGGGGAGGTCATAGGTTTGTGTGTCATTTTAGAGTCATCATGAGATTCCCTTACGCATCATTGCTTTAATGCGTCGAGTTGTTTCATTGGGAGTTACTTCCCATTCCGGGAATGTAACTCCCCATCTCTACTTGAGAGGTCATCATTTCATGCACTAGGGGTTACTCATTACCCTCTATATGTTCATCGCTTCCAATCTATGAGAGTGTGGATATTTTTGGCTTAACAAGGTTTTTCCCATTGTTTGAATCTTTCACATGCATGTTGGTTGATGCTCACTCTTTCCCGACACCTCATCACATTTACGGTTTGCACTTCCTTGGATGTTCATGCTATCTCTCATGATCTTCGTGCTTCAATTTTTCACGCACTCATTTATGGTATCGACCGCATGTTGTGTGGATCTGTGTAAATCTTTGGTTTTCACCGCTCTCTTGATTTCGGTTTGTGATAAAAGGTCTTGTTACATTCGTCATCATGGATATTCCATTCATTTGTTTCTTACATTGAGTTGGGGTTTTATACCTTATACATAGGTTCGGTTTATTTTTCGTGTTCATGTTTTGTTGTTCGTGTCCTTGGGGTTTGAGGATTTTTAGATTGTTTTGAGGACTTCAAGCTATAATTTTGAGGTCTCATAATTTAGGGTTTAGTGTTTTTTGTTCAATATTTCAAAGGTGGGAATTTGGTTCTTTGGCCCAATTTGGCAATAACTTGCTAAGTTAGGAACCAAGCTTCCCTTAGCTTGGACACATTCACTTTCTCTACAACTCGCCTCCTTACTTCACCTCACCGGGCTCAACCCGCATTATTTCTTAGCATTGGTCTTTGACTCACGGAGTTTTTGTTTGGTTTTTATCTTGGCTTAGACATCTTGTCCTCGTGTTCTTTCTTCGCCACCGAGATGCTCCCCAACGCATTTCCCATCGATTCGTGTCTTTAACTTGGCCTTTACACCATCGTTCTTCTCTAGACTTGATCTTTGGCTTGCTCTATTTGGCCTTGGAATGTTTAGTTTGTGCTTTGGTGCTCTAAAAGCGGCATTGATGTCCCCTACCGCATTGGTTCGACCTTCTTTGCGACCGGTTTCTTTACTTTCCGTCATTTCCAACCATTGTGTTTCGTTCTAAATTGGTTGATTCTTTGGATCCTTCCTTGATTCTTCCTTTCATGTCTCTCGAATCACCTTTCCTTCCACCGGTTCACCTCATTTATTTTTCTTGGATCATCCTGATGCATGGTTTAACACAACTCGGTGTGCTCACTTCTCGGAAACCTCAAATGTCTCCTTCCTTCGGTATCTCCCGACACATTTAACTTGGCTCACTTGCACCAACATATTCTCTAACCAACTCCATGTAGCCATCCTATGACTTGACTCATCCACCCTCCAATGTACCTCTCGAGCGAATGTGCTAATGACTTAACTTTCCTCCATCTTGAGCTCCCTACTCGAGAGAACAGTTCATCGATGAGCTCATGCCAACTCACCGAGTTGAGCCCTCTCGTATCACCCACTGAGCTCTATAATTATCTCATAAAGCTATATGGAAATCTACCTACCTCATCTCACCATCCTTTGCAGACCGGACACCTTCTAGACCTCTCTTTGAATTTTTTTCCCTTTTTCATCCTTTTTACACTTTTTACATCATTCAGAAAGGGAATAATAATAAAAAATCATTGTAATAACGGGCATATTTTTTCGGGATTTTCCTATAGGGTTCTTAGGCTTTCGGTCTACTTTTTCTAGCTCACTACATTGTAGTGCTGCTCTTCACTTATGGCTAGTGGGCGTGTCTACCACAGACCTTGTAGCAAGAGAGCCTTCTTTTTCTCTCTATGAGATGCCTTTTGTATCACACCGAGAAGTGTCCCTTGTATTGATTTTCACCTTTTGTGCCTATTTGCATGTGTTCCTTTGCTTCCAACTAGGACTTAATTGTGGTATCTACCCTCACGTGACTCATTGCCTACTATGAAGTGAGTGGGTAACTATCCAACGTGACATAAACTCACCCTATTATAGTCGCGCACTATCTTATAAAGTGTCATATACAAGGGGGTTATCATTGTTCCTCTCAGTGTCATATTTCTTGCAGATGCATTATCACCGAGTCTAACATCTTACATTCTTGCACCCTCTTAATATTTTTCATCTTACACTTATTACTTTTACTTCGCATCATAGAATATGCTCATTCTAGACTTGAACATAACAAGATCACATTATAGCCTCCATCAATTCTTCTTGGGAGATATAAATACATATCATGGCATGCTTACATAGAATGTTAATTCACCTATGATGGCGTTACACACTTCTTTATTGGGCTAGTTCCTTCACCCACTAATTCTAGTCATCTTGAGAACTTTTTCGACACTTTGCAACCATATCATTGGTCACTTGATTTTTTCCTTCACCATACCTCTCTCGCATTTATGTGGTAGACTAATATCCTCCCCACAATATATGGAGAATATTTAAGTATTTTTCTTGAGACCCTTAACATAATGTCATCATTGTTGTTGTTTTTGATCTAGTTGTTTTTTCTTGTTCTTTGTGTGATGATAGTTCCGATAACAAAGACTCACTTGATTCTTCTTTTGATGATGAGGATTGTGCTCCAAGTTCGATTCTTAGAGTAATACATAGGAGTCTTCTCCTCCTACTCTTTCATTTCTACGAGTATTGAAACTTCCAACATATCATCGACATTGAGTAGTCTCCTCCTCAGCCTTATATAGTCATTGCAAGCACATCCTTTCCAATTTCAAAGTGTGCAATTCCCCTTCCACTCCTCTTCTTTTATGCATGGATGACTTACACATGTTTGACATCTCTCTTTATTGTGTGAGTCCCCTTATTGGGATGATTATATTCCCGATTTTGATATTTTTTCAAAAATTACACTTTTGATGCAATACATGTTCCTCATCCTTCATCGATGTTTCATAGGATTCCATAATATCCTTTATTGGGAGTGTCCCATAAAGGATTCTTATCACTTTCACTTTGTAGGGGACCTTCATTGATCCACCTTTTCTTGTGGATGAGGATCCCTATTTTCTTATAGAGGTTGTTGTGTTGCCTTCGCATCACATGGACATCTTTTTGTGGGTATTCCTTCTTTACCCTCCGATAGTTCTACTCATGTTGCATTTCCTTCAGTTCCTTAGAAATCCATTTCTAGACCTATGTCACACATCATGTAATAGACTAAGAGTTATTTATGCTTCTTCCTTTGTTTTCCTTCACGGAGTGGGTAGACTTCCAACATATCATTTATATCCTTCCTAAAGCGAGACACTTAGTTCGGTGTAGGTGGCTCTTCTTCGGCGAGAGGAAGAGGACCACATCATCAAAACTCTTCTCGGGAAAATTCCTAGAGTTGTAGAGTTTATATATGTCCATGGAATCTTTTTACTTCTCTCTTCTTCTTCTTTCCAAGAGATTTACCTTTTGTACATGGGCAGTACGTTGTTAGGATTCTCATTGGCCGAGACCCATCTTTGGAATATTTTTAGATTAGAGAGTGTGGTTTTCTCTTATGCTAGATTTTTTTCCCACCGGGTTTTCCTTCACTAGTTGGGATTCCTTATTGTGTATGGCTACCTCATCGGGATATTGTGTCGGGATCCATTTCTCTTTTCTAACTTTCCGCTTGATCCTAAGTTATGATGAAAGGGGATTTTGAAGTGATTTATATTCCACATCATCAAGAAAGTATTTTCACTTAGGTGAGGTCACGAGTTTGTGTGTCATTTTAAGGTCATCGGGGAGATTCCTTACGTATCAATACATTAGTTAAATAATTGGGAGCTACTTCCCATTTCAAAAATGTAACTCCCCCTCTCTAATTGAGATGTCATCATTTTCGCTAGTGGGGTTACTCAGAACCCTCTATATCTACGTTGCTTCCAATCTATGTGATGTGGAGATTTTTTGTTTAACAATATTATGGCCTTTTTGAATATTTTTCATGCACATTGGTTGATTCTCACTAGTTCTTGGGACCTCATCACATTTCTAGTTTTCATTTCCATGGATGTTCATGCTATCCCTATTGATCCTTGTGTTTATTGTTTTCACACACTCTTTCAATATTTCACATACATAAAATGTTAAAGGGAAACTCTAATAATACTTTACAATGTTTTCTGTAGATGTATTATTTAAGAGTACTTGAAACAATTTTTTTCTTCTTCTAGTGCTTTATTTTTTTGATAATCCTTAATTAGTGATAGAAAGTAAATACATTTAAATTTTAAAAATATTGAATCTTAAGAATAACCCTAACATTTAATACTTGGTTTTCTATCTCTTTGAGGTGTTCGGAGCTAAAGATGGAGCAATTTGGATCATAAGTGGATCATTGAGTAAGGGGATTCATCTCTCAAGAAGTGACGGGTGCTCTTCTATTTCATATGTTTTTAGTTTCAGATATATATGTATTATTTCCTTCCATAGTTATATCACACAAATTATGTGGGGAACTTGATTATGAATAGAAACAATTGTTTTATGAAATAAGTTGTTTTTGTTGCTTTTACATTACTTTTAATTTCATAACTTATTGAACATTCGAAAACTCAATTATGTAATACACTTGCATATAATAATAATTGAATTGATAATAAACTATGTGTACCTTTTTGATCATCTGAAACTAAGAAACTATAATAAATAAAGCTAATTATCATTTTGAATCCTACTTCCATCTTGAACAAATTTCTAATCCACAACTTGATTCCCTACTTGTTCTAGCATATTTTTTCTAATGTATGATATCATTTCCATCTTCATCAATACCATGCAATATCTCATAAGTGCTTGTACATTATTTTGGTGAAGATGAAAAAAATAGAATGATATCCTATGTAGGAAATGGGAACTTTGAATCCTGATTCTCAACTTGTTCCATGAGTTTTCATTTTCCCATTTACCAAAAAATAAGGAATCTGTAAATTTTTTTAATTCCCCTCTACTATGGTGACAAAAATGGTCAGCAATAAGAGTTAGTGTTAAGTGTCTCTTGATTAGTATAACAGTTCTTAAGTGTCACATCATATGATCTCAAAATGAATTCCATATTTTTGGTGACAATTTGAGTATTAAAATGGTGGGCATGACATTTTCATGGCACTAATTATATTAGGGTCCACATGCACACCTGCCATATAGAAAATATATTTAATACATTCAAATTATATTCTATAAAATGATAACTTGGAATATTTCACAAAAACTAATTATCTACGAGAATTTGTAGTGGCCTATCAATGTGTTGTAGAAGGTATGCCCAAATTTTACTATAGATTAAGATGTAATTAAAGAATACTAGGATGAAGCGATGAAGTAAAAGTTGAAAAATATTATTCATTAAGCCTTAGAATATAGAATCGGCTTTTATAATACCAAAGGGCATGAAAAATAGTTCATATTTATCATCATGAGTGTTGAAGGTTGTGTTTAAAATATTTTCCTCATTAAGACGAATCTAGTGGAACCCCAAATAGATATCCTATTTGGAGAGAAAATATCACCATGAATTTCATCCAAAATATTTTCAATCATTAGAATAGGTAATTCATCCTCGATATTGGTATTTTTAGTTCCTTAAACTTGATTCATAGATTACTAAAGCCATCCTTTTTCAAAAAAGTAAAACTAGATAGGAATATGGATCGGTGCTAGGAAAAATGACTCCCACCTTGATATGTTCTTCGATGAGCTTCTATCTTTTGTAATAATGGATACCTAAAGGTTGGGATGAGCTCTTCCTATGAGGATTTGGATATGATGATCCTATGGATGCGAAGTTCAAAATCCCTTTCACGCAGAAAAGACATTAGATTGTTTTTACTAATGACTTGTAGATCTGCATGGGTGTTAGAAAATGTAGGTGGATTCAATGAGATATAAAATAACTAAGAAATGACCTCATGTGATCCTTTATTTAGAATATTTTTAATATTATGGGAACTAATAGCACTAGTGGAGCCTATAGAAATACCTTAAAATGTGTGTTTTCTCCCATTTTCATATAATTGAATCCATGGTTCGGAGAAATCCCATAAGTTGGGTCCAAGTGTGTGTAACCATTGAGCTTCAAATACAAGATCACATATACTTAGGGGTAGTACAAACATGTCGAGAAAATTTGTAATCCCCTATTTCAATATGAATTTTATGAAACTTTCCCTTAAGAGTGTCATCAACCTCAAAATTTCCCTCATTTTTCAAGTCTAGACCTAAAATTTTGAGTTAGTGCCTTTCGAAAAGTTTTTAAAAAGAGGATGTTGGAATTTGGTAATTTCTAAGGATTCAATGGTTCTTGAAACCTTTTCCATTGGATAGGAAATTTCTTCCCCTTTCCAAAAAGGTAAATAATTCCTTCTAACTCCTTATACTTTGCAAGTTCTGGATCGATGGACCTAAGATGGTGTTTTCTACTGAGAAGCGGGCTGCGGGGCTCGAGAGTTATTCGGAACTTTGTTCTTTTGGTGAAAAAGAAAAATTGGTGATTGTGAGCCTACGATGAGAAGTAAAAATAAATATTCCCAAGGCCCGCAACCAATCAGATGTGGACATGTGTTGATTTCTGAGGTTGAAATGTCAAAGCGGAGGTATGGGTTGGTGGAGAACTTTGAGCCATTAAGTTTTTATGGTTTAAAAAGAATAAAGGAAAAGATAAACCGTGACCCCGCCACCAATCAGAAGATGCCACATGTTCAAGTTGAAAATTAAAAGTGAAAATTCAAGTTTTTCACCTTTGCAAGGTGAAAAGCATAAAATTATGAAAGTAAACCACTTCCCTGCAAAAAATTACAGGTGCCACATGTCACGTTGCATTGTTGAAAAGTCAAGCATAGAGGAGTGGATTATCGGAGAATTTTTTAAAATTTGGTTTTATTTCCAAAAGTGAGGTAAAAATCATAAAATGTTCCCTAGCTCTGCCTTGGTCTTTTTCCCTCTTGTTGAATAGTCAAATTAGAGAAGTAGGCCCGCGGAGGAATCTATGTTTTTGATCCTTTTTCCGAAAAGGTTGAAATGTTGTAAAGAGAGCCGCGCTCCCGTCTCCAATCAAATGATGCCACGTGTTCACATTGAAAAGTCAAATCGGCCTGACGAACCCAAATGTCAAAAATGCCAAATGTCCATTAAAGTTATAAAATGCGAAGGGCTTTCCCACACCCGCTCCAATAACTTTCTACCACATCAATGAATCAAATTCAAAGGATGTAAAAGCAAGATCAACGGTCCATATTTAAACTTGTGAAAGAATGTAATGGTTACAATATGAAAATCTTGTTTTCCACCATTTTGTTTCTCTCGCAAATCAAGAATTTGAAAGGGTGCGAATGATTTGAAGAAGTCAGAATCGATTATTGCCATGATTTGGAGAATTTGTAACTATTTTTTGCAGGCTATTTGATGGTTTTTTGAAGCCGTTGTACAAGTTAGAATTTGATATGATGATCTCAGTAAATTTAAACAGAAAGAAATCAATACGAGGGTTTTCCCTTTCTTCCTCTACTTCTCTCTCTTTCCTGGTTCGATTTGTGAATCATTCAATCTTTGCATGCTAGAAACTTTGTGTTCTTGTAAATGTAATCTCGAGAACTTTGTGTCTACAGGATTGTGTCTGATATAAACATGAATGGTTCTATTTTGCACTTCATTTTTCTCAATACATATTAGGGTTTTCTCTGTTATCTCTTTTCCTTAAAGTTTTGAATTCTTATGCCTCCTTCATCTTTCAATTCCTCTATCCCCATGTGCTGAAAACTCTTCTGCATAAGAAACTTTCAAATATA
This sequence comes from Taxus wallichiana var. yunnanensis, assembly GCA_018340775.1. NCBI lineage: Eukaryota > Viridiplantae > Streptophyta > Pinopsida > Cupressales > Taxaceae > Taxus > Taxus wallichiana. Next base: position 695,540,033 of record CM031238.1, read on the forward strand.
TAAGAAGACCACATTATGATGAACATTGTATATTTTTGCATAAGTTTTCTTGCTTTCAATAAGGGAACCTCTCCAATCAAAGAGGAGGTACTTTATTGTCCCCTGACTATTGTTTCATTCCAAAGTGCAAATCTGAAACCCAACAGTTTTTGAAAAATCCACTAGGGATTCATTTCAACTAATTTCCTTTATGAAAATAACAACATTTTGATCATTTCTATGATCCGACAACTCTAAGATACACTTGGGGTAAAATAGACCTTGGGATTGAAGATTATCAATTTTAACTTCTAGATCAACAAGGTTTTCAACTTCCTCCAACTAGAAGAAACAAAAGAGCTCGATCTACAAGCACACCTCCTGTTGAAGATAAAGCTTCTGGGAGTGATAATCCTCAAACACAACTTAGCCCTAATCTTTGTGCGCTAATTCTTGCTAGTGTTCCAGTTCCACAAAAAGAAATTTTACTAAGGATGACAGCACCATTACCTTGGGGACAATAATTTGTGCCTCTTTCCCTCCCTTAATGTTTGCATGAGCTACCTAGGGGTAATAGAAAGAACTTTCCCAAGTTCAAAGGTGATGGAAAGGTGCACCTTGATGAGCACATTGTAGCCTTCATAGTTGCATGTGGAGTCCTAGGGGTGGAACATGAGGATGTATCTGTTAGGATTTTTGTGGAGACTTTGCAAGACAATGCTGTAGACTGGTTTTACCATCTTCCTGTTGGGACCATCACCAATTGGAATACCATGAGAACTAGATTTGAGAACCGTTTCAAACCTGCAGAGGATGTGCATGCTTTGCTAGCCCAAATTTCTCAAATCAAGAAGGAATCACATGAGCCAATGAGATAATTTGTGGCCAAGTTCAACAAGATGATTAACAATATTCCATAAAAACCTTGGCCTATGGATGAGATTAAAAATGCTTCTTCTTGAATGCTCAATATCCGAAGTGAGCTATGCCCTGAGGAGAGCCAATCTTGCAACTTTGGAGGCTGATCAGAGATTGGTTGTCAGTGTTGAAGATGACTTAATCATGTCTGGAAAACTGAAGAGAGAATCTTTCAAATCCAAAGCATCACCTTCTTCCTCTTATTCTTCTAGAGATAATGCAGACCAGTTGGTACAAAATCTTGCAAATGACCTTATTTCCCTCAAGAAGCAATTAGCTCAACATGCTCCATATCAAGATGTTCCAAGGAAGAACTTTCAACCTAGGAACCATTTGGCTTCTTCTCAAACCAGGTTGGCAATTGAAGGTCCACCCCTCAAGGTGCCTGTCAATGCCACTTGTGAGGTTCTTGAACCTGATGATGAAGATGAGAATGAACTCTATGATGAACAAGAAGATGAAGCTGATGAAGAATTGGAGGATCTTGGTGGATCTCAAGTCCATTTCCTCACCACTGAGGGTGTAGATGAAGAGGATGATTATGATGATGTAGTGGCAGGGATGAATAGTGAGTCATATGTTGTTATGACCCAAGAGAAGACCAAAAAAAAGGAAAAAGTGGTGCAACCTGCTAAAATATCTAAGGAGTACCCCATAACCATTCCGGTGATTACCAAGAGAAGAGCCCATATACCCACTTTGTTTCAACACAAAAGGTAAGCTCTGCTAGTTCTTCTTCTTATTCCTCTACTTCTCAAACTTCTTATCCTCCAAATGATAAAGCTAATAGGTCAAAACTTTATTCTAATTCTAATAATGATACCCCATCCACATATGGATCCTTTGACATTATTGACCACCTAAAAAAGACCAAGATTCAGATTTCAGAGGTTGATGCCTCATTGTTTGCCAATATGGTTAAAATTTTCAATTCTAAATCCAAAACCCCATCACCTACTTCTAAAGGTCTCTTTCCCACTCCTTCTTCCTCACCCCAACCAAGTCTTGTGGCTGTAGTCACTTCACCCCATGAGAAAATCAAACCTTTCTATGTGACTCTCCTCATAGCTGGCCACAAACTTAGCAATTGTGTCATTGACTCTGGTGCATTAGATAATGTAATGCCAACCAAAGTGGCTCATGCTTTGGGCCTAACCCTAACCCACACCTATGGCTCTTGCTATTCCATGGAGAGTAGAGAAGTGCCTTTGGTTGGGAGAATCAAGGATGCACAAGTAGCTTTTGCTGCTTTACCAGAGAAGAAGGTTTTAGCCACCATCTTGGTTGCTGACATTCCACCTTCATATGACATGCTGCTGAGTAGGAACTTTTGCAAGGATGTAGGAGGTGAAATCCAAATGGATTGGTCACATGCTTTGATCCATGTTAATGGAAAGATGAAGTTGTTTCCTGAGAAACAAAATGAATATATTGTGCAAAAGACAGATGATCCAAAAGAACAAATTCTTTATGAAGACATTGGGCATGGGAACTACATGATCATGTCACAAGATGAGGAAAGTCTGCCAAAAGGAGTGTTGCTTGATCCTAATGGTGTTTGGACCTTGGAATTTGATGGGAGCTACTCTTGAGCTGTTGTGGTGCTGATCTTTCCGAGGGTAAGATCCATCCTTTTTCTTTCAAGATTCAGTTTGAAAATACCAATAATACTGCTGAGTATGAGGCCCTCATCCTTGGGTTGAGCATGGTGAAAGAGTTGGGGGTGAAGAACCTTCTTGCTCTTGGAGATGCAGAGCTAATAGTGAAGCAAGTCAGAGATCTTTATCAAGTAAAAATAAAAAGTTGAAGCACTATATGAATCTAGTCTGGGATTCTATTAATTTCCTTGATTCCTTTTCCATTTAATTTGTTCCAAGGGAGAAGAACACTAGAGATGATTCCTAGTCTTTTCAGTGGTCCTTGTTGATACCTCATCCTAAATTCTCTCAAGAAAAATTCACCGTCGAGATGTTTTATAGACCGAATGTGCCTCGATAATGAAAATAAGCTGGAAGGTATTTAATGAAGATCAGCATTTTCTTTCCTTCTTAGAGCTTAGGGACAATTTTTATCAGATATAATTTGAAGGAAGTAGCAATCTTCCTAGAGAATGTGTATCATCCAATGAGGAAGGTGTCAAGGAGGAGATGGATCAAGATGGTTACATCAAACTCGAAAGGTAACAATATTCCTAAAGGATTGGTGAGTTTATAAGATCTCTTTGATAAGCATGATGGATATGTCAAGTATAAAACTTCCAAGGAGCTCAACAATCTACTAAGACTGAAAAATTGAATATTGGAAGCTTTGATGAACCAAAAATGGTGAACATTGGAAAGTGCTGCACTCAAGAGGAGAAGAAGAAGGTGGTAAATATTTTGAAGAGGTATGTTGATGTCCTTGCCTATTCTTATGATGATCTAAAAGCTTTTCATCCCAAAGAAATGTAACATTTTATTCCTCTTAAGCATGGGATCAAGCCTTTCAAGCAAAAGCAAAGGAAGTACAACCCCAAGATTTCTAACACAATCTTCCGGGAGATACGAAAGTTGTTGAATGCCAAGTTCATCTTCCCCATTCACTATTCAACATGGATTGCTAATATTATACCTATCAGGAAGAAAAATGGTGAGATTTGGATCTTTGTTCATTTTAGAAATCTTAATCAAGCTTCTTTTAAGGATAACTACCCCTCCTCATGACGTACCACGTGTTGCAAGCTATCACGTGCTCATAAATGCTATCCATGCTTGATGGGTTCTTAGGGTATAATCAAGCAGAGGTGAATACTACGAGATCAACACAAGATCGCCTTTACCACCCCTTGGGTTACATTTGCCCACAAGAGGATGCCCTTTGGTCTCATCAATGTTGGTGCAACTTTTCAGAGGGCCATGGACTTGGATTTTGGTAGTTTGAAGGGGAAATGCATTGTGGTATACTTGGATGATTTGAATGTGTTTTCCAAAACTAGGGAAGATCACTTCCAACACCTAGAAATAGTCCTGCAAAAGTGTAGAGAACATGGAGTCTCTTTGAACCCAAAGAAGTCAATTTTTTGTGTCACTGAAGGAAATATTTTGGGACACATTGTTTCAAAATATGGGATTAAGATTGATCTAGAGAGAGTTCAAGCCATTCAGCAAATCCCTCTTCCCACAAGTAAGAAAGGTGTCCATTCTTTCTTTGGTAAGATCAACTTCTTAAGAAGATTCATCCCTAATTTTTTAGAACTTACTATGAGCATTGCTCACATGATGAAGGGGAAGAAAACATTTGGTTGGTCTCCTAAAGGAAAGGAAGCATTTGAGGATATTAAGAAATCTATTGCAAAGACTCCTATCTTGGCATGCCCTAATTTTAGCAAAGATTTCATTATCTATTACTATTCCACTGAGAATACCCTAGCTGTTGTGTTAACCCAGAAGAATGATGAAGATCATGAGCTCCCAATTGCATTCATGAGTTATGTTTTGAAATCCCATGAGCTAAAGTACACCATGATGGAGAAACATGCATTTGTAGTTGTCAAAGTTGTCAAATAGTTTAGGTTTTACATTCTAAACTCTCATTCTATCATGCTTGTGCCTGATACAACAATCAAATCCATTCTTACACAGCAAGAATTTGGAACCAAGAGGGGTAATTGGGTGGAAAAAGTGTAGGAGTATGATCTTGACATCAGGCCAACAAAGCTAGTTTGGGGAAAAGGCCTGTGTGAACTCATTCGTTGAGGGAGCTGATAAAGAGTTGTCTAAAGATGGAGCTGATATCCCAATTGTTCTCTTCCTTAGTTCTACAGATGAATGGTATGTTGACATTGCATATTTTCTTACCTATGGTGAGTTTCCATCTCACTTAACTACCAAGGAGAAGAGAGCCATCAAACTGAGGTCTGCACAATATGTTTTGTGGGAGAATGCCTTGTTCAAAAGAGGCATAGATGGAAGGTTTTTGAAATGTGTAGACAAGGAACAACAGAAGAAGTTGTTCTCTACTTTCCATGACCAGTGCCTGTGGAGGTCATTTCTCTTCTATTGTAACAGCTCACAAGATCCTTCGTGTTGGTTATTATTGGCCAACTCTGTTCAGAGATGCATCAAAGTGGGTAGGCAAGTTTGAAGCATGTCAAACGTTTATCTAAGACCTAAATTGGCCGCCTTGCCTCTCAAACCTGTGGTGATTGAGGAACCTTTTCAACAATGGGGTTTGGATTTCATTGGAACACTCAACCCACCTTCTAGTGTCAAGCATACCCATGTCGATCGCCACGGATTAATTCACCAAGTGGGTAGAAGCCATTCCATTCAAGAGTACTACTTCTGAAGTAGTATGTAATTTCATCAAGGAGAACATATTGATAAGGTTTGGGATACCAAAAAAATTGTGACTGATAATGCTTCAAACTTTTCCTCTACAGAGATGATGGATTTCTGCTATGGGTATGGAATCTCCCTTGCTCATTCTTCATACTACTACCCCCAAGGGAATGGACAAGAAGAATCAACAAATAAGAACTTGGTGACCATTTTGAGGAAGAGTTTCATTGAGTATCAGAGGAATTGGCATAAGAAACTATATGATGCACTCTAAGGTTGGTAGGATCACGCCCAAAAGTGCACTGGAATGTCCCCTTTTCAAGTGGTGTATAGTGTTGAGGCTCAATTTCCAGTGATGGTGGAATGATGACAGCTTTGCATCTGATGAAAGCCATTGAAGATTCAAGTTTCAGTGGGTCTTTAGACAAGAGGATCATGTACCTTCAAAATTTGAATGAGGACAGATTGCAAGTTGTTGACAAAATAACATCTCATCAATTGAAAGTGAAGGATTTGTTTTCATGAAATCCAAACCTAGATTTTTCCAAGTGGGAGACATTGTGATGTTATGGGACAAGAGACATGAACCCCTAGGAATCCATGGTAAGTTTGAATCTCTTTGTCTTGGTCCTTTCAAGATAAGGCATTTTGCTAGTTAAAACTCCTTCTATCTTGATTACATGGATGGATCTCCTCTCCCACTTCCTTATAGTGGTAAGACTTAAATTCGTTTAAGTCCTAGGTGACTAGGAATCCCTTTTATGTCATATACAAAGTGGTTTTTTTGGCTTGTTTCCTTTCTTGTTCCTTTTGTGTGGTGTGTTTTGTTTTGGTCTTCCTTTGGTTTGATTTTTTACTTTTTTGCCTTGTGTGTGTTGTCCCTTGTATTGGTTTTTCCTTTGACTCCGGTTACCCAATGGATAAGAAACTGGTCTTATTTCCCAGAGTGTTCTGTAGTTCTTGATCTTTCCTTTTCCCTTTTTTCAAGCCAAGTCATCCCCAGAAAGAGCTAGTTGTTGTCACCCTCAAAATTCCCCTCATTTTTCAAGTCTAGACCTAAAATTTTGAGTTGGTGCCTTTGGAAAAGTGTTAAAACAAAGTATTTTGAAATTTGGTACTTTCTAAGGACTTAAGGATTCTTGAAACCTTTTCCATTGGATGGGAAATTTCTTCCCCTTTCCAAAAAGGTAAAGAATTCCTTCTAACTCCTTATACTTTGCAAGTTATGGCTCGGCGGACCTAAGATGGTGTTTTTGAAGTAAGGTGTTAGCGGGGTTCGGGAGTTATTTATGAACTTTGTTATTTTGGTGAAAAATAAAAATTGACAATTTTAAGCCCGTGAGCCTCTAAAAAGAAGTAAAAGATAAATTCCCAAGGCCCACAACTAATCATATGTGGACACGTGTTGATTTTCAGGGTTGAAAAGTCAAAGCGGAGGTATGGGTTGGCGGAGAACTTTGAGCCATTAAGTTTTTATGGTTAAAAAGACTAAAGGAAAAAGATAATCGACCCCACCACCAATCAGAAGATGCCATGTGTTCAAGTTGAAAATTCAAAGTGGGAAAGGCGGGCCGTCGGTGGAAATTTAAGTTTTTGGCCTTTGTGGTGAAAAGCATAAAAGTATGAAAGTAAACCGCTTCCTTGTAACCAATTACAGGGTGCCATGTGTCACGTTGCACCATTGAAAATTCAACAAAGAGGAGCAGATCATAAGAGAATTTTTGGAAATTTAGTTTTATTTCCAAAAGTGAGGTAAAAATCATAAAATGTTGCTTGGCTCCGCCTTGGTCTTTTCCCACTATTGAATAGTCAAATCGGGAAGCGGGCCCGTGGAGGAATCTAGGTTTTGAACCTTTTTCCAAAATTTTTGAAATGTTGAAAATATATCTGCACTTCCATCTCCAATAAAATGATGCCATGTTTTCACATTGAAAAGTTAAATCGCCTGGAGGACCGGATGTCAAATAATGCAAAATCTCCATAAAAGTTATAAAATGCGAAGGGCTTTCCGCACCCACTCTAATAACTTTCTACCACGTGAATGGATTAAATTCAAAGGATATAAAAGCAAGATCAATCTGTCCATATTTAAACTTGTGAAAGAAATATAATGATTCACAATATGAAAATCTTGTTTTTGCGCCATTTCTGTTTCTCTACGAATCAAGAATTAGAAAGGGTGCAAATGATTTAAAGAAGTCAGAAATGATTATTTCCATGATTTGGAGAATTTTTAATTGTTTTCTGTGGGCTATTTGATGGTTTTTTGAAGCCATTGTATGGGTTGGAATTCTGATACGACGGAACTGTAATTTTGAACAGAAAGAAATCAATACAAGGGTTTTCCTTTCTTCCTCTGTCTCTCTCTCTTTCCTAGTTCAATTTGTGAATCATTCAATATTTACATGATATAAACTTTGTGTTCTTGTAAATATAATCTCAAGAACTTTATATCCGGGGATTGTGTCTGATATAAACATGAATGTTTCTATTTCGCACTTCGTTTTTCTCAATAGACATTAGGGTTTTCTCGTGTTCTCTTTTCCCAAAAAGTATTGCATTCTTATACCTCCCTCATCTCTTAAATTCCTCTATCCCCATGTTTTTATAACTCTCAAGGAATAAGACACTTTCCAAGATATCAGGACGACCACATTTAATGAACATTGTATGTTTGTGCATAATTTTTGTTTCTTTCAATAAGGGAACCTATCCCATCAAAAAGGAGGGACTTTCTTGTCCCCCGACTATGGTTTCATTCAAAAGTGCAAATATTTAACCTAATAACAATGAAATTTACCACCATTAGTAATCATATATTCAAAGCGAGAAGAAAGATAGACAAAGAAATTAGTTTGTTTGGATAGGCATAGATCAATAAAATTATGTGTACTACCTGAAACAATTAATATGGTGAGAGGAATATTTTGAAATACCCATTTTACCATCATAGTTTGATGGGTGGTGACTCCTTCAAGAAGTGAAGTGTGAAAGAGGGATCATAGATCTTATAGAATGGTGTGCATAAGCAATGATGTTGAACTCGAACGATATCGTTAATTTCTTTCAAGTAATTAGTAAAAAAACATGAACTCAAAGATAAAGTGAATGCATAATGAAAATAGTGTGCTCATTATCATAGATCAAAAGAAGGGTACATATAGGAGTGTTGTGTAACTCCCATGCCTGGACAATCATACCTCCATGAGAGATATAGGAGTTAAAAACTAAAAATAGAATGTAATTCTTGTATGCCAACTATGAAACATATGAAAATGACATATTCTATGATGGAATTTTTCTTATGTCATATAACTATTAAAACCAATGACTCACCTAAGTGATATGACTCACCATGTGTGAGGTGTAAAATGTGTAATAAATAAATAAACGAAAATATATATCCTCACAACAACACCCCCTTCATAAAAACTTAGGTAGAGGCATCACAAGCTAGAAAGAGAAGGAGAACTCCCATATAAAACTAAGAAAGATGTGTCATATGGGTACCAATAACTAAAGGATTTATGAGTTACACATGTATAAGATATAATATTTCTATAATAAGAGGATGAGGAGGATTGGAATAGAAATCTGAAGAATATGAATGGTTGTAGTAGACTTCATTCTAAAACGAGAGAACATGTGAAAAAACTTGGATTCACTGAAGGGTTTGGTAAAGATTTATGCTACCTGATTTGAATTATGATAAGACTAAATATCAATGATATCTCCACAAATCAATTGATGAATGAAGTGCATGTGTATCTAAATTTGCTTCATCTCCGATGTTTAGTCTGGATTTAAGAAAATTGAAATAGCACTCAAAGTTATCACAATAGATAATGGTAGTCTTCCAAAATCAAATACCAAACTCTATTAGAATCCCCAATATCAAAATAGATTCCGTTGTAGCATAATTTCCTCCCCTTTATTTTATCTCGTAGAATATATAGAAATCACATTTTTTTCTTTCTCAACCAACCGAGAGCACCCAACCAAGAGAAAAATTATATCTAAAGGTATATTTATAATTATAAATATCATCGGGAAAAATCATAATTTGTGAATCAAATTAAATCGATCTTTGTCCATCTCAATTAATTAATTCCATAGGGGTAAGAACCACAAACACATTGAATGATCTATGTAGTTTCTTTCCAATATAGCTAATGAGGCTTGTGAATGAATCTAGATATGATGCTAATAGAGAAAGAAATATCCATCTTGGTATGAGTTAGGTAGATAAATCTCCTCACTAAACTTATCGATAAAGGTTATAATTGATTAATGAAGTGCATCGATAATCTACTCACTTAACTACAAAAAGGAAGGGTGTGAGAGATTTCTTACAATCATACATGCTAAAACCAGCCATCAAATTAAGGTCATACTTATTTTTAGAAATCACGATCCCTAAGTTAGATTGGTAATCTATGTATCAAGGAAGTAGTGAAGAAAACCCGAGTTGGTCATGGGGAACTTATTGGATAATTTAGTATTCATGGAATCAATGATCAATAAAGATATACCCGTAATAAATAATTCATAGACATACAAAATGAGAATAAGTATGGACTCATCTTACTATAAAATGTAAACATTTTAGTTAGAGTGACATCTAGTGTACCTTGTGCAATAAAAAAGGAGTCCATCTTGGCATATTAATCCCAAGGGGAGTTTGTAAGGCCATGGATAGACTTACTAATTATGTAAACAAGGGAAGAATCTTTGACATAATTCGTAGATTTTTCCATATATATTTCTTCCTCTAGGTCCCCATGGAGGAAGGAACTCATCACATTTACTTGATGGACTTCCCACCTGTTAGTAACATCAATGGATATGGTTATTCAAATATAATTAATATTACAACCGGATAAAAAGTCTCTAAATAGTAATCATCAGCAACATGGAATAAATATTTAGCTACAATTCACGCTTTATACTTTTTGACATTCCCATTGGCACTATACTTTTCTCAATATACCCACTTACATTGAACCATTCATATTCCCTTAGGAATAGGTGTGAGATCTCAAGTATTTTTCTTCATGAGAGAGGAATACTCATCATCCATGGAAAAATCCCACTAAGGAATCCCAATAGCCTCCTTAAAATTCCATAGGTTAGAATTGAAGGAGAAGAAGGCACGGGTCAAAAAACTATGAACGAGTTCATATCTCATCCGAAGGATCCCTTATCCTATCTCTAACACTCGTACAAGGTTTTCATAGCCTAGCAAGGAAATGAATGATATTAAATCTTGGAATCAATAAAATCATCACTCAAGTGAGAGGGGAAATAATCCTCATCATAACTAGTTTTAGATTGAGTAGATATTGGAGTAGGATGAGAAGGAGGATCGGGGAGAAGGAGGCTCAACATTATTGTTATAAGATTATGAATTAAAGTTAGAGAGGGTAAGAAGGACCTCAATGGATGGAGAAGTTGAAGTAGAATATGACTCATAAAAATTCACACTTCTCTTGATATAGATATGATGAGTGGTGTGGTTCAAACTTATATAGCCCTTCACACCTTTGGGATAACTAAAAATATGAAAGGTTTTGTTGTGGTTCCAAGGCATTGCATTTTTGGGTATTCGAGACATGGAAGTTGATTCTAAGACACGAAAGGGCTCAACATCAGATTTTCATCCACACCAAGCCATAAAGGGTGTCATCCCTATTACTACTTAGTTTGGTATGCGGTTTTGAATGTAACAAGAAACATTCACACTTCATCCTAATAATATGGAGGAAAGGATTTAGAATGAAACATGTGAGTGGCCATCTTGTTAAGAAGTATATTACTTTTTCCTCAACTCCATTTTTAAGGGTTGTAAATAATTGTATGTTGTAAAGAAATCAATTCAAAGGTGTAGAAATCAGTGACGTATTTCTCATATGCTTTCATCTATTATCAGTTCTAAGAACCTACATAGATGTTTCATCTTGTTCTTGGAAAGAGCCTTGTATTCTTGAAAGTGATTGAAAATTCAGATTTGAGTTTGAGAAAATAAACCCACATATAACATGAAAAGTCATCAATGAAGGTAAGTACGTAAATATCCCTAGTAAATAAAGTATATGGAAAGGTGTTATAAATGTTAGTATGAATAAGATCCAAGGAATGAAAAGATCTCCAAGATTTTCGCATGCCAAATTTTTATTCGGGGTGTTTCACAAGGGAACAACCCTTGTAAATACCATTTGAAAATTTGACCCAAGGTAACCTGTTGACCATCTCATGTTGATTCAATTATTCAAGTTAACAATAGTTCAAATGGACAAAGCATGCATGCCATAACTTACTAACCTCATATGCGTGAGTAAGAGAGGTAGTGGGAGAATATTCCAAATAAAAGTGGGAAAAGTCGTATATAACTAGGACTAGTGATCTACCTTTCCCTCACCCACTCTAGTCTCACTATGATCTCTCTAATGACCAAAAAGTTAGTATTAAATTCCACTCACATTCCCTCACCAATATGATAGATTTGGTAAATTTATAGGATATTGGGTACAATAAGAACATTATTATGGGTTCTAACATCTACTTCTAATTATCCACTACTAAGAATCGACACATAAGTGTCATCACCCAAAGTGATTTGGGACATACCACATGGTTCAATGTCAAAAATGTAACAAATGGAGAACCCATGTGGTGTGAGGCACCAAAATTCATGACCCAATTTTATGATGAAGAAACTCTTGTGACAAGGGATTTATCTTTCTTCTACTTCAATTTAATTTCCTTAACCTTAGAACACTCAAGTTTTAGAGCATTTTGCTTGATAGATTCAGAACACCTATATTATTTTCTCAATTAAATAAATTACGTGATCAAATTTTTTTCTCATGTATTGATGTTATTCATGTCCCAAATTATTTTAATAGAACACTTACACTTTTCCCTCTTCGGTTTAGGATCATAACTAGAAATGTTCATGTTGGGTTCACTTTGTGTGGTATTATTTTATTTCTTAGGTTAGAACTTTTTATTTGATTTAGTTTCCTATTTCTTATCCTTTCCTTTACCATTACTTGTTATAATCGCATGTGACTTGGACTTGAATGCTTTCAATTGAATCAATTCTTCATATTCTTGAATGATTTGGGATGAAAAATTATCAAATGAGGGCATCTTCCAAGCGATTCCTAAAGCTTCTTTCATAGACGAAAGGTAGAAATGAAGATAGAGTATTCAAAGCCAAGATTAGAGATAATGGATAAGGTCCATTGGGAATCCTTTTAGTGACTCTACATTATTTTAACAACAATCTTGTTTGAAATTTTTTTGAGAAGAAATCCTAGAGGTTATCAAAGTTACTAGGAGTTAATCCTATGAGTTTGTTCTCCAACTTGTCAGGCTCTAATGTCATCTTGTTTTCCAAACCAACAATATAACATTTTATAGGATTCATTAGGTGTTTTAGAAAACTAAATGTGGAAATAAATTCATAAGAAATAGACACACAAAGAGGAACTAAGGCTAAGTCACATCGGTTGAACCACTTGGATTTCTCGGAGTTCATCGTCGGGTTCGAGTTTCCACTCCCATAGTAATGCAATATAACCATTTATCCCTTATTTTTATTAGCATCTTGTATTTTCATTCAAATAAGTTAAACAACATGAGAAAAGGAGAAACATTAGAATCCATCATGAGAAAGAAAGAAAGAATGCAGAAAGAAAGGAAATCCACACACACCCCAAAACAAAAATATTACCCCTATTTACGACATTGTATAGTTTAGTGAGTTTATTACAATAAGATGCATTAGTATGATGTTAAAAATTTGGACACTCATTTTCTAATTGGTGAAAAATTTGCAAAAGTGTGGAGACCGCAATAATTTTCAAGCTTCGCAACGAAATCTCACAATAACAAGAAAAAATAAAGGAACAAAACAAGAAAGAATGTAAAAAGTCTCATGTGAGAAAAAGTATCTCATCTCACTTTTTGAGCTCCCTTTCTATAAGGTTGTGGCAGATACATTCATTATCCCACAAGAATTAATAAGATCTCAAGTATAATAGAGGACCGAAAAATGGTCTTCAAAATCTCAATAACCCTAATTTAAGCCCAAAAATGATATCCCCATCTATTTTAATTAATTATTATATTACTTTTCCTTAATTTTTTTAACATAATTTAATTATTTTAAGATAAAAACTATAATTAAGGACATCAAAACGAATAAATGGCTTACCTTGGGGTTTAATAGTCATCCCATCTTGGTGAGATGGATTGTGAGATGGGTGGAGGGAGTGGGCTAAGTTGATGAGCATGAGAGACCGAGTTGGAGGGAGGTGAACCAAAATGGGGAGGAAATTAACCTCAGCCTAGTTGTTATAGAGTCATTGATTCCTCCACATGGATATCGAACCCTAAAGTTGATGTTAATCCCACTATTGAAAGTGTGGTGAGAAAAAATGAACGAGCGACAATGAGTTGATGAGTTACGTGGTTACATTAGGTGAAGAAAGAAGTGTAATGACCTAATAGATTGAGTGATTTGGTTGGATATGTACTTTGAGAAATACGGGATGAATGAAAATACCAAGTTCCTTTATGTTGATGACGATGCAAGGGAAAAGATCATAGAGCATGCAAAGGCATCGGGTCAAGGCTTGTTAGACCAAGATTTGAATAAGCTAGGGATCAAAGGAGCTCGTGAGGAGTAGGAACCCTCCAAGGTGGGATAAACACTTGGTTAAGTAGAGAATCTAGAAGAGAAATGTAAGCTCAATAAAAGAGATGGGTCATGGGAATCCCAAACATGGCAAGTAATAGTGTAAGCACGGGGATGCATATGGTTGTCATAAATATCAAACAAAAGAACATATGAGGCCAAATTTTGACCCATCGAGTTGATGTCATTGAAAGGAACAAGAGGAATCAATCAAGGTATAAGTATTAGAGTGAGTTAAGAAAGTGTAGAGATCAATAAGATTTGAAGTAGGTGTGAGATGAGGTTGAGCAATTTAGGGGATTGATAGTGTTGTAGAGAGGAGATGATGAGTTGGTGTGAGCTATCTTGATTCCTAGCTTAGTGACTAGGCCATGCTTTTCCTAGAAAAAGGATTTCCAACTTCGAGACAAACTCGGTTTAAACCTACACAAAAACTAGGGTTTTCCTATTGTACTGCAAAATTGAAAACAAGCAAAACACACAAAACCAAGAAAAATGTCTTCCAAGCATAAAATGACCAAAATAATACAATTCTAGGAAATTTTTAATTATGGTCCAAAACTTGCACTAGCAGAGAAAAAAACAAAAACAAAGAGTAACCAACATCTAGTAAAGTGAGTTATGTGATTACTATTATCAATGAATCACAACACACTATGATTTGCACAAATGTGTGTGTATGAGCTCATGGTGTGATCTGGATAACATTGGTGCTATCTCAAATTTGGAGGACTTGCTACTTGAGATATACCTCTAGTGAAATTTGGTTCTTACTCCTAAACTACTCCGCCATAATTGACTCTAATACGGGAAAAACTATATTTTCCTAATCTAGGTTTCAAGGAACCAGGAGAGAGATTGCATGAAAAAAAAAAAAAGAATACACTAAAGTAGTGATACACGAGAAAAGGAGAGTGTGAGAATATTCTTCCAATGTGTGAAAATACAAAAGAAAAGTGCATACTATAAGGGTGATAACAGCTTCTCACAGATCTAGAAAATGCATTCAAAACAATATTTCATACACACACAATGATAATGAATCCCAGTAGAAAATAAGATAGACACATTATATTTGCACGAGGTTGAAGAGGCAAGAAGAATGCATAAAAACATTAGAGGAAGAGATATCTACAAACTCATATCTATTGCTTCATTGATATGCATAATTAAATCTATAACAAAATAAGGTTCTAGATCACCATGCAAGAAGTCCACTACAAGGGCTCGCATCACATTGGCTTCACAAAAAAAAATGACAGAGTTTTTCTACTCAAAAACTATCTCCATTTACAATGAGCCGTACACTCTTATTTATATAGTTCGAGAGGAGTGAGAGAGAGAGAGAAATGAAAATCTTGAAATATGCCCTCCACAACTTTCAAGATGTCATAAATGGAGTGAAATGATGGTATACTACTTGCACAAGGCTCCCCATGTTGTCCCATGACTTGTAGTAGTGAAACATATCTGCCCATGCTTCATTAATGTCCTCCCAACCACCACTAAAATCAATGTTCAGAAATTGGACACATTTTTAGAAACATAACCATCAGGTATTCATCAAATTCCAAGTTTCTTAATTGTTGTGCATTGCGCTTGAGTCACAATTCAATGGAATCAATTTTTCATGATTTCATTGAGAAATACAAAAGATATGGCATTCTGAATGTGAGCAACTATTTTGAGTTTACTAGAGATTTCTTGTATTTAACGGGATTGAGCATTTAATTTAATAAAGCTAGAGATGTTTCTTTTATTTTCATATATATACCCTAATTAAAATTAAGAAATATTGTAACGCCTCTAGCATGATAAGTACCTAAGATGAATTCTACTTTAGAAGATACAAACATTGACAGGTGATTTGGTCTTAAGATGGTGTACTCTTGTGAATTTGGAAATCATGTTTGTAGTAGAAAATAATTCATCCTTTGTGCAAGTACATTATGTCATGTTTTACTATATTTAATAAGATTTGATCACTTCCTTATTAATATTTCACTCGCTACTAGGATAGAGAATTTAGGTTTCATTTTTATAAAACTCTTCCTTTAGAACAACATTACCTGGGATCAATTCCATTGATCCAAGGTATGCTTTTAATTCATGATTTTGTGGTCATAACGACCAAGTCTGTTAGATCAGTTGATTGTTGGATTCGGATTGTGCTAGAGAATTGATGAAGTCTTCAGACCCTGCAGTATGTTGAATATTGATGTCATGGTTGGTTCTTTGTTTAATTGATTGCAATGCTTTCTTTGAATGATAACCTATTTTAACTATATGTTTAATGCTAAGTGACTATGTCCTAGAGCTAATTCTAACCTATGTCTCTTTGATATTTTGAAATTAAGATGTTGTGACTTAAGCTAGAGACCTACCTATGGACCTATGTTGATTTCCTAAACTAATGTTAACCTAACTTAAAATGTGGCTAACCTAGAGGGGCCTATGGAACACATGGACATTGGGTGGTTGGTGGCATCGGTTTCAAGGTAATTAAATGATATTTAATTCATTCTTATCCTTTCTTGATGCCAACTATGTCATTTTCATTGGAAAAATTTGGGAAAAGCTGAGTTGGCATCTCCAAAAAAATTTAGTTGCATGTAAATTTGAATGTAGTCTTCACAAAAAGTGGATATGGCGGTGGCATGGAAATTGGAGGAACCCATAGTCCTCTGAATTTAATGTTTTTTAATTTGGTGAAAACCACCTAGGAAGGTGCATTAAGGGTTTTTTTTTTTTTTAATCTTTTGGTTCATTTCATGAACCGAGCTCTGTAGGAGATTGTTCCTTCTCTTCGAACTTCAAGCTCAATTCTGCATGACTCTAATTTCCGCAAGGGATTGAAGTTATAATGTAAACTATGGAAACTACAAAATAAATGGGAAAGTGTTGAAGGTTTTAGTTAAAATTTATAGAAATCAGATATCTTCAGGGAAATAGTGAAGGAGAAATGCTATCAGGCATGATAGGATCTTCCCATTAAGTTTTTTTTCTTTTACTTAAATGTTTTCATTAAAAGAACTCTGCTCTTGGGGTAGATTGGTTTATTGTTTAATGTTATGATCTCTACTTTTGATGCTTTTATTATTTACCGTGATTACTATTTGACTTCATAAGATGGAAGAGTTGTTCTAGGTTTTGATTCCCTTGTTTTGAATTACTGAGTTATGCTTAACTTGTTTGAGCCTGAGATGAAGTTGTAACTATTTGTACTCTTATTGAGTTGTGTTAAACTTGTGAGTAACTCAATTTCTTAAATTCATGGAACTTGTTTGATGAGATCTTGTGTCACCTCTGTGAGAACACTTCAGAGTATAAACTGTTGAGTAACTTGACTAATGTTTGAACTTGAATGAATCTTTTTGGGAAATAAACTTTTATGTCTCTGGGTTTAGCATAATCTTCTGAGTTTGATTGAATGCTCAAAACTTGTGATCGTGCTCGACATTTATTTTATCACTCTGTGGTTGTGATTATGGGTTTTGTTCTAACCTTCCTATTTCAGTCATTTGTTCCAGTGGTTATTGAGGAAGATGCATTGTTCTGAGTTTGGATTTGAAAGAAGCTTTCATCTGTTAAAGACTTGCTATAGATTTTTCATTCACCAATAGAGGTTTTGGAATGATTATCCATGTTAGCACTTTGAAAGGAATTATTGCTTGGGAAAGGGTAATTATATGGAATTTTTATAATTGATGATTAGAAGGAAACTTACCTTGAGATTTAGCTCATCGTGTTATAATTGCTGTTATCAATTTATGATTCGAATAGTTTTTGGGACGGTATGGTTGTACGGGTTACTTTGTTTTCTTGGTCTTGGGCCATCAAACTTGTTTTCGTTTCTTTTACTAGCGAAGGAAAAGCTATATTTGTGTAAGGAATGTCTGTTGGGGGCTTATCTTTATCGTTAGTCAATTATATTTTCCTTCTAATAATTTGGGTGTAGAAGGAATGTGAAGACTTACTTTTATGTTAATTCTCTTCCTTTCTCCGTCACGAATGTGGAAATGTTTACTTGTTGTCTTCTGGATTTTGGTGTTATCTTTACTATCCCTTTGAACAATGAAAGGTATTGGATGTTTTTGGTTCATAGTTTATTCCCTTCTTTGGGACTATAGTCATTCAATTCGATCTCTGATTGTTCTCTGTTTGGGGAATTTCGGTAAAGGACAGTAGAGAATGGACTTACCTATTTATGTTCTTGTTTATAGTGTGCTCTTTTTCTAATCATGCTTAGAATGTTGAATATAAAATATCTCTCTCCTTTGATTTTCCTTTTGTTTCAATCTTGATGAGGAGCTGTCCAGTTTGTCTGGTTTCATAGTACCTTCACTGGGACTTTCTTGAAAAATTAAGTCTGTGTGTTAGATCGATTAAATCGAAGCAAAGGTTACTTAGGAGGATTGTTGTGTTGGTTGAAAATATTCTGAGTAAGTCTTTTTATTTGGTGAAAATTATTTGAATGGTTGAAGGAATCTGAAGCTGATTGTTAGATCCCTCCATTCTACTATTTTTCCTTAGCATAGAAATTGATGTATCGCTGAGGGATTGTGTGCTTAGTTCCAATTGCATGCTAAGTTGATCTCATTCTTTATTGAAAACTATTTAGTGTTGAACTTGAACTTAGATTGGTTTCTAATTTTGAATTTGAGTTAAAGGATTCTTAAATTAGAAACTCTTTTCTAAATATGTTGTTTGGTCCATCCTAAACCTATTCCTATTTTTGATTTGATCTTGGCATCTCATATTCTAGGATGGAATTAGGTGAAATAAATGTTGAGATGAAAGTACTATTGTTCTATCTAATGTTGATCTATTCCTAAGAGATAGTAGGGATAGTTATCTTCTCATGTTAAATAGGATTAACCGAGAAGTGAATCATGTATAATAATATATGAAAGGAAAATTGTGATTTTAATGGAATGGTACTTAATCGGATTAATTTTTAATTATTTGTATGTAAAACTATACTATGAAAGTTGAAGTATTTTATATCTTGATATATTCTTAATTATGATATGGTTTATCACCTTACATCTCTCTCAATCGTGACTAGTAATTCCTTTGGGTATGTCTTCGAATGCTTAAACTATTTCATAACAAAAGAGTTCTCTTTATGAAACAGTTAGCTAAAAACACATCTTGTTAATGTTTAGTGCTTATCATGCTCAATTGATGAAGCTCGTCTTAGCAATTTTTGTAGATGGAATTCGTTAGTGATGAAAGTAGAAAAGATATTTAGGAATTTATATTTGTTTATCAAATATATTGGATCTTTTTATGATGAAATATGGTTCATTATTGAAATGTACTTTATGGAAAAGAAAGTTGTATTTGAAATTGATTCAAGTATTGTTGTTTGACATTAGTAGTGTCTGAAGTGTTTGGACTTATTAAATGTATGAATATTTTGATGAATAAAAGATATGTGAAATTTTTGTATTTGATGTATTTCCTTTGGTAATCAATGAGTGGAAATGTTAGGTAATTCTCTACTTTTCAGTCAATAGCTTACTCTTTTGATTAGAATAGAATGGATAGAGATTAGGGGTACTAGATGTAACACCCTCTCTAGTGGAAATACAACTTATTAGGTTGACATTATTGCATGGATACTTAGTTATTTTAGTTTGAATATTTTTAAAGAAAACGTCTATAGGTGGATATAAAAATCATTATCATTGTATACGAAAAAGGAAGACAACTTCCATGTAATGAATAATAGACTATTTTAAGATCTCTTGGAAATAAATCTGAATGTTATCCTTGGTTAGTTGATGGTGTTATTTCATGAAGAGTTCCTTAACTAGATTAGGAATGTAGAGAAAGGGAATTAAAAAGGATTAGACTTCATTCTACATTGAGCTATATTATAAAAGAACTTGTTCGAGCTTATGTAAACTAAGGATTGATTAGGTGAGTAAATAATAATCTTTGTTATGTATGTTGAAACTGTTATTTGAAAAATAAATAAGTATGTTAATGGAATAAAAACATAACTTATGAAATTGTTGGAAGAAGTTGTATCTATTATCCAAAATTCACCCCTCAAGGTAAATTTGATAACTTGCATTATTTCTTCGAGATTGAGAAAGTGGAACTAGTTCGAGGGACAGAAAAATCAGGTTTTGGGAGTCCCCTTTACCTTCCTTTAGCCCCTATCAAAGAAAAATCCAAGGAGTTAGTTAAAAATTTCCAAAAATATGAAAAAATGGAGTCACATGCCTATTTTAATGCAAATCGGGTTTGAGGGCTGCAGATGGAACTAGTGCGGGTTGTACCAAGACAAGGTTTTTGTACCTGGTTTGTAGACCAAAATATAAGGATGAAGATAGATGTGGAAAAAGCAAAAAAATTCCTAAGCCACACAAGTTCACGTGGGATAGGCGGGACCGAAAAGCCAAAATCGCCGTAGTAAGTGTATTGCGGAAAATGCGGGAAATTTTTCCAGTTGTCCATGAGAACATTTGGGACATCACGATGCACGGGGACCAAAAATCTGAAACACTTGTGAGAAGAAGAAGTGTGGAGAAGTCAGAAATTTTTGTCCCACATGGTCCGCGGGATATTTGGGACATCGCGATGCGCAGGCCTCTGAGGATGAAACACCGTAAGAAAAAGAAGTGCGAGAGAAGTCAAACATTTTTTTCTCACACAGTTCATGGGAAATTTGGGACATCATGATGCATAACGCCAACAAGGTAAAAACACCCGTAGTAAAAATAAGTGTAGAGAAGTTAGGCGTTTTTGACCCATGTGGTCCGTGGGACATTTGGAACATCGGGATACGCGGGACCTGCAAACCCTCAATCACCAAAAAAAAAGAAATCAAAGAAGTCGAGACGTCAACGGCCCCAATGGCCTAGTCAATGGAGGGTTGAGAGTGGTGTGGATGAAGTGAAGAATTTTTTTCCGGACAACCAGGACACGAGGACCCGAAATAGTCGAAATAGCCACATACAAAGGAAAATAGTGCAAATCAGACCCGAACTTCAAACGGCCATAAATTTTGAACCATAATTTAAATGAGGGTAGATATCTAAAGGTAAAAGAAAAATCTCTATTTCTAATAAATTAAATGTTCATTCCGTCATATGACGAAATGCAGCAGACCCAAAATAGCTTCCCGCACTCAAAAGGCCATAAATTTTACGATTATCAACAAAATTGTGCTGATGGAATCATGGTTGCAAGCCAAATTCAATTAAATCATGAAATCTAGAATTTTATGAAGAAGTGCTTGGATATTTTTCACAAAACATGGCGTGTTCATAACAACAATTTAATTGGTAGTTGGGAGGGCATTAATGAAGCATGGGCTAACATTTCTCACTTTTGCAAGTTACGAGACAAGTATGGGGGCCTATTATAAGAAACATACCATCATTTCACTTCATTTAATACTTATTTCAAGTGGTTGAAGGATAGATTTTAGGATTTCTATTTTCCCTCTCTCTCTTCTCATTTTTCTATAAATTTGAGTGTTGGGCTCATTGTAAAAGGAGATAGTTTTGAGTATAAAACTCATCAAATTTTTTTGAAGCCAATGTGCTACAAGCCCTTGTATTTGACTTATTACATGGTGATCCAAGCCCCTACCTTGTAATAGATTGAAGCTGTGCATATCATTGAAGTAATAAAATACATGTTTGTTGATGCATCTTCACTTGCTTATGTTTGTCTAATCTCTTTGCCTGTTCAACGTTCATTACAAGCATATTTTGTCTATTTTATGATCTTACAGGATTCATTCACATTGTGCATGTATAGAATATTATTGTGAATGCATTTTCTAGACTGTGGAGAACTATTATCACCCCTTCTAGTATGCAATTTGCTCCTATTTTTCACACATTGGAAAGCTATCCTCATTCCCTCCTTTTCTAGTGTATCACCACTTTAGTGTAGGCTTTGTTTTCATGCACTCTCTCTCCCTAGTCCCTTGGAAAGTTAGATTAGGAAAGATATTTTTTCTGCATTAGAGTAGATTGTGGTAGGTAGTTTACGAACAAGAACCACTTTCTCTTGAGGTCTATCTCAGGTAGAAGGTCCCATGACTTGGAGATAGTACCCATGTTATCCAATCACTTTGTGAGATCAAGAAAATACACTTTTGTAAATCAAAGGGTGTTGTGATTCGGTGATAAGTGATCTGCATACCCTCCCTAATTGTAATTTTCACTTGTAACCCTAATGGTAAATGGACCTAGTTGTTCAGTAGGGCTACTACAATTAATCCTTAATGAAGAAAATTAATTTGTCATTACCTTATTTCTAAGGTATGTTCATCTAGATGAGTACAACTAATTCGAGATGGTTGCAGACACCAACTGCAGTGTAGTACCTTTATGAAGACTTGGGTCTTCATGAGGATATTGTATTGTAGTTGACATGTTTCAACACCCTTCAAAGTTTAATCAGCTAGATCTACCTAAATTTTTACTTTTTCACAATTCTACCTAGGTAGAGTTAGGGCCATGAACTAGTGTCAAGTCAACCCATGATGAATTAGGATAACTAGGAACACGATCGACTTAAGTCGATTGAGTATGTATATGTACCATTAGTCACCACAAGAAGTCCTCTACACTAGACTATGTTGCTAACCTTGGTTAGGGTTAAATCTTGAAGAAGTGGACTGACGGGAGTCACTCAAGACAATTCTAAATAACATATGAAATAAGGTGAAGAAAGTATTCCTTATGACAAGTATTTCATTAAGGAGCATAAACATGAACAATATGTTTACTATATTTGGCCAAAGTATTGCAAGTTGCTTGTTGCATTGTCCTATGTCTCCTAGTTTAAGATGCAAGATTTTAGATGAATATTAGTAAAAATATTAAGATAGGCCTCTTAAATAGAACACTTAATACACCAAAAAGGGTAAAGGAACCAAATATACATAGTATACAAATCACTAAGTTAACATGAGAGATCAGTATGATGTTGAGTCATGAAATGAGAGATCGGTAGTTCACCGAGTCATTTACAAGCTGCATATGGTTTCTGTTATGAGATGGAATGGATGGTAATGTGTGTTCTAAATTATGTTAATTTAGAACAAATAACATCATATATTAAAAAAATCATTGTTTTAAAGAATTAAAATGGGAATGTTACATCTTGGTATTAGAGTTGAAGGTTGTAGCTCTTGGACCTATTGTGTCCATAATTTAATAAAACTTAATTTTTTGTTAACGAGAAAATGGTTAGAACAATAGGAAGTGCCAAAAAAATCCCACCACACTGGTGGAGAAGTAGATCGCCCAAAACTCAGTTAGATCCTTGCTTCCTATTAGAAACAAGATATCATTTATTTGTACTTAAACAACAAGTAATGGGGAACAAGGAGGAGGAAGTAGATGTTAGTAATAACAATCAACCACCTCCTATGGACAATGCTAATATTGGAAATTTGGTCTTTTATAGGAATAATGAAGCCAATTTTAATGTTAATGTACCCTATCATCTTGAGGATAAAAAGGCAAGATTGGTGGCTGAACTCACAAATGATATAAAAAGGATAAGTCCACCCAAGTTTGATGGAACTACACTAGGAGATGGAGCTAAGAACTGGCTTAGTGAAATGGAGAAGTACTTTACAATAAGGAACTTCTCTAAGGAAACAAAAGCAATATGGGGATCTTATCATATTTCCCATGAGGCATCTTCTTTATGAGACAACCGTAAGGCTGACTTAAACATTGATGAAATAAACATCACTTGGGATCAATTTAAAAATTATTTTAGGAAACGATGGCTGCCACAACTTTACTATGATCATAAAATGACTGAATTTCAGAACTTAGCTCAAGGAAAGTTAACTGTAACAGAGTACTGGGAGAGATTTACTAAGCTCCTTAAGTACATACCTCAGTATCAAACTGACGAGAAGTTCAGGATACGAAAATTCATTATGGGATTAAATCCCATTATAGGTGGTGAAGTGGATGTTCACAACCCAACCACTATGGAAGGGGTTGTTGAAAAATCCATAAGGCAAGAACAAAATTGAAAGCGATCTCTGCCCATAAGGAAGAAATCAAAATAAAGTTCCAAATTCTTCTTCGTCCCTTACACCCAAAAGGGACCATGGAAGAATTTTGGTATGAAAAACAAATTTTTTCTAATAATAACAAGAAAAATGTAGCAAATAAACCTACTACTAATGTACAAAACAACTTTTTCAAGAACAATAATAACATAAAGAAGTCCTATGGGGGTCAGAATGATAACTTTAAGGATGGAAATAAATTTGAGCCTAAGAAAGGACCTGTAGGAGGCTATTACAATTGTGGCAAGGATCATTATGAAAATTAGTTTCCTTTGAGGAAGGATGACATAAATCAATAGCATAAAAATATATGGTGTGGTAGCTGAAAAATATTGAAAAGCAAGTTACACCTAGAGAAGTGCCGGGTAAGTTGTTTGGTATACCTATATTATAACTTTTGATCATCTGGAGCTATTGAATGCTTTATTTCTACTAAATTAGCTTCTAAATTAAAAATAAAAGATGTAAAAATGGATAAATCATGGGTTGTACATTATGAAAATAATGTTTTTCACATAATTAGTATGTTTCTTTTTTAAACAGTCTTTGACTTGCCTAGTTTTTTCACTGAATTTGACCTTTATATTGCTCCTTTGGGGTCTTATTATGTAATCATAGGTGTTAATCGACTAGATGAACATAAGGAAAAGGTTGATTGTTTTGAAAAACATATTAGTTTTCGGATGACCTACAAAAAAACATCAAACTTTCAGGGGAATAAAACGTGAGATTTTAGTTAGGAAATTGTCAACCATGCGACTTAAAAAGGCTAAAAAAATAGTTACACTTTGTATATAGTAATTTTTTTTGAAATAACTAATGAAAGTAGTGACTTCTTTGATAGATACCCACTTCTTTACCAAATTTGAGTGATGTTTTTACGGAAGATTTACCCTATCTTCCACCCAAAATAGAGTTTTATTTTAGGATTAAAATAAAGACGGGAATGAAACCTATTTCAAGGCACCATATTGAATGAATACCATTGAACTAGTAGAGCTTAAGCAAAGTTACAAATATTTAATAAGTCAAGTTTCTTTCCTTAGGGAGCACCAGTAATTTTTTGAAAATAAAGATGGAACACTTAGATTGTCCATTGATTATAGGATGTTAAACAAAGCAACAAACAAAAATAGATATCCACTTCCTAGAATAGATGATATTTTTGATCAGATGTGTGGTGCATCGGTGTATTCCAAGATAGATCTTTGATCTAGATATAAATCGATTAAGAATCATGGATGAATATATTCATAAAAAAATTTAGTACATGGTACATGCATTATGAATTCATAATTTTACCATTTTCTTTGATGAATGCACCTATAGATTTTATGAATTTAATGAATAATACTTTTTGAGAATACTTGGAAAAAGTTTTGCTTTTATTCTTGGATGATATTCTCATATGCTCTAATACGAAAGAAGATAATAAATTTGTGTGGAATGAAAAATGTGAATCTCCATTTGAGACTCTATAGGATTAGTTAACATCTTCCCATATTTTGGTTATACCTAATCCTAATGGAGACTTTATTTTAGTAATAGATGCATACGGGGAAGGTCTTGGTTGTATTTTGTTACAAAACAAATATATTATAGATAATGAGATTAGAAAACTCATGTTTCATGAAATGAACTATGGTCCGAATGACCTAGAGATTGTTGTCATTGTTCATGCACTTAAAGTATGGAGGAATTATCTTCTTGGTAGACCTTTTGAATTAAATACTAACCATCTTGGGCTGAAGTATATTTTCACTCAACCAAATCTAAATGCAAGATAATGAAGATGGTTAGAATTTATATCTCAGTATGATTTTGACATAAGTTATATTAAAGGAAAGGAAAATAGAGTGGTAGATGCACTAAGTCATAGGAAACATATTTCTACTCTTATAACATTGAGAACTCAGTTTAAGGATGAAGTAAAAAGTGTTATGGAATTGGATTCTTATTTTCAGCAAGTAAAAACAACACTTGCTGCAGATCCAAATGATGTGAGATATAAAGGTTTTCACTTTGATGATGAAGGAATCTTGAGATTTGAAAATAGAGTATATATACCTTCGTTAAATGAATTAAGAAAGAAATTGTTAACTAAATTTCATAATTCACCTTTTTCTGGACATCCCAACATTACAAAAATGCTTGTTGACATAAAACAACAATATTTATGGAAAGGGATGAAAAAGGACGTGATTGATTTTGTGACACACTACTTAGAATGTCAGCGTGTTAAAGCTAAACATATGCATCAATTGGTTTACTGTACCCTCACAACATACCGCAGTATAAATGGCAAGTAATTAGCATGGATTTTTCAAGGGTTACCAATGACGGAAATAAACATGATGTTATTTTAGTTGTGGATAAATTAACAAAAGTGGCACATTTTATTGTTGGTAATCTTAAGGATGATTTGCTTGTTTTAGTAAAAAGATTTGTGCATGAAATTTTCAGATTGCATGGAGTACCTAAATTGATCATATTAGATAGGGATCAAGAATGACATCTAGATTTTGGCAAACACTTAATACATCCTTAGGGACTAAACTAAATTTTAGTTCCGCATACCATCTAGAAATAGATGGGTAGACTGAAAGAGTTAACCAAGTTTTGGAAGATATGTTACAAATGTATTGCATAGATCAACAAAATAAGTCGGAAGATCTTATCGACACTAAAATTTTCCTCCATAATTTCTATTTCATTAATGTATGTATTAGGAATAGGATGTTGTTAAGTATAATTAGTAGTAGCGTTTGATATAAGATAACGGCACCGTCGGTCAGTGGTGTCGCCAATAATGTGGAATACGGTATGATCAAATACAATAGGAATGTTGTAAAAGTAAATATTTGTCGTAAGTGGTAGGTAATGTTAAAATGTCAAAGTTTGGGTAATTAGAGAAGTAGGGTCTACATGATTAGGAATTAGAAATATTATATTGGTAATAAGGACAAGGAGTGAGGTCATAAATATTTTGTGTATTTTATTTGTAAAAAGTCTAAAAATGTGGAACCCATGTAAAATGATAAGGTTTATCTTATCTTAAGAGATAAGCTTACATGTACGAGATAAGAGTTAAGGTATGGAATATGATTAGTCAGGATTTCTTATACTATCTTAGAGATAGGATGGATAAGCCTGGAAGTTCTATAAATAGAGGCCACCCCCTCATTTAGCATAGAAAGAAGTAGTGAGAAATATTGTAGGAAGTGTGCTGAAAGGAAGCCATCGGTTAAAGGTGTGTTGAAGAAGCCATCGAGAGGTGTAATTGTAAAGTTTCTCCCATAGTCTTGTTGAAGTACCTCATGGGTGAGATTGTAACAATTTCATGTTAATATTATAATTTACTTTGATATTTCAGATTTGTCATCATTCCGTCTTATCATAGTCGATGGTATTCTTGTGTTCGGTTGTTGTTTTGTTTCCAGATTACATCCACCAAACTAAAGGCTGTGCATTAGTAAATAATCATAGCATGAGCGAGAGTTCGGTGAAGAATTATCATAGTCCGGATTGGTGATGACATTTTGGTTCCGTTCTTGGGACCATTCCTCGTTAGTGGATTTTACGGAGAGATATTCCCACTAAGTCAAAAATCAATTGGAGGGTAACCTTGTTTTTTGCATGTGCGTAGTAGTTTAGTGGTAAAGTCATTTTTACCGTGAATAGTAGTTACCATGATAAAGTCATTTTTGTTGTGAATAGTATTTATCACATGTAAAGTCACTTTTTATCGTGAATAGTATTTACGCATGATAACTTCACTTTTTTGTGAATAGTGTTTACCACAGTAAAATCAGTTTTTACTGTGATAAGTCAAGTTTTACCATAGTTTACCATGGTCATTTCTATAATAATTCCAATTATTTGTGCACATAAGTCTTGTTGATTGTACTTGTGGGTTGGTATTTCACGGTGGTTACTTTTGAAAATGGGAAAGATTCCTGTTTTTCAGCTCAATCTAATGAAGATGTTTCTTCTTTCATTCAAAGAGTTTAAGCGATCTTGTATTTGTAATGGCCTTATAAGAGGGAACAATGGACTGAATTTTTCCTACCTTTTTGGATGGTTCGAGCACTTAGGTGGTTTGAAACACTAGGTGATAATGTGAAAAATTCATGGGATTTATTAAGCGAAAGTTTTCTTGAAGAATTTGGTGAACAACGAAAATATGCGAGATCTCATGATCGAGATCACAAAGCTATCCCAGAAGGAGAGAAGGAGAAGATAAGGGATTATCATGCTCGTGTTCTAGAGCTAAGGAGGAAGCTCGATGTCCAGATCGGAAGGAAGGACTAGCGGATGGGTTGATGAATGGCGTGGATAATCTCCTCTATAAGCACTTCATTCTTGGGATGAAGCGGAGATCGAACAACGAGTGAAGTATGACCGCCCAGCTACCATTGAACAAGCAAAGGAGATTGCAAGAAGGCAAGAAGAAAGCATGGAAGAGGAGCCCAAAGAAATTGTTGTTAAAGTAGAGCCTACACCGGCACCTTTGGTCCAGAATCCATCCTGACCACTCCCGGTGAGCACAAATATTTCTCCTAGTACATCTCTGAGTATGAAGATCTGCTTAGGAAGATGGGCGATTAACTATTAATCTTCTTGAGGAAAGGAATTTAGTTCTCGGGGAGGAGATAGAGGTCAAAAAAATATTTCTGAAGTTGTTTGTTATGGTTGTTATAAAAGGGTCATTATAAGTATAATTGTCAGATAGAGCTTTACATACAGTAAAAGAGATAATGATAAAGGAAAAGCACTGTGAATTCTCTTGATGTAGTAGATAAGAGTAGAAATAATGAAGTAGATGTGTTTGTAACAAAAAAAAGAAAGAAAGAAAAGATAATCAAGATGGAAATGATCCTAAGAAGATGAAAGGAGAAACTAGTAAGAAACATAGGAGAAGAAAATTGGGTGTGCGGGATTTTACGATTTCACGAGGCAAGGACCATACTCCATCTTGGAAGATCTGTCCAAAGGCACTGCAAATATTACATATGGTCAACTCTTGGCTATGTCTTCGAGAAGAGGCGGGAGTTGCGAGGTGGACTCAATGCTCGAAGAAGGAAGGAGGTTGAGGTCCTGTTTTTGGAGGCGAGGCGGATCCCTATGCTCCCTGGTGAGGTATTATGTAATGGTATTTCAATTCATGATGTCTTAGTTGATGGAGGTGTTGCGATTAATGTAATGGTGAGTCTGTAATGAATATATTGGGTTTAAAAATTGATCGCCCTTGACACTTATGTTAAGGTCATTAAATAAAGGAAAAACTAAACTAGAAGGTGTAGTTTCAAATGTGGCAATATCTGTTATGGGTGTTGTATGTGTGGTAGACTTTCGGGTGATGAAAAATGGTGCTTATTGCGTACCCAATGATCTTTGGGAAGACCATGGCTAAGGAGAGTTCATGCAAGAAACTATTGGAATGAAGGTTTCATGAAACTTGGACGTGGTAGAGAGAGAGGGTGAAGATAAACGTGATCCCTCGACATCATAAAGCTAGAACTGTGGATTTAAGTGATGAAAGCGATGATTGGACATCCTCGATTACTCTAGTACCGGTGAAGTGGACACTTTGAAGATGAAGAAAGTGAGGTTGATGTTTGAGTCATGGATATTCTTCGAGTCACACCAACTCATGACTCCATAAAATTATCCGAAGAAGAAGTTGATGATCGTCTCCAACAAATAAAGATTGGTGATCTTTGTGATGGAGAGTGAGAAGGAATCCTACCTCCGGCTCTTTGAAGGTACATACACCTATTCACTTTTGATTACAAGGAACTCGTCAAGTAAGTTGGGTAGAACATTGTATTGAGCTGGTAGATGGTCTTAAGCCCATAAAGCAAATGCCATATAGAATGAATCCTAATTTTTCCAAGGCTGTAAAAGAAGAAATAGATAAGTTGCTTGATGCGGGATTCATATTCTTTGTGGAGAATTCAGAATGGGTTTCTCCCATTGTGATTCTCAATAAAAAAGAATGGGAAGCTACGCATTTGTGTTGATTACGGGAAGCTCAATAAGGCAACAAAGAAGGATCATTACCCTCTTCCATTTTTAGATCAGATCTTGGGCGAAGTAGGCGGCGGGAGTGTTATAGTTTCTTTGATGGATATAGCGGCTCTGACCAAGTTCGTATAGAGAGAAAGAAAGATCAGCTAAAGACCACATTCACCACTCCTTGGGGAACATTTGCTTATAGAGTTATGCCTTTTGGGTTGTGTAATGCTCGGCCAACATTCCAGCGTTTGATGAATAGGGTGTTGAACCCTACATTGGGACCTTCATCGAGTATTTACGGATGATTTTTACATCTATGGGAGCAAGTTGGACCACGCACCTTTGAGATGGAGACAACATTTCAAAGGTTAGATGAAGCACAAGCCTCACTAAACCCTATAAAGTGTGTCTTTGGATGTTAAAGGAGTTTTGTTAGGGCATGTTGTATCAGAGATGGTATTTAGTGCGATCTGATAAAGTTTCAAAAATCAAAGATTTACCATTTCTATGAATAGAAGTAAGTTGAGATCATTTTTAGGCCATGTGGGTTCTATAGAAGGTTCATCAAGAATTTCTCAAAGATTGCAGACCACTAACCCTTGATTCTTGAAGAAGGATGTTACTTATGAACCGAGGAAATAAAGCGCATGAAGCTTTTGGAAAATTGAAGGAAGCCACAGTGTCTTCACCTATTTTGAAGAATCAGATTGGAGCAAGCCATTCATTGTGTACTGCATTGATGCCTCGGATGCAGCACTAGGAAGTACTTTGAGCCAAAAGGATGAAAATGGGAATGAACATCCAATTTACTTTGGGAGTAGACAAATGAGCGATCTTTGAGGTAAACTATCTTATGGCTGAAAAAGAGGCTCTGGCTATCATTTTCTTTGTAAAGAAGTTTAGAAATTACTTGCTAGGGCAGAAATTTATAGTTGTGAGATCATCGAGGCTCTAAAATATATTGTCAATAAGCCTAACCCATCGGGGAGGATAGCAAGATGGATAATTTTGCTCTGAGAATTTGAATTTGATATTATAGATAGGCCGGGAAAGAAGCATGTCAATGCGAGATGCACTCTCTCTAGCCTATGATGGTTTAGGATCATCTTGTGATGATGATGATTTTCCCGATGCTGCATTGTTCTCCTTGACACAATCCTAGTGAATACATAGATATTTGGAATTATCTGAATGAATTCAAGTTTCTGATGGTGCCGATGCAAAGACTAAGAGAAAGATTACTCAAGCCGATCGTCCATATTCTATTCTGCATGGAGCATTATTTGAATAGGACACGATGGAGCGATCTGAGAGAGGCGATTGGGCGTGATCAAGGAAAGGAGCTGCTAGAAGAATTCCACATGATGGTACATGTGGAGGGCACTTCTATGGACAACTTACGGCAAGAAGGATCTTGGATGCGACGAGTTATCTTTGGCCCACTCTTTTTAAAGATTGTTATAATTATTGTAAGACATGTGATATTTTCAAACACATGGTAACCGTAAGACTTCATCAGCTCCATTATGTCCTATTCTTCCCCTTGGTCCCTTTGAAAAGTGGGGAATAGACATTGTAGGTCCACTTCCAACTACATCACGCCAAAATAAGTATATTGTAGTTGCCACAGATTATTTAACCAAGTGGGTTGAAGCTAGGCCATTGAAAACAGCTTCCATGGATGAAGTGGCAAGGTTCATATATGAACGCATTGTCACCAGATTTGGTTGTCCATTAGAAATTGTAACAGATCAAGGAAGCCACTTCATTAATGAGGTGGTAGAAGCCCTAGTCAATAAGTTTTCTATTAAGCACAGGAAGGCAACAACATACAAGCCAAGCACAAATGGACAGGTGGAACGAACAAATTTTGTGTTGTGTCAAATTCTAGCAAAAGATGTAGCCTTGCAGGTACATAAATGGGATAAAAGGATTCATGCAGCATTGTGGGCATATAGGGCAACATCAAAGTCAGCAACAGGATACTCCCCATTTCAGTTGGCCTATGGCATTGATCGATTCTTCTATTGAGTTTGATATTCCCCTTTGTGAGTTATGAAAAATGAAAGGATGGATGAAAGTGATTGATAAAAGAAAGGTTGGTACATCTTCATTTGCTAGAGGAAATGAGGAAATAGTAAAGGATACAAGCCATAAGAAGAAAATGAAGCGAGAAGGAATACTTTGATCAAAGATCCAGTGGTCTCCATTTCATGTGAATGACTTGGTCTAGTATATGATTCGAGATACAAAAAAGAAGGCAGAGAAAATTTCTTCCAAAATGGATGGGGCCCTACAAAATAGCATTTGTGCATGAAAATGGTACGTGCCATTTGGAGGAATTGGATGGCACTCCCATTGAAAATGGGTCAAACCACGACAAGTTGAAGATTTTCAAGCACGAGAATAGTCTACTCAGGACGTAGTAGAAGCTAGGAAGGGGAAGATGTCGACACTAAAATTTTCCTCCATAATTTCTATTTCATTAATGTATGTATTAGGAATAGGATGTTGTTAAGTATAATTAGTAGTAGCGTTTGATAGAAGATAATGGCGCCGTCAATACGGTGCCGCCAATAATGTGGAATACGGTAATAGTCAAAGTCTGATAGGAATGTTGTAAAAGTAAATATTTGTGTAAGTGGTCGGTAATGTTAAAATGTCAAAGTTTGGGTAATTAGAGAAGTAGGGTCTACATGATTAGGAATTAGAAATATTATATTGGTAATAAGGACAAGGAGTGAGGTCATAAATATTTTGTGTATTTTATTTGTAAAAAGTCTAAAAATGTGGAACCCATGTAAAATGATAAGGTTTATCTTATCTTAAGAGATAAGCTTACATGTACGAGATAAGAGTTAAGGTATGGAATATGATTTGTCGAGTGGATTTCTTATCCTATCTTAGAGATAGGATGGATAAGCTGGAAGTTCTATAAATAGAGAGGCCACCCCCTCATTTAGCATAGAAAGAAGTAGTGAGAAATATTGTAGGAAGTGTGCGAAGGAAGCCATCGATTAAAGGTGTGTTGAAGAAGCCATCGAGAGGTGTAATTGTAAAGTTTCTCCCATAGTCTTGTTGAAGTACCTCATGGGTGAGATTGTAACAATTTCATGTTAATATTATAATATACTTTGATATTTCAGATTTGTCATCATTAAAGTCTTATCATAGTCGATGGTATTCTTGTGTTCGGTTGTTGTTTTTTTCAGATTACGTCCACCAAACTAAAGGATGTGCATTAGTAAATAATCATAGCACGAGGAGTTCCGGTGAAGAATTATCATAGTCTTAGGATTGGTGATGCAAGTACCTTCCATTATTTGAATTTTCTTATAATAACATCTACCATGCCTCTCTGAAAATGGCACCTTTCTAAGCATTATACAAAAGAACAGCAAAACTCATGTTAGTTGGGATAACATATAGACGATGAGAGGAATTGGACTTGAAATCCTTCTTTGAAATGGAACAAGTTAAAATGATTCATGAGCGGTTGAAGGAAGCAATGAATAGGGAAAAACCTTATGCGAGACTTAAAAAAGGGTTGACAAGAAATTTGAACTTGGTGAGAAGGTCTTTTTGCAGGTTAAACCGAAAAATATTTCTATAACTTTTGGCATGGATGTTATTTTATCACCTCGTTATATGGGACCCTTTGAGATTGTTGAAATAATCAACCATGTATCTTGTATTTTAGCTTTACTTCCTGCTTTATCACGAATGCATGATGTTTTCCATATTTCTTTACTTAAGAAATACATTTCAGATTTATCACATGTGTTAAATTGAAATTCCTTGAAGGTCAAGACCCGGGAATAATCTTGATTAAACTGATCTAAGTCTTTGGTAATTCACTAGTTACACTTAAAAATCACCATATAAGTCAATGCAAGGTCAGTGGGACCAGTTTAACAAAGAAAGTGCAACCTAGGAAATCCTAGAAGATATAAAATTTGTTTTTCAATATTTTTTTAAATAGAATAGATTTTGTTGATTGATAAAACTTGAAGATTTTATTCTTAGTATATCAATAAACCTACTAGTTTTGGGAAGATACTAAATTATTTAGTATTGAAACAACTATTTTAATGCTGAATAATTATGAAAATTTGAACTTTTCAAATTTGGTTCTGTTATGAACTTATGAATGAAGAAATTATGAAATGGTTATATTCTTAATGGAAATTATTGACTAATTTAATCATCGGGACGATGATACTTTTTAGGAGGGAGGTACGTAACGCCTATAGCATGACAAGTACCTAGGATGAATTTCTTGTAGAAAGTAAAAGCGTTGAAAGGGCATTTGGTCTTATGACAATGTACTCTTGTGACTTTAGAAATCATGAACTTAGGTAAAAAATAATTCATCCTTTGTGAAAGTATATTATGTCATGTTTGACTATTTTTAATAAGAGCTACCCACTTCCTTATGCAAAATTAGTTTGCTGCTTGGATAGAAAATTTCGGTTTCAGTTTTTATAGAACTCTTCCTTCATAACAAGATTACAGGATAAATTCCATTGATCTTAGGTATGCTTTTAATTCATGATTTTTGGTCATAGCGACCAAGTCTATTAGAAACAGTTGATTTACGAACCGGGATTTTCTTTGGAGAATTGATGAAGTCTTGAGTGAAAGGAGTGATAAGAAGATTATTCTAAGCTGCGATCTCGGATGATAATATCACACCACATTAGATTTGCAAATCAAAAGAGCTGAAATACCATATATGGAAATCCATCATAATCCATAATACTCAATACATTACAATCTGATGACTTGAATTACTCAATAAGAATGATGTACATATAGGAGGGGAAGTGAAAATACTACCTAAATCGGTGGTGAATAAATCCTACTAACTAATACTTGGTAGTTAAGTTAACTCTAAAAGACTAGTAAGCTAACTCTACATAACGAGATAAGCTAACTCAAACAACTAGTACAACTAAGAAAGTTAACCCAACAAGTGTAGGGATAGAACAAGTGTAAGAATTATCCTAATAAATAAATAACAAGATAAATAATAACCTACACTAACACCCTCCCATAAGCATAGCTTAGGTGGGTGAAAAAGAAGGTGGGTCTCGGAAATAAGGCACGATGAGGTACCCACATACAATAACTGGGAAAATTAGACACCGTAAGGTACCCAAAACTAGTAATAACAAAGTAGAGAGAGAAAAATCCCATTGTAAGATATCCTAAGAAGCTTGGCTCCAAAAACTTGTATGCAATCTTTGAAGAAGTGTGGTACACACTTTTGTGGTATGAATCACTACTCGATCATAGAACTCAAAAATAATATGACACTGGGATTTACCATAATAGCTCCATGCGAGGAGGCCCATCGATGGAGTGATGTCAAAAGTGAAAAAAAACGCCTAACATAATTTGATCAACTACTAATAGGTTTGCCACGATCCAAGAACAACCAAGGCAATAAGGTAAGGACATGAGATCTAAATAAATAGGAGTGACATCATCCAAGAAAAGCCAAGGTAACAAGACAAGGACACAAACCCAAAGAAACAATATCAATAGGTAATCGGGAAAGGAAAGCGAAACCCAAAAATTAGTATCAACACCATACCCTCCCATCTTGTTGAATGGGTAGAGTGACAAAATAGATTTGCATGAGTTACAAAAATAAACTACTGAAACATTAACAAAATGGCACGGGGCTTCACTAGAATAACTCCCCACAAGAGAAAAGATGGATTTCGCATCATATATAGCTATGATACCATTAAAGGAATGATAATAATATTGTTCCAAGCCGTGATCTTAGATGATAATAACACACCACATTAAATTTGTAAATCAAAAGAGCTAAAATACCATATATGAAATCCATCATAATCCATAATGCTCAATACATTACAATACAATGAATTGAATTAATCAATAAGAAAGATGTACATATAGGAGGAGGAAGTGAAATTAATACCTACATCGGTGGTGAAGAACTCCCGATCGATAATGGTATTTAAGTTAACTCCAAAAAGACTAGTAACCTAACTCACATAACAGAGAAGCTAACTCAACACAACTAGTAAGCTAACTCCACACAACTAGTATAGGGCTAGCAAAAGTGTAAAATTATCCTAATAAATAAATAAAATGATAAATAATAACCTACACTAACATTGGACCCTATAGTATATTTGAATATTGATGTCATGGTTGGTCTTTGTTTAATTGATTTCAATGTTTGATTTGAACGGTAACCTATTTTAACTATATGTTTAATGCTAAGTGACTATGTCCTAGAGCTAAGTCTAACCTATGTCTTTTGATCTTTTGAAATTAAGATGTTATGACTTAACCTAGAGACCTACTATGGACCTATGTTGATTTCCTAAACATATGTTAACCTAACTAAAGGTGGTTAACCTAGAGGGGGCCTATGAAACACATGGACATTAGGTGGTCAGTGGCATCGGTTTCAAGGTAATTAAATGATATTTAATTCATTCTTATCCTTTCCTACCACCAAATTTGGCATGGGCATTGGGAAAAGTTGGGGAAAGCTGAGTTGGCATCTCCACCAAATTTAGTTGCATGAAAATTTGAATGTAGTATTGACCAAAAGTAAAGTTGGCGGTGGCATGGAAAATGGAGGGAACTGACATTCCTTTTAATTTAATGTTTTTGAATTTGGTGAAAACAACCTAGGAATGTGCATGAGGGGTTTTGTTATTTTTGATCTTTTGGTTCATTTGCGAACCAAGCTCTGCATGAGATTTTCTGCTCTTCAAACCTCTAGTTCGATTCTTGCATGATTGTAATTTTTGCATGACATTGAAAGTATAAATGACATTGTGGGAACTACTGAAAAGAAATTGGAAAGTGTTGAAGGTTTTAGTTAAACTTAATAGAAAGGAAGAAATTATTGAAGTATTTCTCGAGATATCTCTGGTGAAATGATGAAAGAGAAGCGCTATCGAGGGCATGATAAGATTTTCCCATTAAGTTGTTACGGTTTACTTAAATGGTTTTATTAAAATAAATATTGTCTTAAAGATAAATTAGTTTTTGTTTAATGTTATAATCTATGATTTCGATGCTTGTATTATTTACTATGATTATCTTGTTTGAATTCATATGATGGAAGATTTTTTCGAGTTTCGATTCCCTTGTTTTGCATTACAAAGTTATACTTAACTTTTGTTTGAGCTGAGGTGAAGAAGCTGTTTGAATTCTTGTTGAGTGTGTAAGACTTGAGATTAACTCGATTCCTTAAATTTTGGAACTTATTTTATGGGATCTTGTGTCACCTCGGTGAGAACAATTTAGGGTATAAACTATTGAGTAAATTGACTAAGGTTTGAACTTGAATGAATCTTTGTGTGAAATAAACTTTTTCATCTTTGGGTTTAGCATAATATTATGAATTTGATTAAATTCTTAACACTTTTTATCATGCCCAACATATCTTTTATCACTATGTGGTTGTGATTATGGGTTTTGTTCTAACTTTCTTGTTTCAGTCATTTGTTCCAGTGGTTATTGAGGAAGATGCATTGTTCTAAGTTTGGCTTTGAAAGAAGATTTCATCTATTAAATACTTGTTATATCTTTTTTGTTCACCAATAGAGGTTTTGGAAAGATTATCCGTGTTAGCTCCTTGAAAGGAATTATTGCTTGGGAAAGGTTATTTAAAAGAAGTGTTATTCTGTCTTCTATTCTTTTGAGAACTTGGGTAACCTTTGGAATTGATGTAATTGATGCTTAGAAGGGGAAATTATCTTGGGTTTAAGCTCACTATGTTATAGTTTTTGTTATCGATTTGTGAGTCTAAATAGTTCTTTGAAAATAATGATTGTATGCGGGTTAATTTTATTTTCTTTGACACAGGCCATCAAACTTGTTTTTGGTTCTTTTACTAATGAAGGCAAAGGTATCTCTGTATAAGGAATGTGTGTTTGGGGGATTAGCTTTATCATTATTCGATTATATTTTTCTTTTCATCATTTGGGTGTAGAAGGACTGTGAAGAATTACTCTTCTGTTAATTCTCTTCCGTTCTTTGTCATGGCCAGTGGAAATGTTTACTTTTTGTCTTAAGGTTGTGTGTTTTCTTTCCAATACCCTTGAACAATGAAAGGTATTGAATGTTTGTGGTTCTCGAGTTTCTTCCCTTCGCAGAGTGTATTCATTCAAATCAATATCTGATTGCTCTCTTTTTAGGGAAATACAATAAAGCGAGTAGAGAATGGACTTACATATTTATGTTCTTATTTATAGCATTTTATTTTTATAATCATGCTTAGAACGTTGAATATACAATCTCTCTCTCCTTTGATTTTCTTTTTGTTTCAATATTGATAAGGGATTTGTCCAGTTGGTTAGTTTTGTAGTACCTTCACTGGGACTTGCTTGAAAAATTAATTCAAGGGTGTTAGATCGTTAAAGCTGAGCGAGATGTTACTTAGGAGGATTGTTGTGTTGGTTGAAAATATATTCTGAGTAAGTCTTTTTATTTGGTGAAAATTATTTGAACAATTGAAGGAGTTGAAGCTGATTGTTAGATCCCTCCATTCTTCTATTTTTCCTTAGCATAGAAATTAATGTATCACTGAGGGATTTTATGCTTAGTTCAAATTACATGCTTTAAGTCGATCTCATTCTTTATTGAAAAAAATTTTCTGCTTGAACTTGAACTTAGATTGGTTTCTAATTCTTAATTTGAGTTAAAGGATTCTTAAATTAGAAACTCTTTTCTAAATATCTCTTTCATCTGTCTAAACCTGATTCTCATTTTTATTTGATCTTGGCATCTCATATTCTAGGATGGAATTAGGTGAAATAAATGTTGAGATGAAAGTACTATTGTTCTATCTAATGCTGATCTATTCCTAAGAGATAGTAGGGATAGTTATCTTCTCATGTTAGATAGGATTAACTGAGAAGTGAATAATGTATAATGATATATGAAAGGCAAATTGTGATTTTGATGGAATAGTACTTACCTGGATTAATGTTTTAATTATTTTTATGTAAAACAATAGTATGAAAGTTGAAGTTGTTTATATCATGATCTATTCTTAATTATGATATGGTTTATCACCTTACCTCTCTCTTAATTGTGTCTTGTAATTCCATTGGGTATGTCTTCTAAATGCTTAAAATATTTCATAACAATAGAGTTCTCTTTATGTAAACAGATTACTTAAAAGTATATATTTTTAATTCTTAGTGTTTATCATGTTGATTCAATGAATGACCCGTCTAGCAATTTTTGCAGATGGACTTCGTAAGTGATGAAAGGAGAAAATATATTTAGGAACTTATATTTGTTTATCAAAGAGATTGGATTTTTTATGATGTAATATGGTTCATTACTGAAATGTACTTTATTGAAATGACATTTGTATTTGAAATTGATTCCGGTATTGTTGTTTGACATTAGTAGTGTCTGAAGTGTTTGGACTTATTAAATGTATGAATCTTTTGATGAATAAAAGATATGTGAAATTTGTTGTATTTGATGTATTTCCTTTGGCAATCAATGAGTGGAAATGTTAGGTAATTCTCTACTTTTCAATCAGTAGCTTACTCTTTGGATTGGAATATAATGGATAGAGATTAGGGGTACTAGATGTACTACCCTCTCTAGTGAAAATGCAACTTATTAAGTTGACATTCTTGCATGGATACTCAATTATTTCACTTTGACTATATTTAAAGAAAATGTTTATAGGTGGATATAACTAGGATGATAACTTATAACATGTTATGGGTTATATATAATCATTATCAAGTGTAAAATAAAAGGAATACAACTTCTATGTAATGAATAATAGACTATTACAAGATCTCTCGAAATAAATCGAATGTCATACTTGGCTAGTTGATGGTGTGCTTTTGCATGAAGAATTCCGTATGCTTGGATTAGGAATGTAGAGAAAGGGAATTAAAAAGGATTATACTTCATTCTATTGAAGTCTAATATAAAATAACTTGTTTTGAACTTATGTAAACTAAGGCTTGAGTAGGTGA
Source organism: Taxus wallichiana var. yunnanensis (assembly GCA_018340775.1). Taxonomy (NCBI): domain Eukaryota; kingdom Viridiplantae; phylum Streptophyta; class Pinopsida; order Cupressales; family Taxaceae; genus Taxus; species Taxus wallichiana. Next base: position 695,580,050 of record CM031238.1, read on the forward strand.
GTAAATAACAACACTGTCATGTATGTTGAATCTATTATGTGAAACATAAATTAGAATGTTAATGGAATAAAAACATAACTTATGAAATTTTGGAAGCTATGTATCTGCATACCCACTCTAATTATATTTTTAACTTGTAACCCTAATGGTAAATGAACCTAGTTATTTAGTAGGGCTACTACAATTAATCCTTAATGAAGAAAATTAATCTTTCATTAACTTGTTTCTAAGGTATGTTCATCCAGATGAGTAGAACTTAGTCAAATGTTGGGACACGCAAATTGCGAGTAAAGATAATACCTTCATAAAGACTCTAGTCTTCATGGTGATATTATATTGCAGTTAACATGTTGCAACAACCTTTAGAGTTTAATAAGATAGATCTACATAAATTTTTCCTTGTTCATAGTTCTACCCTAGGTAGAGTTAGGGGCATGAACTAGTGTCAAGGTCAACTCACGATGAATTAGGATAAATAGGCACATGTAATTGACTTAGATAAATTGAGTATTTCAATGTACCCTCGGTCACCTCGAGTAGTCCTCCACACTAGATTTTGTCGTTAACCTTGGTTAGGGTTAAACCTTGAACAAGATGACTAACAAAGTCGGTGAATACCGTTTTAGATAATAGATGAAGTGAGGTGAAGGGCGTATTATGTATGATGAGTACGCCATCTAGTAGTAAAAACATGAACATTATGTTTAAAATATTTGGCCAAATTATTGCAAGCTACTAATTGTGTTGTCTATGCCACCTAGTTTAAGATGCTGAGATTTGAGATGAATATCGATATGGATATTCAAATACGTCTCTTAAACATAACACTTAATACCCGAAAAGGGTAAAGGAACAAAGTACACATAGTATACAAATCAATAAGTTAACATGAGAGATCAATAGTTCTTGAGTTATTTCTGACTTCATATTGTTTCTTTTATGAGATGGAATGGATGGTAATGTGTGTACTAAATCCTGTTAATTTAGAATAGAGAACATTATGTAAATTTTTTTCCCTTGTTTCTATAGTCTTAAAATGGAAATTTTACAAATCCATTTTTATAGCGTAGATGACATAGTGCTCTTTTGAAATAAAAAATGTTGTGAAAATTAGACCTCTTAGTCAAAAGTTATGACAGTTTGAAGTTCGGGGTCAGACGTTGACTTTTCCTTTGTATTGCGGGAATGCGGGTTTCTAGGGAACTCGTGTCGCTACAAAACTCGTACCCTACGGACCTCTCTTCTCCACCTCTTTTGATTCCTCTTTCATGCGAGAGATTTTGGGATTTTCTTTCCAATGTGTCCATTGTTGATTGGGTTGTGAGGGCCATTGACTCCCTCTCAACCCGCTTTTCTTTGGCCATGGGTATTTCGGTGATTTCGGGTCCAAGATGCACAAGTGTCATGTGGGCTATCCAAGCTGATTTTCCATATTTTCTTAAATACGCTAGCTACATGATTTTTGGGTTTTAGGTCCCATGTGTACCTTTTTCGAGTTTTCAGTGAGCTGCCATGAGAAAAAAAAAAATTTCCACTTTTTCCGCATTTCCCTTAGTTGTGGCTATTTTGGCCTTTTTTGGCCCAGCAGTCCCAACCACATTTTTTTGCTTTTTCTACATTTCATTGTTTCCTTAGTATTTTGACCACAGAACTTGGTACAACGAATCCGGGTATGATCCGCATTGGTTCCATCTGCAGCCCTCAAACATGATTTACACTAAAACAGGCCCTTGACTTCATCTTATCGGATTTTTGCAAATTTTCACTAACTCCTTGGATTTTTCTTTGGATAGGGAAGTTAGAGAAAAGCCAAGAGATCCCTCAAAACCTAATTTTTGGCCCTGAACCATTTCTTCTTTCTCAAGCTGAAGAAATGGTGTAAGTTATCAAATTCACTGGGGGTGAATTTTGGATAACAGTTTGGCAACTTAGTGGGGTTATCTACCGCCGGATGAAGTGTGACCAATTGCATTGAAGTATCCATTAGGTATGGAGTCTACCTAGTAATATTAAATCGATCTAGATCTTGAAGACTGTATCTTTGATTCATTGAAACACTATTCTTTGAATATGGGCTGCTCTCTACTACCTACACTCTCATCTTTTATAAGAGAATCTTAAAGTCAAGGTCTTAAATTTCTGGATTTTTATACCTGCTGATTAAATTGTCTTGTGGCTGTAAATTCTCTTCCGAGAGTGTGATGAATTGAATATAAATCATATAATAGAAGCAATAGAACATGTACACAAAAATTTAGGAAAATGAAACCTATTCTAACAACGACAACAATCTACAAAAGAACTTGAGGAATTGGAAATCCTAGACTAATATGTACAAGGGTAAGAAATTCTCCTTTTAGTAGCAATGTTTGAGATAGATTACATTCACTAGAATCTACAATTCTTCACCATCAAACTTATACATTCGGAAGGAATTGCTACCTTTTCACTCGGTGATCCTATATGGAAACTTCCATATGGCATCAAACTTGGAATGCTTTCCTTGTTTTGCATGATCAACATCCAACTTCAGTACTAAGTCTCCTGCTTGGAATATTATAGCTTTAGCTTTCTTGTTAAATATCCTCTTCATCAACGCTTGATCTTTTACCATGGTCTACTGCTGCATGTTTTCTTTCTTATTCTAATTCCATAAGCTCTGCATACTTGATTTATATGGGTTCAAATTCATCTAGTTCTAATTGCTTCATGAGTTCCAATGCCAACAATTGAAGTGATATAGGCAATATTGCTTCCTTTCTATATACAATCTTGTATGGAGATCTTCCTGTAGACCTCTTGGGTGTGATTCTATTAGCCCATAGAGCTGATTTGAGCTTCGTGTGCAAGTTACATTATTCTCATTAATATTCCTTCTAATGATTCTCAACAATTTTTTGTTTTTGGACTCGCTTGGCCATTACCCTAAGGGTAATAGTTTGATGAAGTACTAATGTACATATCATTCTTGACAGCCCATTCGAGTTATTTTGGTGCCAAGGAATGCCGATATATTATCGATATGATAGTGGTGGGGATACCAAACCTTATGACTATCCCTTTATAGAAATCCAAGATGCTAGATTCATTTACCTCCTTGAGTGCCACCGCTTTAGTCCATTTGGTGAAATAATCAGTTGTTGTAAGTATCCACTTGTGGCCTTGACTTGAATTTGGATTAATAACTCCAATGAAGTCCAATCCCCATTGCATGAATGGATGATCTATTGAAATTGGATGAAGAGGAAAGGCTATTAACCTTTCCTTTCCTATGAAGAATGCACATTTCTTACATTTCTTGATCCATGAACTTAGTAATCATTAAACATCGTAGGCCAATAGTAACAAGCCTTCAAGATTTGGAGAGTTGTTACTCACGGAGAAAAAGTGGCCTCCTTCTTCCCCATCATCCAATTTATGTAATATCTTCTAAATCGAACTATTGGGACACATCTCAATAAAACCTTGTTCACATCCTTCTTGAATAAGATGCCATCAGCAGTACATATGGGATGGATTGCGAGAATGAAATATGTTCTCCTAGATTTTTCCATTATGGAGAGCACTGAAACCTATTTTGAGATAATGCACCATGTATTGAGTCCAATATGGAATAGGTGCATTATCAACTGGATATTCTTGATCATTCTGCATTAGCGAGGATAACCTCTTCTTCACCTTTTGACTTAGTTTGGTGTTTGGAAGTGAGATTCACACATAAACCTTTTCAACGAACCAACTTGGTCACTTTGATTTCAATACCATACTCCATTACGCGAGTGATGACTTCTCTATTCTTGTTTAGATGTGTTTAGGAGACATTCCTTGACACAAACATGAGACACTAGCAATTGAATCTTATTGTTCAAGACCAAGTGTTTGTGCTTCTTCAAACTCTTGATGACAACAAGAATGTTCTTTTCAATGAAAGAATACTTTACTTCATAATATTCTAGGATTTAATGAAGAATGCTATGGGATGTTCTGAACCTTCTTTATTTAGCTGTACCAAGATAGCTGAGATTGTGTTTGATCCTCCAAAAGCATACAACATGAAGTCCCTAGAAAATTATGGGTTGATAAGAGTTGGGGCTTGTGATATGACATGTTTGATATCCTCAAAACTTGTTTTCCCTATATTGCCTATTTGAATGCAAGACTCTTCTTCAACATCATTGTTAAAGGATTTACTGAGTGGAAAAATCAGGCACAAATTTGTAGAAAACATTTATCCTTCCCAAGAATATTTAGAGATATTTCTTTCGGTGTGGCGGTGGAAGTGTTCGGATGGCTTCAACTCTTTTAGGATCAATTTTCAACCCTTTTCTTGAAACAATGTGGCCCAACAATTTTCCCTCATGTGTCGAGAATACACACTTTTTTGGATTTAATGACCTCCAAACCTTCTATACCTGTGAAATACCTACCTTAGGTGAAATAAGTGGTCTTACGTGTGCTTTGCGAACATGGTGATATCATATAGATATCAAGCACTATTTTTGGTTATCCCTTTAAACGCCATATCCATAGCTTGTTGAAATGTTTCTTCGAGTGTTTGTAAATCCAAATGGAATATTCTTGTAAGCATATGTCTGCTTATTTTTAGTAAAGGCCTTCTTGAACTGATATTTTTCCTTCACCATTATCCCGATTATATCCACTGAGTATCTATCTAGAAATGAAAACATTTCAAAACCAGCTATAACTTGTAAGATTTTCTCCATTGATGGAAGTGGATAATGATCTTTGAGTGAAGCTCTATTTAGATCATGGAAGTCTACACATAATCTGATTTCTCTGTTTCTCTTTCTCACTAGTACCAATTTTGCAACCCAACTTGAATGTTTGATAGGAAATATGATTCTAGATTCAATTAGCTTGTTCGCTCTCTTCTCATGTGAAGTTCAATATGAGGGTTCACGGCTTTTCTTCTATTTGATAGGTTTAGATTACGGATCTAGCTCAATAGTATGTTGTGCTAACTTTGGGTTGAAACCTCTTAAATCCTTATAAGTACATGAAAAGACATCTGGAAATTCTTGACAAAGTTAAACAAATTTAGATTTCTCTTGTGGGGTACTTACTTTTCCAATTTGCAATGGCTTTCCTTCATCTCTTTGAAATGGGTTACGAATCCTCACCATTTACATGAATTTTTCCTTCTCCTTACGAAATTGATCATTTGGCTTGAATATTGACTCCAAAGTCACAAGACATTTTGGAAATTTATTAGTCCTCATCTGCACTACTTGGTCACCCATCTGCTTGTTCCAACTTGTCCTAGTTCTAGCAGAGAACTCATCTTATTCTTGTAGATAGTTTACAATTTGTTGATCATTCTTGAAGACTTTCCAACTTGTGTTTTATGCGGTATGACTCGTCTCACAACCAATTTTATATGAGGATAATATTTCTCACTTTTGATATTTTCTACAACATAAAATGCAACCCCAATTTATGTTAGTCTGTATACTACATCATTCTTCTTTCTTGAGATGGAATTGATGCTAAAAGCTTCAAAATCTTCAATAAAATCATATACCTGGTTTTGTAGTTCTTGACAGATCATTCTTAGTATAGTTTTTTCCTCTGACTTGGTTCATGATTAGCTCACTATCTCTAAATACTTACAAGTTCTTTATAACTCTCTTTCTTTCCTAATGAAATCCATGAATCAAGGATTCTTACTCAACTTTGTTGTTTAAGCAAGAAAACTAGAAAAGCAGAAAGATGAGTAATATTTGGTTCTTGGGGTGATATGATCGTAGCTCCTCCTCCAACACCTTGTCTACTCCTCAAGCCTTCAAATATTAAGCTGTCATACTTCATTATCATATTTATGATCTAGCTTGGTGATGCTAAGGAGAGGTTTGTTCTCTTTATGTAAACAATAGATTCCTAATTCATATTCTTCCATTTCCTTGTAAGGTTCAAAATCACGCCTCTTGTTTTCCCATTCATTAAGAGCCAAGTCTGGAATACATTGACTTTGGTATCTACTTTATAGGCTCTTGGATAATCCTCTTGATCAAATATTGAAATTTGCATTGACTAGGCTTGGTGTATGAGGCTCAATATCAAAGTTTTAAATAGGATCAGATCTAATTGTACCCTTAGCTCCATACCTTATTCTAAATAACATATGTAACCAATCAATAGATAAATAACCTCCAATCTTAGCGGTGAAGTCTCTTGACTAACACAATGTAAAGAGTGGTGGAAAGTCTATTTGATACATCCTGTAACTCTTTGTTACATTGGGACATGCATGCGATGTGAGGCTCAAATATTTGAGTACTCCAAAATTTGTTATTGTTGTCTGTCTTTTTGCACCACACCCTTAGAAATGACTTCATATTGAAGACACAGTTTATTATCTACTTGTTTTAGCATTATGGAGTTGCTTGCTCTGGAATCAATCAAGCAATTATGCACCAACTTATCTCGATAATAAATTAGATATATAATGGTGTGGGCTTAAAATTTTTATCTTGGTGACTTCCTTGATTTCCTCCTTGTTGAGCTGCATTGCCAAGCACATTTTCTTGTTGATCGTATGATCGATTTAATGCCAACCAATTAGCCATAGTAGCTTGATAGATCTATTTGGCCCAAGATGGATAATGATTCCCACATTGAAATGTTTACATTTGTTTTCTTCATTTTCTCAATGATGTTGAATGGAGATGATCTATCTCTCTACTACCCCTTGCCTTGCACATTCTTCTCTTTCCATGGGCTGATTACAAAGGGCACTTGGGCTGGTCCAAAAGGTGGTTTGGGTTGACCTTGCACATTGGAAGCTGAAATTTGATTACTAATACCTTGTTGATTGATAGAGGGATGTAGATAATTTTAATTTGATGAATTTCCTTCTCCAATATTCATTTTCTTGGATCATGTATTGGCTGCTACACTTTGAGAAGGGGCTTGATTTATACCACAAAAATCTTCATCCTGCTAATTGATAAGCATGGTCTCTTTCAAGGTTCCTCTTGCTCATTACTACTTGTTGTTGATTTCCTTCTTGGATTGTCCCTTGTTCCATCGTTTTTGTTTTCACTATAAGATCTTGACTCAAGGCACCATTGAAACACATTGACTAGTTATGAGGTTGATTGCATGGGAAACACCGGTCATATTATTGAGCCATTTTTTTGTCTTTGGTACTAGGGCTTTGGATGTGGATGCAACATTAGGATTGTAAGGCTGAAATGGCCTATTAGTAAGAGGTTTGACTTGATTTTGATTTACAGTTTGAATGGGTGGCCTATTAGGTTGATATGGAGGTCTATTGGGTTGGGTTTGAGGCTGATATGATATGAAATTTTGGCGTTGTTGCCTTTTAACTTTCACAAACTTGCTACCCAACTTTTGCAATTGCTTCATGACTTCTTGGAGCTCACTTGAGGTACTAGAAGATGAGGTATAATATTCATTCAAACTTTGATTTCTTGGAGCAAGAATGGGAGCTAATGTAGGTGTTTGACTAGTGCTTGGGGCTCCTATTTCTAGATAGAGAGGCATAGGTGGCCTAGGTGCAAGTTTACCAGCTTGGATTAAGTAATTTTCAGCTCTAATAGCAATGTTATAGGTTGCGGGTAAATTTATACCTCCATGGATTGAACCATCATGGAAATATTGGAATGTAAAGCTTTAAGAAAGTATAGAAAGGCACCTTTAGCTATTTGTCTCATGGCCAACAAAATCCTATCCCATGTCCGTTGGAATATGAAGTTGAAATAGGTCATATTTTCATTAGGAGCCCTCTTAATTGTTGTCAATTGTTCCAATAAAGAAAAATTATCTCCATTTTCCCTAAATTGGTTATGGAAGGAAGTTCACAAATGGTACCAATTTTGGATAGATAATATTGCTAGAAATTCGAACCATTGCAAAGATTTACCTTTGGAAGAGGATGTCAACAACTTAACAACTATGTCCATTTCAACAATTTAGTGAATTGCTAAGACATTTGCAATATCTTGGATGTGGTCAATTGGAGTTGTTTGGTTATCTCTAGTGAAACATGGAATGTTCTTCAATGCTGAAACTGGAACTGGATTTTGTGCATTGAAAGAAAGTGGGTTGATTCAGTGAAGTTGACATAAGGATTGGGATACGCCATCTGATTGGTCAAAGAACTCAGTTGATGAATAAGAGGTCTACTAGGTGGAGGTGTGGATAAGGTTAATGTTGGTGTAAAATTGCAGCACCCTAAAATTTGCAACACGATGGGTTGAGACTCTCAGTGCGATTGCATAACATGGAGCTTTTCCCAAGTGTGGGACCTCGTGAATTGGAAAATCTCTCCGGATGAAGGCCGGTTCCTATTCCTCTGTTCAGATGCACACGTAAAAAATGCAGAGGGTTTACTCAAAACCTAAACTAACTTGCCAAGGAGATAGGGTAAGAAGATGCATAAAATAAAACCTAAACTACAAAGGTGATGCACCGAGGAATGAAGAACACATGTCTTGCCAATAAACACAAACCATAAAAAACGCAATGCAAGATAATGCACTGAGATAACTTGATTCACGGTGAAATATCGGGAGGATGCAAATGAACACGAGAGAGGGTTGAGAATCATCCATAGACATGCATTAATTTTCTCCAAAGATTGATCTGACACTGCTGCAAAATGCCAAGAGGTAGAGTTGCATTACGGTTTTTAAATGGGAGGTTTGAACTCCACAAATTCACTGCCAAAAGAAGAAGAAGGGAGGGCAAAACAAGAATGTCAACCTTTAGAAAGAAGCCCCTCCTTACAATTTATAGGAAGAATGAGAGAGAAAAGAGAGAGGAATTCCAAATCTGCCCCAACCACCCCGAATGCACTTAACTCATCTCATTATGATGGTAGGTGAGAACCCTCAAAGTGAACCCAAAAGTGGCGAACTGTATTTTGCATTTTTAAGAATTTGTTCTCACCTAATTAAATATATCCGAGTCGTATTTGGATAGAGGATTTTGTAAGCTTTCCGAAAAGTCCAACCTTGCATGAATCGAGCTCCCAGTCAAAAGTTATGGCCATCTGAATATCTGGGTCAGGGTTTGCTTCCTGTCAGCCCTCAAAATGTTGCGCCTCCTGAAGGTGTGCCATAGGCGCATCCGTGTGTGTGTCAACATCCTCTTACATGCGCCAAGGTACAACTTCTACCCTATTGACACTCTGTGTCATGCGCCATTTCCGTGCGCCACTTACGTGCGCCTTCAGGCGCGCCGTCGCCTGTCGACATCCATTGTCATGCGCCATACAATGCGCTTAGGCGCATACATTCTCGTGTCAACACTCATTTCCATGCGCCATACTTCATGCGCCAAGGGCGTACTCACCATTTTCCCTTTCAACATCCATTGTCATGTGCCACATACGTGCGCCTTGGCTACCAGGCGCCTTGTTTCTCGTGTCGACACTCATTTCCATGCGCCACTTCACGTGCTTGCCAAGGGCGCACCATTTTCCTGTCGACATCCATTGTCGTGCGCCACTTCTGTGTGCCTTGGGCATGTCAGGGATTTGAGCTTCTTTGATTTCTCCATTCTCCTGCTTGTCTATATCTACGGGGAAAGATATATACAACAATTTGGTGACTCAATGGGATTACCTACCTGCTAGGTAGAAGATCAGTGACCTTTTAGCAATCCGTTGGGCATGGAGTCATAAGCAATAACTGAAATCAACTGATATCTAATCTCAATCTTGATATCGCAACTCCTTACTCGAGAGCACGCTAAAGCGTAGAAATTCAACACGAGAGCAACAAAACTGTGCTTAGGAGCACTTAGGGAAATAGAAACCTAACTACAACAAGACAATGTGCATACGCACTTAGAGGAATTTAAATCTAGGCTAATATTTACAAGGGTGAACCTTTTCCTTTTAGTAGATGTTTAAGATGGATTCAAGATTAACGGAATCGGGAATTCTTCTCCATCAATGTAGACAATTGGAAGGCATTACTACTTTTACATCCCATGACCATGTAGGGGCCACTCAAATGACATCAAACTTGGAATGCCTTCTGGTTTTGCCCGATCTGCATCCCATTTCAGAACTAAGTCCCCTTCCTTGAAGGTCCTTGCTCTTGCTTTCTTATCAAACCATCTTTTTACTAAGGCCTGATCTTTCTCAATTATTTGAACTGCATGTTCTCTAATTTCTTCCAATTCCATCAAATCTGCATACCTAACCTCCATTGGTTCGAACTCAGCCAACTCCAACTGCTTCATGAACTCCAATGTAGGCAGTTCTAATGATATAGGCAATACTGCCTCTTTTCCATAGACCAACTTGTAAGGGGAATTACCTGTAGACCTCTTTGGTGTTATTCTGTTAGCCCATAATGCTGATTTTAGCTTGGTATGCCATGTTCTTTGATTTTCATCCGAGTCCTCCACGATGATTCTTAGCAAATTTTTGTTTGTGGACTCTTTGTCCATTACCCTACGGGTAATAATTTGAAAAGGTGCTCAAATAGATTCCATTCTTGATAGCCCATTACAGTAATCTTGGAACCTATAAATGCCAATGCATTATCACGATATGATAGTGGCGGCACACCGAACACAGTCACTATTCCTTTATAAAAGTCTAGTATGTTAGACTCATTTGCTTCTTTGAGTGTTCTTTGCTTCGGTCCACTTGGTGAAATAGTCCGTTGCCATGAGAATCCACTTGTGGCCTTGGCTTGAGTTTGGATTGATGACCCGAGCGAAGTCTAATCCCCATTGCATAAATGGTTGGTCAACGAGAATTGGAGTGCAATGGAAGTCTTTGCTAGTCTTTCTTTTCTGTGAAGAGTGCACATTTCTTGCACTTTCTTATCCATGTATACTTGATCCTTGAAGGCCCAGCCGGCCAATAATACCCTACCTTCATTATCTTGAGAGCTATTACTCGTGGGGTGAAATGTCCTCCGGAATCTCCATCGTGAAAATCTCGTAACACCCTCTCAATTTGACTTGTCCCAATGCACCTCAATAGAACTCCATTGATGTCTTTCTTAAACAAAACACCATCAACAAGCACATATGGAATGGCTTGTAATCTGAAGTATCTCCTCTTTGCTTTGCTCATTTCTGGGGACATAGGCACATGCGCAGGAAGTGTATCACATTCTGAGTCCAACAGGGAGTGGGCACATCATCATTTTCTTGTTCTTGGTTATCCTGTAGTACCAAGACAGCCTCTTTTTCATCACCTGCTTCAACTTGTTGACTCAAGGCTAGCTGCTCACATAGTCCCTTCCCACGTACTAGTTTGGTGACCTTGATCTCGATGTCATATTCCATGACACGAGTTATCCATCCTGCACGTTTCTCATTCAGATCCTTGTTTAGAAGGAAGTCCCTGACTCCCGCATGAGAGACCAATAATTGGATCTTGGTTTTGAGACTAGGTGCTTGAATTTCTTTAAGCTCGATTCTTTGAGGACATGCTTTTCAATGAAAGAGTACCTAGTTTCGTATTCCTCCAAGCCTTGACTGAAGAAAGCAACTGGTTGTTCTAATCCTCCCTTGTTTTGTTGTACCAGGATTGTAGAAATCGTGTCCCCACCACCAAAGGCATATAGCACGAAGTCCCTGGAGAAGTCTGGATTGACGAGAGTCGGAGCTTGAGATATAGCCTCTTTTATTGCCTCAAAACTTGCCTTGCCTTCAGATGTCCACTTAAATGCCATACTCTTCTTTAACATCAGCGTTATTGGCTTCACAAGAGCTGCAAAGTTTGGAACAAACCTGCGTACAAAATTGATCCTTCCTAGGAAGCTTTGAAGAGCCTTCTTATGACTTGGCAATGGCAACGCTCGAATTGCTTCAACTCTCTCTGGGTCGATCGTCAACCCTTCCTTTGAAACAATATGGCCTAGAAGTTTTCCCTCGTGAGCCAAGAATATGCATTTTTTGGGATTCAATGATACCCCAAATCTTCTACACCTCTGAAATACTTGCCTCAAATGACAGAGGTGATCCGCTGCATTTTTTGAGAATACAGTGATGTCGTCAAGATATATCAAAACTATTTTATTGATCAACCCCTTAAATGCCATATCCATTTCCCTTTGGAAAGTGGCCCCAGCATTTGATAGCCCAAATGGCATCTTTTTGTAGGCATAGGTCCCCCATTTGGTGGTGAAAGTCATCTTGAATTGGTCATCTTCTTTCACCATCACCTGATTGTACCCTGAGTAGCCATCTAGGAGAGAGAATCTCTCTGAACCGGATACTACTTGCAATATTTGTTCCATTGAAGGAAGTGGGTAATGATCTTTGAGAGATGCCCTGTTTAGGTCTCGGAAATCCACGCACAACCTGATTTCTCCACTCTTCTTCCTGACCGGAACCAAGTTTGCAACCCAGCTTGAGTGCTTGATCGGGAATATAATGCTTGCCTCTATTAGCTTATTTAGTTCTTTCTTCATTAGAGGCTCAATGTGAGGGTTGACCGGTCTCTGTTTCTGCCTGACGGGCTTAGCATCTGGATCCAATTCTATGGTATGTTGTGCCAAATTTGGATCGAATCCTCTTAAGTCTTCATAGCTCCAAGCGAAGACATCTGGAAATTCTTGGCAAAGTTGTATGAAATCTGATTTCTCCTGTTCAGTGGCCACTTTTCCAATTTGAAGTGTTTTGCCTTCCCCAACCGGAATTGGCTCTGAATCTTCTCTCTTGACCCGTATGTTTTCCTTTTCCTTATGAAATTGGTCGTTAGGGTTGAAGATAGAATCCAATGTTACCAAACCCTTAGGAAGCTTGTTTGTCCTTGGTGTACTACTTGATCCCCATACTGCTGCTCTAATCTGTCCTGATTCCTAGCTGAAAATTCAGCCTCTTCTTGTAAGAAATTGACGATCTGTTGATCGTTCTCAAACACCTACTAGCTTGTGTTATTATCTAGAAGCGTTGGCCTCACAATCACATGGATATGTGGCTGTGTTTTCCCCTTCGATGTTGTCAACCACATCAAACGTTGCTCCAATGCTGCGAGCCTATCTGCTGACTTCATTTTCTTCTTATGGGTATGGACACAATGTTGAAAGCTTCGAAATCCTCAATGAGGTCCCATACCCTATTCTTGTAGCTCCTCAGCAAGTCGTTCTTTGTAGCATGTTGTCCCCTAACTTGGTTGACAATCAACTCACTATCTCCAAACACCTGCAAGTTCTTTATGCCCCTTTTCTTGGCCCAATGAATTCCATGAATCAATGCTTCGTATTAATTTGTGTTGTTCGAACAGAAAAGCTGGAAACGAAAAGCTGAAAAATATTTGATGTCTTATGGTGAAATCAACATTGCACCACCTCCAAAGCACCTTATGCCGCTTCTTGAACCATCGAAAAATAATTTCCAAACTTTGTTTTCATCCTTTTGTTCAGAAGCTGGATGATGTCGGGAATGGGTGAATTTTCTTCGTGTATACTGATACATGCCCAATTGATTCTTCAATTTCCTTGTATGGGTCAAATTCATGACTCTTGTTTTCCCATTCATCCAAAGTTAAATCAGGAATTCCCTCGACCTTAGTACCTGTTTCTAGATCACTTGAACACTCCTCTTGGTCAAAAGCCGAGCAATTTGCATTGATAGGATTTGGTACATGAGGCTCAATATGGAAATTGGCAATTGGTTCTGACCTGATTGTTGCTTTGGCTCCATACCTTGTCCTAAAAATCATGTGCGACCAATCTGCAGATAAATATCCACCAATTTTTGCAATGAAGTCCCTTGATAGACACAACGCAAAGAGTGGCGGAAGGTCAATCACAGACACATCTTGCAGAACTGTAACATTAGGACGGGAATGTAGTGTTAGGCTTAACCCTTGATGACCCCAAGCTGTTCCTCTTTGCCGTTCCATCTAATTGTATTTACTCCTTTCAACTTGGCTCATACTTGGACCAGTTGATCCGCTTATTTGCTTTGGCATCACTGAACTACTTGCCCCTGAATATATCATGCGGTTGTGTACCAGTGGTTTCAACAATCAACGAAACATAGCATGGTGGAGGCTTCAAATTTTTTCTTATCGGCCCCCATCATGTTGCATTGTATTAGTGAGAACTTTCTCATGTCCCCTGGTTTGATACATTTGTGGTAGAACAATTAGCCATTGAGCTTGCTGATAAATCTCGTTGCCACAGGATCGCTTGAGTGATTCCCACATGGAAATGTTCACATGTGTCTTCTTCATTTGATCAATGATGTTGAAAGGGGATGAATTATCCTTTTGCTGTCCCTTACTTGGCGCAACTTTTTCGGAGCTTGAGAACAGTGCATGTGTTGCTACTGTGGTACCTTAAGCTGATTTTGCACATTTGGAGCTGCATTTGGTCTACCGACCCCTTGTTGTGTAAGAGTGGGTTGAGAAACAACTAGATTAGATGGTTGTTCCTCTACTATGCTTCTCTTCTTTGACCGTGTGTTGGCAGCCACGCCTTGAAAGGCTGTTGGTTAACTCCTGAAGTTTTCCATTTTCCAATTGGCCAATGTGGTTTCTGTTGGAGGTCCTTCTTGTTGCATTTCTTGTTGTTGATTCTCTTCCTGGCTTGGTCCTTGAGGAACACCAATGGTTTGCACCATCGAGGCTGATTCAAAGGTGCACCATTGAAACATCTTGGTGATTGTGAGGTAGATTGCGGGGGTAACACCGGTTGTACTCTTGTGCCATGTTGTTTTGTCATTGGAACCAAGGCTCTTGAGGATGTCGTTGTATTTGGATCATACGGTCGAAATGGCCTAGCAGCTTGAGGTTGTCCTTGGTTTTGGTTTTGATTTGCAGCCTGAGGTGGTGGTCTATTTTGTTGGTATGGGGGCCTAGCTTGGTACTATGCTTGAGGCTGATACGGTCTAGCACTTTGAGCTTGCTGTCTTTTGATAGTCACTAGCTCATTTCCAAGGTTCTGCAGTTGTTTCATGACCTCTTGCAATTCCTTTGAAGTATTTGAAGAAGTCGATGCCTCATTATTGCTTTGATTTCTAGGAGTTGGAATGGGATTCAACTCTGGTGCTTGACTAGTTGTAGGATTTCCCATATCCAGATAGAGAGGCATTGGTGGCCTTGGTGCAAGCTTGCCAACTTGGATCAAATAGTTCTCTGCTCTGATCGCTATGTCGTAGGCCCCTGGCAGCGTTGTCCCTCCCATTGATTGGATCATCATGGCTATGTCTGAATTTATAGCCTTTAAGAAATAAAGGAATCTTTGCTTGGCATTGCCTAATGACTATTGGAATCTGTCCCATGTCCGTTGGAATACGAAGTTGAAATCTGTCATTTGTTCGTTAGGAGCCCTTTTGATTGTTGTCAGTTGTTCCAATAAAGATAAATTGTCCGCTCTCTCCCCGAATTGGCTGCTGAAAAACGAGAACAAAGTTGGTTCCAATTCGTAATAGACCCTATTTGTAAGGCTCCTAAACCATTATAAGGCCTTGCCTTTGAAAGATGAAGCCAACAAATGACTTATTTAACATCCATTTCATTTATTTTGTGGATTACACATGCATTAGCAATATCCTGGATGTGATCGATAGGAGTAGTATGATTTTCTCCTGTGAAATAGGGTATATTCTTTAGTGCTGCAATTGGAATTTGATTATGAGCATTTAGGGCAAGTGGACTACTACCCGTGAAATTGACAAAGGGATTTGGTGGTAGATGTGCCATTATGATTGGCCTAAGAACCCTGGTCGATGCGAGAAAAGGCCTACCAGGTGGAGGTGTAGACAAAGTCCTGTTAGGTGGAGATGGTGATCTTTGTGGTCTTCTTCCTCTCCTTCCTCTACCTGGTGAAAGTTGCAAGTGGACAAATAGCCCCTCTTCTTGAGTATTGGACCTAGTTTGAATTCTTCTCATATGCCTGGGCAACCTTTGCTGCTACACCGCTGAATTCTATCCCCTTCGGAGTCGCCAGATGTGTTAGAAAAATGAGCCTCAAAAGGCAGACTTCTGCCAAGTTACACACCAAACCTGACAATATTTAAAAATAGAAATTTGAAAGACCTGTATTTTTGATATTTTAGAGTTTGGAATTTGATTTGGAATGACAGTCCTGAAAACCTAAAAATGCCAGACTTCCGAAAACCTGAAATCCGAAAATCAAAAAACCATGAAATTTTGAAAGTCAAAATCTCAAAAACTAAGAATACCCTTTTGAAGATTATCCCCGATCTATCAACTGGTGAAATTTTGACTTGTTTTGAGCAAGTTAAGCCCTTGAAAATTGATTTCAAAGTTCAGCCTGGAAGGTGAAAATACTGAAACTGTAAAACCTGCAATTTTTTAAGTCCAAATTTCTTGAAAGCTCCTTCAAATCTATGGAATGACCTCTTGGTCCCACCGGGCGTGCCAAAACTGTTGGTGTCAAATCGCAGCACCCCTGAAAGTCTGCAACATGATGGGTTGAGACTCTCAGTGCGATTGCATAACATGGAGCTTTTCCCAAGTGTGGGACCTCGCGAATTGGAAAAGCTCTCCAGATGAAGGCCGGTTCCTATTCCTCGATTAGATGCACACATAAAAAATGCAGAGGGTTTACTCAAAACCTAAACTAACTTGCCAAGGAGACAGGGTAAGAAGATGCATAAAATAAAACCTAAACTACAAAGGTGATGCACCGAGGAATGAAGAACATATGTCTTGCCAATAAACACAAACCATAAAAACGCAATGCAAGATAATGCACAGATAACCAGATTCATAGTGAAAGATCAGGAGGATGCAAATGAACACAGAGAGGGTTGAGAATCATCCTGAGACATGCATTAATTTTCTCCAAAGATTGATACAGCACAGGCAAAATGCCAAGAGGCAGAGTTGCATTACAGTTTTAAATGGGAGGTTTGAACTCCACAAATTCACCTACCAAAGAGAAGAAGGGAGGGGCAAAACAAGAATGTCCAACCTTTAGAAAGAAGCCCCTCCTTACAATTTATAGGAAGAATGAGAGAGAAAAGAGAGAGGAATTCCAAATCTGCCCCAACCACCCCCAGAATGCACTTAACTCATCTCATTATGATGGTAGGTGAGAACCCCAGTGAACCCAAAAGTGGCGAACTGTATTTTGCATTTTTAAGAATTTTTTCTCACCCAATTAAAGATATCCAGTCGTAGTTGGATAGAGGACTTCGTAAGCTTTCCGAAAAGTCCAACCTTGCATGAATCCAAGCTCCCAGTCAAAAGTTATGGCCATCTGAATATCTAGTCGAAGTGTCCGCTCTGTCGAGTGCTCAAAATGTTCGCGCCCCGAAGGTGCACCATAGGCGCATCCGTGTGTGTATCGACATCCTCTTACGTGTGCAAGGTGCACTTCGCCTGTTGACACTCGTGTCATGCGCCATTTCCGTGCACCACTTCGTGCGCCGCGCCTTGGGCGCACTGCCCTGCCTGTTGACATCCATTGTCGTGCACCACTTCCACGTGCACCAGGCGGCGCATACATTCTCGTGTCGACACTCATTTCCATGTGCCACTTCTATGTGCAAGGGTGCACCATTTGCCCTGTCAACATCCATTGTCGTGCCCCACTTCGTGTGCCCAGGCGCACCGTTTCTTGTGTCGACACTCATTTCCATGCGCCACTTCTATGCGCCAAGGGCGCACCATTTTCCCTATCGACATCCATTGTGCCGTGCACCACTCTCTGTGTGCCTTGGGCATGCCAAGGATTTGAGCTTCTTTGATTTCTCCATTCTCCTGCTTGTCTATATCTACCTCGGGGAAAGATATATACAACAGTTAAATTTAGTGGAGATGGAGACCTTTGAGATCTTCTTCCCCTTCTTGCTCTTTCTAGGGATAAGTGAAGATAGATAAATAGTCCCTCTTCTCTATTTCTTGACCTTGTTTGAATTCTTCTCATAAGTCTGCCAAGTTTAGATTGTTGAAACCAATGGATTCGCCCTTTTGGAGTTTCCATATGTGTAATTCAAAGCTTCTTACAAGATGGAAACTTACAACAAGTGAAAATAAAACTTGCTAGAATTAAAATGAAGACCTATTCATCCCACCGGGCATGAAATAATTGTTATCACCTTGGATCCTAGTACCCTACGATTTACAAGAGTGTGTATGAATGAGATCATAGTGTATTTGGATAACATGGGTACTATATCAAAGTTGTGGGACTTGCTACTTGAGATAGACCTCCAAAGAAAGCTTGTTCTTTCTCCTAAACTACCTACCACAATCTACTCTAATGCAGGAAAAACTATTTTATCCTAATCTAAGTTCGCAAGAGGACCAAGGCGAGATATTGCATGAAAAAAATCCTACACTAAAGCGGTGATACACTAGAAAAGGAGAGTGTGAGAATAGTCTTCCAATGTGTGAAAAAATAGAAGCAAAGTGCATACTATAAGGGGTGATAACATTTCTCCACAATCTAGAAAATGCATTCACAACAATATTTCATACACACACAATGATAATAAATCCTGTAGAAAATATGATAGACACAATATATTTGCTTGAGGTTGAAGAGGCAAAAAGAATGCAAAAAAATATAGAAGGGGAAGAGATATCCACAAACTTGTATCTATTGCTTCATTAATATGTGTACAATTCAATATATTACAAAATAAGGTCTGGATCACCATGCAAGGAGTCCACTACAAGGGCCTACAACACATTGGCTTCACAAAACAAATTTGATAGATTTTTTCTACTCAAAAACTATCTCCTTTTACAATGAGCCCAACACTCTTATTTATAAAGTTCTTAGAGAGAGAGAGAGAGAGATGAAAATCCTAAAATATTCCTTCCCACCACTTGTAAGATGTCATAAATGGAGTGAAATGATGGTATATTGCTTGCAAAAAGGCTCCCCATGTTGTCCCATGACTTGTAGTAGTGAAAAATGTCTTCCCATGCTTCATTAATGTTATCTCAACCACCATTGAAATCATTGTTCTAAATTTGGACACATTTTTAGAAAAATAGCCATCCGGTCTTCATCAAATTATGAGTTCCCTTATTTTTGTGCATTTTGATCAAATTCACGATTCCAATGGTACAAATTTTGTGTGATTTCATTGATAAATGCAAAAGATATGGCATTCTGAGTGTGAGAAGCTATTTTGAGTTTATAAGGGATTTCTTACATTTTACGGGAATCAACATTTAATTTATTGGAGTTGGAGATGTTTCTTTTATTTTCCAATATATCTACCCTAATTAAAATTAAGAAATCCATCTTTTTTGGCATGAGGAATTACACCATTTGAGAAAAGTCAAATTTTGTGAAAATCAAAGCTCTGGGTCAAAAGTTATGACCGTTTGAAGTTCGGGGGTCGGGCGTTGACTTTTCCTTTGTATTGCGGGTATGCGGGTTTTCGGGGAACTCATGTCCCTACGACACTCGGCCGTTCGAGTTTCTTTTCTCTTCCTTTACGATTCCTTTGTCATGTGGAGATTTTGAGCTTTTCGAGTCTTGATTGTGCTGCCGTTGGTGGGCCATGAGAGACGTTGAATTCCACTCCACCCACTTTTCTTTGGCCATGGGTGTTTTGGTGATTTGAGTCCGGGATGAACAAGTGTCCCGTGGGACTTTTGGGTGGATTTTTCCGCCTTCTTCTGCAATACATTAGGCTGCGCAGGATTTTCGGCTTTTAGGGTCCTGCGCGTACCTTTGTCCTAGTTTTGCCGCATTTGTGTGGGAAATTTTTTCCACTTTTTCTACATTTTCCTTGGTTATGGCTATTTTTCGCCTTTTGGGCCTAACTATCCCAAACACGTTTTTGCTTTTTACGCATTAAATTATTTCGATTTCAGCCCCGAACTTGGTACAATGAATCTTGGTATAATCTGCATTGGTTCCATCCACAACCCCCAAATCTGATTTGTACTAAAATAGGCCCTTGACTTCATTTTTTCATATTTTTACAAATTTTCACTAACTCCTTGGATTTTTCTTTAGACAGGGAAGTTAGAGAAAAATAAGAGATCCCTCAAAACCTGATTTTGAACTCCAAACCATTTCTGCTTGTTTAAGCCTGAAGAAATGGTGCAAGTTATCAAAATCACCTTGAGGGGTGAATTTTGGATAAAAATTACCAATACGAGTGCTTTGATACTTTGAAAGAGGGACTAAAGATATTAGGAAATGGCATATAGATTGACTAAGTTTCACTCGAACGATAATATGAATTTCCTCCAAGTAATTAGCAAGAAAAACATGAACTCAAGGAAAAATTGAGTGCATAAATAAAAATTCTACTCATTCTCATAGATCAAAATAAGGGTACATATTGGGAATGTTGTGTAATTTCCATTTCTAAAAAGTCATACTACCATAAGGGAGAAAGGAGTTACAAATGACAAATAAAATGTAACTCATATATCACAAATATGGCAACAATGAGGCATATGAAAATGACATTTTCTATGATGAGAATATGTCATATGTTGTAATGCCCCGTGCATCGAGGAGAGTGTAATGCATCGAGGACTTCCGTTTCTGCCACCACAGCATCTAGGTCATTAGTGGCTAACACCTCTGGCTCTCCTTGAATGGGCACCTGCCCTTAGATCTCTTACTGTTTCACAACCGCTTCCACAATAGACAGGGTAGCTAATTCCTCAAGTGACAGGACAAATACAGAAGGTCCGACCCCTGTCTTATCAGTCACACTTCTTAGCATTTATTTCCCTGTGTTCAAACCATCCATTTTAAGATCTAATCCCACTCTCTCTGTAATGCCCGTGCATCGAGGAGAGTGTAATGCATCGAGGACTTCTGCATTTCTGCCACCTTGGCCTCCTCCCAACCACCCGGCCTGCAGACTTTTGACCACAGCGTCTTTTCTGTCCTTGCGTGCGGGAGACGGGAGTCGGTGGAGGCGTTTTTATTCACCAGGATCTTATTTTGATTTCCTCCTTCAATGCTTTGGACGCAGTCTGAATTGACGTGATAGCTGGTAGAGTAGGCGTGTTACCTCCACCTTCTTGAGTGCTGCGAGGTGTGTTCTTGCTGGGGATCCACAGCAACAACCTGTGACAGTAATTAGCCAGGCAGCAGGCGTGTTGCAGTATAGTCGAAGCCTTTGTAAGCGCCTCCACCAAGCAGGTTGTCCAACTTTGTTGTTATCTGTTCAGTATCAATGCATCCTCAGATTCGGGATCCTCCTTCAAGACTTTTTCATCAAAATCGATTAAGTGACAGTGTGAGTGTTACCAGGAGACCCGATGAAATTTTTTACAGAGATCCTCTACTGAGACCTTGCTTGTTCTACGATGTAACTCATGGAAGAGGATCTCATAGAGGTGGATCTGTTTCATATCGGAATATTCATGAAGCACAGTTTGCTTTGCAAGAGAGCTTTTAGGAGATCGATGAAGGATAGAGGAATTAAAAAGAAACTTGGTGTAGTTGGATTAAAGGCAATAAAAAGGTGCATGCTTTTTGTGTAGGTGACAGATCGCACCCACAGGCACAGGAGATCTATGCAATGTTGGAGAAAATGTTTTGGGAGATGAAGGTAGCAGGATATTTTTTGATTCAGAACATGTACTGAGAAAACAGTAGTGTCATCAGGAATTCTGGTATTCGTCAACACAGTCCTCTCAGTTCAATCCTTGAAGATCCTTCCAGTCCAATCCTTAAAGGATATTGCCGAATCATTTATGTATATTTTGGGCCTATTCTTTTCTACTTCTTCTGCTAATAATATGCAAGTGAATAGCAGGAGTACCCAACTGCTCAGAAAGGAATATTCTAATTCTAATCCCGAAACATCTTCAGAGACTGCTCCAGTTTTGGGGTCTGAGCTTGCCCAATTGCCCCTCATAGCTGATGAAATCAGGCAGAGCCCTCCTGTTGTGCCCTACAAAACACCTGCAAACATTACCCATGTGGTGGAATGCGCTAATTATGCGTGTAAGTTTGAAGAAGGGGATTAGATAAGGGAACGTCGTGCTCTCTTTTCTTAAAAGAAATTTTTTTGACAAGTGGTGGATCACCAACAAATAACTTGTCCTCTATGCAGATTCTCCTCATACCGAAGAGATTGCTTTTAGGTGAGGAGAAGAGAGCAGAACTCACATAAGAGCTCATGTTCGGTTCTCCTCCTTCCGGATCATGGATTTCACAGTATGTGGTGGCTAAGGACTAATTTGGAGCGGTGTTCAGAGGATTTTGGATCTACTTCTGAGAAACCCAGGGATGCATGGCAACAATCTTTGGGAAGAGGAGATAGGGTGTCGCCAGAAGATCAGTGAGGGAATGATAATCGGGTGTCAGTGCGACCTGACCGAACTATGGGCAGAGATGCACATTTCGGACTATACAATTGATTTTATTAAGTCAAGAGCATGGCCGTTAATAGAGTTTGGGGCCAGCGGTGAGGAAGAGAAGTTGCACTAGTTGGGTTGTTGTTGCGAGCCTGTCTAGCTTGTTATCGAATGTGGGAGCTTAATCAGGGATGATATTCTTTATACCATTGATTCTTATGCTATTATCTTTGGGAAGAGGAGATAGGGTGTCGCGGAGAAGATGAGGGAATGATAATCGGGTGTCAAGTGCGACCAGCTGAACTATGGGCTAGAGATGCACATTTCGGACTATACAATTGATTTTATGAAGTCAAGAGCATGGCCGTTAACAGAGTTTGGACCTTCAGGAAGAGTTTCGCTAGTTGGGTTGTTGTTGCAGACCCTGTCCAGCTTGTTATCGACTGCGGGAGCTTAATCAGGCACGATATTCTCTATACCATTGATTCTTATGCTGTTATTTAACTGATTCATTAAATAACTCTACTCTTCATATAAATGTCTCGTGTGATGGTATGCTGTTTGGTTTCCACTTCCCTTGCTCGTTTGTATTCCTTTTTGGCGTTAGAAATGATTGCGTTGGTTGAAGCCTTTATATTGTTTTCTGGGTTTTAATAAATATTAGTTGGGTGAACTTTGTTCTTAAGACTAATAAAACAAAAGAGGTGGGGGTCCTGTAATGAAAATTCCCGAGTTCTTTGTGTTGGTCTCACGATTTGAATGTTTTATCCAACATTGTCGTTGGACTCAACCTTATAGTTCCTGTTTTGTTCTTATTCTTGTTTCGGTTCGAGATCTGTAGTTCTGGTTTATGTTGGGTATTTGTGAAATAGTGATTGAGTACTGCGAGTGCATTGTGTATAGGTAAATGATGCTATTCCTGTCTCTATCCTTTTCTTTTAGTTGTTTTAGGTTCTAGTAACCCTTTCCGGTTGGCTTAGTGTGTGCTTAGCTTGACTGATCTTTGAATTGAGCCAAGTTGATATTACTCTCAACTAGGTTAGTTGCTTTTGTTATTTTTTAAAAATCACTCGAAGAAATACCTTTATTCTTCAAGCGTCATGGTTGATCTTCATAATTTGATATCAATTCATGTTCACCGTTTGGAGATTGTTTTCTTTGGAATTCACCTTCTCTCCCTTGGTGACTGTTGTTTGTTTTGAGGAATGTAGCTGATCCTATGGAATGTCTTCTTTAGACGTTACTCACATTTCTTTTGGATAGCTTAAAATGTCAGAGGAAATACTCTTTTTCGTACCTTGATTTTGTTTCACACATGTTGGAGGATACGAGATCTACTGGATCATTATTGAGGAAGTTTTCAAATCTTAAAATTGGGATGTTGGTTTTATGCGTAAGAAATTACCCTACGTTTTGCTCCGTAAAGATGTTTAAATTTCATTCTCCTGTGACTTAGAGGTTGGTGTGTTTGGAAACTCATTGGTTGACTGGTTTTTGTGATGATCGTTGTGATACGACCTCCTTGCTGTCATTGTAGTAGAATGGTTACATGTTGACCAGAAAGGTTAAAGTCAACTTGTTGTTGATGACAGATCCTTTGGAAGCTATGTATCCTGTGTTGTGTTCTTGGGAATGATTGAGTAACCCTCCTGTAAGATTTATAATGGTTATGTTTGGTCTTGTCAAGTTTGTCCTTTTTCTTAAGACATCCTCTTGATTAGAAGAAAGTTTAATAGAAGGATTGTTAGGATAGGATGTGGCCCATACGGGGTCATTTGTGCGTTTCATTCCTTTTCTTTTCAATTTATTTATTCTGTACTGACATAAAATTAACTGTTTTAGGCACATCACCTTAATATGAATGAGTCATGTTGGTTTAGATATTCTCATGTCGATTGATTGTTTGGGATCTTCCAGTGGCATAGTGAATCCTTGGCTTGGTGAACTAACTTAAACAAATAGGGACAGATCACGTTTGAAATTAATTCTCTTCTTGTAATTGTTTTTGTTTCGAAATGTTATCTTGTTAAAATGACGGTCATTATTGTGATATGAGTGAAATTCACTATGATGTTTATTAACTGCTCCTATGAGAAAATGATAATTAAATAGAGTTAGTGCCGTCCCCTTTTATTCAGACATTTTATGCTATTGGACAACTCTTTAATTGCTCTTGTTTAGACTCTTAGATTATTTTTCATAATCAACGGTGTTTTCTTCTTCCTTGAAACAGTTAGATAACAACATATCGTCTTAATGTTATAGCTTTTATCGTGCTCAGTTCTTGTGAACTGACATGTGCTAACAAATGTGCAGGAGGATTTCTGAGTAGAAAAAAAAAAAAAAAAGAGAGAGAAAAGAAACACGTGTAGAGAGTGGTTTCCAGCCTTCTTAGGAACTGCTGTTGTACGAATGTTTTCCTTTGCTTTAAAACATTGGTATGGAAATTGTGAAGACTATATAGAAGGCATTGTGTTATAATTTTGTATTGTTCTCATGTAGGTTGTTATCGTTTGAAAGTCAATTTGAGAAATATTATTGTCAATAAGATTAAATGAACTTGTTTTGACATGCGTATCCTTCGTTGAATTTTCACTTTTCAGAATATGATTTATCCTTGAATTGTCAAACCTAATTATAATTATCTAAACTTGAATCAACTTACATCACTTTGGTTACCTTTGGTCATGTGTCGTTTGGTAGAGGACTATGTTTTGAACCTAGCAAAAAGAAAACAAGAGAAACAAATATACCTTGTGATCCCACGTAAACTAATCAACAATCTCTTATTGTGGTGAATCCTTAGAACGGTCTTAAGGTGAAATCAATGATTAAATTCTTGGAAGATAATAAGATTATAATAAATAGAAGGAACTTGACTAAGAAACTCTTCGATCTATCTTACCCGTTGAAAATGTAAACAGTATACTTATGTCTATCTCTTCAAGTGAAGCCGAGTCAACCTATAATATTTCTGGTTAGACTCTTGACCCCAATGTAATCCTTTTTGACCACTAATAAGATCTTAATGATGAATCCAAGTTCTAGACAGTCATGTACTATAAAAATAAAATAAAATAAAAATATGACCACTTAAAAAGGGTAAAACATACATGTTTAAAAGCACAACGCTGAAAACAGTTTGATGAAGTTAAGAGCCTTGAGAAACTAACTGCCTCCTAACCAATGAATAAGTTAATCAAGTAAATGAAGCAACCTCTTACCATCCAATAATTGGTTTACACTGTATATTAACCTTAACAAGGTAGGGGAAAATTCTTCAAAGGAGACATGAACTTCAGATTCTCCTATCATGATTCCTCTGGGAAAAGTAAAGAATGTAAAAGCACTTACAGCTAAAACATGATTCTAAAGAAACCTTCTGTGGGAAGACCTTGTTTGTAAAATTGCATACTTTAGATGAACCAGTGTGTCCTTAGTGTGTGCCTCATGTTTATCTGTAACCAGTGTGGGTCCGTGTTGTGGAAAGCATGTCTTTAGTTGGTTGTATTCCCTAGAGAACTTGTGTAGTGTCGTATTATCT
Organism: Taxus wallichiana var. yunnanensis; assembly: GCA_018340775.1. NCBI lineage: Eukaryota > Viridiplantae > Streptophyta > Pinopsida > Cupressales > Taxaceae > Taxus > Taxus wallichiana. The sequence continues at coordinate 695,605,822 of CM031238.1, forward strand.
TCAAGCAAGTCAAAAAAAAATTATCCTGTCTTTTACTGTGTTGTTCTTGTGCGTGAATTTTTGGGTCGTTACACTTGGTATCAGAGCGTAGGTTCATGCTCTCGAACCTATGGGCCGGATTGGTGTTATATGATGATGTTACATGGTGGTGGTGGTGTTACATGATGATACTGCATGATGATGATGATGTTGCATGATGGTGGTAGATATTGGAAGAGTAATGTGCTTTAAACGTGATGTGATTATTGTCGTAATTGTGATATTGTGAACGCACATGATGTGTATGTCACCTTGTGCATGTTTGTGATCATGTTGATATGTTGGGGATGGGAGTATTCTCTCTCCTTCTTGTGGATTCTATGAAGAATTCACTTGTGAAATTCTTGCTTGTGATGTGTGAAAAGAATTATAAAGTGGATGACATAGTGTTAGAGCATTGTGACATATTGTGATATGTGGGTGTATCAATGTGTTGTATGACTAGTTTGATGTTAAAAGAAATGAGTTGTATCATGATGTTTTTACCATGTTTTGAAGAAATGTGTGTACCACCTTGTTATGCAGCAATAGATGTTATGTTGAGATGTACTATGTTCATCGTATGTATGACTGTGCAAATATGTAATGCTTCATGTTGTGATTTTGGGTCATACGGTGAGTGTATGAACCCTATCGTATGGTGATTGCACTTTGGGTGCAGAATGTGGTAAAGTGATGTGTTACACTCAGTGAATGTATGATCGTGATCTACCCTGTATATGTACCATATGTAAGACGTTATGGTAGTTATGTGTGTGCCACCGTTATGTTAGTGATGTTGTTGTATGTTATGTTGTGAACCTTACGCTAACCGATCCTGAGGGAAATCGGTAGAAGTGTATGTTGAGAGTGAGGAATGGTGTACCATGGGTCATTAACTCGAGTCAAAACTCGGTTTAGTAGATAACATGTGATTCTTTCCTCTCTCCCTATGTGGTTGTATGTATGCAACCTTAGTGTATCTATGACTATGTTTAGCCTTGTCGAAGTGGTGGCGGGATGATTCAGATGGAGGTGATGATAGTTGTATTATTGATATGTATTTTATGAGCTGAGGCTCGATGTCCGAGTGCTAGCAACTCGTTGAGTACCCCTTTGGTGGCTAGATAAGGCCACACAGTTATCGTAATGTGACATCATTATAAGTTGATTTTATTCGTAATTGATTTTTTTTTTTTCTTTATTTTGTAAGGACCAGCAGCTTTTCTTGATTGCCATGCTTTACAATTTTGGGCATTTCCTTGGTTTGTGGCACTAACATGGGGATTTTGATACTAACTATGGCCATTTGGTCATTTATTTTTGCTTGATTTTGGGTCTTCTTTTAAATTGGAATTTTAATGCCTTGCCCAAGGCTTGTACTTTGCCACTTGGCACTTTGATTGGATTGTTGTCTTTGGTTCTATTGTCGTGATGTGTGGAATAGGGTCATAGGATGCACCATGGATTGGTTGGACCTATGGACCCGCTTCTCTTGTATAAGTACGCCCAAGGAGTACATATAACTAGCGGGTTGTTGAACCACACGTTATTATGTCACTTGGGTTAGGAGTGTTCGAACTCTATGTGTCTTGGACCATAGGGACAACCGGCCTCCTTGAGGGAGGAATAGGGAGAGTTTGAGGGAGGCATAAGAGACTTGGGGAGGGAGGCATAAGAGACTTGAGGGAGGCTTATGATATTTGTGTGTATGGTTGATGTTTCAGGATATATGTTGAGTTATTGTGATGTTTGGTAGTGGTCTTTTGATGTATGTGTTACTCATGTCAGATGGATATGTGTTGTGATGTTGTGGACATGTCATTGATCCCCTTGTGGACACTATGTACCTGTAGCATTTGTTTGGTGTTATGTGAATTTTTTTCATTGATGCAAATTGAGGAAATGTCTGGTGGATTGTAGTACTGTTTTGGTTAAGTATTTTGGTATGTCAGTCATTGATGTGTGCGAGTACTATGTTATGTGGACTGTGCCTATTCCATTCCATATTTGAGTAACCTTTATGTGGTGTAATACAATCTTGAAGTATATACTTGTGTGCTTGTGAATCTGTAGGGTCTTGTGAACCTGATAGGGTGTTGTGTTAGCAGTTCATGTTGGGCACCCACAATAAAGAATAAACCAAAACTCTTCAATGATGAAATTTTAAAAGGAATTAAACTAAGAATAATGTTAATGGAAAGAGACTAATGAAATAACAAACAAGAAAGAACTGCCAATCTTCACAGAACATTGAAAGTTAAAAAAAAAAATCTACCAAATGTTCCTAAGGCTACCTTATGACCGTGCTTTTATCAATTAAAATTTTAAACCATAAAGTGTACTTTCTCCTTTACTGTTCTTGGTTGTGAACCATTTCTTTTCCGTTGTGTTATGTCACATCGAGGACGATGCTTTCTTAAGGGGAGGAGAATGTAATGCCCCATGCATCGAGGAGAGTGTAATGCATCGAGGACTTCCATTTTATTGCCACCAACATCTAGGTCATAAGTGGCTAACACCTCTGCTCTCTTGAATGGGCGTGTTTTGCCCTTAGATCTCTTATTGTTTCACAACCTGCTTCCACTGATAGACGGGGTACCTAATTCCTCAAGTGACAGGACAAATACGGAAGGTCCGACCCTTATCTTATTAGTCACACTTCTTAGCATTTATTTCCCGTGTTCAAACCATCCATTTTAAGATCTAATCCCACTCTCTGAAGTGTAATGTCCCATGCATCGAGGAGAGTGTAATGCATCGAGGACTTCCATTTCTGCCACCTTGGCCTCCTCCCAACCACCCTACCTTTGTAGACTTTTGACCACAGTGATTTTGCATCTTTTTGTCCTTGCGTGCGGGAGACGGGAGTCGGTGGAGGCATTTTTATTCACCAGGATCTTATTTTGATTTCATCCTTCAATGCTTTAGACGCTTAGATGAATGAATTGACGTGATAGCTGGTAGAGTAGGCGTGTTACCTCCACCTCCTTGAGTGCTGCGAGGTGTGTTCTTCTTTGAGGATCCCCAACAACAACGTTGCGCTTGTGATTCTGATAATTAGCTCAGCGAGTAGGTGTGTTGTAAGAGTATAGTTGAAGCCTTTGTAAGCACCTCTACCAAGGGTTGTCCAACTTTGTTGTTATCTGCTCGATATCAATGCATCCTTAGATTCGGGATCCTCCTTCAAGACTTTTTCATCAAAATCGATTAAGTGACAGTGTGAGTGTTACCGGAGACCGATGAAATTTTTTACGAGAGATCCTCTCTGAGACCTTGCTTGTTCTACGATGTAACTCATGGAAGAGGATCTCATAGAGGTGGATCTATTTCATATCAGAATATTCATGAAGCACAGTTTGCTTTGCAAGAGAGCTTTTAGGAGATCGATGAAGGATAGAGGAATTAAAAAGAAACTTGGTGTAGTTGGATTAAAGGAAATAAAAAGGTGCATGCTTTTTGTGTAGGTGACAGATCGCACCCACAGGCACCAGGAGATCTATGCAATGTTGGAGAAAATGTCTTGGGAGATGAAGGTAGCAGGATATTTTTCAGATTGAGAACATGTCTTGAGAAAGCATGTAGTGTCATCGGGAATTCTGGTATTCGTCAACATAGTCCTCTCAGTTCAATCCTTGAAGATCCTTCCAGTCCAATCCTTAAAGGATATTGCTGAATCATTTATGTATATTTTGGGCCTATTCTTTTCTACTTCTTCTGCTAATAATATGCAAGTGAATAGCGGGAGTACCCAACCTTTCGAAAGGAATATTCTAATTCTAATCCCGAAACATCTTCAGAGACTGCTCCAGTTTTGGGGTCCGAGCTTGCCCAATTGCCCCTCATAGCTGATGAAATCAGGCAGAGCCTTCCTGTTGTGCCCTACAAAACACCTGCAAACATTACCCATGCGGTGGAATGCGCTATTTGTCTGTGTAAGTTTGAAGAAGGGGATCAGATAAGGGAACTGTCGTGCTCTCTTTTCTTCCACAGAAATTGTCTTGACAAGTGGCTGGATCACCAACAAACAACCTGTCCTCTATGCAGATTCTCCCTCATACCAGAAGAGACTACTTTTAGGCTGAGGAGAAGAGAGCAGGAACTCACAGAAGAGCTCATGTTCTGGTTCTCCTCCTTCCACGGTCATGGATTTCACAGTATGTGGTGGCTAAGGGCTAATTTGGAGCGGTGTTTAGAGGATTTTGGATCTACTTCTGAGAAACCCAAGGATGCATGGCAACAATCTTTGGGAAGAGGAGATAGGGTGTGCCAGGAAGATCGGTGAGGAATGATAATCGGGTGTCGGTGCGACCCGGACCAAACTATGGGTAGAGATGCACATTTCGTACTATACTGATTGATTTTATTAAGTCAAGAGCATGGCCGTTAACGAGTTTGGACCTTGACGAGGCTAAGGAAGAGAATTTCTTGTTTGGTTGGAGTTCTTAACATTGCGAGGCCCCTGTCCATCTTGTTATCGAATGCGGGAGATTAATCGAGAACGATATTCTTTATACCATTGATTCTTATGCTGTTATTTATTTGATTCATTAAATAACTCTACTCTTCATATAAATGTCTCGTGTGATGGTATCTTTGTTTGGTTTCAACTTCCCTTACTCGTTTGTATTCCTTTTTGGTGTTAGAAATGATTACATTTGGTTGAAGCCTTTATATTTTTTACAGGTTTTAATAAATATTAGTTGGGTGAACTTTGTTCTTAAGACTAATAAAACAAAAGAGGTGAGGGTCTGTAATGAAAATTCCCGAGTTCTTTGTGTTGGTCTCATGATTTGAATGTTTTATCCAACATTGTCATTAGACTCAACCTTATAGTTCTGTTTTGTTCTTATTCTTGTTTCGGTTAGAGATCGTAGTTCTAGTTTATGTCGGGTATTTGTGAATTAGGGATTGAGTACTGCGAGTGCATTGTGTATAGGTGAATGATGCTTTTCCTGTCTCTATTCTTTTCTTTTAGTTGTTTTAGTTTCTAGTAACCCTTCCCGGTTGGCTTGGTGTGTGCTTAGCTTGACTGATTATCGAATTGAGCCAAGTTGATATTACTCTCAACTAGGTTAGTTGCTTTTGTTATTTTTTTTTAAATCGCTCGAAGAAATACTTTTATTCTTCAAGCGTCATGGTTGATCTTCATAATTTGATATCAATTCATGTTCACCGTTTGGAGATTGTTTTCTTTGGAATCACCTTCTCTCCCTTAGTATTTGTTTTATTTGTTTTGAGGAATGTAGCTGATCTATGGAATGTCTTCTTTGACGTTACTCACATTTCTTTTGGATAGCTTAAAATGTCGGAGAAATACTCTTTTTCATACCTTGATTTTGTTTCAAACATGTTGGAGGATACAGATCTCTTTGGATCATTATTGAGGAAGTTTTCAAATCTTAAAATTGGGATGTTGGTTTTATGCATAAGAAATTACTCTACGTTTTGCTCCGTAAAGATGTTTAAATTTCATTCTCCTGTGACTTAGAGGTTGGTGTGTTTGGAAACTCATTGGTTGATTGGTTTTGTGATGCTCGTTGTGATACGACCTCCTTGTTGTCATTGTAGTAGAATGGTTACATGTTGACCGAGAAGGTTAAAGTCAACTTGTTGTTGCATGCAGATCCTTGGAAGCTATGTATCTGTGTTGTGTTCTTGGGAATGATTGAGTAACCCTCTGTAAGATTTATAATGGTTATGTTTGGTCATGTCAAGTTTGTCCTTTTCTTAAGACATCCTCTTGATTAGAAGAAAGTTTAATAGAAGGATTGTTAGGATAGGATGTGGCCCATACGGAGGTCATTTGTGCGTTTCATTCCTTTTCTTTTCAATTTATTTATTCATATGACATAAAATTAACTCTTTTAGGCACATCACCTTAATATGAATGAGTCATGTTGGTTTAGATATTCTCATGTCGATTGATTGTTTGGGATCTTCCAGTGGCATAGTGAATCCTTGGCTTGGTGAACTAACTTAAACAAATAGGGACAGATCACGTTTGAAATTAATTCTCTTCTTGTAATTGTTTTTGTTTCGAAATGTTATCTTGTTAAAATGACGGTCATTATTGTGATATGAGTGAAATTCACTATGATGTTTATTAATTGCTCCTATGAGAAAATGATAATTAAATAGAGTTAGTGCCGTCCCCTTTTATTCAGACATTTTATGCTATTGGACAACTCTTTAATTGCTCTTGTTTAGACTCTTAGATTATTTTTCATAATCAACGGTGTTTTCTTCTTCCTTGAAACAGTTAGATAACAACATATCGTCTTAATGTTATAGCTTTTATCGTGCTCAGTTCTTGCGAACTGACATGTGCTAACAAATGTGCAGGAGGATTTCCTGAGTAGAAAAAAAAAAAAAAGAGAGAGAAAAAGAAACACATGTAGAGAGTGGTTTCCAGCCTTCTTAGGAACTACTGTTGTACAAATGTTTTCCTTTGCTTTAAAACATTGGTATGGAAATTGTGAAGACTATATAGAAGGCATTGTGTTATAATTTTGTATTGTTCTCATTTAGGTTGTTATCGTTTGAAAGTCAATTTGAGAAATATTATTGTCAATAAGATTAAATGAACTTGTTTTGACATGCGTATCCTTTGTTGAATTTTCACTTTTCAGAATATGATTTATCCTTGAATTGTCAAACCTAATTATAATTATCTAAACTTGAATCAACTTACATCACTTTGGTTACCTTTGGTCATGTGTCGTTTGGTAGAGGACTATGTTTTGAACCTAGCAAAAAAAAAACAAGAGAAACAAATATACCTTGTGATCCCCGTAAACTAATCAACAATCTCTTATTGTGGTGAATCCTTAGAAACGGTCTTAAGGTGAAATCAATGATTGAATTCTTGGAAGATAATAAGATTATAATAAAAAGAAGGAACTTGACTAAGAAACTCTTCGATCTATCTTACCCGTTGAAAATGTAAACAGTATACTTATGTCTATCTCCTCAAGTGAAGCCCGAGTCAACCTATAATATTTCTGGTTAGACTCTTGACCCCAATGTAATCCTTTTTGACCACTAATAAGATCTTAATGATGAATCCAAGTTCTAGACAGTCATGTACTGTAAAAATAAAATAAAATAAAAATATGACCGCTTAAAAAGGGTAAAACATACATGTTTAAAAGCACAATGCTGAAAATAGTTTGATGAAGTTAAGAGGCTTGAAAAACTAACTACCTCCTAACCAATGAATAAGTTAATCAAGTAAATGAAGCAACCTCTTACCATCCAATAATTGGTTTACACTGTATATTAACCTTAACAAGGTAGGGAAAAATTCTTCAAAGGAGACGTGAACTTCAGATTCTCCTATCATGATTCCTCTAGGAAAAGTAAAGAATGTAAAAGCACTTACAGCTAAAACATGATTCTAAAGAAACCTTCTATGGGAAGACCTTGTTTGTAAAATTGCATACTTTAGATGAACCAGTGTGTCCTTAGTGTGTGCCTCATGTTTATCTATAACCAGTGTGGGTCCGTGTTGTGGAAAGCATGTCTTTAGTTGGTTGTATTCCCTAGAGAACTTGTGTAGTGTCGTATTATCTTCAAGCAAGTCAAAAAAAAAAAAAAATTATCCTGTCTTTTACTGTGTTGTTCTTGTGCATGAATTTTTGGGTCGTTACATATGTCATATAATTCTTAAATACCTATGACTCACCTAAGTGAGATGACTCACTATGTGTAAGGTGGAAAATTCCCAATAAATAAATAAAGTAAAAGATATATGCGAACTCCAACAAAGTCATATATTCAAATCAGAATATTGAGGAGTGGATTCATGCAATGGTATCTCTTCTTCTTGTACTTCCTAAGCTGCTTCTTAGTTTTCTATTTTGGGATTTATTTGTGATCGGGAAGCATGTTTTTGTTTTGCATACTAATGTCCCTAGTGAAATTTTCATAACAATTTTAATATAGGCATTTCTCTTTTTGTTGTTGCATATCTACTTTTGTAATACATTTGATTTAGGTTGTATTTTGAGGGCACTATAGAAACAATTTGAGCTATTGTATTTATGAATGATTTGAAACTTAAAGTTTGTGTTATGTTGTGATTTTATCCTCATATAATTTGGCCCAAATAAATACTTCTATCATTGTATTTTAATTAAATTTTTGATTTTAAAGTGGATTCCATCCTTGAGGAAACTTATGAGCTAACTCTTAAAACATTCATCTAAGAAGCCTTCTTTTTGGTTGGTCAATCTATGAAATTCTATCTAGAAATCATGGATTGATCCTATTATTTAGAGTTTAATAAGTGCTTATGTGAATAAGGGATGAAAATAGATAGGGTGGAAAATCGAGATAGCACTCAGACTAAATATCTCTAGAATAAGGGATGAAAATTGTCGCCACTCTATTTCATCATGAGTTTTTAAATACTATTGGTACCATTGTAGGGATTCTTGTTCTAAGTGGAGCGAAGCTATAGGAACCCTATTCACACTATATATATTGGACACTGAATAATTTCTCTACCTAATATATCCACCTAGTTAGATCTATACCATTAAATTAAGAGAAATCAAGCTTGGCCCCACATAACACATTTGAAGAAGAAAAATTGTGTTTAGAATTGGAATTTTATGGATCTTCTTATTGGGAATTACATTTTGTTGGTGATTCCTTGCATCATATGTCACTAGAGGTTTTTATAAGTACTACTTGTTATAGTATCTGATGTGTTAGTGAGTTTGTGACTTACTATGTGATATTTTCTCCATCAGATAGATATTTTTACTAATTTTTGTTTAATCAATGAAATAATATTTTACCAAATTAAATTATTTTGGAGCTAAGATTCATATTGGTATAAAAATTTCTAATAGTAATAACGTAAATTGGAAAGAAATATGGAAGAATTTGAGATCAATATTTGTCTTTGTTAACTAATCATGTTTCTTGTGTTCTATGTGTCAGATAAAAATTTTACTATTGAAGAAATCAAATAAATTAAAAAGGTGAGAAAGCTATAAGCTAAATCCCCATGGAAATAATTACGTAAATAAAAATGACTAAATCATTTATAAGCTACCAAAGTGGGTAAGTGAAGAATAAAGATAATTAAAGTAAGACATAAGAGATATTCTGAGAAGATAAAAGGGTATTAAAATCGTCATGCATGAAATAATCATGTATTATTTTTATTAAAATAAAAAGGTGTGAAAGGTAAGATATGTTAATTATGAAAAGAAACCTTCTCAACCCTATACAAATGGAGTATAGCTATTTTAATACATGTGTGTGTGAATTACATGAGTGTAATGCAATCTATATGAATACAAGACAAATAATTTTACTGGTCTATAAGGTAGAAGGGATGGATATCTTTAACACTCTTAATAACAACGGTATGGGGTACAAAGAGTGGGTCCACGGGGATAAAAATAATGCATATCTTAGTGTCATGTAGTCATGGGCGAAGTGAATTTTATTTTTACACTATGATGTGAGTTTATGTCTTATTCCTTGTTTTTTAGTGTGGTCTCATTAATGGCTTGCCTAGAAAAATTGGATATTAAAGAATTTCATCTTGACTATGTATTTTAAGCCTAAAAATATTAATAATAAGTTCGGTGTATTGATCTATGAATGTTATCAAATTCAATTTTATTGATGTTTTTATATTATATATTTCAATGTAAATCTATTATGTTTAATTTGTTTAATAATGTATGAATATGAATCAAATATATAGAAAATAAGTGCATCAAAAGAGATGACAAGTCATGACAAGATGAATATTTAAAATAAGCGTAGCTAATGATAAATATACAATAAATTACCATTTTTTTCTTAATCATATGTATTCAACCATGAAATAATGAAAAGTGTCACTTTAACATGCCCAATTTTCCCAGGATATAGCTTCATGTATCTAGGAACACCTTATCATTACTAAATTAACTAAGATTTTCAAAAATAAAAATTGATTACTAAATAATGATAAATGGTGTTCATCGAAGTCTAGTTCTCATTGAATCTATCATAATTTATCATAATATATCATAATTTCGTCACATTTTCTTAAAGAGTAATGCTCAATGATGAAATCATGAAAAATAGTGGCTATATATTTTTGTTTGACCTCATATATATTTAAATATGTATATGATCAAAACCAAGTTGTGGTGATTGTTTTCAATTAACAACATTTGATCAAAAAATAATACTAATTCATAGTGATCATTTTAGTAACCTATAATTTGTTCTAGATACTTGACAATAATACTTTATTTATAAAACATATGGTCCCTTAATATATATTTAACCTTAGTCATGCATATTATTCAAATATTATGAGTGACATACTAGATCAACCAATAAGAGAATTTAGAAGGATACAAAGGAAAATAATTCATGCTATCAAGTTTCAATGTAAAATTAAGATTTTCATTATAAGTGAATTTATTATATATTGTTCCACCCGCCCTGGTTTCTGTAAATTGAATTTTGATGGGGCCTCCAAAGGGAACCCTGGTCTTTCGGGGGTGGGGTGTCTTCTTCGAAATGAGTTAGGTAAGTTGATTTGCGCAAGCTCCTTCCACCTGTCAAATGGAACCTGTAATCAAGACGAATCACAGAAACTTCTCTCTGGTATCAAATTAGTAGTGCAAAATGGCATATCTCATCTTCTCATTGAAGGGGATTCAATGGTCATCATTCAAGCCATTAAAAAGGCAATACCCCAAACTGGACACTCGATTACTTCATATCCAATGCAATCCACTGGTTATCCAAATTGGAATCGTGGGAAATCCAACACACTTACTGAGAAGGTCAACTTTGGGGTATCCCAAATCCCCCTTCCATTCTAGCCAATGATTGCAGCGAGTGGCCGCTTCTGGCCTCCATTCTTAATAATGATGTCACCCGCACGAGTAAGGCAATTGTCAGCACCTTGAGAAACCTCACTTTAATTTATTTATCTCTCTTATGGGAATCATTCTGTTCATTCATATTTTTTCGCAGCGGGTTTTTCTCTCAAAATTCAAGATGGAATTTGGCGCATTTACAGGCCCATATTTTAGGGGAGAAACACAAGATATGGATTTTTACGGGGCCTTTCACACAGACCCGAATCAAAAATGTTTTTCAGTTGAAATCCCCGCAGATTCACAGGGCCATTGAGGCCACTATTGAAATGATTTTCTTCACGGATCTTGGCATCCTCGGGTCGATGAAGAAATTGCATCTGTCTTTGTGACTCACCTCTTGCTGATTAGCGAAGACACGAAAGAAATAGTCCTCATCACCCGTCGTTTCATCCTTCCTCACCACTTGGTTGAGCTGGAAGAGGCGGTTTGGGGCTTCTTCATGCCTTCATGTTTCATGCTTGCTGGAGATAATGTGAGCTCAAGAGGGGTAGATAGGGAACTGGTCCAAGAACTAAAGAGGAGAAATAAGGTTGCATTCCATGTGAAATGCATCTCTAAAGTGACGGAGGGCGCTTCAATCTCACAGCTTGACCTGGAGAACTTGGACAGGCTCATAGGCCTAATTCCCCCGCCCATGGCATGCCTTTGAGAGCGTGGAACTGAAGCATACTCCCTGCTCCTCAAGATCGCCCAACAGTAAACCCCTATTCGTCGGAGCAGTTCTAGGCTTCATCAAGCGGCTCCCGTGGAGGAGGAAATCCTCAGTCCCAAACCTGAGATGGTAGATGCTCCTCTGTAACACCGATAAGACATGTTATTATAGATATTACATATAGTTTTTTTGGTTTTTGGCCCAGGGTGAGATTGATCCAATATGTGACTCTCAATCACATTGTTTCCTCTTCGTGCTCTGGTTTTTCTATTTAGGGTGGTACATACTCATGGCTATCTATTTTTCCACCGTATCATTATTTTTGATATTATATACTTTATGTAAAAGGGAGGGGACCCAAGAATCCCCGGTTCATAGCTTCGGTTAAAAGCGTTTACCTTATAAAAAAAAATTATTTATTTCTAGTTGCATCTCATCATAGGTTTAGGAAAAATATATTTTTCCCTCTTTGAAGTATTGGTATGTACGACGTTCATCACATTCTACGATTTTTATGATGTTTTCTAGCTTGAAATTTGAATCCATTTAAAGGATTCTCATATTTAAAGCAAGTAAAGATATGGTTTAGATAAATAATATAGTATTTCACCACTATTTCATAATCATAAAAGATCTCATATATCTATAATAAAGGTATATATCCAAGTGATCATAGGCAAATTATCCAAATAAGATACAAATAATCTACTCACGATAAATTAGTAGCACTTAGATCTAAGTTTAGCTATAAACCTTCTCGAAAAACACACTTTCGGATCTGTACTTTTCTACATATTTCCAACCCATCTAAAATATACATTTAGCCATATATTTTTCTTGAATTCCTTAATGATCATATTTTTATGTTTTGTGTAGCATCTAAGCACTATGTTTCACCTTTTATAATCCTGTATTGGTGATCTTGTTCATTTGTCATGACCTAATCACTATTTATAAAATTATCTAAGGATAGAAAAATCTAATCTTTAAATTTTACATAAATCATGGTACATTACTTAATATCCACATTAACAATTTTGTTCTTAATTTTAATTTTTATTCTTATGGTAATATTTTATTTTAAAACTCATTCGTGGCTAATTTTCTATATATCTTCCTATATTTTACTCAATTACATCTAATTGGGAGAGTTATCGTCATTTTTTCTCAATTAACAACATGTGATCACAAAATATCAATAAATAATTCTTTTATATGCCTATTTTTCCTAAATCTAATTTCTTGTACCTTATTGTTCCTAAATTGGATCTTATTTGTCACAATTTCTCAAAACAATATAGTCAATCATGAAAAATATCAACAAGACGCTCATTTACTCCCGATTCACCAAAACCTAGATTTTTCTTGATATAGGTGAATGGTGGTTTTTCTTGGGATCTACCCATGAATAAAATAAGCCCTATAAGCCAAGACAAAACCTTAAACACAAAAACCAAAAAAATAGGAAATGTTGTGTAGCATTGTAAAGAAACAACTAAGTAGAGGAAATGGTTTTTATATGATTTTTCCAACTTTGTATAATTTTCCAACCATCTTAAATGTCCTCAATAGGGATAATCACTTCAAAGCTTCAATCGGATGATATGTACTATCTTTTAAAGGAAAGCGATGAGGCAAATTTTCCTTAGCGCTTCTCTGGAATATGGCTAAACAATTTTGTTCATCTAATTTTTAAAAATTAATTTTTCCATTTTTCCTTCAACTCAAATTTCTTTAAGAGGGCTTTAAGGAACTAATTCTTCAAAATCCTCTAAACCTATATTAGGATCTAAATCTCCGTAGCATTAAGAGAAAAGTGGTGCGGAAGTGAATGTTTCAGTGAAGTGGCTCTTTCATTCTTATGTTTAGCCATCACGGAGTCATCAACAATATGCCCCAAAGTGAGGCATATTCTTCTTGTGAAATGCAATCCTTCATAATCAAGAGGTTGGGTCCAAGATATTTTTTGAACTTTTAATTCAATACTAGGAGGTACATTTTTGAGGTATAAAGATCAATTAAAATTTGTGAATGGGTTATATGAGTAAAATTAGTGGTTTTGGATTCTATGCTCAAAATATTTCCCAACATGTTTCAAATGAAAAGAAGACAAGAATTATCCCAAAATTGTAGCGGTAAGTGTCGCAATATAATCCAGACCGGTTTGTAGGAAAAGGTTTCAATGGTTACATTAAAAGAGGGGAACCATGGTTTCATAGCAAGATAGTGAGATTGACATGCCGAAAGATCTTCATATATGGTATATTTATTAGCTATTGAAGTTAAAAAAATCCCCTTACACAAGGATACATGTCTAACTTTGCCTTCAAGAAGAGGAATCCAATGATTTGAAATCCATTTATGGAGGACTTAAAGGATGGTCAAAAGACATTGAATATGTAAATCGGGGTGTGCTCTTGATAGAGGTTATCATAATTAAGTACATCTTCCCCAAAATTAACACTCGGGATATTTACAATAGGAACCATGGTTGTGTGTCTTCTAATCCTCCCTTGCGGTGATTGATGTGTAATGTTCCACCCTCAATTATGGACTTGAGCTACCTTTGTTAGGGAATTTTTCAGGTTTTTAGCATATGGGGAAACATTTTTAGCAGAAGATGGAGAATGACACATCCTAAATACCATTTTAGACTAGTCACCTCCTTGCATTGTAAAATAAGAACATAATTTTAAATCTTGAGGACATAACCACGAAGAAAACCAAGTTAACGTTATAGATTTGAGCCACATTTTTCATGGCATCTGTCGGGTTGGTATCATATGGGGAAATGTTTGAGTACAAGGTTGAGAGAGACACATCCTAAATGCCATTTCAAACTACCCACCCCCTTGCATAATAAAATAAGAACATAATTTGAGATCCCAAGGCCCTAAGCTTGAAGAAACCCAAGTTATGATTGTGTAACGGGTGCATGATTGAGCTCGGCATGAGGTAGGGTTCTACATTGTCATAATTAATAAATAGAACATTATGAGAATGGTTTTAAACAAAGATATTGTTATTAGTTGTTCTAAAGCACTCAATTTTGGGACTAATCTACCTGCTTTCGTGGAAGAGAAATATGTAACTCTAATATCTATTATTCTCTCCTTTTATAAATTGATTGGTCTAGATCTTTGTCTTCACTGAGACATTTTAAATTGCCCTAAGAGGATCTTCTTCCTACTTTCATTTCGTTTTTGTGAACTAAAGAAGAAGACTAATATTGGGGATTGGGGAGGCAGCGTAATTGCAGGAATGAATAATGACTTGGGTGTTTATTTGGTTAAAATCCCTTACAAGCATAGTATAAACATTCTAAAAGAAAAGGTATTTGAGGAGATTTGAATTAAGATTTAGTCGGGGGTTACTTTGTGGATACTTGATCATTGTGAATGGTCAACCATTTGAGTGCTTTAAATTTCTGAGCATGCATGGTTATTAACCCCCTCTCCTATTGTTATATTTCATTTCATATGCATGTAAGTGAGTTAGCTTCTTCCTTTATCGGTTATCCCCTACTTTTGGAATTAGTTGTTAGGGGTTTGTTGCCTGATTTTGCATCCCTTACAAAAATCGAGAAAATTGCACAAGTTATAGACTTTACAAGATTTAAAACTAAATTATCTTAGGGATATTCCATTTTCGTTATTTGGATGTAGAGGGTATCCACGTGTCCCTTCAAATTTTTTGAAGAAAGCATGAAGAATTAGAAGCCTTCAAGCGGCAAGAATTGGAAACGTGGTTGAAGCGTGAAAGTAATCCCAAGTGGGCTGAAAAGTCAAAATGAAGGAGAAGAGTGCCTGAGACATCCACGTGTATCCCATCCATAGCTTCAAAAAATAATGAAGTTCCATGGAGCGAAGAAAGGGCTCCATGATTGGATTTTCAAATCCACATTACTATAGATAATTTTACATGATGAGGCAGCGGTACAAGGTGGGCCGTGGGTAATAGGAAGCAAGTGATGTCATTTGAGAAAACTATGGAAGGTTTTAAAAATCCACTTAACACTCAATGGATATGCTACGTAACAAGCCAAAATGGTGACTCTCTCTTGTGGAAGCTAGAAATAAATTGAATCTTTGATTTATCTATAAAATATTTGCAAATTAAATCAGTTTTGTTGTCCTTTATACAATCAAATCTGATTCCATGAGTCAAATCGAGGAAAAGGAAAAATGTTTAAGAAAACTTCTCGGCACGCAAAAAATGCACTTCCAGTGGCATGACCACCAACATTAAATGTAGTATGGTATTTGAATAGAAAGTTGTGTAATAGTCGATAAAGCGAGTGTGGCACCCTATCTCCGAGAAGAAATTAATGAAGGTGATGTGATGGTGGTTGAAGAATTTGAGTTCCCTCTAATTTCTCCTCTTTCTCCCTTCTATAATTTTCTATATATTGTAGAGCAATGCTCATTCTTAACATTGGATACTTTTATAACTTGGGCATCTTTTAATGTAAGGATTTTTCTTGTATTATGTGTAATTCCTAAGGGTTGCACGCCTTGGATTTGTTAGGATAATTAATTGTGCATTGTATAATTAATTATTTAACTATTATTATTAATTAATTATTGTTTTTATATGGTTTTATTAAACCATATTTGTCTTATCCTATTCACGGATATAATTGTTATGTTGTTATAACAATTATATCATTATTCATTTGTGCTTCTAAATGCGATATTTTGGAAGCTTATGTATTTAGGGATATTGTTGTACCTATGCAACCTTTTATTTTTACGCACATGGTTGTTCAATTCCTATAATAATTGCAACCTCTGTATTGTAATTTGGTTGATTCAGATTAATATAATTTACATGTTTTGTCCTATTTTCAGGATTTTGATTCGGTAAATACTCGCATCTTCCTCTCACGTTTTTAATAGTTTGTCCATAATCTTAGGTAGTAAAATGAAATCTCGTGGCTTGTTCATTCCAACTTTTTTTTGTTGTATTCCTTTCCTTTCTTGCATTGCGGAGGATGTTGTATGTCTCTTTTGAATCTTTGTCTATTATGTATCATGAAATTGGATTAAGGAATGATTTTGCATGTGTCTCATATTGAGTCCTCTTAATCATCACTACTTTTCCTTCCCCTTTTATGAACGTATTAATCCCCTTATTTTTGGTGCTATCACCTCCATATATTAGGCTTATGTTCTATGCAGCTCCTTCTCACCATGGTCCCTTAGAAATTTAGATTAGAGCTAGATACTTACATTTCAATTCCTAGAAGTAGTTTAGCTTTAGGAGTAACTAGAGGAAGTCAACCTTCTCAAAGGTATGTCTCATTTTTATTCCCACAACTTGGAAACAGTCCCATGTTGTCTCAAATCCCAAATTTTCTTTTATTCACACATGGGTGCACATTTGAGATCTAACAATTTTGGAACACCCGATGGGACATTTGAAATAAATACTTGCAGTTTTATCAAGTTTTGGTATGTATCTTGATGAAATTCCATACCCTTAGAGGCTCTGTAGTAACACATCGGCGACTTCATTTAGAACATCAACTAAATTTAGCAGACCTTTGGTGATCAAGCATGTTCCTAATTCATGATAAGGATATAAATAAGGTCTAGAAAAAGGCAAGAAGGTGTATTTAAATATTTGCGAGTTATCTCTAGAAACATAGAGACGAGGAAGATAAATTCAAAGATATCCATCTCCTCCAAAACAAACTCTTTTAAAACCTCCTCCTGGTAAACCCTTCTTGCAGATTCACTAGGGTTCTCATACCCCTCAAAATGGCTCATCAACCACCACCATCTATGGGAGGTGTAACTTTACCAATATCTTATGCATTTGCCATTAGGGCTGAAAATTGTTTAATTTGGGATGGAAAGATATCTCCTAGCCCTCATATTCCATTATCCTGAATTTCCATAAGGTACATGCTGACCTTGCATTGCTCCTATTCCTCAACCAATTTTTCATCCTATAGCTTCCACATCACAAACCCCTGCACAAAAAAAAGGAAGATGAGGAGATGAATTATCTAATTATAAGATTGAAAAACAAAGCTATATCCCTAGAAAAACAACATGCCCGAGTCATATAGAAATTATCAAAATCAAGGAAATCTTAAAATCGGGGATATCATCCATATAGAATCCAATAACCTAATCAAATATATGCACATAGCCAATAAAGTAACAAATAGTAAAATCAAAGTGCTTCTCTTCCATTAAAAACAATTCCTCCTACTCGGGAACTTCACGCCCCTAATTCAAGTCAAGCCTTAGTTCCAGTACATAACAATATGACACAAAAAATAGAGTGGTGTTTTCCATGTAATCTACCTCATAACCAACTTATTTGTGAAAGGAAATGCATCTCCAAGCCTACATGATTCAAGGTGCTTCCAGTAAGCAAGAACCACTTATTGAAGCACCAAATCATGGTGTAGAAGAAGTCTAGCAAGTTGCACTTGATGCTAACCTCATGTTTTTCAGAGCTAAGGATTTCTATGCACTCAATTAAATGTCTGGTGGCTCTGGTAGACCTCAGATGAGTGTTGTTGAAAACACACGGAACAAGAAAAGAATGTTGGAAACACAGGTGGTAACTCCCATGGATCACGAGTAGTGTTGCGAGACAAAGGAAAATACATTGGAGGAACAAAGAATAAGACACTTGGACTGAAGCAAAAACAAGAATTTGTGAGTAACCATGGAGGGAAGTAGGAAACATGATCAAGCAATCCGCGGTGCTTGATCAGGTTTTCTGCGGAAAGTAAGGTTGTTGTTTCAACAATGTCACGTGATCAAATAATGTCCACACAAAAGAAGGAAGCTATCATTTTATGGAAGAAAAATGCCTCAGTTCTACCATTCAATATCATGGAGAAAATGAAGAATAATAGTGTTAATGTTTCTATGGATATGTTGGCTATTCCATCATAGGGTGATCTCCTATGTGAAGCCTTGATAAACTACCTTCTACGGATCCAGTAATGAAAAAGACTCATGCCACGGTGCATGTCTGTCAAGAAAAGGGTGATCAAGTAAATAAAAATTTCAAAACCCCACCCTTTTACATATCTATAATTATGGGTAAACACCTCATTCATAATTGTATGATTAATTCAGGGGTTAGTACTTCTATCATGCTAAAGAAAATTGCTGACATCCTATGTATCAAGTACAATCCTGTGTCTAGGGGAGTTTTACAACTTGATGGGTCAATTGTGAATGTCCTAGGGGTAGTTAAAGATATTGAATTAAACCTCCATCCTTTCCCAAGTCTCACAATAATCCATGCTATATCATTCATATATTTTCCTCCCATGTTTGCAATTTTCCTATCTAAATATTTTATCGCTAAGGTAGGTGGCTACCTATATTGAGATTACATTCACATGATTTTAAGGACTAGATACGACACAAGATTGAGAATCCAATATGAGCCTATCTTTTCCTATCACATAGATTGATATAAACCATCCCCTATCCAATCAAACAGTTTAACACAAGAACAATAGGATAAATTTCAAGTCAAAAAGAACAACATGCTCCTCCTCTTATGCTTGATTTATTTGTTTGATGAATGTGATGAGAGAGAGATAATAAATTTGATCCATATTATGAGAAGATTAAGAATTATGAAAATTTTATTGGTATGTATTTTTTCATGCAAGAGGAATTTGTTATGCTGCGGTACTCAAAGAAGATAAGGAGTCATTTTATTGTTTCTAGCGGATGTATTTTGATAGTTCTAGAAGCAAAAATGGAGGTGGGGAGGGTATTCTTCTTATTTATCCAAAGGAAGGGAATTTTTCTTCACCCACAAAGTAAAATTTTAGTATTCTAATAATGTCGCGAGAATATGAGGCATTAGTGCATGGCTTGTTGATTGCGGAAAAGAGGAAGATTGAGAAGTTGCAAATCTTTGGGGATAATGAGCTAGTCATTAACCAAGTCCATAGAAGATGTTCTAAAAATAAAAACCTATTGAAGGCCTACATAAATAGATTTATGGAGTTCTAGAGATTTTTATGCACTCAATCTATAGGTTGTGTCACGAAATTTGACCAAGGATGTAGATTAAATGGCGGCTCTAGGTTATCAATTTTCACTGCAAAAGACTTGGTTAAAGGTAATATGTAACATATAAAGATGGTTGTTAGGCCATCCATACCTGATAATGTAACCAACTAGAAAGTATTTAATAGTGAAGAAAAAATTAACCAATTCATAGAAAATGAAGCTAAATTTTCTTCAAAAATGTAGTCTGATTTGCAAAACTTATATGGTGATCAGATTATTCAGCTCAAAAAAAATAAATTTCCAAAAGCATTGGTTACTCTGGAACATATTTTTAGTCCATATGATGAGTTTAAAAGGTACAGAAAAGAGCATAGTGTTAAAATAAGAAGACTGTCATCCGGTTGCAATTATCCCAGAAGGCTATTGTGATGAGCATGATAACTAATTTTTTTTTGCTTGTGTCAAAATTTTAGTGATCTTCTCTCATGGGGATATGAAGAGTTAAAAAGAATTCAATCAACCATAGCATAACATTATATTGATCTTGATCCCAATATTAAACCATTCAAGAAGAAGAAAAGGCTAGTAAACCACAAAATAGAGCCCCTCATGAGAACAAAAATGTCTAAAATCATTGAGACCAAGATAATTTTTCCTATTAAATACTCCACTTGCGTAGCAAAATTGGTTCCATTTAACAAGAATAATGGTGAAATCAAGCTCTGCGTAGATTTTAGGGATCTAAACAAGGAATCTCTCAAGGATACTATCCTTTGCCTTGATGGAACCAATTCTACAAGCGGTGCATTTGGATCGAAAGATTTTCAATGCTTGATGGCTATTCCTATTTCAACTAGATAAAGGTGAAAGAATAAGATCAATACAATACTACGTTCACCACCAAATGGGAATATATGAATATCAAAAAAATTCCTTTTGGTTTATCAAATGCGAGTTCCACCTTACAAAGGGAAATGGATATTTCCTTCAAATGATATATTAATCAATTTATCCTTGTGTATCTTGACGAAATCACTATTTTCTCAAAGCATAACAAAGATTATATTAGTCTATTTTGAATTATTCCTAACATGGATATATTATTTAGTTTTAATATTATAAGTGATTTCATTGTGTAAATCACGTAACATGAAATAATACTGAGTATATTCGTTGTTAGAACAATCAAATCCTAAATTAGTGTTAAGGTTGTTTGTTACTTTTTAACAAATAACCTATTGTTAGAAGTTTCGTTAGAAGCATTTATTATATTGTAATGTGTTTATTAATATAGTTATGTTATTGTGATCAACCAATTTTGTGCTTTGCACATTTGAGCGTCGGCTCCACCATGAATCATGTATTAGTTCCTATCGGTGGTATCGAGATAAGGTTGTCATGGACCTATCTCAGTACTTTACATTGGTTTTTGTTTTACATAAAAGCAGTTATTGAGTGTTGTTGCGATTCGAGACCACGTGCAACAAATCTTGCTCATTCATTCACCCTTGTTTGCACATTGACAAGAACTTTTCGGTACATACCACATGAAAATTCATTCTCATACATAACTCACGTGCATTATTACTCTCTCCTTTCCACTTTGTTCATCTCTATCCATAGTTTTAAGTTCATTCTATCCACTTTTTTCATACCATTTTTTTAAAAAAAAATTGTGAAGGCATTTTTTATTTTGCAGGTTCAGTAAAATCATGATTTCTCTTTCAATTCTTAATAAAAATCAAAATTTCAAAGTGTTCTGGAAATCTTAATATAAGAGGAAGAAAACCCAAAAATTGTTTGTTGAAATTTTGCATATCCAAGGAGTTGTTCGTAGTGGAAAAGAGGCATTTAAGTGATGTTTTTAAGGGCGTGATGTCCATGCTATCTTCATCTGACGAACCTATAAATCTTCTATATTCTACATTGATATTTCCTTTGGAATTGACATTGATTTGGATTGGAATTTTCCGACCTTACAAGGATCATCTCTGACACAAAAATATGAAAAGGCTTAGTGATTTCACCTATAATCCACGGTTTGATACACCACGGCCTTTGCATTCTCCTCATGAGATCCAGTGACTTGTCATCCTTTGATCGCACTTCATCCACAACAAGTCCATTGGTATTCTCACTTGGCATTCAAATCTCATTTAGCGACCTTGATCCTCCATCGTCGCGGCTTCTCCAATTTATCTTTTGTGGAAAATAATGATATAGTTATCTAAGTTATTTTTAGGTTTCATTTTGTTCTTTTAGTTATGTGTTTTAGTTATAGTTTTTTTGTTTGAAAAGTTTCGTAGTATTTTTAGGCCGATAGGCCTATATAACTTCACTCAATCATTTTCGACACCTGTCTTGCAGCTCTTTTCCACATAGCGGTTGACACATGTTGTATTTGGTAATTAATAGCGAAATTTGGATAAATCATTAATAAAATCAAAAATAAAAAATAAAAATTCAATGGAGAGACAGTTAGAGAACTCCCGATAGTGGTAATTGAAAGCTAACTGAATTATTAATAAAAAAAAAAAAAAAAAATCGATTGAGAGACAGTTAGAGAACTCCGGGTAGATAAATACAAAATAAATAAAATGTTATTAATGTGAAAAACTGCTCAACCGTTTACTGTGCCATGCAATAACTATTTTCCAATAATTTATTAGGTTTCATTCGTGTATAGGAGCAGTTATAGAGTTGAAGCAATCATCAGTTAATTTGATGGTAGTCATCAGGTAATTGTGGCAACTTTGTCATTTTGTGGCAATTTTTAATTGTTAGTTATTTATTTCGTCTTTTATGTTACAATTTTTAGTATGCTTGAAATTAATACACAACCACTTGATTTATTAAATTTCTATTCAGATATTGTTTCCTCTGTCACATGTTTATGGTGGTGTGCAATATATTACAGTTTATTAAGCTTCTTTTAGTGTATAATCCCTACATATCGTAGGATACTTCTATTTTCTCACATAGTTACAGTCAGCTATTAAAATAATAGTTTACTTTCTGAGACATATCACCTGCCTGCAGTAGACTTTCAGAGACATATCACCTGTGGAGAGATGCAATCTTTACTTCCTGCAGATTCTTATAATAATTCATCCTTGCCGACACCCAAAAGTGTACTGTGGAAGCCTTTGTTTAAGGATTTCTATCTTTGCAATTGGAATTACAACTGGAGTTATTATTGTGTGTCATTGTCACTCAATACTGGCAATGGAACCACTACACCTACTTTTCCTGCACACTACTTAAAACATAGAAACTACGATAACGGGAAAACAAGTCAGGCCTTGTTTCTTTTCTATCATGGGATATGAGTATTTCATGGCAGTATAACTCTATTTACTAATTTTACACTAAAATTCCGTGTATTATTTATATATTTTTTAAAACTAAAATTTTATTCCTTTTCCATTACTTAATGTGATACAACAATTTCAGTTAAAAGGGCTTTTGTAAAATAATTGGTTTTTGCATTTTCAACATTTTTCATTTTGTTGAAAGAAATGATTTGTTTGGTTTTAATATTTATGATATTTTTCTATGTTACACTTATTTTTACCGTGCTTATTTTAAATCATTAAGGAAAAGGAACATTTTTGGAGTATTTAAAGTTCATGTTTAAATTATTGGTATAAATTTTGTAAAATTGTATAATTTATATTATTTTTGTAAAATTATATAACTGCATAATTTAAAATAGAAATCATTTTGATTTGGGAGTGGTCACTAGAAGGTCTTTTTAGAATAATTCAACATTTCTTTTTGTAAATAAAGTGCTTATCACGTCTATGCAATCTTGTCTATGGTTGGAATGCAGAAATATTCAACAGTTATCTGGAGTTAGCGGGCAGTTCATTGTTGGATATACACATGCGATCCAGGTATTTTCATCATTTATTCTTAGGGATTCAATAATTTGATTATGATATTTTTATATTATACATTGAATTTGGTATTCGTTTTATTGCTGTGAAGAAATATGAAAAAATTGTAATGAAATATTTAGTTGACATATACCAAAAATACCAAATAAAACTCTAAATTTATATCTATGAACATTTTTTAAATAAATATTGTTAAAACATTTATACTGATATTAAATAAATGTAAACCCATAATCAGACCTGGAATTTCATATTCTTTCTGTCTGTGAAATCAAAATTCGCTGACGGCTTAGCTCTTTCGTATACTGTAAATTGCAGTAATTTTCATTAATATATCTGTAATCTATTCGCATGCATAAAAAATAGGTAATAAGTTTTTATATAAAGAAATTTTAATAAAAATTAAAGTGTTGTGAATCTTCAATTGATATGGTAAGAATAGTAATAGCATCGTAAAAGTGTATATAAATATAACTTCAGTCAATCATTTTCGACACTGTCTTACAGTTCTTTTCCATAAAGCGATTGACAACTATTGTATTTGATAGTTTACAACTATCAATTATTTAATAATAATAATAATAATAATAATAATTAGAAAATAATTAAATAGTTCAAAGACCAAACGGGAGATAAATACTTTCATAAAATAATATACAGGAGAAAAACGGTTTAACCGTTTCTCTATTTATTTCGTGAGGAAAATAGATTTACCTACAACTGCAAATTTCCTCTCTCTCTCTCTGACACATCAAACCCTCCTCTCTTCCACTTTCTCACCCTAAAAATCTTCCAAATACCTTTGTGTGTATCATTCGTGGCCCTCGCTAAAGCATTCGGATTTTTGCCACCGGAAGCGTCGTTCAATGAGTAAAATATTATATGCTGATTGCTTTAATTTTCCTGCTTTTGTATTTTTACAATGTGTCGGGCTGCTAATTTGTTTATTCTTCGCAATTTCTAAGAACATAGGAAGAGCTGATGGTGGATCTTTTTACAGATGACGTGACGGCTCTTTCAGCTTCATTTCAGGCCTTGAATCTCAATAAAGACCATGTTCTTGAGCATCCACAACATCCTCCAAATAATACTACGCTCACCAGAAGTTCCTTCTCGTTGTGAGTAATATAGATTAATGTGCCTGCTTTAATATTTTGAACATAACTTTTTTCTTATTTATTTTTTCTCTTCAATTTCCAAGAAAGGTGGATAGAGAGAATCTTTATAATATATTTCAAAAATGATTTTCTCAATTTTGTAGGACAAAAAAATGTCTAGAACCCTCTTATTAATGTTCCCTTAATATATATATTGCATGGTTTCTCCTGTGCATATTGTTACTCCCGATATTCTCTCTCAAACTTTCATTTTTATATATTTATTTCATGTCATCCATATTGTTTCGCAGATTTTTGAAATAGTTATTTGGATTTTATTTTTAAGCTTCAAACACGTGAAAATGAAGTTCATAAGTGAAATTATAAAAATGTTAGTTATAATATTATAATAAATAATTGTTTAAAATTAGTTATGAATGTTTGGTAAGGATCGTTATTTTAGTGTAAATTATACTCATTTTTTTAAATCTTTAACGCAATTTCATTGGAAATATTTTATCCTTTTTTCATCAATCTTTGCGTTTGTCGAAAATATGTAACTTTGATGGAACTCACTGAAAAAAAGAAATATTTTGTAAATTTGTTGAAAATGAAGTTCATAAGTGAAATTATAACACATTTTAATTAAAATTTGAATAACAGGTTGTTAATATTTTAAAATAATAAAATAGTAAAATTTATAAGATATTAAAATAAAATAAATTAGATGACAAATGGAAACATAATAACATAATAGAATTAATAAGATAATTAAAATTAAATAAATATAACATATTATTGAAAATATCGTAAATAATATATAACATATTAAAAAACGGTTGAACCGTTTTGCAGCAGGATAAATTACGTTTTGTAGGGTTTAGTGACATATCTGACCATGGGAGGGGGCCAAATCCTATGCAGGTTTTGTCTTTTCTTAGTTAAATTCATCTGCACGTAGACTTAAGCTAGAAGATTACGAAGGAGAAAGACAACCACAGTGACAAGTCTCTCTATCATTTCCATGTTTGTGTTACCCATTTTTAATTGGTTGGAATACCTGATAATGATATTAACCACAATTTCTTGTTTAAAATGGAATAACCTATGTTTCCCGAAACAAATTCCAATAAAAAAACACAATACCTATCCAAAGGTGATAGTGGGTGATCTTTACATAAAACTTTTCAATAATTATAAATATTGAAGATCTGCAAGTTAAAATATGTTTTCATTAGCAGTCAATCAGCCCCAACGTAGTGGTGCTGAATTTGGGAATTTAGGTTTCCTTTCTATCTTCCATATATTACACAGAGATCTAGTTTATTGAAAACAAATGAATAAATCTGATATGAAGCTACTCCAAAATTAATTATGAACAAATGTTAAGAGATTTATAAGTTTTAAGAATTGTGGTTAACAAATATATAGATTTTAATATTAGTTGAAATTAAAATATGACTGTATGGTGTAGATATTGGTATCGAGTAAAAATTTAAAAGTTATGAAGATTATGAAATGGAGGGTTAAAAAAGAAGAACTATTAATGTTAAATTTTGGCAAATAACAAAAATGGCCCTTTTTTCCAATAATATATTATCGATTAATGGTGTTTGGAAATTATTTGTGATGTAGATTGTTATAAGATAAAAATAAAGGTTTTTATTATCTATAATTAGATTTTAGACATATTTGATGTATTATTTAATTTTAGATGGTGTGAACAATTCATAATGTTAATTTTAATATTTTTGAATTGTGGAAAATGATTTGGATCTCGCGATTATTTTTAGGTGTGTTTTATCTACAAGTTAAAATTTTATGATGTGGATAACTCATGTGGTTAATTGTAATTTTCAACAATAAATGATGAAAATATTAAATCACTTAAATTTTAAAATGTGTATTTTTCCACGTTGTACAACACTTATAAGATCAATTTTTAAATTGAAAAGATGCTATGAAGATTTCACAGAATCATTAAAATGTCAAATTTATGGTAGTGGTTTCATTTCATTGACAAATATATCACTTTTAATTTTATCTTTCAAATATATTATTTTTTGTTTATTTAATATAAGTAACACATTATTTAATAAGTTTGAAGATGGTGTAAATTGTTGTAATTTTATAAATGATATAATAATTTGAACATATGATGTATTTATTAATTATCATATGATAAAATGGTATTCATGTATTTTTTCATTAAAATTGGATTAAAAAAGCACTTAGTGGTCAATTTTTGACACTCTCCTTATAAATCTTTTTTTGGTTGTTATAGCTTTATGTTGGCGAGAATGAAGACGCGTAGTCAATCTAACGCCCCCATTCCTCTTGAGACTTATACATGGATGGTATGCATCAGAGACATTCAGTGCGAGGAAGAATTTTGTAGAAAACAATTTGTTGTTCATGTTCTTCATCATAGAAGACCGAATTTGAGTCACGACGAGATAAAGGAAGAGCTCTATAAAAGGTTTAAAGTTCGTGATATGAGGACTATTTTCCTTTCTTCATTTAGGACAAAGAAAACACATTCTAGAGGATTTGGCCTTATCTACGACACTATGGAGGATGCAATCAGATTTGAACCTAGAAGTAAACTGATGAAGAATGGAATTGAAGTCCCGAATCCGAGAGCTAAGAAGGATTGCCCAAATAGGGATAAAAAAATAAGGGGGGTTAAGAAATTTGGGGATTCAAAATGAATATATGGCAGTTGAACTTGTTTTGATGAAAACTTTAGTATTTTAATGTTTAAAATAGGCTTTGCGAGATGACATTATGTTGATTTTCTTATACGAACAATGCAAAATGATTTCAATATTGTTGACATAGTAAAATTTGAAACTATTAATGCTATGTTTAGATGTCCTTTCTTGTATCCAAAACACTTGAATGTTTTAATGCTAGTGGAGTTGAAAAATAATCATGTTCTGTTTAGATGTATTTTCTTTTTTAGTAGTTTGTATTCTTCTACAATCCTAGAAAACTTTATTATAAGTTTATCTATAGATAAGTCATGGTTCTTGTGGAAAACATTGTCGTGGAATTGATTTTTTGCAATCATGGATATTTTTATTCTCAGTTTAGCTATATTTGTAAATATTTAATTATATTTAAATGATAATATGATGAATAGTAAGTGTAATGATTATCTTATTTTGATTTCATACATTATATTATCATAATGAATACGCCATAGAAATTAGTTCAACAACTTAATCACTCATAGGATATTTTGAACCATAAACACCACCTTAAATAATAGTGGATATGTGTGAGAAATGATGAAACATGAAGCATATTATAAGCTAATTTCCCCAAATACTTGATAAAAACCTTAACCTATTGACGATGACAATGATGATTGACAATGATGAAAACAACGATGACGATGATGATGATAAGAATGAAACATTGATGACAATTGTGATGATGATAAGAATGAAAATGAAGATGACAGGGATGATGAGGAAAATGGTGACGATGATGACAATGATGATGATGATGACCATGAAAACCATTAATAATGATGAGGATAATGATGATAAAAATGATGATCATGATTATTGAGGATGATAATTAATGATGATGACAATGATGTTAATGATGATGAGGACAACACTATAGATGATGATGATGATGAAACATTAACACCAAACAAAACTCTAAAAGTGACGAATACATTGCCAAGGAGAAATGCACCACCATGAACACAACCATTGATAGTGTTGATGGTGGTGATGGTGGTTGAAGTGTTTTTTAGGATGTTGGTGATTATAATGATGAGGATAATGATGATAAAAATCATGATCATTTTTATTGGCGATGATTATTAACGATGATGACAATGATGTTAATGATGATGATGACGATAATAGAGATGGTAATGATTGCCATGATGGCGATGATGATGAGGATAATGACAACAAGGATGTTGATTATAATGATGACAAGGGTGGTAATTTATAAGATGAAGATGATGTTAACAATGATAAAAATGATACTAATAAAGATGATCATCATAAATAAGACTAAAAAGACCATGAAAATGTTGAGAATGACAATGAAGATAACATTGTGGTGTTGGTGGTGATAGTAATGATGATAAAAATTATGATCATGATTATCATAGATGTTAATTAATGATTACGACAATGATGTTAATGATGATGAAGCGAAAATGAAAGCGAAGTTCATAAGTGAAATTATAAGACATTTTAACTAAAATTTGAACACATTTTTAAAAAAAAGTAATAAATTGTAGGTGATTTTTACTAAAGTTTTTGAATTTAAACGTACTTTATTGAATAACAATTTGTGAGTACTTTAAATTAACAAAATAATAAAATAAAGTAATAAAATTAATAAGATATTAAATAAAATAATAGAATTAATAAAATAATAGAATTAAAAGATATTAAAATAAAATAAAATAGATGTCAAATGGCAACATAATAAAATAATAGAATTAATAAGATAATTAAAATAAATTTAAAATATTAAAATTAAAATTAAATAAATACGTGCATATTATTTAAAATCTAAGTAAATAATATATAACATATTAAAAAAAGGTTGAACCATTTTGCAAGAGTATCGGGATAACTCGGTTTTGAGTGCCGTTTTTGCAAAAGTTCTTGTTTTTTTTACGTGCTCTTTCCATTGAAATATTTATTTGAGAATCACACTATAATTATAAAGTGGCATATTGTAACACACACTCATTAAAAAGTGCCAAAATGCAGGGGGTTCTTGTTGCATTGCTTGGGGATCTTGTTGCATTGCTTGGTTCTTGCATTTATTTTGGTGATTTTTTTAGGATGGCATCTACTTTTGCATTAGATCATGTTGAGACATTAACAACACTTAAATACCACACATGGAAACCAAGAATGGAAACAATAATTAAGTGGAAGGGATTATGGGCTTTAATTTCTAAAGAAAAACCGAGTTTTCACTAGAGAATATGAGACATTTCGGTACCAGTACAAATTTGATGATTGTATGGGTTTGATAGGACCTTATGTAAGTGAGAGTATTTTATTTCATTTGGAAAAGTGTGACTCTCCTTTCAAAATATGGGAGAAATTGTAGGATTTATTTGGTAAGGTGGATCATATAAGAGCCATGCAACTTGAAATTGAGATCACCTCTCTTAATCTGAAGATTTTCCTACAATTATAGACTATCTTACCAACTTCAAGCATTTTTGACATAGTTGAAGGGGAGTGGAAGAGATAATAAAGATGAAGAGTGTGTTTACTTGATTCTATCCAAGTTGAGAGGACCATTCCAAATTTTTGCTTCTACCTTTTTCTCTAGCGTGGATCCCTTAGGTGACACCTTCAAAATGCCTAACTTAGAAACATTTTGTGAAAGAATTACTAGGAAGAATCCAAATTATCTCACCTTGAGTCTTCCACCTCTCAAAAGGAATTAGTTACATCTAATCCTAAGGGCAAGGGAAAACTAAAAAGTAAAACCAAATCCACACCTTCTCCATCTCAAAATGCTCCTAAACCCAAAGAAAACAACTCAAAACCCAAGGAGTCTTCTAAATCCAAGAATAAGTCTAGCCATTCATGCTCTTTTTGTGGGCATAGTAATCATGAAGAAAATAGGTGTTATAAGCAAATACAAGCCTTAGAGGATGCAGTCAAGAAACACAAAATTTCTATCTCCACTCCACCGCCTTCTAATCAGCATGGAAAAGAACTTAATGTTGTTAGAAGATCTCGAGTCACCACTTATAGACAATTGGATTATAGATTCTAGTTCTTCTCATCACAGGACTTCTTCCAAGGAGTCTTTTGTTTCTCTAGGTTTGAGTTGTACTTCCGAAATTGAGGTTGGAGATTCTTCATTTCTTTCTGTTGAGGAAAAGGTGATGTAAAACTTGATGGTGGTAATATCTAAGATGCACTATATTTTCCTAACATCACTAGAAATTTTTTTCGTATATCAAATTTGTCATTCATTAAGTCAAGGAAAAAGTGACTTTTACACCACATGGGGTAGAAGTAAGAACTTTGTTAGAGCCTTATTCACTTGTTGCTCAGGGTATTTTTGATCATAGTTCAAGACTATATCACTTTGAGGGTTTTGATGACACTTCTTCTATAGGGACATGATTGGTTTCTCATTCAAATTCGGAGAGTAAGCTTTGGCATGAAATATTTGGACATCTCAATTACAGATATTTGAAGGAGTTGAGCACTCATGGTATGGTAGATGGTCTTCCTAGAGTTTCTTTTCTTGAGGGAGTTTTTCATGGTTGTGCATTAGGGAAACAACACCAAGATCCTTTTCCTAAGAATTTTTCTAAGAGAGCTTCTTCACCACTTGAACTTGTGTATAGTGACTTGATGGTTTTTCCTACCCCATCTTTCAATGGAGCTAAGTATGCACTTACATTTATTGATAATTTCTTGAGGTGTACTTGGGTTTATTTTCTCAAGTAAAAAAGTGATGTTTTTTCACACTTCAAAGTCTTTAAGGCTTTGGTCGAGAAACAATTTTCTAGTAGCATAAAGAACCTTGACACTAATAATGGGGGACGTACTTCATAAATGAGTCTTTTGAATTTTTGGAAACTCAAGGCATTATTCACGGCATTCTATTCTTCATACTCCACAATGAGAATGGATTAGCGAGAAAGGAAGAATAGAACTTTGAAGGAAATGGCTAACTTGTATGATGCATTCTAGAGATATAAATCCTATCTATTGAGAAAAAGTAGTTAATTGTGCTAACTATATTTAGAATTACATACCACACAGAGCACTTAAGAATTTGACTCTAGAGGAAGCTTGGTCAACACTAGGTCAGATGTCTCATTTTTGAGTCCTTGGGAGCCATGCTTGGCCCTTTGTGCCAAAGAAGAAAAGGAAAGCTTTGGATAAGAAGAGTAAACCCTGATCTTTGTAGGGTATTGTGAGGACATGAGAGCTTATCGTCTTTTAGATCTGATACACATGATGTTCTTTTCGAACACATGTTCAGTTTGATGAGCGTTTCACTCCTCATGATTCTTCATCTTCTTCCATTCCTTCTTCTTCTTCATCTCATCTTGAGGATATTTTCTTTGAGGAGATTGATGAGGAGGTTATCAATGTCATTGAGGATCTATTCCCACCGATGTTGTCATTATGCCTAAGTGGGCTCATACTACGAGTTTCTTAGGTAGCACCTTTCATAGAGGATATTCTACCCACTAGGCATCATCATGCACATTCTATAGGTTCGGAACTTTGTGTCAAAGTAGTTTCGAGGATCCATAGTATTTTTCAAATGCTCATGGGATACCAGGAGTGGGATGGTGCGATGGCATTTGAGTATTCTTCTTTGATGAAGAATCATATATGGGATTTGGTATATCTTCCTAAAGGAAGAAATATGGTTAGGTGTAAGTGGGTATCTTGAACCAAAATGCCATTTGATGGGTTAATTGACAAGTATAAGGCTCATCTTGTTGTAAAGGGTTTTTCACAAGTCAAAGGTATTGATTACTCTGAGACTTTTGCACCCATTGCCAAGATGGATTTTTACGCCTTGTACTTGCTCTTGCTGCATCATAGGGGTGGCCCATATACCAGATGGACATGAAGAGTGCCTTCTTACATGGAGATCTACAAGAGGAAATATATATGGAGTAGCCAATTTGGATTTGTTTAGGATTCTTCTCTTGTTTGTAGGCTCCGAAGGTCTCTCTACGGTCTCAAACAAGCCCCTCGGGCTTGGTATGAGAAGATGGATTCTTTTCTTCTATCTACTAGTTTTGTTCGTTGCCATTCCAATCATATAGTGTATCTCCAGCATGTTGGTGAGGATATTGTGATACTTGTCTTATATGTTGATGATTTGTTACTTACTAGTAGCTCTTCTTCCCACATTCAGAGTATTCAGAGGGCTCTTTCTACATAGTTTGACATGATAGATCTTGGGCTATTGCATTATTTCCTTGGTTTGTAGATTTCTTAGACAGATTCAAGGATTCATTTGAGTCAACAAAAGTACACCCATGATCTTCTTAGGCACTTTGATATGGCTGATTGTAAGCCAAGTCCATCTCCTTTTCATGCTGGAGTTACTCTAACATCCACATGTACCACTCCATTTTGTAATCCTACATTGTATAGGCAATTGGTTGGGAGTCGATGTACTTGAACCATAATCACCCGATATTTCATTTGTAGTAGGGATTGTATCTCGGTTTTCACATTCTCCTCATAGTAGTCATTGGCAGGCTGGTAAAAGGATTTTACGCTATTATTTGCATGGCACTTCCCACTTTGGCCTACACTACATTAGGGGCTCTACTCAATTGGTTGGGTATACAGATTCATATTAGGTGGGTTCTATTAATGACAGGCATTTCACTTTTGGCTATCTTTTCTATCTTGGTTCTTCTCTAGTTGCTTGGGTGTGTAAAAAGAAACAGGCTATTGCACTTTCATATTCAGAGGCAAAGTACGGGAAGTAGTTATAAGTCGAGAGTCAGTAGATTCTTTGGCTTCGTCGATTATTGACTGAGTTTGGATTCCCATAGGATTCACTGACTGTACTTTGGTGTGACAACCAAAGTGTAATTCACATTTCTCACAACCCAGTTGAGCACCAACAGACCAAGCATATTGAGATACACATCCACTTCATTCGTTAGCACATTCAGGATGGAGTTCTTTTCTTGGAGTACCTTGACTCAGCAACAGAGTTGCAGACATCTTTACGAATCCTTTTGCATCACCTTGCTACCTTGAGTTGCGTGGAATGCTTGGGGTTTCAGAAGTTGTTCTTGGGGGTTTTTGTGAGAACATCTTCCTTCTTCTTCTTCTTTCTCTTTCCTTATACTAGGATTCTTTTGTTCTTTTGGTTCGATATTTCTTCATGGATATATTGTACATGAGTACCTCATCGAGAGCCTAGTTATCGAGACTCATACGTGGACATGCCACTTCTTTATTTTGGCCCCTAGCTTCACTTGAGGGGGTGTTAGAGTAGGTATTTACCTTGTTTGTATTTATCCTCACCCACTTATGTGTGTGGATATTTCTTTTTATTTATCTAGATATTAGGAGATATTATCTAGTTTTTAGGTATAGTTCTTTCCTTGATCTATGGTATTGACTAGTTCTTTCCTAGATCTATGGTATTGACTAGATCCTTGATGTCTAGTTCTCTCATTAATCTATGGATTTGACTAGTTCTTTGATGACTATTTCTTTCCCTAATTTATGGCTTGATCTACGACCTTGGTGGTTCTTAGATTTTTATTCCTTGCCTTTATAAGCAAGGCCCATTCTCATTGGATTTCATGGAGTTCAATAATAATATATGATATTGTTGCTCATTTGCTTACAAAGGTTTATGTAAAGTTATTCTGGTGAATTACTTTCATCTTATTGATTGTGATGCTTGATTAGCATTTATGTTCTTGGCTTGGCATGATCTGGTTATCGTTCCTTTTAGTGGTTTTATTTCATGGACAAATATATCACTTTTAAATTTATCTTTCAAATATATATATATTTTATTTAATATAGGTAACACAGTATTTAATAAGTTTTTAGATGGTGTAAATTGTTGTAATTTTATAAATGATACAATAATTTGAACATATGATGTATTTATTAATTATCATATGATAAAATGGTATTCATGTATTTTTTTCATTAAAATTGGATAAAAATTGACTTAGTGGTCAATTTTTTGACACCCTCCTTATAAATAATTTTTGCATTGTCATGGCTTTTGTTGGCGAGAATGAAGACACGGAGTCAATATAACGTCCTAATTCCTCTTAAGACTCCTACATGGATGGTATCCATTAGAGACATTTAGTGTGAGGAAGAATTTTGTAGAAAATATATATTTTTATGTTCTTCATCATAGAAGACCAAATTTGAGTCGCGACGAGATAAATGAAGATCTCTATAAAAGGTTTAAAGTTCGTGATAAGAGGACTATTTTCCTTTCTTCTTTTAGGACAAAGAAAACACGTTTAGGGGATTTGGCGTTCTCCATGACACCTTTGGGAGGATGCAATCAAATTTTAACCCATAAGTAAGCGATGAAGAATGTAATTGAAGTCGAATCGAGAGCTAAAAAGGATTTCTCGAATAGGGCTAAAAAAGTAAGGGGGTTAAGAAATTTGGGGATTCAAAATGAATATATGGTAGTTGAACTTGTTTTGATGAAAACTTTAGTATTTTAATTTTTAAAACAGGTTTTGTGGATGACATTATATTTATTTTCTTATATGAACAAAGAAAATGATTTCAATATTGTTGACACGAGTCAAATTTGAAACTATTAGTGTTATGTTTAGATGCCCTTTCTTGTATCAAAAAAATTGAAACTTTTAATGCTAGTGGAGTTGAAAAATAGTCATGTTGTGTTTAGATGTCTTTTCTTTTATAGTAGTTTTTATTCTTCTACAATCCTATAAAACTTTATTAGAAGTTTATCTATAGATAAGTCTTGGTGTTCGTGGAAAACATTGTTGTGGAATTGATTTTTGCAATCATGTATATTTTTATTCTCGGTTTAGCTATATTTTTAAATATTTAATTATATTTAAATGATAATATGATGAATAGTAAGTGTAATGATTATCTCATTTTGATTTCATATATTATATTATCATAATGAATATGCCATATAATTTAGCTCAACAACTTAATCACTCATAGGATATTTTGAACCATAAACACCACCTTAAATAATAGTGGATCTTGTGTGAGAAGGATGAAAGATAAAGCATATTATAAGCTAATTTCCCTGAATACTTGATAAAAAACTTTAACCTATTGATGATGACGATGACGATTGATAATGATGAAAACAATGATGATGATGATGATGATGATGATAAGAATGAAACATTTATGAAAATTGTGATGATGATAACAATGAAAATGGTGACGATGATAACAATGATGATGATGACGACCATGAAAACCATTAATAATGATGAGGATAATGATGATGATAATGATGATCATGAATATTGAAGATGATAAATAATGATGATTACAATGATGTTAATGATGAAGAGGAAAACACTAGAGATGATGATGAGTATGAAACATTAACACCGAACACAACTCTAAAAGTGATGATACGTTTCTAAGGAGAAATACACCACCATGAACATAACCATTGATAGTGTTTATGGTGGTGGTGGTGGGTGAGGTGTTTGTTTTGAGGATGCTGGTGATTATAAAGATGAGGATAATGATGATCATTTTTAATGGCGATGATTATTAACGATGATGACAATGATGTTAATGATGATGATGACGATAATAGAGATGGTGATGTTTGACATGATGGAGATGATGATGAGGATGATGAAAACAAGGATGCCGATTATGATGATGACGAGGGTGGTAATTTATAAGATGAGGATGATGATGAAAATGATAAAAATGATCTTGTCTGAGGCACGATGATCATAACTAAGACTAAAAAAACCATGAAAATGATGAGAATGACAATGAAGATAACATTTTGGTGTTGAGTGGTAATGCTTGTGGTGAGGGTGGTGATAATAATGATGATAAAAATGATGATCATGATTATCAAGCGGCGTTAATTAATGATTACAACAATGATGTTAATTATGATGAAGACAAAAATGAAAATGAAGTTCATAAGTGAAATTATAACATGTTTTAATTAAAATTTGAACACATTTCTATTGAAAATAAGTAATAAATTGTAGGTGTTTTTATTAAAGTTTTGACCTTAAACATAGTTTATTCAATAACAAGTTTTGAGTACTTTAAAATAAGAAAATAATAGAATAACATAATAAAATAATAGAATTAATAAGATATTAAAATAAAATAAATTAGATGACAAATGGCAAATTATTAAAATAATAGAATTAATAAGACAATTAAAATAAATTTTAAAATATTAAAATAAAAATTAAATAATTACAACATATTATTGAAAATCATGTAAATAATATATAACATATTAAATAAAATGGTTGAACCATTTTACGGAAGGATAAATTAAGTTTTACAAGGTTTAGTGACATATCGATTTGATTTCATTGCAGGGCTGAATCCTATGCGGAGTTTTGTCTTTACTTAGTTAAATTCATCTTCACGTAAACTTAAGCTAGAAGATTACGAAGGAGAAAGAAAACCATAGTGCAAAGTCTCTCTATAATTTCCATGTTTGTATTACCCATTTTTTTATTGGTTGGAATCCGGCATGATAGTCATATTAAACACAATTTCTTGTTTAAAATGGAATTTCCTATGTTTCAAAAATGATTCCTATATAAAAACACAATACCTATCCAAAAGGTGAGAGTGGGTGATATTTACATAAAACTTTTAATAATTTTAAATATTGAAGATTTGCAAGCTAAAATATGTTTGCATTAGCGGCCAATCAGCCCCAACGTAGTGGCACTAAATTTGGGAATTTAGGTGTCCTTTCTATCTTCCATACTACAGAGAGATCGAGTTTGTTGAAAATAAATGAATAAATCTGATATGAGGCTACTCCCAAATTAATTACAAACACATGTGAAGAGATTTATAAGTTTTAAGAATTGTGGTTAACAAATATATAGATTTTAATATTAGTTGAAATTAAAAATATGATTGGACGGTGTAGATATTGGTATTGAGTAAAAAGTTGAAAGTTATGAAGATTATGAAATGGGTGGTTTAAAAAAGAAAGAACTATTAATGTTAAACTTTGGGAAATAAAAAAAATATTTATTTGCAATAATATATTATCGATTAATGGTGTTTGGAAATTATTTGTGATGTAGATTGTTATAAGATAAAAATAAAGGTGTCTATTATCTATAATTATATTTTAGACATGTTTTATGTATTACTTAATTTTAGATGGTGTGAATAATTCGTAACATTAATTTTAATATTTATCAATCGTGGAAAATGATTTGGATCTCGCGATTATTTTTTAGGTGTTTTTATCTACAAATTAAAATTTTATGATGTGGATAATTCATGTGGTTAATTGTAATTTACAACAATAAATGATGATAATATTAAATCACTTAAATTTTAAAATGTGTTTTTTTCCACATTGTACAACACATATAAGATAATTTTTTAAATTTAAAAGATGTTATGAATATTTCACAGAATCATTAAAAGGTCACATTTATGGTAGTGGTTTTATTTCATGGACAAATATATCACTTTTTAGTTTATCTTTCAAATATATATTTTTGTTTATTTAATATAAGTAACAAACTATTTAATAAGTTTGAAGATGGTGTAAATCGTTGTAATTTTATAAATGATACAATAATTTGAACATCTGATGTATTTATTAATTATCGTATGATAAAATGGTAGCCGTGTATTTTTTTCATTAAAATTGGATAAAAATGCACTTTATATTATTTTTTTGCAAGTGGTCAATTTGTTGACACTCTCCTTATAAATCAATTTTTGGGTTGTTGCAGTTTTGTGTTGGCAAAATGAAGACACGGAGTCAATCTAACGTCCCCATTCCTCTTGAGACTCCTACATGGATGGTATGCATTAGAGACATTCAGTGCGAGGAAGAATTTTGTAGAAAACAATTTGTTGTTCATGTTCTTCATCATAGAAGACCGAATTTGAGTCGCGATGAGATAAAGGAAGAGCTCTATAAAAGGTTTAAAGTTTGTGATATGAGGACTATTTTCCTTTCTTCGTTTAGGACAAAGAAAACACGTTCTAGAGGATTTGGCCTTATCTATGACACTGTGGAGGATGCAATTAGATTTGAACCCGGAAGTAAACTGATGAAGAATGAAATTGAAGTCTCGAATCCGAGAGCTAAGAAAGATTGCCTGAATAGGGCTAAAAAAATAAGGGGGGTTAAGAAATTTGGGGATTCAAAATGAATATATGGCAAGTTGAACTTGTTTTGATGAAAACTTTAGTATTTTAATTTTTAAAATAGGTTTTGCGGGATGACATTATGTTTATTTTCTTATATGAACAATGAAAAATGATTTCAATATTGTTGACATAATAAAATTTGAAACTATTAATGGTCTGTTTAGATGTCCTTTCTTGTATCCAGAACACTTGAAAGTTTTAATACTTCTTAGTGGAGTTGAAAAATAGTCATGTTTTGTTTATATGTCTTTTCTTTTTTAGTAGTTTGTATTCTTCTACAATCCTAGAAAACTTTATTCTAAGTTTATCTATAGCTAAGGCTTGGTGCTCATGGAAAACATTGTTGTGGACTTGATTTTTTGCAATCATGGATATTTTTATTGTCAGTTTAGCTATATTTGTAAATATTTAATTATATTTAAATGATAATATGATGAATAGTAAGTGTAATGATTATCTTGTTTTGATTTCATACATTATATTATCATGATGAATACGCCATAGAAAGTAGTTCAACAACTTAATAAGTCATGGGAGATTTTGAACCATAAACACCACCTTAAATAATAGTGGATCGGTGTGAGTAACGATGAAAGATAAAGCATATTATAAGCTAATTTCCCGAATATTTGATAAAAACCTTAACCTATTAATGATGCGATGACGATTGAAATTTATGAAAACAATGATGATGATGATGATGATGATAAGAATGAAACATTGATGACAATTGTGACGATGATAACAATGAAAATGAAGATGACAGGGATGATGAGGAAAAAGATGATGACAATGATGATGATAATGACCATGGGAAAACCATTAGTAATGATGAGGATAATGATGATAAAAATGATGATCATGATTATTGAGGATGATAATTAAATGATGATGAAAATGACGAGGAAAACACTATAGATGATGATGATGATGATGAAACATTAACACCGAACACAACTCTAAAAGTGATGAAGACATTGCTAAGGAGAAATGCACCACCATGAACACAACCATTGATAGTGTTGATGGTGGTGGTGGTGGGTCGAGGTGTTGGGTTTGAGGATGCTGGTGATAATAAAATGAGAATAATGATGATAAAAATGATGATTTTTATTGGCGATGATTATTAACGATGATGAAAATGATGTTAATGATGATGATGATGACAATAGAGATGGTGATGATTGTCATGATGATGATGACGATGAGGATAATGACAACGATGATGATGATTATGATGACAACGAGGATAGAAATTTATAAGATGAGGATGATGCTGACAATGATAAAAATGATGTTGATGAAGACGATGATCATAAATAAGACTAAAAAGACCATGAAAATGATGAGAATGATAATGAAGATAACA
The DNA here is from genome assembly GCA_018340775.1 of Taxus wallichiana var. yunnanensis. NCBI lineage: Eukaryota > Viridiplantae > Streptophyta > Pinopsida > Cupressales > Taxaceae > Taxus > Taxus wallichiana. The sequence goes on from CM031238.1 coordinate 695,645,668, forward strand.
TTGTGGTATTGGTGGTGGGGCTTGTGGTGAGGGTGGTGATAATAATGATGATAAAAATGATGATCATGATTATCGACGATGATAATTAATGATTATGACAATGATGTTAATGATGATGAAGACGAAAATATAGATGATGATGATCACAATGATTATGATGATGACGAGGATGAAGATTTGTATGATGATGATGTTGATGATTATAAAAATGATGATGATGGGGATGGTGATTATGATTATTATAATGATGATGATAACAACTACAACCAAAATGACCATGAAAATTATCACGAGGATAAAGTTGAGCGTTGATGAAAAGAATGATGAAAAAGATGATGATTGATGAAGATGATGATGAATAATAGCGATGATTATCATGAAAATGAACACCAATGAACTACATGGATGGGGATCCTTATCATTAATAATATGAGTCTTAAGTAACCAAATTGGTAGGTTTGCATCGAGTTCATTCATGTGTGAACTAGAATGACCATGACCAATAAGATGGTGATCATGATGATGATGATGCTAACTATGATAATTATTATATTAATCATGACAATGATCTGACAATGAATATGATGACGATGAAAATGAAAAATGATGTTGAAGACAACATGGTGATTATGATGAATAGGATGAGGATAACAATGATGATGATGCTAATTAAGATAAAAATAACCATGATGATAAGGATGACATTGATGGTGATGATATTACCATTACTGTTAAAAAAATTATAATGGTGATATGGTAAGAATAATAATTTCGATAATTATAATAACAACATTGATATTAATACCAATAATAGTAATTAATAATAATATATTATTATGATAATAATGATAATGATAATGATGATGACAATGATAAGATGGTGGTGGTGATGATAATGATGATGAAAATAATCAATGATGGTGGTGATGATATAATGATGATGAAAACCATGATTGATGATTGATGATGATGATGATGAAGATGATGATGATGATGATGATGAAAATGATCGATAATGATGGTGATGATAATGATGATGTAAATGATAATGATGATGGTGATGATCATGACGAATAAAATGATCAGCGATGATAATGATAATGATGATGATGATGATAATGATGAAATAATGGTAAAAATGATGATGATGGGGATGAGAATGATGATATGATGATGATAGAGATGATGATGAGAATAAAATGATACAATGGTATGATGATAATAATAATCATGATGAAAAGGATCGATGATGGTGATGATGATAATGATAATGATCAATGCCATGATGATGATAATGATGATGATAATGATTATGAAGACAACGATGATGATGATGATGATGATGATGAGGATGATGAAAATAATAGTAAAAATTGATGACGAGGATGAGAATGATGATGATAATTATGATGATTTGATGAGATGATGATGATGAGAATAATAATATATTATTATGATGATAATGATAATGATGATGACAATGATCAATGATGGTGGTGATGATAATGATGATGAAAATGATCGATGATGGTGGTGATGATAATGATGATGAAATGATGATCGATGATGGTGGTGATGATGATGATAATGATGTTGATGATGAGGATGATGAAAATAATGGTAAAAATATTAATGGGGATGAGAATGATGATGTTGATGATAGATGATGATGATGAGAATAATAATATATTATTATGATGATAATAATAATGATGATGAAAATGATCAACGATGGTGGTGATGGTAATGATGATGACAATGATCAACAATGGTGGTGATGATAATGACAACGATAATGATCGACAATGATGGTGGTGATGATAATGATGATGACAATGATCGATAATGGTGGTGATGATAATGAAAATGACAATGATAAACAATGGTGGTGATTATAATGATGATGACAATGATTAAAAACAATGATGATGATATGATGATGAGGATGATGAAAATAATGGTAAAAAATTGATGGGGATGAGAATGATGATGTTCATGATGATGATTTGATGGAGATGATGATGATGATGAAAATAACGATGATTGATGATTATGAAGACAACATTGATGATGATAATAATGATGAAAATAATCATGAACGGTGGTGATCATAATGATGATGAAAATGATAAATGATGGTGGTGATGATATGATTGACAATGATGATAAACCATGGTGGTGATGATAATGATGATGAAAATGATGATGATGGTGGTGATGATAATGAAAAAACGGTAATGGTGGACGATGGTGGTGATGATAATGATGACGAAAATGATCAATGATGGTGGTGATGATCATGATGATGACAATGATCAATGATGGTGGTGATGATAATGATGATGATGATGATGAAATAATGGTAAAAACATTGATGGGGATGAGAATGATGATGATAATGATCAAAAAAATGATGATAATAATAATGATGAAAATGATCAACAATGGTGGTGATGATAATGGCGATGACAATGATAAAAAAATGTTGGTGATGATAATGATGACGAAAATGATCGATGATGGTGGTGATGATGATAATGAAAATGATAATGATTGATGATGGTGGTAATGATAATGATCATTTTGAAGACAATGATCGATGATGGTGGTGATGATAATGAAAATGAGAATGATCGATGATGGTGGTTATGATCATGATGAAGACAATGATAAATGATGGTGGTGATGATAATGATGATGACATGATGATGATGATTGATGAAAATGATGATCAATGATGATGATGATGATGATTAATGATGAAAATATCATTAAAACGATGGTGATGGTGATGATAATGAAAGTGACAATGATCAACGATGGTGGTGATGATCATGATGATGACAATGATTAACGATGGTGGTTATGATGATAATGATGATGATAATGATTACGAAGACAATGATGTTGATGATGAGGATGATGAAAATAATAGTAAAAATATTGATGGGAATGAGAATGATGATGTTGATGATGATGATTTGATAGAGATGATGATGAGAATAATAATATATTATTATGATGATAATGGATGATGATAATGATCATGATGGTGGTGATGATAATAATGATGACAATGAACGATGGTGGTGATGATGAATGAATGATGATGAAAATGATGGTGGTGATGATAATGATGAAGAAAATGATCAATGATGGTGGTGATGATAATGATGATGATGATGATTGATGATGATGATGATAACAATGATGATGATCGATGATGATGATGATGAGATGATGATGATGATGAAAATAATGGTGAAATGAAATTATGGGGATGAGAATGATGATGTTCATGATGATGATTTGATGGAGATGATGATGAGAATGATGATAATTATAATGACAATAATCAATGATGATGGATATGATAATGATGATGAAATGACAACGATGATGATGATGATAGTAATGATTATAATGATGATGATGATGATGATCAATGATGATCGATGGTGATGATAATGATGATGACAATGATTACAAAGAAAATGATGATGATGATGATGAAAATAATGGTAAAAACATTGATTGGGATGAGAATGATGATGTTCATGATGAAAATTTGATAGACGATGATGATGATAATGATGATGAGGATGAAAATGATGATGATTAATGATTATGAAGACAACATTGATGATGATAATGATGATGAAAATGATCAATGATGGTGGTAATGATAATGATGATGATAATGATCAATGATGGTGGTGATGATATGACAATGAAAATGGTTGATGATGGTGGTGATGATAATGATGATGACAATGATCCATGATGGTGGTGATGATCATGATGATGACAATGATAAATGATGGTGGTGATGATAATGAGTATAAAAATGAATGCAATGATGGTGGTGATGATAATGAAAATGAAAATGGTCGATGATGGTGGTGATGATAATAATGATGATAATGATCACGATGGTGATGATGATAATAATGATGAAAATGATCAATGATGGTGGTGATAATATGATGATGATGATGATGATGATGATGATGATAATGATGAGGACGATAAAATAATGGTAAAAAAATTAATGCGGATGAGAATGATGATGTTGATAATGATGATGGGAATGACAAAAATGATGATGAAAATAATCAATGATGGTGGTGATGATAATGATGATGAAAATGATCAACGATGGTTGTGATGATAATGATGACGATAATGATCGATGATGGTGGTGATGATAATGATGATAAAAATGATCGATGATGGTGGTGATGATAATGACAACGAAAATGATGATGATGGTGGTGGTGATGATCATGAAATGAATAATGATCAACAATGGTGGTGATGATAATGATGATGACAATGATTACTTAGACAATGATGATGATGATGATGTTCATGATGAGGAAGATGAAAATAATGGTAAAAACATTGATGGGGATAAGAATAATGATGTTCATGATGAAAATTTGATGGAGATGATGATGATAAGGATGATGAGGATGAGAATGATGATGATTGATTATTATGAAGACAACATTGATGATGATAATGATGACGATAATGATCAACGATAGTGGTGATGATAATGACAATGACAATGATCAATAATGGTGGTGATGATAATGAAGACGACAATAATTGATGATGGTGGTGATGATATTGACAATGAAAATGGTTGATGATGGTGGTGATATTAATGATGATGATAATGATCCATGATGGTAGTGATGATCATGATGATGACATAATGATCAATGATGGTGGTGATGATAATGATGATGATAGTGATTACGAAGACAACGATGATGATGATGATGATGATGATGATGATGATGAAAATAATGGTAAAATAATTGATGGGGATGAAAACAATAATGATGAAGATGATGATGAAAATGATCAATGATGGTGGTGATGATAATAATGATGACAATGATCGCGATGGTGGTGATGATAATGATGAAAAAATGATCAACGATGGTGGTGATGATAATAATGATGAAAATGATCGATGATGGTGGTGATGATAATGATGAAAAAATGATCGAAGATGGTGGTGATGATAATGATGATGAAAATGATTGATGATGGTGGTGATGATAATGACAACAATAATGATCAACGATGGTGGTTATGATAATGATGATGACGTTGATGATGATTATGATGGGTGATAATTGATTACAATAAAATCATTTAAGTATGAGAATGATGATGTTCATGATGATGATTTAATGGAGATGATGATGAGAATGATGATTAAGATGAAAATGATGATGATTGATGAATATGAGTACAACATTATTGATGATATTGATGGCGACAATGATCAATGATGGTGGTGATGATAATGACGAAATGATAACCAACAATGGTGGTGAATATAATGATAATGAACAACGATCGAAGATGGTGGTGATGATAATGATAATAACAATGGTCAATGATGGTGGTGATGATAATGATGCGACACTTATCCATGATGGTGGTGATGATTATGACAAAGAAAATGATCAACGATGGTAGTGATGATAATGATGATGATAAAATGATTATGAAGATGATGCGATGATGATGATAATATTAATATATTATTATTATTAAATTCTAACAATAATATTAATATTAGTAATAATATTTATATTGTTGATAATGATGATGATGACGATGATCATGGTGGTGGTGATTGTGATGACAATGATGATGATGATGATGACAGTGAAAATGATGATGATGAATATGATAGAATATGGGATTACGGTGGTGGTGGTGCTTGTGGTGGTGGTGATAATGATGATCATAAAAATGATGATCATGATTATGATGATGATGATAATTAATGATGATGAAAATAATTTTAATGATGATGAAGACGACAATATAGATGATGATGATGATCACAATGATGATGATGATGAGTATAATGACAACAATGATGAAGATTATGATGACGATGAGCATGATGATTTGTATGACGATAATGATGTTGATAATGATAATAATGATGATGATGGGGATGGTGATTATGATTATTATAATGACGATGATAACAACCACAACCATAATGACCATGAAAATGATGATGACGAAAATATATTGTTAGGTAGGGTTGACATTTACCCTTATCCAATGGTATTTTTCATTTTGTTTTCACTATTTTTAATGATCGAGATGCTATCCTTTCTAAGATTTGGGAACTACATAATCATCACTTGTTGATGAAACTATGTTTCTCGGCCTTCGATCCACTCACCACTGCTTGCATCGATGTTAAACATGTTTAAGTTCATCTACCTCATGTCTCTGCTACAATTTTTCGGGGGAGGATCGTTTCAATTTGAATTCAATTAATTTGAATATTTTTACTTTTCTAAAAAAATAATAAAATTTTGTTTTTATTAATTTTTAAATTTATGAATTTTCATTTTTAATTTTTATGAATTTTAATTTAAAAATTTTAAATAAATTTTTATTTTTATTTATTTAATTCTTAAATATTTTATAAATATTTTAGTTAATTCTTAAATATGTTTTTTTAATTTTTAAATTATTTTTAATATTTAAATATTTTTAATATTTAATTTTCATTAGTTTTAATAAATTTTTATTAATATTTGTTAATTTCATTTTAATTTTTTTTTTTTTTTTTAATTTCTAACTTTCACTAATTATAATTTTATATTTTTAAATATTTTTTATTTTTTATTTTAATTATAAATTTTAATTTTTAATTTTTTAATTTTTATTTATTTTATTATTTTATTTTTAATAATTTTTTAATATATATTTTTGTACTTTTAATGTTTATTTACTTATTTTAATTAATAATTTTCATCAATTTTAAAATATAATTGAATTTTAATTATGAACAGGCCTATCAGCTGTTAATATCACCAAAGGTGATATTGCTAGTATTTTTAATGTTTTAGTGGTATTAAGTTTTGCATCATGGTTTTGAATTTTATAAATGAGTTTAGGTTAATGTTAATATTTTTCATTTTAGATTTTAAATTTTTTTTTCAGTTTATTTTATATTTATTTATGTTTTTGTGTATATTTTATATATTGTTTGGTTTATTTTGTAAAGTTATAGTTTTTATAATTTTTGGTATAATTTTTGTAAGTTTATTATTTTAAGTATATTTATTACATTTTTTAAGTATGTCTTGTGTATAGTCATCAATTTTAATAATGAGTCATAAATCTTATGTCGTTGTTTTTAAAAGTCATTTTTATGTAGCAAGTATTTTTATTTATATTACGTGTCATTTATATTCTAGATTCATTTGTGAGGGAAGTCCTTTTAAAAAAAAAAATACAAGTCATCAAATAAGCCTTGAAAGGAAGCTATCAATAAAACAGCGTTTTCAATGTAAAACAAAATCACATGTTTGTAATCAAATGCATTATCGGTTGAAACCGACATTCGAGTTTCTCGCCCCATGTTAGAACTAAGGGGGAATGTTAGGAATTAGTCCTAACATGGATATATTATTTAGTTTTATTATTATAAGTGATTTGGTTGTGTAAATCACGTAGCATGAAATAATATAGGATATTGGTTGTTAGAACAACCAATCCTAAATTAGTGTTAAGGTTGTTTGTTAGTTGTTAACAACTAACCTATTGTTAGAAGTGTTGTTAGAACATTTTCTTATATATTTTAATGTCTCGATTAATATAGTTATTTTCTCCTCCCAACCACCCAACCTGCCATCTATTAAGAATGTCATGTCTGTCCTTGCGTGAGGAGTCGGTGGAGTCATTTTTCTTCACCATGATCTTTTTTGTTGATTTTCCTTCTTGAATGCGTGGAGGTGGAGTGTTGGACGCGTTTTCTTCCTTGGACTGCGTGTGGTGGTTGGGAGGTGTCTTTCCTGGTTGCGTGGGCAGAGAGCCATGAAAACCTGTTCTGTTCTGCTTACAGTCGGTTCTTTTCTGCGGGTCTATTGGGTTTGAGAGAGGATTTGACCTGTCTAACTCTCCCTTCAGGAGCGCGCAGGATCAAAACGCGGGAAGGACGTCGTTGTTCCAGTCGCAGGCTCTCTTCTCCCTCTGTCACTTCATCTTCCCGCGCTCTGTGATGATTGACACCCCATGGCATGTCACGGCTCCTCCTCGGATGGACGATTCTGCGTGGGTGGGTGTGGATTCTCAAAATCGTGTTGTACAGGCAGTTTCAGTGGAGCGTAGAACTGAAATTCTCCTAGGAAAGTGCCGTGAGGAAGTAATTTGGGTATATGCAGTAGCTACAGGGTAGAGAAGTAAACTTATCTCGAGAAAATCGGTGGCCTCGAGAGAGAGTTAAGTGCGGCGACACTCTGCAGGGCGATCCCGAGGAACCGTTGGTGTTGATCCGACGATTCTCTGGTTGCACGCGACCACAGTCGTGATCAATTGTTGCAAAATCTTGCAGCTGAAGTGGAAGAACGAGATAAAGTTTTAGTTGAGCTGTCTTGCCTTTTCATTTTGGAAAGTCGCTTCCGTCAGGAGGTGATGAAATTTATTGAGAGATCTCTCTCACGAGACCTTCTTGTTTTCTGCGATGTAGCTCATGGAAGAGGGTCTCTTGGAGGTGGATCTGTTTCAGATCAGAATATTCATGAAGCACGTTTGCTTTGCTGTAATAATGGTGATGCCTAATAATCCTTCTCGTATGCAAATCATCCCATTACTCCTTGCATTTATACGGTCACTGTTGAATGCTAATTTATGCACTGCATTGTTCACAAGATCGGGAGGAGGCGAGGGAGCTCTGAGTCCACAAGATGGGGCTGCCATTGCAGTTGCACTCAGCAATCTGATGACACCTAACAAAATCAGCACCTCCAAACGCTATTACAGCGGCCTTGCATTTGCAGAAGTTCACAAATTAACCACACCCAATGTGGTCATCACCAGATATGTCCGCTGGACAGAGTATTGCACAGTGGGAACATATGAATCTGTGCCAGGACAATGGCTGCTCTGTGATTTCAAAGCCACAATCCCCTATCTCAGACCATATGCTCTGCAGGGCTATTCATGGGCTTCTGTATCCAACGCCTATGCTTTTCTTGATTCTTTGTCACGGATAATTATAACAATTCTTCTCATGTTGATTTTCTTGATGTGATGGCTTCGGATCATGGACTGATTGAGACCAGGAAGTGGTGTTCTCTTTCTAATTTTGAAACCCCAATGGAGAAAACCGGGTTTGTGGATTGCCACTGTGGCCATTTCTTCTGCTCAGTCATGACAATGGTGTTTGGAATGGTCTTGCACCAGGTGAGTATCTCACATCTCCGGACAAGAGAATAAGGCTGGAAATGGAAAGAGGTTGTAATCTTGCATTGACTGATACACAGTACAGCCGAATGTTGTGGCACAGTAATACTACAGGAGATGTAGACCAGCTGTGTTTTCTGCGCCTTCAGTCAGATGGAAACTTGGCTATATATGATTCTAGTTCTAATTCTACACCTGTGTGGAGTATTTCTGAGGGATGTGGGTATGGCTGTATTAAGTTTAGTGCTTTGGTTGTGTGGGTTTTCTATGGTGGTTGTGATGCGCTTCAGAACAGAGTGCTTCTATCTTCCCGGAGTTGCTCCCGAGGATTCCAAGAAGGCATGTTTCAATCACCCCCTTTCTATGCCAAGCATGGCCGTTAACAGAGTTGGACCTTCAGCAGGCTAAGGAAGAGAAGTTGCGCAGGTTGTGTTGCTGTTGCCCGAGCCCTGGTCGACGTGCTTGTTGGATTGGAAGAATTCTAATCAGGCATGTTAACTATACTCTTTGTAGTAGTTTTCTACCTTCTTTCAGTATCTTGAAATGAATTTTCTTTCCTCTTGAATGGCGCCTAGACTAAATGTTTTCGTGGTTGTTTATATCACTGCCTGATTGTGTTGGTTGTTCCTTTAAATCTCGTTCCTAGTTCGTTGGTTTTGCTTGGAATGTTCTTTTCCTCTCTTATAGCTTACTCTATTTCATATTTGTCTAAATGGGCTACTGCAATATTGAGTGATGCAGTCTAGTTCGTAGGGAAGGAAACATTATAGAGTTTCGTTTGCTTATATGACTCTCTTTTAAAAGAATTCTGTGATGGTATTTTGTAATTGAAGGCTTACTATATGGAAGGTTAAGCCTTCATATCTCTATTTGCTTGAATGAATACGTATTTCCTGTTTAGGGCTCTCCTATTTTGCTAAAGGTACATTAATAGTGACGTTGTGTTCTAAAACTTGTTTAAGCCTGTGGGCATTCCTTACTTTTTGTTTAATTAGAAAATGGCATTAGGGTTTTGTTTTAGAACTGTACATGGTTGACTTTTGTACCCAGTTCTAGAGGATGAATAACCTGACATCTATTTTGGCCTCTACGTGTTGAGAAAATTACTATACCTACTACCTGGTTCAAACTCTTGTTTGATTAAAGTAAGGGGGAAACATTGTAAGTTTTATTGAATGAAATCTCTACAAATTTTATTAAGGGTCGCAAGCAAGCTATTAATAGCTGGACTGAAACAAAAGTTGTAGGTGAATCCATGGTATTGGACTCGTGAACTCGTTTCCTGTTAGATGACAGCTGATTACAGTGATAATATAATAGGTGGTTATTATGTTCATCTGTTTGATATTTGCTAGACATGTCCTTGATAAGCCCACATGGATCGGGTAAAATTTCCATCTTCTATACCATTGGCCAGGAGCTCATAGAACTTCTAGGCCTGACTGCACTGCGTAACCTTCCTGATGGATATGTGTGTTGGTTCTTATTTTTTGTGCTTGCACTCGTGGTAGGGTCTTTTGAGTCTGGGGCATCGTTGGTGTTTTACCCTCTGCGTATCGAATCCCTTTGTTTTCGGACTCGAATATCGTATTCTTCGAACTTGGTTACTAAAAGTCTCATTTTGTGGCTTTGTTAAGGAAATCAATTTTTATTTTTATTTTAAAATACTTTTGGCATTGTCGGAAATATATAAAAAAATTATTAACGAATTTTGGGTTTAGCCTCCCTTATATTATGTAGAGAAGTTGACGATTAGGATAAGGTTTGTTGGTAGAATAATGGCCCCTTTTTGTATCTCTCTTGTATACGCTTTTGGAAGAGTGGATTTGTATTGTTAACTAGTCCTACGTTTAAGAAATCCTATAAGAAGGTAGTGGTAAAACTCCTTGGTTAAAACTGAAACTATAGTTGTTTTTCTTTTAAGGGCGTCGAACCCTAATTATTGCTATGAAGCCTCCCCCTGGGAGATTTGGATAACGTCATTTTGTTTCGCGCCTACGATCATAATTAGTATGTTTTGTCTTCTCTTGGACCCCTTTAGTTGGATGGAGTAAGTTTTGGATTCCAATCACGTAATCCATAGGATTACATGAAGGAGATATCAACACTCTTGACCTTCTTGTTCCTAACCCATAAGGTCTTGCCTTGATTTATGTGATTTTGTTCTTACTGGTATTTTGACTTTCTCCTTGCTGGATGGTTTAGATTTCTTTCTCATGCGAATAATTTTGGAGTTGTGGGTTGTGTTTTAATCCATTTTTGAATTAGAACTTTCCTTTCTTGATATTGTTAAATGTTAGCTTACTGTTGCAATGAGTAGCCTTAACATGCTCAGTTCTCGCGAACTGATTCCAGCTAGTATTTGTGCAGATGGATTATGCGAGTAGATTAAAGGAAAGAGTTGTAAAGGTTTCATCAGTGCAATTTATGAAGTTCCTTGTAAAAATGTCCAATGTGAGGTAAATTTTGTAATAGTGCTTGCAAAGGAGTTTAGAAAACCTCTTGCCTTGGGTTGTTCTGAAATTTCGTGATGATGTTGTCTTGTCCTTCTGTAGGTTAACTGGTAAATTACCTTTGTGAGAAATAATATTCAATCTTGACCTTGTTATGAGTATTCTTTTGGTGATATCATTTACAGTCATGGAAATTTTGTAGCATGGCTTGGCTTATTTTGTTACCTTCTTGTTCTTGACCCAAGTGAAATCCAATCTCTTGACTCCTTTGGTTCATGTGCCATGTTGAATGGAAATGTTATAACCGTGGTTTGCGTTCTTGTTAAATAACGATAATTTCTTCTTTCAGGTCATAATGCTTATTGGTTTAGTAACCCTCCATGGTACTAGTATCAATGTTATTCTAGGCATATTTTAGTGGGTTGAAACCCCTTTTTCTAAAGATAATCAAAGATAAAAGAAGAGGAATACATAGATGAATAAATAAAGAAGATAATAATGAAGTTGTATTTGGTTGATAAAATTAAGAGTCTTTAATTGGAAAGAAAGTGTTTATCTAACGATGTAAAAAAAAAAAAAACCTACCATTGCTAACCTTAAGCTATGGATTAAACATTGTCCTCTTGTTGGGAAACGTTAATTAATTTTAAAAGTAATATCACTGTTGGCTTTTGGGGATATCGGTAGATCTTATCTAGTACAGGAGTTTGAATAAAAACACATTAAGTATAATGCTTCCATGTTGGGAACCCCTGTGTATCCCCCGACGAACTTAATCAAGATGATTTCTAAATGAAGCTTTTACCAAAATTCAATTGAACTCTTAAGACTCATTAAAAGACCGGTTAATAACTAAATAGATCATAATAAAATAAATTTATCTTCTCTCTCTAACCATTACCATGGTACCTTGTAGTCCTTGTCTAAGCTATGATAAATTTTTAATTCTTGATCAAAGATGATTAGGGTTCTGAACCTTAACGATACTCCTCTCCTTTTGATCTTACGCTTGCCTCCTTATGCAATGTGGGTATGAAACGAGTTTCGAGTAGTGGGGGTTTAGATAGATAGCCTTGTGGAATTGCTTTTACCTCCTGGTTTTGTAAACAAATTAATCAAGGAATTTTCATATTATAGGTGATCCTAGGATAGTCCTCAAGTTATATAAAAGAAAAGAAACTTAATCCTATAAGAAGAATGGTATGAAACATATCATGAACCTTCTAGAACGTAAGCTAAGAATTGTAAGATGTCTCTAGTAAATCAGTAATCTTAAGAAGATTTTCACAGTGGGATGTCTTCAGCTATAACTATGTAATGTGGTTGGTCTTTTGCCATGTCCTTTCACAAAAGAAAAGTAAATTGTCCTTGATAGGTGTGAACGTTTCCGTGCTGCCTTTATGGCCATCCTTGTATCAAGTTGTTCACAGTGTTAGTTGTATCCTTGGTGACGACATGTTGCGTCATGTTATGTGTCAAGCAAGTCAAAAAAAAAAAAAAAAGTTATCCTGTATTTCACTGTGTTGTTCGTGTGTGGATTTTTGGGTCGTTACACTTGGTATCAGAGCATAGGTTCATGCTCTCGAACCTATGGGCCGGATTGGTGTTATATGATGATGTTACATGGTGGTGGTGGTGTTACATGATGATACTGATGATGATGATGATGTTGCATGATGGTGGTAGATATTGGAAGAGTAATGTGCTTTAAACGTGATGTGATTATTGTCGTAATTGTGTTTTTGTGAACGCACATGATGTGTATGTCACCTTGTGCGTGTTTGTGATCATGTTGATATGTTGGGGATGGGAGTATTCTCTCTCCTTCTTGTGGATTCTATGAAGAGTTCACGGGTGAATTACTGCTTGTGATGTGTGAAAAGAATTATAAAGTGGATGACATAGTGTTAGAGCATTGTGACATATTGTGATATGTGGGTGTATCAATGTGTTGTATGACTAGATTGATGTTAAAAGAAATGAGTTGTATCATGATGTTTTTACCATGTTCGAAGAAATGTGTGTACCACCTTGTTATGTAGCAATGGATGTTATGTTGAGATGTACTATGTTCATCGTATGTATGATTTGTGTGCAAATATGTAATGCTTCATGTTGTGATTTTGGGTCATACGGTGAGTGTATGAACCCTATCGTATGGTGATTGCACTTTGGGTGCAGAATGTGGTAAAGTGATGTGTTACACTCAGTGAATGTATGATCGTGATCTACCCTGTATATGTACCATATGTAAGACGTTATGGTAGTTATGTGTGTGCCACCGTTATGTTAGTGATGTTGTTGTATGTTATGTTGTGAACCTTACGCTAACCGATCCTGAGGGAAATCGGTAGAAGTGTATGTTGAGAGTGAGGAATGGTGTACCATGGGTCAATAACTCGAGCCAAAACTCGGTTTAGTAGATAACATGTGATTCTTTCCTCTCTCCCTATGTGGTTGTATGTATGCAACCTAAGTGCAACTATGACTATGTTTAGCCTTGTCGAAGTGGTGGCGGGATGATTCAGATGGAGGTGATGACAGTTGTATTATTGATATGTATTTTATGAGCTGAGGCTCGATGTTCCAAGTGCTAGTGACTCGTTGAGTACCCCTTGGTGGCCAGATAAGGCCACACAGTTATCGTAATGTGACATTATTATAAGTTGATTTTATTCGTAAATTGAGCTTTTTACTTTATTTTGTAAGGACCACAACTTTTCTTGATTGCCATGCTTTACAATTTTGGGCATTTCCTTGGTTTGTGGCACTAACATGGGGATTTTGATACTAACTATGGCTATTTGGCCATTTATTTTGCTTGATTTTGGGTCTTCTTTTAAATTTGGAATTTTTACCGCCTTGCCCAAGGCTTGTACTTTGCCACTTGGCACTTTGATTGGATTGTTGTGTTGGTTCTATTGTCGTGATGTGTGGAATAGGGTCATAGGATGCACCATGGATTGGTTGGACCTATGGACCCGCTTCGTTGTATGGGGGTACGCCCCAAGGAGTACATATAACTAGTGGGTTGTTGAACCACGCGTTATTATGTCACTTGGGTTAGGAGTGTTCGAACTCTATGTGTCTTGGACCATAGGGTCAACTTGAGGAGGCATAAGAGCCTGAGGGAGGCATAAGAGACTTGAGGGAGGCATAAGAGACTTGAGGGAGGCATAAGAGTTTGAGGGAGGCATAAGAGTTTGAGGGAGGCATAAGAGACTTGAGGGAGGCATAAGAGGGAGGCATAAGAGACTTGAGGGAGGCATAAGAGTTTGAGGGAGGCATATGATATTTGTGTGTATGGTTGATGTTCTGGGATATATGTTGAGTTATTGTGATGTTTGGTAGTGGTCTTTTGATGTATGTGTTACTCATGTCAGATGGATATGTGTTGTGATGTTGTGGATATGTCATTGATTCCCTTGTGGACACTATGTACCTGTAGCATGGTTTGGTGTTATGTGAATTTTTCATTGATGCAAATTGAGGAAATGTCTGGTGGATTGTAGTACTCTTTTGTTTGAGTATTTTGTATGTCAGTCATTGATGTGTGACGAGTACTATGTTATGTGGAGTGTGCCTATTCCATTCCGTATTTGAGTAACCTTTTGTGGTGTAATACAATCTTGAAGTATATACTTGTGTGCTTGTGAATCTGTAGGGTCTTGTGAACCTGATAGGGTGTTGTGTTAGCAGTTCATGTTGGGCACCCACAATAAGGAATAAACCAAAACTCTTCAATGATGAAATTTTAAAAGAAATTAAACTAAGAATAATGTTAATGGAAAGAGACTAATGAAATGATGAACAAGAAAGAACTGCCAATCTTCACAGAACATTGAAAGTTAAAATTTCTACCAAATGTTCCTAAGGCTACCCTTGTGACCGTGCTTTAATCAACTAAAATTTTAAACCATAAAGTGTACTTTCTCTTTACCTATTCTTGGTTGCGAACCATTTCTTTTCCGTTGTGTTATGTCGCATCGAGGACGATGCTTTCTTAAGGGGAGGAGAATGTAATGCCCCGTGGGCATCGGATTCTTTTTCTACCTGCCTCCACTGCCACCTTGGCCTCCTCCCAACCACCCAACCTGCCATTTTTAAGACTGTCATCATTTCTGTCTTGCGTGAGGAGATGGGAGTCGGTGGAGTCATTTTTTCTTCACCATGATACTTTTTGTTGATTTCCTTCTTGAATGCGTTGAGGTGGAGTGTTGGGCACATTTTTCTTGGACTTGTGTGGGGTGTTGAGAGGTGTCTTTCTGGTTGCGTGGGCGAGAGAGCCCATGCTTATTTGTGTTGGCGTTTTTGTTTTCTTCTAGCTCGGTTCTTTCTGTGGGTCTATTGGGTTTGAGAGAGGATTGACTTACCTCCACTCTAACTCTCCCTTCGAGGTGTGTTCGGGTCGCGGGATCAAAGCATGGGAAGGGCGTGATGTTTCGCTTGCGAGCTCTCTTCTCCCTAGTTGCTTCATCTTCCCCTGTGCTCTATGAGTTGATTGACCCCATGGCATGTTCGGATCCTCCGGATGGACGATTTTTTTCATTGCGTCAAGATATGGGTGTGGATTCTCAAAATCGTCTTTGCTGACAGTAGTATCGGTGGAGCGTAAAACTGAAATTCTCCTAGGAAAGTTCCGTGAGGAAGTAATTTGGGTATATGCAGCAGCATTCTACGAGGGGTAGAGAAGTAAACTTATCTCATAAAATCGGTGGCCTCAGAGAGAGAGTTAAGTGTGCAGCTCTTTGTTGGTGATCCCAGGAGGAACCGTTGGTGTTGATCTGATTTTCTGGTTGCACGCGACCGACCACATGATCATGATAAGTTGTTGCAAAATCTTGCAAAGTGAAGTGGAAGAACGAGATAAATTTTTAGTTGAGTTGTCTTGCCTTTCATTTTTGGAAAGTCACTTCCATCCAGGTGATGAAATTTATTTACGAGATTCTCTACTGAGACCTTGCTTGTTTTGCGATGTAGCTCATGGAAGAGGGTCTCTTGGAGGTGGATCTGTTTCAGATCAGAATATTCATGAAGCACGTTTGCTTTGCTGTAATAATGGCGATGCCTAATAATCCTTCTCGTATGCAAATCATCCCATTACTCCTTGCATTTATACAGTCACTGTTGAATGCTAATTTATGCACTGCATTGTTCACAAGATCGGGAGGAGGCGAGGAGATTTGATCCACAAGATGGGGATTGCCATTGCAGTTCGCACTTGCAATCGATGACACCTAACAAAATCAGCACCTCCAAACGCTATTACAAATGGCCTTGCATTTGCAGAAGTTCACAAATTAACCACACCCAATGTGGTCATCACCAGATATGTCATTGGGCTCAGTATTGCAGTGGGAACATATGAATCTGTGCCAGGACAATGGCTGCTCTGTGATTTCAAAGCCACAATCCCCTATCTCAGACCATATGCTCTGCAGGGCTATTCATGGGCTTCTGTATCCAACGCCTATGCTTTTCTTGATTGCTATGTCACGGATAATTATAACAATTCTTCTCATGTTGATTTTCTTGATGTGATGGCTTCGGATCATGGACTGATTGAGACCAGGAAGCGGTGTTCTCATTCTAATTTTGAAACCCCAATGGAGAAAACCGGGTTTGTGGATTGCCCACTTTGTGGCCATTTCTTCTGCTCAGTCATGACAATGGTGTTTGGAATGGTCTTGCACCAGGTGAGTATCTCACATCTCCGGGACAAAGAATAAGGCTGGAAATGGAAAGAGGTTGTAATCTTGTATTGAACATACAACAACATTTCGAATCGAATGTTGTGCACGATATCTTTGCAAGGAGATGTAGTGTTTGTGTTTTACTGTGCCTTATCGAGATGGAAACTTGGCTATATATGATTCTAGTTCTAATTCTACACCTGTGTGGAGTATTTCTGAGGGATGTGGGTATGGCTGTATTAAGTTTAGTGCTTTGGTTGTGTGGGTTTTCTATGGTGGTTGTGATGCTTTGAACGAGTGCTTCTATCTTTCGGAGTTGCTCATCGAGGATTCCAAGAAGCATGTTTCAATCACCCCCTTTCTATGCCAAGCATGGCCGTTAACGAGTTGGACCCTTCAAAGAAAGGCTAAGGAAGAGAAGTTGCGCAGGTTGTGTTGCTGTTGCCCGAGCCCTGGTCGACGTGCTTGTTGGATTGGAAGAATTCTAATCAGGCATGTTAACTATACTCTTTGTAGTAGTTTTCTACCTTCTTTCAGTATCTTGAAATGAATTTTCTTTCCTCTTGAATGGCGCCTAGACTAAATGTTTTCGTGGTTGTTTATATCGCTGCCTGATTGTGTTGGTTGTTCCTTTAAATCTCGTTCCTAGTTTCACTGGTTTTGCTTGGAATGTTCTTTTCCTCTCTTATAGCTTACTCTATTTCATATTTGTCTAAATGGGCTACTGCAATATTGAGTGATGCAGTCTAGTTCGTAGGGAAGGAAACATTATAGAGTTTCGTTTGCTTATATGACTCTCTTTTAAAAGAATTTTGTGATGGTATTTTGTAATTGAAGGCTTACTATATGGAAGGTTAAGCCTTCATATCTCTATTTGCTTGAATGAATACGTATTTCCTGTTTAGGGCTCTCCTGTTTTGCTAAAGGTACATTAATAGTGATGTTGTGTTCTAAAACTTGTTTAAGCCTGTGGGCATTCCTTACTTTTGTTTAATTAGAAAATGGCATTAGGGTTTTGTTTTAGAACTGTACATGGTTGACTTTTGTACCCAGTTCTAGAGGATGAATAACCCGACATCTATTTTGGCCTCTACGTGTTGAGAAAATTACTATACCTACTTACCTGGTTCAAACTCTTGTTTGATTAAAGTAAGGGGAAACATTGTAAGTTTTATTGAATGAAATCTCTACAAATTTTATTAAGGGTCGCAAGCAAGTTATTAATAGCTGGACTGAAACAAAAGTTGTAGGTGAATCCATGGTATTGGACTCGTGAACTCGTTTCCTGTTAGATGACAGCTGATTACAGTGATAATATAATAGGTGGTTATTATGTTCATCTGTTTGATATTTTCTAGACATGTCCTTGATAAGCCCACATGGATCGGGTAAAATTTCCATCTTCTATACCATTGGCAGGAGCTCATAGAACTTCTAGGCCTGACTGCACTGCGTAACCTTCCTGATGGATATGTGTGTTGGTTCTTATTTTTGTGCTTGCACTCGTGGTAGGGTCTTTTGAGTCTGGGGCATCGTTGGTGTTTTACCCTCTGCGTATCGAATCCCTTTGTTTTCGAACTCGAATATCTTATTCTTCGAACTTGGTTACTAAAAGTCCATTTTGTGGCCTTGTTAAGGAAATCAATTTTTATTTTTATTTTAAAATACTTATTGACATTGTCGGAAATATATAAAAATTATTAACGACTTTTGGGTTTAGCCTTCCCTTATATTATGTAGAGAAGTTGACGATTAGGATAAGGTTTGTTGGTAGAATAATGGCCCTTTTTGTGTCTCTTTTGTACGCTTTTGGAAGAGTGGATTTGTTTTGTTAACTAGTCCTACGTTTAAGAAATCCTATAAGAAGGTAGTGGTAAAACTCCTTGGTTAAAACTGAAACTATAGTTGTTTTTCTTTTAAGGGCGTCGAACCCTAATTATTGCTATGAAGCCTCCCCCGGGAGATTTGGATAACGTCGTTTTGTTTCGCGCCTACGATCATAATTAGTATGTTTTGTCTTCTCTTGGACCCCTTTAGTTGGATGGAGTAAGTTTTGGATTCCAATCACGTAATCCATAGGATTACATGAAGGAGATATCAACACTCTTGACCTTCTTGTTCCTAACCCATAAGGTCTTGCCTTGATTTATGTGATTTTGTTCTTACTGGTATTTTGACTTTCTCCTTCTTTGGATGGTTTAGATTTCTTTCTCATGCGAATAATTTTGGAGTTGTGGGTTGTGTTTTAATCCATTTTTGAATTAGAACTTTCCTTTCTTGATATTATTAAATGTTAGCTTACTGTTGTAATGAGTAGCCTTAACATGCTCAGTTCTCGTGAACTGATTCAGCTAGTATTTGTGCAGATGGATTATGCGAGTAGATTAAAGGAAAGAGTTGTAAAGGTTTCATCAGTGCAATTTATGAAGTTCCTTGTAAAAATGTCCAATGTGAGGTAAATTTTGTAATAGTGCTTTAAAGGAGTTTAGAAAACCTCTTGCCTTGGGTTGTTCTGAAATTTCGTGATGATGTTGTCTTGTCCTCCTGTAGGTTAACTGGTAAATTACCTTTGTGAGAAATAATATTCAATCTTGACCTTGTTATGAGTATTCTTTTGGTGATATCATTTACAGTCATGGAAATTTTGTAGCATGGCTTGGCTTATTTTGTTACCTTCTTGTTCTTGACCAAGTGAAATCCAATCTCTTGACTCCTTTGGTTCATGTGCCATGTTGAATGGAAATGTTATAACCGTGGTTTGCGTTCTTGTTAAATAACGATAATTTCTTCTTTCAGGTCATAATGCTTATTGGTTTAGTAACCCTCCATGGTACTAGTATCAATGTTATTCTAGGCATATTTTTTTGTGGGTTGAAAATCCTTTTTCTAAAGATAATCAAAGATAAAAGAAGAGGAATACATAGATGAATAAATAAAGAAGATAATAATGAAGTTGTATTTGGTTGATAAAATTAAGAGTCTTTAATTGGAAAGAAAGTGTTTATCTAACGATGTAAAAAAAAAATACCTACCATTGCTAACCTTAAGCTATGGATTAAACATTGTCCTCTTGTTGGGAAACGTTAATTAATTTTAAAAGTAATATCACTGTTGGCTTTTGGGGATATCGGTAGATCTTATCTAGTACAGGAGTTTGAATAAAAACACATTAAGTATAATGCTTCCATGTTGGGAACCCCTGTGTATCCCCGACGAACTTAATCAAGATGATTTCTAAATGAAGCTTTTACCAAAATTCAATTGAACTCTTAAGACTCATTAAAAGACCGGTTAATAACTAAATAGATCATAATAAAATAAATTTATCTTCTCTCTCTAACCATTACCATGGTACCTTGTAGTCCTTGTCTAAGCTATGATAAATTTTTAATTCTTGATCAAAGATGATTAGGGTTCTGAACCTTAACGATACTCCTCTCCTTTTGATCTTACGCTTGCCTCCTTATGCAATGTGGGTATGAAACGAGTTTCAGTAGTGGGGGTTTAGATAGATAGCCTTGTGGAATTGCTTACCTCCTGGTTTTGTAAACAAATTAATCAAGGAATTTTCATATTATAGGTGATCCTAGGATAGTCCTCAAGTTATATAAAAGAAAAGAAACTTAATCCTATAAGAAGAATGGTATGAAACATATCATGAACCTTCTAGAACGTAAGCTAAGAATTGTAAGATGTCTCTAGTAAATCAGTAATCTTAAGAAGATTTTCACAGTGGGATGTCTTCAGCTATAACTATGTAATGTGGTTGGTCTTTTGCCATGTCCTTTCACAAAAGAAAAGTAAATTGTCCTTGATAGGTGTGAACGTTTCCGTGCTGCCTTTATGGCCATCCTTGTATCAAGTTGTTACAAGTTCTTTGTGTTGTTAGTTGTTCACGGTCATGACAGTGTTAGTTGTATCCTTGGTGATGGATTTTGACATGAGTCGTTTCAAACCACTCACACGTCGAAAGAACATGAAATGAATGAAGACATAAGCTGTGGATATATGGATGAGGACAATGAGAAAATTCCTTTCCTATGTAATATATCCTCCTGGTGTCATTAAATTAAGGAGGTGGAATTTGAGGTTGCAATCTTTTCCATATGTGTTGATTGATGGTGTACTATTTAAGAGGAACATTGATGGCATATTTCTCGGATACATTGAACGTGACCAATGTGACCTGGTATTGGCTGAATTTCATGATGGTTTCTCGGGAGGACATTTATCTACTAAATCCAAAGCCATGAAGATCATAAAATTTGGATATCTCGGCCTATGTTGTTCGTGAATTCGCACAAATGGGTTAGGAAATGCAAAGAATGTGCACTCTTCCCGGAAATAAAAGGTTTGAGTCCTTACCTCTTCATCCAATTCATGTGGATCACCCATTCGCACAATGGGGTCTTGATTTCATTGTGATGATCAATACTCCATCTAGTATAGGTCCTCCTTATCCTTGAGCATATTTTCTTTTTGGTAGTTTAGGTTTCTTTTCCATAAGTGATTTTCACATGTTTTGTTGTTCGGGGATCTTGTTACATAGGTTCCATGTTCTCAAAATATTCCATGGTTAATGAAGTCCAAAGTTTTTCATAAAAAGAAATCAGTTGCCATCAAGTGAAGGAGTCAAATGCAAAGCAACTAAATCAATCAGCTGACTCCATGCCCAATGGATGCCTAAGGATACTGATCATCTATCTAGCAGGAAGATGACCCTTGTGAGTCACTAAAAATGTTGCCCAATTTTGCATCCCTTGCAAAATTCAAGCAACTTACACAAGTTATAGACTTGCTTTGGATTTTGGGAGAAAATTTTAAGGTATTGTGGAAGCTTGGAGAATCATCGTGGAAGATTTAAAACTACATTATCTCAATTCTCTTCCATTTCCTCTATCTAGATGCGGAGGATATCCACGTATCCCTTCAATTCATTTTGGAGAAAGCACGAAGAATTAGGAGCCTTCAAGAAGAAATAATTGGCCACGTGGCTAAAGCATGGAAAGGCGACTTAAGTGGGCTTAAGATTCACAATGAATGTGAAGAGTGTATAGGGCACCAATTATCCCCAAGAAAAAATTCAAAATAAGGAAGTTACGGGGAATGAAGAAATGGCTCCACGGTTGGATTTTAAAAGCTGCAATACTATAGAAAGCAGGTGTTACGGGCTGAGGTAATAGTACACGGTAGGATGCACATAATAGGGAAGCAAGCTATGCCATTTGGGAAAGCTGCAGAAGGTTTTCAAAATATGTGTAACACTAAATGGAGAAGCCACGTAATAAGGAAAAATGGTGATTCTCCACGGAAGCTAGAAATCAATTAAATATTCTATTTAGCTATCAAATATTTACAAATCCAATGATATTTTGTTGTCATCTATGAAATCAAATCTGATTTCATATGTGAAATCAAGGAAAATGGAAAAGAGTCAAGAAAATTTCGTAAACACGCAAAATATTCATTTCAGGTGGCACTGACCTTCGAGTATTAAATGCGATACGGTCACTCGGTAGAAAATGGTGTGTAATAGTGGATAAATAGTGTGGCACTCTATACCTAAGAAGAAATTAATGAAGGTGGTTGGGACGGGTAGAAGAATTCAATTTCCCTTTAATTTCTCTTCTTTCTCCCTTGCATTATTTTCTATATATTGTAGAACAATGCTCATTGTTAACGTTGGATACTTTTAGAACTTTGGAATCTTGTAATATAAGGTTTTTTCTTACATATTACATGTATATCCTGAGTGTTGCATGTATTTTATTTTTATTCAATAAATACTTGCATCTTCTCTCTCACAATTGTAATAGTTTGTGCATAATCTCATGCAATAAAATTTAATATCGTGGCTCGTTCATTCCTTGTTTTGTTTTGTTGCACTCCTTTCATTCGCAAATGTGTTGTATGTCTATTTTATGAATATTTTTCTATTGTGTATGGTGAAATTGGATTCTAGGTATGATTTTTCCTTCTGTCTCATATTGAGTCCTATTCATCATCATTGCTTTCCCTTTCCCCTTATCCGAACGTATTCATCCCCTTATTTTCTTGTTCTATCACCTCCTTGATTAGGTTTATGTTCTATGCATCTCCTTCTCACCTTGGTACCTTGGAAAGTCGAGTAGAGAAATATAGTTGCATTTCAATTACGAGGAGTAGTTTATCTCTAGGAGTAAGTAGAGGATACCGGCGTGATCTACGGATATTTGTCTCGATTTGAGTCCGAAAACTTGGAGATAGTCCCATGCTTTCTCCAATCCAAAATTTTATTTGATTTGGGCACGAGTGCACATTTTATCTTCAACAGGGATTAAAGAGGTATTGCACATGGCTTTGATGTTTTTAAAGATCAAGAATGTTATGAATATTGGGAATAGTGTTTGGAAATGGGTTGAGATACCTTATAAAAAATATCTTTGGTTATGAAGCTGAATATTGTGAATTTTAAAAAAAGGGGATTTCCTTGTGTTAAATGTTTTATTTAATATTGGGAAATAATTTTTCCATTGGTCTTGTTCCTCGACTAAGTAGTTGAGAGAAGAATTTTTATTTGGTATTCTTATTGAAATTACATCCATGTAATTTTGGTCCCATGCATTCTTGTTGTGATTTTATGGGAATTCAAGTTTAGTTCCATGCACATTATTATGCTTCTCAAATTTGAGGAGTAAAATTTAATAGGATATCGGGATATGATATGATCATCCACCATGAATATTGGGAAGTCGATTTTTGTTAGATGTGTATGCAAGGTATGAATATATAGACAAGGCACAAGAACTATTTGGTAAAATGCCTCAAGAGATTTAGGGGATGGTTGGGGGAGAATCAACAACTTATTGCTATGGAATTGGCTAATATACGCATGAACTAAAACATTTAAATAATGTATATGGAAACATGTAAGATGATAAAGAACATCAACTTAGGGATCTGCATGAAAATCAATAAATTTGGAAGTTGATGTTTGTGTCACTCAACCTTTAAAGGTTAAGATTATGTAGTTACGTGTAGATAACCAAACGTTTGATATTGCGAGACAAGACTTGATAGGTCAGGTGTAAGAGCTTAATCAATATTTGACAAGGACAAGGGAATATATGCATCATATCGCTTCTTTGAGGCCAGAGATAGAAAGTCTACATCATGAATTACAACATCTAAAACTACTATTGAATATGAGAAGAAAGCACACACTAAGAATTTTTATAAGAATAAAGATATAAAAAAACAAGTAGTCTCATGGAAATGCATTTTTGTCTAGGTTGAAAGCAAGGAAGCATGAGATAGCCACTAATTTTTTCTAGAATGCCTACCGTGATGTGGTCTTGTAAAATGTGGGGATCATGGGATTAGCATAAAAGGTATGGATAACTCTTCCTCTTGCTTCAAACTAAACATTTCATCAATTTTTTTAGTGTTAGTTTTTAATATGTTGTATATTAAAACATAAATGTAGATTAGAATGAATGATATGGATTTTACCTTTCCGAGATAATATTTTTCTTTAAAATTTTAAGTAAACAAATTAGGTCTTTCAAAACATGCACATGGAGCACAATGTCGAATGGTTAATGGAAAAAAACCTCAAACAAGATCCATGTCGACCCAAGACACCATGAAATGTATGGACCAAGATGGTCCTAACTCGATTAGATGCCTTAATGTGGTGAGATTCGATACCCTTTTAACAATTGATTACTTTTGGTGATGTTTCCACTTAATGAACATTTTGTCGGTTTTGGTTTATAAATGTCATATCGATTTAGTGTAATTGGAAAACACCTTCACCTACCTATAGCACTCTATGTGAGAATAAAAACCCACTATCAATTTCATAAATATAATTTTGGAAGTTAGAGTTTCAAGTGGATGTTGGCGCCACTAGTCGTGCCATACAACAAAAGTGTTTGATGTGTTTATGATGTTTGGTCTCGAAGACATCTTCATAAATTGAACCTTGTTCGACATAATCAAATTCTGTCACAAATGACAAGTTATTGATTATAGGCGAGTAGTTAGGAATCAATGAAATTTATGTTTGAACTTAAAATGTGTGGTTTTGGAAACCATACTATAAGCACTTTAGTTATTTTGGTAAATTTTATCGGACTCACATCTTAAGCTAGAAAATATTTTTGATGATCCCATTGGGTCTATAAATTACAAGGAACCCCTTGTTATATCATTACAATATGTGTAGAGTATTATTTAATCAATTAATTTTTATTAATGGATTTTGTAGTTCATAGTGTTTTGTGTCTTCTCTCTCTCTCTTAAAATTAATATGAAATTTTGGTTGGTCTTAGAAATTTGAATGGATTAAAAATGAATATGAGAACTTGAAATAAAATGAACATGGGTATGAATTGAGAAATGGTATAAATATTGTGAATAGAAAAGAAAATGTTTTATAGTTTCTCTCTCTTCTCTACTCTCTCTATCTAAGAAAATAGAAATGTAAATGAGTGTGGAAGTGTGAATGTGTGAGGAAATTATCTCTCCTCTGTCTCCTTATCTTTATATCTCTCTGTACTTTGTTTTAAATTACTTGAAATTATGAATGTTTTTTTGTGCTTAAGTGTAAGGGTTTTCCATACTCGGATCCTAGGATAGTGGTGCAACATTGGTTGCAAGTACTCCTAAAAATAAGAATTTTACGGATGTGATATGTTGTAATTAATGAGTTATCATTGTAAATTTTATTCATCTTCAATTACATGTATTTCCATAGAATAATTATATGTATTATTGTTTGAATAATTTATCTTGGTATATTTCAAAAAGGGAATACCAATGTGGCTATATTTTATAGTGTCAAATTAGATGTGAAGTTGTACTCAATGTTATACCTCTGTTATAAAGCTATTAAACTAATCTTTTGCTATGTTAATTATTGGTATATTTCCTTAACACCCAAAATGCTAGGTAAAATCTCATCTCATCAAAACTAACGAAATTCAAAGAATGAGTTATAGTTCTATTGTACTTTCTCCCCCAATTTGAGTATTTTTCTATGGTATAAAATATTGATCGTGTTAATAAAATAATTTGATCTCGTTAATAACCTTCATGCTCCGCACCTATGATGTCTTATTAAGGATCACTTACTTTATATTTTATGAGGTGGTGTATATATGTTGCTGAAACCTATCATATTGGGATGAGTGAGGTGATCATGTGTAGGTGTTGTAGGTATTACCATATAATGAATAAGTTAAACACCTTGTGTGTAATTTCAGTTGCTTTACCCTAGTCGTGGCCAAAGCCTTTCAAGATATTTGGTGGTTGTACCAACGATTCATCTCTTGTAAGATCAAAATTATGTGAGTGGAGACTACGTTTTCAATTACTTTCATATTTACCCAACAATTGAAATAAGTCCTTAGGAAGATTTTATAATGCATAAAATTATTTGGGATAAATTTCTTGCAACATAAACTTAATACTTGCATGTCTAAGAGAAATGAAATGAGTTGTCTTGTGCGAGGTTGTACTCCTTTTAGTATTAAATTCCTAGTTGTTACTTAAGTGTTAAAGGAATTACATTTTTCCAAAATTATGTTAATACTGTAGGACCAAAGTAACCAAGTAAATGTAGTTATTAAAAAGGGTAGATAATATTAAATTAAGGAATGACTGCTATGAAAAATGGAAGCATTTGTTTAAAGATGTCAAAACCACCTAAAATGTCAAATGTGATCATAAATTGAATGTGATAAGGTAGAGATCAATGAAAAATAAAAACCTAATAAATTGAAAGACCAAGTTTGATGCATGATCACATGCTTTTTTTTTTCATAAATGTGGATTAAACAATGGTGCTAATGAAATAATAAAATGTAACCTTGAGAATGGGATAACTTCATTCGTAGAAAATGTTTGTGAGTTAAGGAAATTGCACTCTAATTGGACCTGTAAAATTTAGTACAACCCTTGGTGTAGATAGTAATATATTAAACCTACGATCACTCGGGAAGTAGAATTTATGGTCAAAACATGTAATTAACCCGTTGTTATTGATAATAAATCCTTAAGATGATGAAACAGAAGTAGTTTGAAATGTGAAAATAGTCCCCTAAATTCAAAGAAAAATCTCTATAATGGGAACACATATGCTGATGTACCCTTAGATGTGCAATATGATTGTTAAAATATGATTTCCTAATTGGAGCAATTAATTATGAATCAAGAATGATAGAACTTAATTACTTAACCTACATAGTTGGTTGTAATAATCGGAAGATGAAAATTGTAGTTCCCACTTCCCTTCGACACCTTTTTTTATTGATTATGATATTGTCAACTATACTTATGGATATTATTGTAGTTTTTGATTTGGCATGATGTTAGATGTTAGAGATCATGGACTGTTGTTGATTTTAATTCATATATGATGCATGTGGATTATTAGAGACATTTTATATTGATGTTGATATGTTGATTGACATGGTTATATATATATATATATATATATATATATATATATATATATATATATATTTCAGACATGTGATATTTCATCATATTGAGTAGACCTAGATAATTGAACTAATCTTATGATCATATGGTTATTGATGAAATTGTAAATGATATCGTTACTTGCCTAGATGATGTTTTGATTCATATATAGATGATTTTAGATTTATATTGTATATTTATTTTGGATGATTTAATGCGGCCAAGAGGTCGAAGAAGGTGTTATGCATTTTGCAAGTAAACATGTCACAACAAACATCGGGGGGATTGGAGACCAACCACATTGGAATTCTAGATGAATTCAACAAGGGTCACCATGGCAACATGTATTTTGTTATGTGTGTATGTTTGAATTGTTGTTAGGGGTTCCCATGGGGGAATCACCTTCAAATGTGACCAAGGGTTATGTGTATTATTTTATTTAGTTTCCTTTTTCAAATTTTAGTATGTGATTTTTAGTGATGTATTCTCCTTTTATTAATTACTTGATTTATGTCTAGATTAGTAAATTAATTATTTTACTAAACTAAATTATAAAAGGGTCAAAAGAATGCATTTATTAGACTTGATGGCTCTTGGTTTATGTGTTGTAAGTGATGTGTAAGTAACTTTGAGTGTGAAACACTCCACCTCCCCTTTGAAATTCGGATTTGTCCTTAGGGGCAAATTTTGGAGGCTTGTGGGATAATTTAAACTTGTCCCACACCTCATAAATTTCTATACCAACCCTACCTATGGGTTGGGTGGTAAACATTAGGCCCCATCATGTATTTTGGGAAGATAACTTGTATTTTTTATTGGACTTTCTTACATGTAATTACTTTTAGTCCTTAAGGGGTGTGGGCTTGGATTGTGTGTGTAAGTAAAATGTCATTTCTTCACCCACTT
Source organism: Taxus wallichiana var. yunnanensis (assembly GCA_018340775.1). NCBI lineage: Eukaryota > Viridiplantae > Streptophyta > Pinopsida > Cupressales > Taxaceae > Taxus > Taxus wallichiana. The sequence continues at coordinate 695,674,430 of CM031238.1, forward strand.
ATTAATTGTTCTTTGGAGTTTGAAGTTTTACTTGTGAGGTGGAGTTGAGGATGAGTGATGTGGCATCCTACATGAGCCACCTCACCCTTCTCTCTCTCTTTTCTATTTATTCGAGTTCTTTTGCTTGTTTGGGGGTTACTTCATTTTCTTTGTGCTCTTGTAATTTTGGAGAGTTAGAGGATTTTGGAATGCTTGTGGATTTGTTGGAGCTTTTGGTGATTTTTTGGACTTGAAGAAGCTTGTTGTGGAACTCTTGGATCAAGCTCTACCATGGAAAGGTAGGAGCTTTAATCTTGTAAAATGTTTTCCTTTTTATATTATGTATATGTGAATGTTTTTGAGTGTTTTGGTATGTTTTTGGTTGGTTGGGTAGATTTCTTAAGTGTGGTGTAGGAGGAGACTATGGGGATCTTTCATGTAGGGAGGCATAAGAGTTATTTCCATGTTTTGGAGGGAGTTGGGATGGGTGTCCCACCTTGGACAAGAAATTGCTTGCATTTCTTACTTGGTCTATTTTATGAGGGAGCCATAAGAGATTTGTAGGGAGGCATAAGAGAATGTGGGAGGCATAAGAGGTACTTGAGGGAGGAATAAGAGTATGTAGGGGTTTTGAGATGTTTTATTGGAGGTTTTTAGGTGGACACCCATTTCCCATTGGGAGGTATAAGTGGCTTCCCCATAGATCTTACTCCTTGGGATTTTGCATGTTGAAGCCTTGTGTATTTTTTGCTTTCCTTCTTGTGATTGTAGTTGCATTATTTGGACTTTGGTATGATTGTAAAATCTGGTATTGTGATGTGGAAGCTTGTTTGTTGCCATGAGTTGAATCCACCTTTCATTGTAATGTGGTTGGGGCTCGGGGGCCAATGAGGAGGTTCCTCATTGGAATTCTTGGTTGGGTGGAGAGTGTTTCCTCTCCCCCTTTTTGTTGTGACCAAATGAAGCATGGTGGATATCTCTTGTTGCTGATCTTGGAGCTATGTATGAAAACCAACTTTGAAGTTCTCTTTGGTTTCCTTATTGTAAAATTTCCCACTTTAAGTGGATGACATTGTAATAGTATTTGTGGTGAAAAATTTGTTTGATTTTGGGCATGAAAGTTATATTTGAAAAATAATGGGGAAAGATCTATTTTGTAAGTTGTTTTTTTTGTGAACAGGAAAAGGAGTTGTAAAAAGGAATTATTTCATTTAATTGAAGTTGATTTATTTTCCACAAAATGGTGTTTCTCTTGTTTATAATATGTTATTGGAAATATTGTTGTAAACTCTCTATTGGAAGGTTGGAAAAGTTTTGTTAAGAAATATTACATTTCATTGTGTTATTTGAAAGGCATGTTTTGAAAAATATGACTACCTCCTCACTTTTCCTTGCATTGTTGTAGGAAATTTAAACATATTAAAGTTGGAATGGAATGAACTTAAAAATTTAAATTACCCTCTACTTGGAAAATGAAGTATATTAATTATAGTTTTAAGTACGAAGAGTTTCATTTAGATCTCATGTAAACCGCAATCGACATAAGAAATATACACAAAATACCCTACAATGATGAGAGACAAGAATAAACGTTAAAATAAACCAAGGATGGAAAAAACACATCAAGAATCAGATTATATTTCTCAGGAAGTTTGCACAACACATCATTAGCGGGAAAGAGGCAAAAATGCCTTTATAGAGAAAGGGTCGGGAAAATATTATTTGAAAACTCAACCACTACCAAGAATCCCTGCAAATCCACCAAAATTTTTCAAGTATGATTCTCCATGTTTGTTTGGCATTTTGGAGAAGGAAGAATGGAGGATCAGATCAAATCAAATCAGGTAGTCAAGCAATCGATCATGTATTAATGGCGCGAAAGATGTTTTCCTATTTTATCACCCACCTAAGTCTCGCTCGAAAAAAATATTTTAGGCTTCCCGGGCATAGAGGAGGTTCAGCCCTTTCCAAAAAATTCTTCTTTTGCTCAAATCCGAGCTTCCAATCAAAATTTATGGTCGAAATACAAAGATTTTGCATCGACACTATGCAAAATGGCAAAATGTAGTCTTTGCAGAAGTGAATCTACTGGAGCACGAAAAATACAAGTTGCTCTTTTTGTTGAAAAAAGCAAAAACATGAAGTCTCCACACTCTGTGAGGCTCGAATATTCCATTTTGGCAAAAAAAAAAAACTCCAGACTCAAAAAATTCAGTTTTGCACAAATTCCTCTGCGCCCCGCAGCACCTCGTAACCTCACTTTTGGCAAAACACTTCCGCGGGTTCAAGGGCCCACATTTGCAAACTACACTTTTTGTAAAATTTGCAAAATTCCCAAGTTCCCCGATGGTCCACCTCCCCACATGTAACTTTTTTCCGACATGTGGCTTCTCTTCAGCGTCGACAGAGGTGCGACTTAGGTTTAAACCTTTATACTTTTTCAACAAAAACCAAAAATCCAAAGCTCCCCAAACAGTCGCCTCCCCGCATGTAAATTTTGGCCGAGACGTGGCTTTTTTGGGCATCGATGAAGGTGTGGCTTATTTTTAAACCTTTACACTTTTTAACAAAAATCCAAAATCCAAAGTGCGCCTAACGACCCACCTTCTGCTTTGACTTAAAACTTGCCACGTGTCCTCATGGGCATTAGGCATATTATATTATTTTGGTGCAAATATCCTTCGCAGGTTCGTGGGCCCTAAGTTTAAATTACACTTTTTCCAAAAGTGAGAAGTGGCAAATTATCTCCCAGCGAAAAGTCCTCCCTAAGCCCGCAGCCCACATTTGGCAAAAATCCTTCTAAGGCCCGTGGCCCGTAACTTAAAATATGAGGAGTTAGGAGGACATCTTTATAGTTTTGGAAAGGGGAAGAAATTTCCTATCTGATGGAAATGTTTTTAGGAAACCTTAAGTGTGTGAAATATGAAAAAAAATCAGATTGAAGCAAAAATTAGGTGGAGAGAGGGTGAGAGGAAATTGCCTTTTTAGTTTAAATGTTTTACTTCAAAAACATGGGTTGACTTTTTAAGTGGTCACCTTATGGGGAAATGGAATGTTTTTCTAAAAACATGAAAATGGGAACCTTGTTTATTGTTTAGACCTTGTGGAATTAAATACCTTGGGTATTAAATTTATTGTTTCCCCTTTAACCCTCTAAATTTAATTAGGGAATATTTAACTATAGTGTTAATTTAATTATTTATTAAATTAACACTTAGGGGAAATTTAACTATGCTTGGACTAATTACACTCATTAAATTTTAATGTAGGTTTAATTATTTTGTATAATGGAAAAATTATGTTAATTAATTATAATTGACTTTCAAACTTTATTATGAAAACTATAGTTTCAAAGCCTGCTTTGCGGGAACACTTTTCAAAAAGAAATTATTTCATAATTTTTCTAACTAAACCTAGGTTGTTCTTGGGTCTTGTGTGGGCATTTTTAGTGGGTGTTATAGAGTATATTGTTGGAATTAATTAATGTTATGAAATTAAAGAGGGATAGGATTTATATTGATCTTGTAATCTTTGCTTTTCTTCATGTGAATTTTCCTCCTCAGTAACGAGAGTACTTTTTCGAACCAAGAAAACATAGCTCTCTCAAACAATATTTAAGTCAAATATTATAAGACCCATGTGTGTATATACGTTCCTAATCACAATCATGCTATATAAAGTTATTTCAATGAGAGAAACAAGTGAATTATAAAGGAACCACTCTATGGGAAATGTTAAACAAAAACATACAACCTAGTTGAAAAGAATGAAGGGTCTCATGTTATGTGTTCTTCAGATAATTATAGTCAACTAATAAATATAGGATTGTAATAAATATTTCACCATGAATAATGATGTGTTTTGGGAAGTTCGTTTGAATAAGTGTATATTGTAGTGGGTCGTTGTTGTACTTTTCATTTTTGAAAATGTGGCTTTGATGTGCATCATGTGTTTCATTTTATATGTGTGGGTCCTTGATTACTCACACTGCCTCATGAGTTGTGCGTTATCCTAAGTGATCCTATGGGATGTTATGTACCCAGCAAAAGTTGTAAGCCATTAAAAATTATCCTGTTATTATGTGTGTAAAATGTGGGTGTTACATATGGTATCGAGTGGAGGTTCTTGCTCTTAAACGTCCGGCATAAATTGGAGTTGTGATGTTCTTCCATAGTGGTGGTAGATATGAGAAGAGTAAAGTGATATATGTTGTGATGTGAACAAATTTTTAATTGTGATATTATGAAAGCACATGTTGTGCATGTCACTTAGTGTCTATTTTTTATCATGTTAATGTGCTTGTGATGAGATTATTCGCTCAATTTTTCATGGATTCAATGAGTTCAACTATGATGTACCGCCTTATTGTGTGTGAAAATAATGTTAGTGTGGATTTAGGAGTTTTGGATTGTCTTGTTATTCTATGATATGTAGGTGTCTTGATGGGTTGTTTGAAAAACAAATTGGTGCATAGTGAATTGGAATATATCTTGATGTCACAACCATATTGTGATGAATTGTGTACATCCCCATGTTGTATTCAAATTGACTATATGTTTTAATGTTAGTCATTTTGTTCTTCATACGTATAATTTATGTAATATGTGATGGTTCATGTTGTGATTTACGGGCATATGGTGAACATATGACCCCTATTTTATAGTTCTCACACCTTGGGTGCTTTATGTGAAAATGTGATGTGTCAGAACCCATGAAAGTAATGATTGTGTTATACCTTGTGACCTATACCATGTGTAAGACAATATGGTTAATGTGTGTGAATCACCATTATGTTAGTAATGTAGTTATGTGTTATGTTGTGAACCTTACACTAACCAACCATAAGGGACGAAATTGGTAAAAAGTGTATGTTTGGAGAGAGGAAATGAGTATCATTGACCAATCACTCGATCGAAGTATGAGATAAGAGGTGGAGTCTTACATAGGTTGAAAATCCACCTCTTTTTTCTTGGTATGTATGGAACATTTCCCGATAGGAACCATATATATTGTGTTTCATGGATACCTTAGGCTTAATAGATGGTGACATGTACCTTTTTCTCTCTCCATATATGGTTGTCATATAGATGACCTGTGTACCTTAGCATTGGTTTACCGTTGATTAGTCAATCAAGGTAAGTACAATATAGGGAGGGAGTCATATATAGATTGAAAACCCACTTCTGTTCATTTGGTATGCATGACCGCCATGTATATCTTGTTTCGAAAACACCTTAGGCTCAGTGAATGGAAAACTATACACCCCCTCTCGGACTATGTCGAGACTATGTTGAACCTGTGGGAGTATGGAGGAATGATTCGAGTGGAGACTATGACAATTCTATTATTTGACATGTTATTTTACGAGTTGAGGCTCAATATATCGAGTTCCAACAACTCGGTGAGTACCCGTTTAATGGCTTTATAAGGTAAACATCGATTGTAATGTGTTATTTCTCTATACATATTTTATTCATAAATTGATCATTATCTCTTTTCTTGTAAGAACCAACAATTTTCTTGATTGATGTGTTCTTATATTTTGACATTTTATTTGGTTGTTGCACTAACATGCGGATTTTTTTGTCGATTATGGCTATTTAGCCATTTGTTTTGCTTAGTTTTAATTTTTTGTATCAAGTTAAACAAAAATTATAGCCTAGCCCAATGCTTGGGATTTTGCCACTTGGCATTTGAAATAGATAGTTATGTTGATTCTAATGTTGAATGTGTTGGAATAGGGTCATGCGATTAACCATAGAGTGGTTGGACCTATGGACCCATTTCGTTGTATGGGGGTATGCCCCAAAGGGGTCATAACATCATGTATTTTTAAACCATAGGTTACTACACCTCTTGGATGGCATCGACGGGGCTCTATGTGCGGGACCATAGGGTGACCCGACCTCACTAAATGGATAAAGGAGATGGGGCTCTATGGTTGAGTGACCGAATATTATTGACGGGATCTATGGTCGAGTGACCTGATATTCTTTATGGGGCTCTATGGTTGAGTGACCCAATATTTTTGATGACACTATATGGTTGAGTGACTTGATACGGAGAAATAAAGAGATGGGGCACTATGGTTGAGTGACTTGGCTTGGTTTTGGCATTATGTTTCCTTATCTTTGAGTGGTATATGGAGTTTCTACACGATGCTTTTGTAGGTATATCAAGTTATTTTCTAATGCTTTGGGAGAGATATGGAGTTGTTTTGTGATGTGTGGAGTTGGTGTTATGAGTTATGTGTACTCTTGTGAGTCTTGTTAGGCATCATTACGATTAAAGTTTTGCGCTCCTCTTGGATTACTATGTACTATTGTATATTGTCTTGCTTTCGTCATGGTCTTCGGGTTATGTGATACCGGTTGTATGTATATCAACGTGATGATTCCTTGTTTATCACCACATGTGTGTGTTGGATCCATGCCTATGACATAATTGTTAGAAATTCTTTGTTATGTGGACTACTTGTTATCTGTCCATGGTGGAATTGGAGGTTTTGTGATGTGATATAGTTTTGAAAGTACGTAGCAACATTTCTCATGGGTCGTTTTTGTTGTGTGGAGTCTTTTGTGAAATCTTGAGGCCAATTCTTTGTTGGGCACCTACTAACATAAGATAATTATAATTCTAAGAAATGAATCTCGAGAGTTTGAGATTAAGAAACACTATAAAGGAAAATAAAAAATTAATTAATAAATTAGAAGATAACTAACTACCAATCTTCACAGAACATTAAAATTTAAGATATTGCAAAAATTAGTTTCCTTCCTTATGGTCGTGTTATACATACAAGTTATTTTGTTAAATGACATGTGTCATTATTGACTTTCTTTCCTATGTATCCTTTGAGCTTTGGTGTTGTGTCGCATCGAGGACGATACTCTTATAAGGGGATGGAGATGTAATGTCCCCTCCCCTCAATTACAGACTTTGAGCTGCCTTTGTCAGGGAATCTATCAGGTTGTCAGCGTATGGGGAAACATTTTCAGCATACGATGGAGAGTGACACATGCTAAACGCCATTTCAGACCAGTCACCTCCTTGCATGATAAAATAATCACACAATTTGATATCTCGAGGCCCTAACCACGAAGAAACCCAAGTTAATGTTGTAAATATAACAATCATTGGATTATGGCAGCGGGTACATGAGTCAGAGCTCTGCTTGAGGCAGGGATCTGCACTGTCATTATTAATAAACAAAACATTATAGAAACGGTGCTAAAATGAGATCTCACTTTAGGTTGTTCCAAAGTAGTCCATTTTGGGTTTAATCTACCCTGCGCGTGGAAGAGAAATTCATAACTCTAATATATCCTCTTCTCTCTTTTTACAAATTGATTGGTCAGGATATTTATCTGCACCTGAGGCATTTTAAATGGCGCTAAAAGGATCTTCTTCCTACTGCCATTTCATTTTCGTGAAGTGAAGAAGAAGATTAATATTGGTGATTGGGGAGGCACTGTGTTCTGGGAGCGAATAACGACTTGGGTGTTCATTTGGTTAAATATCCCTTATGAGCACAATATAAACATTCTGAAAGAAAAGGTATTTGAGTGAGATATGAATTAAGATTTAATCAGGGGTTACTTTGGGGATAATGATCATTGTGAATGGTTAACCATTTGAGTGCTTTCCAGTTCTGAGCATGCATGGTTAATAACCCCTCTGCTGTTGTTATATTTCATTTCATATGTACGTAAGTGAGTTATATTCTTCCTTTATGTGGTTATCTCCTACTTTTGGAATTAGTTGTTAGGGGATTAAGGCGGTATTGCGCCTGGTATGTTGTTTTTAAAGATCAAGAATATTATGAATACTGCGAATAGTGTTTAGAAATGGGTTTAGATACCTTATATATATTATCCTAGTAACTTTGAAATAATATCTCTGGTTGTGAACTAGATAATGTAAATTAAAAAAACAGGGCTTTCCTTGTGTTAAATGTTTTATTTAATATTGGGGAAATAATTTTTCCATTGGTCTTGTCCGTCGACGGGGTAGTTGGGAGAAGAATTCTTTCTTCGGTATTCTTGCTGAAATTACATGCATGCAATTGTTGTCCCGCGCATTCTATTGATCAATTTATATGATTAATATTTACTAGGTCAATATGTGCATCTTGCTGTGATTTTATGGGAATTCGAGTTTAGTTCCGTGCACATTATTATGCTTCTCAAATTCGAGGAGTAAAATGTATTAGGATATCGGGGATATGGTATGATCATCCACCAAGCATATTGGGAAGTGGATTTTTGGTCAGACGTGTATGCAAAGTATGGAAACATAGACAAGGCGCAGGAACTGTTTGGTAAAATGCCTTAAGAGATTTAGGGGCTGCTTGGGGGAGAATCAACAACTTACTGCTACTCATGTGGCTTTGAGGTAGGAATTGGCTGCTACATAAAATGAACTACAACATTTGAATCATGTATATGGAAACATGTAAGATGATAAAGAGCATCAACTCAAGGAACTATAGGAAAAATCAATGAAGTTGGAAGTTGATCTACGTGCCATTGAACCATTGAAGGATGAGATTATGTAGTTGCGTGTAGATAATCAAAAGTTGGCTATTGCAAGACAAGAGTTGACAGGTCAGGTGCAAGTGCTTACTCAATATTTGACAAGGACAAGGGAAGATATGCATCATATCCATTCTTGGAGGATAGAGATATAAAATCTACATCAGGAATTACAACGTCCAAAACTGCTATTGACTATGAGAAGAAAGAAGACACTAAGAATTTTGATCGGAGTAAAGATATAAAAAAAACAAGCAACCTCATGCAAATGCGTTGTTGTGTGGGTGGAAAAAGAAGAATCATGAGAAAGCCACAAATTGTTTCCGAGAGAAGGCCTAATGCTGATGCGGTCTCATCAAATGCGGGGATCATGGCATTAGCGTAAAAGGTATAGATCACTCTTCGTCTTGCTTCAAACTAAAAATTTCATCATTTATTTTTTATAGTGTTGGTTTTCAATATGTTGTAAATTAAAACAAAAAAACAAATTAGAATGAATAGTATGGATTTAACCTTTCCACAATATTTTCATTTAAACTTTTAACAAAAAAATTAGGCCTTTGGAACCATACGCATGGAGCACCACGTCGAATGGTTAAAGGGAAACAAAACTTTAAACAAGGTCCATGTCCACCAAGACACCATGAAATTTCTTAACCAGGATGAATAACTCGATTAGATGCCTTAACAAGGTGAGATTTGATACCCTTTTAACATTTCAGTCACTTTTGGTGACATTTCCACTTTATGAAATTGTGGTCGGTTTTGGCTTACAAATGTCGATCGATTTGGTGTAATGGAAAACACCTTTATCTACCTCTATCTCTCCTATGTGTGAATGGAAACCAACTCTCGTTTCATAAAAATAATTTCGTAGTTAGAGTTTCAAGTGGATGTTTGGATCCACCGGTCATCGTGACAAACGTGAAGTGTTCGATGTGTTTATGATGATTGGTCTCAAAGTCACCTTCATAAAGTGAACCTTTTTTAACGTAATCAATTCCGTTGAATCAAGAGAGTTCTTTGTTGATAGGATATTAGATAATAATTGATGAAATTTATGTTTGAACTTAAAACGAGTGGTTTTGGAAACCATACTGTATAAACTTTAACTATTTTGGTCAATTTTCACATACTCACATCGTAAGGTAGAAAATATGTCTAAGGATCCCATTGGTTCTATGATTTACTTGTGAGCCCCTTGTTATAGTGTTACAATGTGTGTAGGTATTATTTAATAAATGACTTTGTATGAATAGATTTTGCAATTTATAATGTTCTCTCTCTTCTCTCTATCTCTCTTAAAATAAATATGAAATTTTGGTTGGTCTTGGAAACATGAATGGATTAAAAATGTAGATGAGTTTGAAATAAAATAAAAATGGGTATGAATTGAGAAATGGTCAAAATATTGTGAATAGAAAAGAAAATGTTTTATAGTTTCTTTCTCTTCCCTACTCTCTCTCTCTCACAAAAATATAAATTTAAATGAGTGTGGAAGTGTTAATGTGTAAGGAAATTATCTCCCCTCTCTCTCTCCTTATCTCTATCTCCGTATTTAATTTGTTTGAAATTACTTGAAATGATGAATATTTTTTTGTGCTTGAGTGTAATGGCTTTCCATACTTAGTCCTAAGATAGACGCAACATTGGTTGTAGGTACTCGAACAAGAGGAATTTTCTGGATGTGATATGTTGTAATTAATGAGTTTTCATTATAAAGTTGTATTCATCTTGCAATATATGTATTTCCATAGAATAATGTTATGTATAGTTGTTCGAAGAATTGTTTTGGTGCTCAAATTGATCTTGCACCATTTTCCTATTATTTCCTTTGATTTGCGTATTCGAGACTTTTCTATTTCGAATGGATGAAGTAAATTTTTATCTCCATTTGAATTCCATGATTTTTTTCCGAGTTCTTCGTTGTGCCCTATTTTGAATAAATCCCAAATTTTCCCTAGTTTTCACCTAAATTTTCTTCATCTGCACACTTCTATCATTTTTCTTCCATTTCCGATCGTGAATGCTCAAAAATGATCAATTTGTACTGTATTCCTTTGAAAATATGTTACCATGGTTGAAAAATGCTTGGAAGCATGATTTACCTTGTTTTGTTTCCAATTTTGTGCATCCTTAGTGAAAAAAATAAATTTTGGGCATGACTTGTAAATTTGTGTTTCGATGGTCCGAGGAGCGTCTTTTACACGTCAAATTATTCCCCAACATTCGGTGGTTACATGGCCTCTTTTGGTTCGTCGGGGATGGCGGGCAAATTTTTCAAAGTTAGAACTTTTGTCTTTCTTGGCAAAAGGGTTAATTTGGTGGCATGGCTCCACCCGGTTTATTATTGGTTCTAATAGTGATTATGTGGCTTCTTCCGATTAGATGAGGCATGATGGGTTTGTTTTGTGAACTTGTTCTTTTCTGGATACTTTGGAAAAAGTTTGAACTCACCCCATGGCCACGCCAAGCTCCGATTGGCTAGGTAAAATTCAAGTGGCGAGTAACAAATTTCTTATTTTTTCCGAAAGTTTACAAATGTCACATGTTGAGAAATTATGCGAAGGTGGGTCTTTTTTTTCTCTAAGGCATTTTGCAAAAAGAGTTAAAATGAAAATAAATTCCTAAGGCCTGTGGGAAACCACGTGGCAACTTATAATCCAAAGATGGAATTACGGGTGGTTAGACTCTTTCAAAGTTTTTTGACTTTATTTTGTAAAAAGATTAAAGTTATAAAATGAACCAAAACCCTACAGTGAATCGAGAGAAGGACATGCGGTAGGTTGAAAATGTCGAAGGTAGAGGAGATGTGGAATGGTGGAGAGCTTAGATTATTTTTGCCTTTTTGGAAAAGGAATAAAGTCAGTAAATAAGGCCGCATCTCCGCTAGGGAAAAATATCATGCTTAGGTCAACTTTGAAAAATGGAAAAGTGGAGAAGCGGAGCTTCAGATTTGTTAGAGGTTTTTTGCCTTTAGGGGTAAAAAAATTAAAGTGTTTTAAAGGGCCACAACCCCGCTAAGGATAATTAAATGCCTTGTTGAATTTTTTTTGAAAAATCAAAATGCAGAGAAGTGGGACTTTGGAGGTCTTTGAAACTTTTTAATTTTTTTATGAAAATGATAAAGTGTCAAAGTAAAGCTCGCCTTTGCTAGAAAATTGTTAAGGCCTTTATTTAAAAGTCAAATGCAGATCGGTGGGTCGTTGGAAGTTTTGGAACCATTTAAATTTTTTTAAAAAAAAAAAAACTATAAAAGTGAGCGCCACCCCAAAAAAAAATATTTGAAGTTTGCATTTGAAAAAGTCAGCGCGGGAATGCGGGCCGCCAGAGGAAATATGAAATTTTTTCCTTTTTTGTAAAATCAGTTAAAGTCATAAAAATGAGTGCAACTCCGCTAAGGTTAGTTTAAATTAGCATTAAAAGGTCAAAGCGGAGGTGTTGGCCATCGGAGCAACATTGGAAATTTGTCACTTTTTGAAATGAAGTATAAAGTTTGAAAATGAAGCGCTTGAGTTCCATTGAACTTGCACCAAACATTTAAGGGGAAGATCAATGGTAAAAGTATGCGTTTCATCATTTAGCTACTATCAAGCTCCAGGATGTTTGGAGAAGTATTGTTTGCATCTTTCTTCATCACATTTTTAAAAGTTCATTTTTTTGGTCGCAAAGTTCAATTGAATCAATTTGGAGGCTCAAGTTTTAAATATAAGGTTGTTTCAAAGTGGATTTTTGCTCGGGCTCATGTAAAAATGTGAAATGACATATTCGAAGTTGCAGAGTAAATTTTCAAAAGGGAAAAGATGAAATGATGAAGGGAAAGGGGTGCATGCACAAGGATGAAAAACGTGCCCTCATGAAGTAATGATGTGAATTTTGCAATAATTCACCATTTTGAGGCACCTAGAAACTTTTGAACATTTTTCTGTTAAACGTCACATTCTATAAATCATGATGGATTTTTGTAACAAACTTGATGGTTAGATATTATTTTCTTGGGAGAGAAGGATTGGATGTAACAAATGATATATAATGCATGTTCGAGATAAGCAAATGGTTGAGGGTTAAATTGCATGAGAAAATTTTGAGAAAAGCTCATCTTCTGAGGAACCATCTGAGAAACCTGGTTAATTTCTTCTATGTTAGATTTCAATCATGTTGAGTTGTTTACAAGTGTATAGCCATCAAAAATCTCTGATATTATTTAAATAACTCTCCCCATTGATGAATCTGATAAATTTTGAATTAACTTGTGTTAAATCTCTTGAAATTTTGTGTTTATTTCATTTCAGAATGTTTGCAAGTAGTTTTTCTTGTTCCTATTGCAATCTTACATTAGAATCTTTGTGAATCACACAGATCTCATCCCTAGTATAGCTTGGTGGCATTTTCAATTTCATTGATCGTAAGAGCCTTCATCCGATAAAGGCAATAAACAAATTTAAAACAACTTTACCTTCATTTGTTGATATAGATTGTTTGTAAGTATTTGGGTGTACCTTAGGTGTGGTAAAACAGAGATTGATAATGTTCAATTGAGTCTTCTAACTTGAGCCTTCATGCTAGAATCTCAAATATTGTGTGAAAAATGTGCAAATATGGGCCTCCATTGATGCACACCTTCTCGTTAAAGGAATGTTTTATCTATTTTTAAGTTTTATGTTATTGATTTTTCCATTATTGTGAACTTTCTCAAAGACTGGAAAATTCTAATTTATATTGTTAATATCCCACAAAACAATCATTCGAAACAACTAATCCTACCCTAAACTACCCCAATTTTGTTTTGTGTATGCTTAACCAATGCAAAATCCCTTTGTCAAAATATTCGAGAAATAGATCACGATTCCAAATGTCTTTAGTAACCTTATCCTTTTTTGAAAATATCTCCATATTCAGGGAAGTGACAACTCGTGAGAGTCATATTTTGTGTTGATCATATTTTCCCAAGGTCTTCTTATAAAATTTATGCAAAAGAAGGATATCTCGCATCTCCTTCAATAAAAGAGGTTACAAAATAGGTTTTGTTACCTTAGTTGAAAAGGCAAAACCTAAAATAGTTAGGATTAGATCAAATCCTTTTATGGTGCTACCCATTTCTCCAATGCACGAGTGTTGAAAAGTTAGATAAATTGCTTCCTCAAAGTACAAAAACATACCCAATCATTTATTTGTCTCTTAGTGTCTCATTAAGTCTTTGATGTTGCTCATTTTTGAAGAAGGATTAAATTTGGGTACCAACTGTTTCAGCACCGTTGACGGGAATATTTGAAGAATTTAAAGTTTTCCAAACCTTGGTAATGTTTCTTGTAGTTCTGTGTGCAAATACATTTTGTAAACATCATTCTCTAATCAGATCTATAAGGATTGAACAAAGTTATAAGTTTTGTGTGTTGTATTTCAAATTTTCCAGCAGTTATTGTACTAAGTTTTCCTCACCATTGATAAATTTGGGTTTATGAAGCTCGATTTGTAAAGCTTTCCATGATTTTTAGTCTTGATGAGACATTTGGTAGGTTATTTTAGTGAATTTGCAAAACTAGGTGAAATTATTAGTGACGACTCCATGTTGATTTGATTTTGATAAATACCAATGTCTTAACCTCATCAATTGAAAATTTGTTACTAATCTTTGCAAATCAGTAAAGAAGAAGATCTATATTTTTTAAAAACCCTAGTAGGAGGTTATTTCCAAATTTGGGAAAATCAAATTCTGAGGGAAGAAGAATTTGGAAATTTGTTGGAGATCAAGCATCAATAAAATAGATCTCCATTGTTGAAAGTGATCAGCCTATCATTGAAGATTTCTATTCTTCATCAAGTGCTTGAATCAAAGTTATCTTTTATAGAGTTGAATTCTCCATCGGTGAGGTATCTTCATTTGTCTTTGAAAAGTTTGCTTCTTATTATGCCCCGTATTTAACAAATTTGATAGAGTTTGCCAAAAATTTGATCCTATAGGGGATATTCATTTTGAAAATTACATCCCTATTCCTATCAGACCCCTCAGTCCTCATCGTCTTGCATCTCCTCTAATATCACCTCCTCAAAAAAATATGGCTCAGCCTCCACACAGACCTCAATTTGTTGTTAATAGTTTTGGTCCTATCAATTTTAGAGGAATGGATGGTTATCCAAATGTTGTTCCACAAGATGTAAGGAATAAATTACCTAAGTTCCAAGGAAATAATGCTATAACCGGTGATCAGCACCTAAATCTTTTTGCTAACATGATGGAGGAATTTGAGATTGAATATGAAGATGTGTACTTTTTTTTCATACATTAGAGGAGGATGCAAGGGAATGGTATAAATATTTACCGAGATAACTCTATTGATTCTTGGAGATAAATGAATAATGCTTTTAGATTGCACAGTATGGTGATAAAACATACCCTAGGTTTCTTTTATCATAATAATATTAAGAAGAAACCCATGAAGTAGTTCATGATTTTAATACAAGATTCAAAAAAACCTTGAGAAGGTTTCTTGTAAACTTAATTCCATGTGATGAATCTTGTCTTATAAAGTATGTTGAATACTATTTAAGGGATAAGCACCATCACACTTTGAGGTAGGCCTTTACCATGGCTCGAAGCAAATTGAGAATAACATCAAAGCAATTGGAAAACCTCCTAAGAGGGAAGGTGTTAAACCGATAAACCCACAGTAATCCTCAAGCAAGTAAGGCTACTTGATTTTGAAGAAGTTGTAAAAACTTTAGAAAGGGGCTATCAAAAAAATATCTTACAAACTAGCCCCGAAGAGAAGGGAATTGGGCAGAGTTCACAAGGTTAGCAAAAGGCACAAAATCATGATAGATTTGGCAATCATCCTAGGGGTGATCATAGGTCAGATGACAGAGGTAAAGGACCCATGGGAGGGGGAAATAGACAACCCCAAGGTAAGGAAAATATAATGTTGCTGATCCTCTAACTAACGAGGGGTTGCTTTTGTTGATGAAGCCAATGAAATTGATTGGTTTGACAAATATTTTTGCCCCATCCTCCATGTGAAGTAGATCAGCAAGTAGAAGAAGCTGCTAATGATAATGAGACTGATGATGATGTTCACATGATGGGTTGCTCTACAAGCTCACAACAACTAGTAAATTCAATCAAAGTGATAAGTGTTAGAAGCTGCTATATATTTTGGGATTGCATCGCCGAGTACCACTTCTTCCTCCCTCTCATACTTTTGAAATAGATACGGTACAAGCTTTTGAAATACCTAATAATGAATTCGATTACTTAGGAGCTGTAATGATAAATAAGTATGATGGAGGATTCCCTTCAGAGGAAGATAGGGAGTTATTGATGAAGGTTGTTGTTGCCCAATGTAATCATAAATAAGTATGATGGAGGATTCCCTTGAGAGGAAGATAGGGAGTTATTGATGAAGGTTGTTGTTGCCCAATAAAAGGATTATAATACAAGAAGTAAATTTTTCAAAGGAGTAGGGCCTCAAACCAAACCTAAAATCCATTGCTTACAAGTATTCCTAAAGAAGCTCCTAAGAAGGATGCATCTCGCAAAGGCCTTTCTATCCCAAACAAAAACTATACTTCTCCTCATCCACAAAATATCAAAAATCCCATGCCATCGATGAGTTTGTCGACCTCTTTCCCAATGCTACCTTTCCCAAGTATGTTCCATATGAAATTTCCCAAGTTTTGAGTCAAATTAAGGTTAGTGTTCCAATTTTTGAGCTATTTGGGATTCCCTGAGCACAAGAAGAGGGAATTTGAGTATTTGGGATTGAAAGAAAAAAAGACTTCCCAGGCATAAATGTAAACATTGTGGAAACTCCTCCTCTAGTCATTGCAGACTTAGAAAAACCAAAGCATTGGAAGAGCTTGGAGAAGAAGCTAAAGTTTACTTGGGAACATATTTGGTTGAGTCTTAATTAAATGCTGATCCACTTTTTAAAACTTTTATCATTAAGGACAAAATGCTCCATAAGTTTATGTTTGATTCGGAGCATCATGCAATGTTATGCCTTTTGAGGTCATGAATGAACTTTATATAAAAGTGATAACAACATATGGAAGATGTACTTCCATGGACTCTAGAGAAGTCCTAGTTGTTTAATGTGTGAAAGGTTTGGTGGTGCAAATTGCAGCATATCCGGGTAAGAACTTGAAACTTGATGTTGTTATTGTTGATTTCCGACCAAATGGGGTAGTTTGTTATCAAGAAAATGGGCTGCAAGTGTTGGTGGAAGCGTTCAACCGGATATGTCTTATGCCACCATCGAATTGAGGGAAACCTTGTCAAGTGTATGGAGAAAAGAAGATGTTGCATCTCATTGAAGACCCCAACAATGCGTCTTATGAAGTGTTGTATACGATGTTGATTTGATAAGTTTTTGGATTTGCTAATGGTAAAGAGCACAAAATTGATCAATGAAAGTTTCTTGAACAAGTAGGCTCTCCTTGGAATTTTTTTTTAATGGAGCTTTCTCTAAATTTGGAAATGGTCTTTGGTATTGTTCTAATTTCTCCAAGCTTGGAAGAGTTTTTTTTTTTCTTTCACACTTAATTTTGAATCTACTAACAAAATTGATGAGTATGAATCATTGTTGTTAGGTTTGAGAATTTCTTGGAAATATGATGTTAAAGACATCATTTTCAAAGGAGATTCCGAACTAATTGTCAAAAAAATCAGAAAAATGTATGTTACTAAAAATCGAGGATGAAGCAATACAAGCATGCAATCGGGATTTGATTGAGATGTTTGAATCATTTAATAGTGTGCATCATGATAGGAAGTTCAATGTTATTACGAGACAATCTTGTAGTATTGGGATCTCGTTTTGATAATTGTGCAATGTCCCCATATTGTGAATATGATGTTGAAGTGTTAACAAGGCCATCTATCCACGATAACATAAAAATTGGCAAGTATTTGATGATGATGGTCAGGTCAAAATGTTTCTACAAGAAAAAGGAGAGTTTGTTGATCAATTTATTGATTGGGAGCCAATGGTGTGTGTAGAAGAAGGAAAAGAAACTTTGTTTGGAAAAGATATCATTTAGTTGAAAACTAAGACCATTCCTAGAGGTTTAGTTGTTCTTTAATCAAACTTTGATAATGCTAATTGCATTATTAACAGACATATAGTAGCCTCAAGGGATGTTGAAGAGCATGACCTTGGCATGAAGGAGAAACCAAGGAAGATCTGGTTGGGAAGCAATCTGAACAAGGAAGAAAAATAGTCCTATGTCCAATTGTTGAAGAAATATCAGGATTGTTTGGCTTGGTCTTATTCTGAACTAAAATCATACAGAGAGGATTTATTTCAGCATGAAATTCCTTTGGAATCTAATGTAAAACCATTCAGACAAAAGCAAAGGCTGATTAATCCACTCCTCTCCATGAAAATGCAAGATGAATTGAAGAAGCTAAGGGATGGAGGGATCATTCAGCCAACAAGGTATTCTTCTTGGGTTGCAAACTTAGTTCTTGTTAGAAAAAATACTTGTGATATCAGGCTATACGTGGATTTTAGTAATTTGAATAGAGCATTAATGAAGGATAATTATCCTCTGCCAAACATGGAAAATATGCTGCAATTGGTGAGTGGTTCTAAGTTGCTTTATACCTTGGATGAATTCTATGGATACAACCAGTAGGTGTGAAAGAATCAGAGAGAATTAAGACCACCTTTACCACTCCTTGGGAACATACATTTATGTCAAGATGCCCTTAGGTGTGATGAATTCTAGGGCTACATTTCAATGAGCAATGGATTTTTCTTTTGCAGAGTCACATTAATGTTTTCATTGTTGTTCATCAAGATGATGTGATTATTTTTGTAGGAAGACAAATGTTCATTTGCAATACCAATAAAAATTGATAAGCTACATATAATTTGGTATTTCACTCAATCCCAAGAAATTCCATTTTTAGTACAAAAGAAAAAGTTTCTTGGTCATATTGTATCAAAGGAGGGGTTCATGATTGATCCCTGAGAGGGTAAAAGCTATCAGAAAAGTACAATTCCAAGAACCAAGAAGGGAATTCAATCCTTCTTTGGGAAAGTCAATTTTATCAAAAGATTTATATCTGAATTTGCTGAGTTAACTATCCCCATTACTTGCATGCTAAAGAAGGACAAAGTTATCAAATGGGAATAGGTTGTTATTCAAGCATTCAATGGGATCAAAGAATCATTGAAGCATGCCCATGTTTTGGAAGCTCCAAATTATAAGAAGCCTTTTCCAATGTTCTCCTTTTCTTGAGAAAACACCATTTCATCTTTTTATTACATAAGGATGATGAAGGGGATGAGAGACCAATCGCCTTTTTAGAAAGGCATTGTAAGGAGCTGAGTTGAAGTACACCATCATGGATAAGAAATCATTTTACTTGGTGAAAGAAACAAAGGTTTTCAAACCTTACATCTTGAATTCTAAAGTTGTTTCTTTTGTTCCCCACATCATGGTGAAAAATATCTTATCAAAGATGAAGGTCTCAAGAAAAAGATGCAGATGGGTAAACAAGTTGTAGGAGTATCACATGGACATCCAAACCAAAATGTTTGTAATAGGTTTGGGCTTAGATAATATTATGACTGAGAGAAAATTGCAAACTATTAAGGTGAATGAAGTAGAAGAAGAAAAGGTGGATGTCCTTCAAAATTTGATGATTTCGAATGGTACAAAGATATAATCTTTTATCTCAGACATATATGCTGCCCTGAACATTTGAGTAAAAATTAGAAAAGAGCTCTTAAGTTAGCCTCTCAAAATATGTCATAAATGATTTTGGGTTAGCTTAGAAGAACACGGAGGGAGTTCTCTTAAGATGCATAACCGAATATGAAGCCCCAAAGATAATTTTTAATCTCCATGGAGGAGTTTGTGGGGGAAATTTTGCTGGAAGAGTCACAATTCATAATATTTTGAGAGTTGGTTATTGGTGGCCCACTCTTTTCAAGGATACAACTCTGCTTTGGTTAGAAAATGTGAAAGCTACCAACATTTTTCGGAAGAATGAAATATTCAAGCTCCCTTCCTTTGTAGCATGTATCAATTGAAGCTCCATTCGACAATGGGGAATGGACTTCATTGGTGAGATTTCAGACCCTTTAAGTGCTGGCCATAAGTGGATTCTTGTAGCCATTGATTACTTCACCAAGTGGGTAGAGGAAATCCCCACAAATAAAGAACCACATCAGATTGTCATGGAATTCATCTTGAATCATATCATCTGTAGATTTGGAGTGTCATCAAAATTGTTATTGATAATGCAATGAGCTTTAGAGCTAAACCTTTGGTCAAAATGTGCAAAGAGTATGGGATCAATATGAAATATGCTTCTAAATACAATCCCAAGGAAATGGACAAGATGAGTCCAACAAGAAGAAATTTTTGAAAATCATTAGGAGAACCTGGAGTTGAACAAAAAGAAGTTGAGTGAAAAACTTAAATTTGTTGTTTCAATGACAGAATCACTCGCCAAAGGAGCTACCAATAAAATCTCCTTTTAGTTGGTATATGGACTCAAGCTTTGCTACCCATTCACTTGAAATTTTCCTCATTTAATTTTTTTCAATGACTAGAAGACCAAAAAGTTAGTCCATATGAAACTCAAATTAATCAGATTGTTGAGCTAGATGAAGAAAGAAGGGCATCCCACCAAAGGCATGTAAAGTTCAGAGAAAAGTTGAAGAATTTGTTTGACAAGAAGGTCACTCCAAGAGCTTTCAATGTAGGAGATCTTGTGCTATTGTGGGATAGCATGCATGAGGATAAAGGAAAGTATGGTAAATTTTATGCATTGTGGATGGGACCTTATTCCATTGACATTTGAATTGGAGAACATACCTTCTTCTTGAAAGAATTAGATGGGAAATTGTTCAAATTTCTTGTTAATGGCAGGAATTTGAAACATTTCCTTGATTGATTCCCCAGAATATAGGTATGCATCATTTTTATAGTGTATAGTTCCTTTTTTTCATTCTATCTTTTTTTTTTCTCGTTCGGTCCTTGGTGACCTTGTTTTGCTGGTTTCTCAGTTCATTTTTGGAGGGTGGTTATGGTTTTCTTCTCTCGAAAGTTGACTCCATTGCCCAATGGATGTTTTGGAACTTGGTATGATTTATTTTTTCTTATGGCACTCATTGGGAGTGCCCATCCCCGAGCCTGAGCCGATGTTCATGCTCAAATTGATCTCACACCATTTTCCCTAATTTTTCCTTTGATCTACATATTCGAGAGATTTTTATCTCTCAAATGGAATAATTAAACCTTTTATCTCCATTTGAATGCCATGATTTATTTGCAGAGTTCTTTGTTGTGCCCTATTTTGAAGAAATCCCCAATTTTCCCTAGTTTTTCCCTAAATTTCTTCAGTCTACGCAATTTTGTCATTTTTATTCCATTTCCTAATTGTGGATGCTTGAAAATGATTAATTTGTACTTGTATTCCTTTTAAAATCCATTCCCATGGTCGAAACATGCTTGGAACCATGATTTACCTTGTTTTGTTTCTAATTTTTTCCATCCTTAGCAAAAAAATGATTTTTGGGCATGACTTGTAATTTTTTGTGTTTTTTACGGTATGGCAGTATGTCTTTTACCTGTCAAATTGTTCATCAGCATTTAGTGGTTACGTTTCCTCTGTTGGTTTGTCGAGGGACGGTGGGAAAATGTTTCGAACTTAGCACTTTTGGTTTTTTGGGCAAAAGGGTTAATTTGGTCCCATCACTCCGCCGGTTTCGCTTGGTTCTAATAGTGATTACATGGCTTATTTTGATTGGATGAGGCACGAAGGGTTTTTTTATGAAATATTTCTTTTGGATACTTTGGCAAAAATGTTGAACTCACCCCATGGCCCCGCCAAGTTTTGATTGGCTAAGTAAAATTCAAGTGGCGGAGCAAATTTCTTATTTTTTCCCAAAAGTGTACACGTGTCACATGTTGAGAATTTGTGGGAAGGTGGGTCTTTTTTTGTCCTCTAAGCCATTTTGTAAAAAGAGTGAAAATGAAAATAAATTCCTAAGGCCCGCGAGAGGACACATGGCAACTTCTGAATCAAAGATGGATTTGTGGGTTGTCGGGTTCTTTTGAAGTTTTTTGACTTTATTTGGTAAAAGATAAATTTATAAAATGAACCGCAACCCAGCAATGAATTAGAGAAAGACAGTGGCAAGTTGAAAAGGTCAAATGAAGAGGAGATGTGGATTGGTAGAGAACTTAGAAGATTTTTTTGTTTTGTGAAAAAGGAGTAAAGTTGTAAAAATGCCACATCTCTCTGCTTAGGAAAAATATCGTGCTCGAGTTAACTTTGAAAAATTGAAAAATGGAGAAGCAGAGCTTCGGAGTTGTTTGAGGTTTTTTTCCTTTTGAGGTAAAATGTTAAAGTCTTGAAAGGCCGCAACCCCGCTAAATATAATTAAATGCGTTGTTGAAATTTTGTCAAAAATCAAAATGCGGAGCAATGGGCCTTCGAGAGGTCTTTGAATTTTTTTACTTTATTATGCGTAAAATGATAAAGTGTGAAAGTAAAGTGCGCCTCGCGAGAAAATTGTTAAGGCATTTATTTAAAAGTCAAATGTGGATCGGCGGGTCACCAGAATGTTTTGGAACTCTTTAAATTTTTGTAAAAACTAAAAAAAAGTATAAAAGTGAGCGCAGCCCGAAAAATAATATTTGAAGTTTGCATTTGAAAAATTCAGCGTGGGAACGTGGGCCACTGGAGGAAATATGAATTTTTTTGCCTTTTTGGTAAAATGAGTTAAAGTCATAAAAATGAGCGTGGCTCCACTAAGGTTAGTTTAAATTTTCATTAAAAGGTCAAAGCGGCGGTGCGGGTCATTGGAGATACATTGGAAATCTTTCCCTTTTGTGAAATGAAGTATAAAGTGTGAAAATGAAGCACGGTTTGGCTGAAACTTACGCCAAACGTTGAAGGGGAAGATCAACGATAGTATTGCATTTCATCATTTCACCACCATGAAGCTCCAAGATGTTTAGAGATACATTTTTGCATCTTTCTTCATAATTTTTTTGTAAATTCATGTCGTTTTGGTCTAAAAAGTTCAATCGAATCAATTTGGAGGCTAAATTTTTAAATCTAAGGTTATTTCAAAGTGGATTTTTCTTGGGCTTGTGCAAAAATGTGAAATTCTAGATCCAAAAGTTGTATAATAAATTTTCAAAAGGGAAAAGATGAAATGATAAAGGGAAAGGGGTCTAAATGCGCCAAGGATGAAAAATGTGCCCCTATTGAAGTAATTATGTGAATTTTTGCAATAATTCACCTTTTTGAGGCACCTTGAAACTTTTGAACGTTTTTACATTAAACATACTTTTTGCAAATGATGATGGAATTTTGTAAAAACTTGATGCTTAGGATATTGTTTTCTTGGGATAGAAGTCTTGGATGTAAAAAATGATATATAATGCATGTTTTAGATATGCAAATGTTCGGGGTTAAATTTCATGAGAATTTTTTTAGAAAAGCACATCTTCTAAGGAACCATCCGAGAAACCTAGTTAATTTCTTACGTGTTAGATTTCAATCATATTGAGTTGGTTATAAGTGTATAGCCATCAACAAAATCTAAGATTTTTAAATAACTCTCCCTACCGATGAATCGATAAATTTTGAATTAACTTGTGTTAAATATCCGGAAATTTTGTGTTTATTTCATTTAGAATGTATGTAAGTAGTTTTTCTTTTTCCTATTGCAATATTACATTACAATATTTATGAATCACATAGATCTCATCCCTCGATAGTTTTCTCAAATTTTCAATTTCATTTATCGAGAATATCCTTCATCGATAGTGAAATAAACAAATTTAAAACAACTTTACCTTCATTTCATTGTGATATTATTTGTAAGTCTTTGGGTTTACCTTAGGCATGTTAAAAAAATATTAATAATGTCCAATTGAGTCTTATAAATCGATCATTTGTGCTACAATCTTAAAGATTGTGTGAAAACATGCAAATTTGGGCCTCCATTGATGCACACCTTCTGGTTGAAGGAATGTTTTAACTATTTTGAAGCTTTCTGTTGTTGAGTTTTCCATTGTTGTGAAGTTTATCAAAGATCTGGAAAAGTCCAATTTATCTTGTTAATATCCCACCAAAAAATCATTCAAAAACAACTAATCCTACCCTAAACTACCCCTATTGTTTCCTATGTATGAACCAATGCAAAATCCCACCTGTCAAAATATTCAAAAGCAGATCAGTTTCCAAATGTCTTTATTAACGTTATCCTTGTGTTGAAAATATAATCATATTCTAGAAGTGAAAACTCGTGAGAGTCATATTTTGTGTGTTGATCATATTTTCCCAAGGTCTTCATCAAAAATTTATGAAAAATAAGGATATCTACATCTCCTTCAATAATGAGAGGTTACAAAATAGGTTCTCTTACCTTTGTTGAAGGCACAACCTAAAATAGTTAGGATCACATCAAATCCTTCTAAGTTTCTACCCACTTCTCCAATGCATGAGTGTTGAAAAGTCGGATAAATTGCTTCTCCAACTAAAAATGACATACATAATCATTTATCTATCTCTCAATGTCTCATTCAATATTCGATGATGCTCGGTTCTTAAAAAGGATTAGATTTGGTTACCAATAAATTTTCATTTGTATATTTTGAAAAGGGAATACCAATGTGGCTATATTTTATAGTTTCGAATTGGATGTGAAGTTGTACTTAATGTTGTACCTATGTTATAAAGATATTAAACTAATATTTTTCTATGTTAATTATTGGTATATTTCCTTAATACCCATAATGCTAGGTAGAATATCATCTCATCAAAACTAAAAAATTAAAAGAATGAATTGTAGTGCTTATTGTTCTTCCTCCCCCATTTGAGTCTTTTTTCGAGGAATATAAAACATTGACCTTGTTAATAAAATAATCTCATCTCATTAATCACTTTCATGCTTCACACCTAACATGTCTTATTAAGGACCATTTCCTTATATTTTATGAGTTTGTGCATATATGTTGTGAAACCTATCATATTGGGATAATTGAGGTGATCATGTCTACATGTTGTATGTAACAATATCATGAATAAGTTAAACCCCTTATGCGTAATTTCACTTGGTACCCTATTTGGTGGCAATAGCCTTGCAAGATAGTTGGTGATTGTACCTATGATTTATCTCTTGTGAGATCTAAATGATGTGAGTGGAGACTACATTTTGAATTACTTGCGTATTTACCCAACAATTAAAATAGGTCCTTAAGAGGCTTTTGTAATGCATAAGATTATTTGGCATATCACTCTTGCAACATACACTTAATACTTACATGTATAAGAGAAATTAAATGAGTTGTCTTGTGCGAGGTCATACTCCTTGTAGTATAAAATTAATTCTTGTTATGTATGTTTTATATGAGTTACATTTTTTGTATAATGATGTTAATACTGAGACGAAAGTAGCCACGTAAATGTAGTTAGCAACAAGGGTAAATAATATTAAACTAAGGAATGACCGCTTATGAAAAATGGTACACCATTGAATGATGTCAAAACCAACATAAATGTCAAATGTGATCATAAAATGAATGTGATATTTTAAAGCTCCACAACTAGTACAACACCCTAATAACTTTAAAAACCAAATATGATACATGATCACATGCTTTGTTTTCATAAATGTGAATTAAAGAATTATGTTAATGAAATAATAAAACGTATCCTTTAGAATGGGATAACTTGAGAGTTGTAGCCAAGGTCTTGTGAGTTAATGAAATTGCACTCTATTTGGAATTGTAAAAGTTATTAGAACCCTTAGCATAGATAGGAATATATTAAACCAGGATCATCGAGGAAGTATAATTAATGTTTGAAACATGTAATTAACCCATAGCTATTTAGATTAAATCCTTAAGACGATGAAACATAAGTAGTTTGAAATGTGAACTTCATTACATATATCCAAATGAAAATCTCTATAATGGGAACACAGACACTGTAATGTAACCTTACATGCGCAATATTATTGTGAAAATATGAATTCCTAATTGGAGAAAAATATTTGAATCAAGAATGATACAACTTAATTAGTTAACCTACATATTTGATTGTACTAACTAGAAGATGAAAAGAGTATATTTTTAGTATTAAACAATGTTATGAAATGAACTTGGGATATGTTTTTGTTGATCTAGTAATATTCCCTTTTCTTCCTCTCAATTTTCCTCCTTGTAATGATATTTTTTTCCAAACCAAGAAAACACTGCTCTCTCAAACAATATTTGAGTCAAATAATAGAAACGCATGTGTGTATATACGTTCTAATCACAATCATGATAAATAAAGTTATTGTGTTCTTAATACAATTATAGTAAAATAATAAAAATAGGATTGTAATAAATATTTCACCATGAAGAATTATGTGTTGTGGGAAGTGCATGTGAGTAAGTGTATATTACGGTGGATCATTGTTGTAGTCTGTCATTTTGGAAATATGGCTTTGATGTGCATTATGTGTTTCATTTTATATATGTGAGTCCATGGTTACACAAATGTATCATGCATTATGCATTATCCTAAGTGATCCTAGGAGATGTTATGTATGAAGAAATGTAAGCCAAAAAAATTTATCATGTTATTTTATGTGTCTAAAATGTGGGTGTTACACACTCAAGCTACAAGTTGGTTGTGACAGTCATAATCTACAACCCGCATATGGTTCCTCCTAGTATTTGCAACATCCTTTAGAGCCGGTGAGCAAGGGAATAAGGATGCACATGGGATTTTGGTTTATGCTCTTTATAGCAAGAAGTGAAATCTCCTATGGGATTTGAAGAAGAGACTACAATAGTATTATTTGGAACCTGCTGGTACCCAAATTGATTCTCCTTGTAAACCGAGCGGCATCAAAGATTCAACAAGATGCTTAGAGACAGAAAAATCAAAATATATGTCCTTTTATAGCTGGAGAGGTGATTCATCTGGCTCTTTGTCACTCGGTGTTGGAGAATTGGATAGCACCTTAAAAGGATTTGATCTATCCTCACTATTTTAGGTTGTGCCTTTCAACCAAGGTAAGAGAACCCATTTTGTAACCTTTGTTGGTGAAAGATACTGGTAAATATTTCTTTGCACAATTTTTTAGAGAAAACCTTGAGAAAATATAATCAATGCACCATAATTTAACTCTCATGATATGTCACTTCTAAAGAATGGATATATTTTCTAAACAAGACTTAGGTTACAATATACATTGAAACTTGATTTCTCCTACATATTTTGGCAATGGAAATTATTCATTTGTGCATACATAGGGAAAACAGGGGTAGTTTAGGTAGGATTCATTGTTTGTTAAAAAATTTTTGGTGGGGATTAAGAAGGATAAACTTGAATTTTCTAGATCTTAAAGAAACTTTACAACAATTGGAAAAATCAACAATAGAAAGCTTCAAAATAGATAAAATATTCCTTCAACCAGAAGGTGTGCATCAATGGAGGCCCAGATCTACACGTTTTCACACAATATTCAAGAATTTAACACGAAGGCTCGAGTTAAAATACTCAATTAAACATTAGAAACCTTTAGTTTATCATGCCTAAGGTACACCCAAAGACATACAAACAATCTCTGTCAACAAATGAATGCAAACTAATTTTAAATTGTTTATTTCATTACTAGATGAAAGCTCTTCTCATAATGAAATTGAAAATGCCACTAGACTATCATAGGGATGATATTTTGTGTGATTTAGAGAGATTTTAACACAAGATTGCAACAGGAACAAGAAAAACTATATGAAGACATTCGAAATTAAGAAGACACAAATTTTACCCAAGATTACACAAATTAATTATAATTTTATCGATTCATTAGTAGGGAAAGTTTCTTGAACAATCATGAGCTTGTCAATGGATGTACACTCGCAACCAACTTGACATGATACAAATCTAAAAAAATAAATTAACAGTTTCTCGGATGGTCTCTCCGAAGATGGGATTATTCAAGTTTTCACAAAAATATTAACCCTCGACCATTTGCATGTCTAAAGCATGCTCTTTATAATACTCAAATTACATCCAAGCTTTCCCCCCAAGAAAATAATATTTGAGGCACCTTTGTTTGTTACATTTTTCATCATGATTTCCAGAAAGGGATGTTTAACAAATTTACACCCAAAAGTTGTCAATTATTAAAAAAGGTGAATCATTAGAAATATTTGCATCATTGTTCCAACTGGGAGCACATTTTTCATCCTTCGTGTATGCAACCTCCATCATTTCATCTTTTTCCCATTCTTTCCTCTGCAATTTTTCTCTGCAACTAACTCCTTTGGTAATTCACATTTTTTGCAAGTGCCCGAGAAATTCCAACTTCAAAATATCAACCTTTACATTCCTTGGAGTCACAAATTAAGCTCTAAATCCATTAAATTTCACTTTACAAAACAAAAATGACAACGAATTTCATCAAAAATGATGAAAAACAATGCATATTTGCATCTCCGTAAACCTTGGAGCATTAATGGCAAAAAAATAAGATGAAATGCACAACAACCGTTTATTCTGCCCCTTTCTAAATTTAAATTAGAGTCATCCATGTTGAAATATTTGAGTCGAAACGGGTCTGGGGGCAATTTTTGCATTTTATGAATTTTGGGGAAAATGTGCAATTTTAACATTTTTCCCGCCACTTTACCTTTAAAAACGGTCTTGACACGTGGCTCAACTGGGCATCGATGAGTTATATCTCAATTATGTAACTTTACCCTTTTTTACAAAAAGGTGATATTTCTAAATTTCACCCGTACTCCACCCTTCCGCTTTAAGGTTCTGATGTGGGTCCCAACAGAGTCATGGTTCATTTTTGCAACTTTTACCACTTTTTACAAAAAGGTAAAAATATTCAAAATTCTTTGATGACCTGCATTCCCACTTTGAATTTTCAACACAGGCCTTAATTGAACTCGGTGGGTGTGCTTAACTTTTACAATTTATCCCTTTTTCATAATAAAGCTAAAAGTTTTCAAAACGTCCGACGGCCCGACTCTCCTCTTTTACATTTCAACTCAACACATAGCATTAATTGATCTTCATCGGAGTCAGGCTCATTTCAAAACTTTAACTCCTTTTCACAAAAAAAAAAATATTCAAACTACTCCGACGCTCCGCACCTCCACCCTTGACTTTTCAAATCTGATTCAAACATGACATCATTTGTTCCACAACAGAAATGCGGCCCTTTTTATAAATTTAATCTTTTCAAAAACAAAACCAAAAGGCTTCAAATTTATCCACCGATCCGCATCCCCTCTACCTTTAGCTTTTAAAACTTCCATGTATCCTTCTCTTATCCCAGCAGAGTTGTGGTTAACTTTGTAAATTTAATCCTCTTACAAAATAAAGCTAAAAAACATCAAAGTAACCTGCCTATCCACCATTCCACATTTGACTTAGAAGCTGCCAAGTCTCCTCCCATGGGCCTTAGGTAATTTTTGCACATTTTACCTTTTTCACAATAGTGCCTTAAAAAACCAAAAAGACCCTCTTTCCCACAACTTCTTAACTTCTGACACATGTACACCTACGGGGAAAAAATAAGAAATTTTATCCACCACTTAATATCTTTGAATGACCAATAAGAAGTCTTCGAGGCCTGTGACTAAATCAATCCTTTTGCCAAAATAGCCAAAAGTGACAAATTTATAAAATAAACCCGTCATGCCTCGTCCAATCAAAAGATACCATGTATTTTTTTATACTGAGATAGAATTTGACAGGGAAAAGATGTCGTCAAATAGTAAAATATAGAGAACTTCACTATTCATGCCCATAATTGAAATGTTTCAACAAGGGTAGAGAATTTTCAAATAATACATGGCTAAAATTTATCCACAACCATGAAAATAGATCGTAATGGCATACAAAAGAAGATTGAACATTTTTTTGTATACATTCAAGAGATAGAAGATATTTTGAACCGGGAAGATTTGGGTAAATTAGGAAAATTAGGGCAAGATCAAATTGATCACCGAAAAACCATCCAAGAAGTGGAAACAAAGTTCCTAAACGCACTTCCGCCAACATCAACAACAGTTGGTATTGCATTTTCCTCCCAATGAATGGTTATGGAATCGCCTTGACCTTGTTTGTGCTGGTCCGCCACCCCTTGAAACACTTAGCACATCACCGCTCACGACGTCACTCCATCTCCTGGTCCATCTATAGGAAGAGCAATGCGATGACCCCTATGAAATTTCCACTAATTTTGTGGCTCTCCCCATCTTCTTGAGTAGGGAAGACTTCCTTCACAATTCTAGAGCTAGGGATAGGTTTTGGGGGCATGTTCGGGAGCTTTTGGGAGTGATTCACCAAAGCCTAGATTTATTTATTCAATCACAACTAATTTCATGTAATTTAGTTGAATTTTATCACAAAATTATATTTAATTATGAAATAATTATAAATAGTTCTCATATATTCCAATATTTCCTAGACCATCTACTTCTATTTATGTAAGCACACCTACTATGTCCCCATAAGGTCAAATTCACTAAAATATTGTATCTCAGTCATGAGATAGTGATAAAGGGATGTCCTATAAACCATCCCTAGGTATATTTATCTAACCACATTTATTTTTGTCAAATAATGACATTCGATCATGAAAAATGGAAAATGGTTCTCGTATATGCTCATTTTCCCCAAAGTTGAATGCATATATCTAGCTCCACCCATTCGCAAACTATATTTTCTCGTGTAACACCATTTAATCATGAAATTATAAAAATGGTGTTTCAGATATGCTAAAATATCCCCAAATATATATTTTTCTATCTAATCTAATATAATTTGATTTATTTTTTTCATAAAATGACATTCTAGTATAAAAATAATAAATGATGTCCCTATATGCTAAAGTTTCCTCAAATATACCTACATCTAATTGATTACTTCTAAATGGGGCCTAATTTCATTAAACCTATTGATAAAATTAAGTTCACTCATGAAATAACAAAATAACGTCCTCAAATATGATCAATATATCACAAATCTACCTACATTTGTCTAGTAACAAAAATTATAGATAGAAATGTCAAATATATTTTCCCAAAATAAATTTATTTGTCAAGTATCATACCCGATTTGGTCATATTTTATCGTATAATGATAAATGATGTTCCAATATGCCCAAGATTTCCTTAATTTCCCTTCATGTATCTATTTGCACACAATCAAGACATAATTAAGTGACATTTAGAAAATTAATGATATCAAATTATGAAATAACAACAAATAATTCTAAATTTATTCGTAATATCCCCAAAGCTACCTACATAAAACTATTCATACATAATCACAACCTGTTTTTCTAAAAATAGCTCAAACAAATACATATAATCACCAAATACTTCCAAATAGTAGAAAATAGGCACTATTTCAAAATCTAAAGTAATCTATAACATTGCACTTAATTAGGGCATGAATTTGTCATATTTACAAAAATAATGACAAATTAAATTATTAAATAACAAATAATACTAAAATGATCCATTTATCCCAAATTATCCTTTATATTTTCAATTACACGCAATTATGGCTTAGTTATATCAAAACACTCAAATAATAATGTTTGATCTCAATATTAAAGTGGTACTTACTTCTAAGTGATATATGTTGAAATATCCTACTCACATCTCTATTCGCTCAAAATTTCTACTATTGTACTTCATTAGGTGGAAAGAATATTTTAACCTTTTATTATTAATTGAATATTATTAAAAAAATTTGAAAAACATGAATGTATTGTTTTTATACATAGATACATACATAAAAAGATCCATATATCAGTTAGTTAAAATAAGTTTCTATTAATTTTATAGATGTAATCTCAATTTTTTTGTGGTGGCTAAATGAGATGTTGTTTTTCCCCATAATACCAAAATGCAAGACACACTATTATGTTGTCACAACTTAACATTAAACAACATAAAAACATGTGATAATAATATCAGGTTCATGTGATAAAGTTAGGTTAATTGAAATTATGTTTAAAACATTGTATATAGACACTAGAATTTTACTTAAGATGCATTCAATCTAAGTTTACCACTTTTTGGCCACCAACTTCCTCCATGTAGCTATGTTTTTTATATGTGATAAATCATCATCACAATAATAATATCCCTAGAAAATATTCCTAAAATGTTGTGTTTCTATTAAAAATTAATTCTTAGGGACATTACCCTCCATCTACAGATAGAAGATGTACCACAATTATGTTTTAATGTTTCCTTTAGATTGTTGATGTCATCAACTTGATTTGGCGTGGAGGGGGTATGATTTGGAGCATAAATAATTTATTTTAAAATTATTGTGTCTTTATTCATCATTTCCCAAGATGGATGTTCTCTTTGTATTCTTATTCCTCATTCAGGAGATAATGACATGGATATAAATAGATGTTATCTTTGTATTCCTATTCCTCATTTGGGAAATAATGATATGGATATAATGAAGAGCATGGGATTAAGTTGGGGAAAATAAAAATTTATGTTATATGAAACATGGATTTGATTCCATTATGCAGAATTTTTTTTTAATGGTAATATTAAAAATAATAAATTATCATGAATAATTTTTTATACTATATACATTTATTATGAAACCCAATTTCTTAATTCTTATTTTCTAGATCACAGAACTAATACATGAGCATTTGAATATAGATCAATAGTTGATTCATTATGAAGAGTAGTGTGCTTTATTTATAAATATGGAAGAAGGTGGAGGATAAGGACCTACCATTATTAACCTTACACAAAAAGTGTAATTCTTAAAAATATATATTAAAACATAACAAGTCATCCTCCATGGTGTATGAGATTCTTTATTTTTGTATTGATTATTTCACTATATATCTGGCTTAAAATATGTTTTATATTTTTAGCTCTTGTTTAAAAACTATTTAATGTATTTATATCTTTTTCTTCACAATAATATTATGTTTAGGTTTCTAGTAATGTGTTTTTAGATGTTGTATTAAGGCTATTTTATTGTATTTCTATCATGTGCATTAGTTGTTTCCATGTGTTTTACCATGTAGTGCTGATATGATATCATTTTAAATTCATTTTCCTTGTGGCCAAACATATTAAGTTCATCTAGTTGTCCTACTTTTTTACTCTTTTTATACCTTCAACAAAATATGTTCCATAGCTAAAACTTGAACAAACACATAAAACAATAAACAATTTTGTTTTTAAGAAATTAAATATACCAAGACACAAAACATTAATAATATACCTCATTTTTAAGTTTTAAAAGTATTTTAACATATTTATTTACTGGCATTTTTGGCTACCAAGTTTCTAAATTTGATATGCTTATGAATTATTTTAACAAACTCGCTAATATATTTGTTTTGTATGACTAAACATAGATATTTATGAATGACATAAATATCTTAGTTGTCAATATTTCCTATAATTGTTAATGACTGATATGTATAACCCACATGCATATGTTACATTAAACTCTTCTTTATTTTTGTATGACTAAATAAACCCAATACAATTTATTTTAATTTATACAAATACTTTCCTTTGTAAATTTTCTTTTTAAATGTTTTGTTTATGAAAAATTTAATAGAACAATATTATGAAATAGTACCACTTCCATAACATAAGTTTTTATTTTCCAACAATAATTTTTATTATAAGTTTAAATTTAAAATTTGAATTTTGTTTATTCTAAATGTATTCTAAGAAATGAAAACAGAGACCCTATTTGTAAAAAGGGTTGATGTACATCTAGAGTACCTGCCATGAAAGGTTGTAATGAGATTGTTGAGGATAATGAGTCTATCTCTAAAGAGTTCTCTATAATTAAGTGGAAACGCTTCCAAATTTGGAATAAAAGGGGCCATGAATCATATGAATGTAGTATTGAATCGGAAGCACAAATTGTTTAGACTCTTAGAGCAGCACAATAGTAAAGGAATAGGCATTCTTTCAATTTTTATTGATATGTCTTCTCTGGACATGGATGCTTTTGAAACTATGATAAAAAAGATTCAATAGCTTGATAATGGGCATCTAATAACTTATCCCCATCGTAGAAAAGAATCTGAAAAATATAGGAGAAAATGTTGTATTGGCATTATTTCTTTACAGTAGCAATTTAGGCAATGGATAGATGAAAATGAGATGGCCATAAGTAGAAATATTGGGGTACACAGTCATGAAGCTGATAAGCTAAAAATGTGAAAACATTATGGATAATGAATAAACAACAGTTCCCCTATTCACTTAGATCTAAGAGTTTCAAACGTCTGAATACCAGGGGTAACATGGATCATATCAACTTGACCATGGACTGCAACTATTTGTTGTTGGGTTGGTGTTACCTCAGTACACTGGGTACAGTGGGTAAGGAAGGTAACACTCTACCAACAAGTCTTAGATTCCCTGATATTCATGTTGGTGACCAGGGTGCATTTGAGATCACAACAAGAACACTGTATGAGCCTAAAATTGCTCATCTACAAACTTATCATCACATCAACATGTGAAAAATCCAAAAAATACAGTGGAGAATGCAGTTTCCCAAGACTTTGTTAGAAGGTTGATAAGCTAAAAAATGAAA
Source organism: Taxus wallichiana var. yunnanensis (assembly GCA_018340775.1). NCBI lineage: Eukaryota > Viridiplantae > Streptophyta > Pinopsida > Cupressales > Taxaceae > Taxus > Taxus wallichiana. The sequence goes on from CM031238.1 coordinate 695,708,552, forward strand.
GATCATTACAAATAATGAATGAAAAAAATTTCCCATATTCGAGATCTAATGGTAAATGTTTCCAACCTACGAATAATGGGGATCATGGGTAATATGAACATGGTCTTGGAATGTAAGCATTTTTGTTGGTTTGGTCTTGCTTGGATTAGTCGTAAGAAAGATAACACTCTAAAGCAATGAGTCTTAGACTAATTGATATGTGTTATGGTGACATGGATGCATTGAGGATCATGACAAGAACACAATATGAGCCTAGGAATGGTCATCTTAAAATTCATCTCCATGTGACCATAATGACGTTCCAAAAAGTAGAGAGAAAAATGATTTTCTAAAAATAAAATCAAAATCAAAAATACCAAAAAAGAGTTTCGCATCGGGAAAGGAACCCAAACCAGAACCTTCCATTTAACAAACTATCTTCATAATTCAATAAATGTATTATAGAAGTAACACTATTTGTATATTCCCATAAGCTGCTTCCAAATGGAAGTATCATCCCCTTACCTCGCAACCTCTCCACATGACCACAAAAGTAGGTAATGAATATGTGGGTTGTGATGTAACAATAATGGAGAACAATTGAATGAAAAAAGGTACTATTATCTCTGGAAAGTGCACCCTATAGAGAGATGGCTGCAAATTTTCTAAGCCTACAAAATTGATGTCTCTCTCTCTTGTAGATACAATGGAGACACCTCGTGTCGCGCGTATACCTATTTTGAGTTAAATCTCTATGATTAAAAGGTTGGTTCCTTCTTGATGTATCCTAAATTGATTCTCGGGGTTTTAGGGTAAGAAAAGTTGTAAAATAAATAACTGAGGTGATACACCAAAACTTATGTGAGGGCTTTGAATGAGTATATGCACAATTGATTTAAGAAGCCATTCTTGATGCACGAACCAACCGTTTTCTAAAAATTATTTAATGGCAAAACTTGGTGATACTGAAGGAAAAATATCACAACAATATTGATAAGTCAACATGCACATTAAAATTAAGAAGAATTTACTATTATGCAGAAAGGGGTAAGTTGATTGGTAAGAGAATTTGCACTCACAAGACTAAAAAGAAATAAATGCAAGCTGTAAATAATTGGTAAGGCAAGAAATTACTTCATACTGAAGGTAAAAACTCACATAATGCTTGAGTACTCCTATATCCAAAAGTCCTCTTTGTGCCTTGCAAGGAACAAATTATATAGAAAAATAATTTTTCTCACCCTTCCTCAAATAGTCTAAAATTTGTAATCACCCATGCATCCTAATTTTATCCTTTATTTAATAATAAAAGGATAAAATAATACAAATGAGAGCATGTAGTTTAAAAATAGGCATTAATGGCCTTAAATACAATACTGATCAAACTGAAGTCGACTGTATTCTATTTTTAAGGAAAGAATGGGTGGATGATTTACTAATAATAAAATTGCTTGTTAGGTAAGTCTTTCTCAATTGAGCATGCAAATTCGTCATCTTCTCTATCTTGTCTTCTTGTGAAGCATGCAACAATACAGATCTCTGTATGTGAGAAAATAATTACAATACTTAGCAATATTTGTAAAATAATTATTCTTATGGGGACCACCCCCCTATGTGCACATGTCCGATATTTGCATCTTTTCCTGAGTGGTCACATGAGTGACACTTTACAACTTCACTCCAACCTCCTTGTGGGGACCACCTTTAACTTGCTTGGTTTCGCCACCTTGTGGACTTAGCATAATAAAAAAGGGTCGACCATTTTACATGGCACATGCTAACCATATTCACCACCCTTTTGATAATATACACATGCATATAATTTTAAAATCACCTTTTCGGTGATCATTGGGCACAAAGTGGTCAGATTTTGATTATGTGCTCGGACTATAGTTAGACATTTAAAATTCTTAGAAATTATTATTTGGAGGACATGTGGGGTGTCCCCTTCCTCACGGTGACTAACCCCTTGGTAAACTCATTCGGTGGTAGAATTAACTCAAATGGAATTAGCTTGGTTATTTGAAAAGGAACCTGGGATTTTGATCTGTGTACTTTTGTTTCAATGTCATTGATCTTCTTACCTATGGTTAGGGTTTCTGACTTGTTTTTGAATGCGGTCAGTGGTAGCTTTCGACCTTTGATCTGTGTAATTGTTGAAGCTTGATCGTTGATGCTTGATCATTGGTTAGGGTTTGTTAACTCCACTCTCGAGCTGGTTGTATAGAAGTAAACTTTGAGCATGATGATCATTTTCATTTCATTTTTAGCTCGTGGGTGAAGCCCTACAAATTTTTTTGCAGACCGCCATTTTTTTGATCTCGAGCTCAGATTCGATCTTCTGAACTCAGTTCATTCGTGCTTCTTTTGGTCTACTCAAGCAAGATTTAATGGCTGACATCTCTGTATTTGTGTATTTATGAGGTCTGGAAGTTGAAATGAGCTCGAGTATTGGCATATGATCTCTGCGAATTTGTTGTTGAGGTAGCTACCAAGGTTGTTCCATTTGAACTCTGTAAATATAGCTTTGCTAAGCCTTATACACATATTTTCATCTTTTGTCCTACAATATTTTCTGAGCAATATTTGGTTGATCTCTTAGTTTAGCCTTTACTTCGAACTTGGTTTTGGTTGCTCATTTGGGTCTACATTTTTGTGTGCTTCAGAGTTCTGCGAAGACTCTGCATGTCTCAAATTTTCCCTGTAAGTGCCATTTTAGAATTCAAATACCATTTCATTTGAGCTATACTTCCGTATTTTCCTTCGTGGTGAGCCTTCGAGCTCGATTTGTTACCTGAAACTTGTCAATATCCATTTCTGAGCATGAAGTTTGTTTCTCTACTTAGAATGATGACTGCCATTGTTAAACTTGTAGATCTGCATATTCTAAGAAATGGGTATTTGAAAAGGAACTTGAATAACTGAAACACAATTTTTTAGGAATTTCTGTTTTCTTCTTTCTACTGGTTGGCCATCATTGTGACTATTTTGAGCTTGGGTTTTCTTAATACATTTGGCTTTCTGAAATTTTTGAACCTGTAGCTCGCTCACATATTTTTGAGATTCATTTTTCTCTATAGTTTGAGGGTTTCTATTATTCGGGCTTGATCTCTTCTATACATGACTATTACCTCATTTGCAGACACTTTGATATTGGAGGCATAATGGTAGTTTGTCTCCTTCTAGCATCCTTGTGTAACTTCGAGATCTTGAGCTTGAAAACTCATTTATTGACTCGTTTTCGATTTACAAATTTTGAGGATTTGAGAAGTTTCGTTTCAAACAGTGAGCTATTAATGTTTCTCTGACTTCTTGATACCTGTTGATGGGTTTTTTTGATACACTCAAGATCTGTACTTGCTGTCTGATTTCATTGATCTGGTATATGCAAAATCCCTTGTATTTGACATTCCAGTATTGTTATTCCTCACCCTAGAGTTCTTCCTCTATCCACATTTGATTTCTCTGACTGGAACTTGCTCATTGCAAAAGAAACTATATGAGTATATCTCTTCTTTCAGTTCATTTTTGAAATGCCTATTTGTAACCTGTAGTTGCACTTATACTCTTTGATACCTGCAGTAATTTTGAGAAATTCTTGATCTATTTTGATGTAATTATCAGGCATAAGATTTGATTTGGATACTTTGTTTTGTACTGAAATCTTCTTCCATTTGTAGAAAATATCTGAGTTTCAGTTACATTGGTCCTTTTCAGCATGTATATGCTTCTTTCTTCTTTTATGACCTTTACTGTTTCCATAAAGCAACTAGTTATCCTTTTGTCCCTTCTAAGTGGCCTTCTAGAAACTGTAAATGGCTCATCTGTGTAACACCATTTAGAGGGCATAACCTTTCATTCAGGCATTTTGCTGAAAATGTTGTACTCTTATTTTTGCTTAAATAATGTACTTCCCTTTGATGCTTTCTTGGTTCACTCAGATCTAAAATAATTGACTGTGAAAGTATAGTAGTAGTTACATCCTTTCTATCTATGAATATGTAATCTGTACCTACTTTTCTGGAAAATAGGAACAATGTATTAACTATTTAGGATATTATTTCCAGGGTATATACCTTGATTCAGATGTTTTATTTCCTTTCTGCAATTGCTTCTCACTTAGATGCTTGCTGGAAAATTTGAAATGTTGGTTTTTCATGGCAAATCCCTGGTAAATTTTTTCCAGAATCTTTTCTTTAATGCATTTCCAGAAATAGTAGTTGTGTTTTAAGATTCTAAATATAGAAAATGACACCTTTCTTGCTGAATTTGGTATAGTAACCGAGAATTGTAAAATGTTAGATGTTTATCTTGATCATATCATGATTTTTCGTTTCTGTATCACTTATTTGATTTGCATAGTTATTTTAAAGAATGTAGTAATTGAAAATGACATGATGAAAATTTGTAAATTTTCATTTTACATGGCTAAGCCCTATCAAAATTTTCCCAAAATATTCTCTCTCATCTTATTTCAATTGTTTTCCTTCTATCTAGCCTCAAACTTATTAAAATTTGATTCTTACTCCTCTATTGAAACTTGAATCAAGCGTCTTCTTTCTTTCAATCTCTCCTTTGTACTGTTACTTCTTCCATTTGTAGAACAATTACTGAAAACTCAAGTTACATTATTCTTTCTAGCCAACATGTACCTATGATTTGTCAAATTTTCATCGCTGCAACCTATATCTACACACTTAAGAAATAAGTTAGAGAAATAATTAGGCTTTTTGGCCTCTCTTATGTCCATGTTTTCTTCTTTCTTTCTTTTCTTTTCTTCCGAGTGAATAAAGCATGTATAGTTATGATATTCTAGTAGAATATATCTCTGTTATTTGAGATTCATATGCATGAAATAGGACAGTGTAGGAATATGTTTTAATCCCTGAGCTCGTAACTAATAGTTAACTTTTCCCTTTTCAAGTACACTTTGGCCTCTACATGGAGATGAGAAAGTTGAGAAAAGATGCTTTGTCAAAGAAAGAAAATCCCAAGGCAATGATGGGTTAACTCATACTCTTTACTTTCTCTTTCATGCATGTGTACCTTTGATTTTAGTAGCTGTACTTTACTTTTCAGTTACATCCCACGGCTTGTGTGGGAAACATTTGATTCTCTTTGTGAATAAAGCATTGAATTTTGTGACTGAGTTATATATCTCTTTTTGCATTTTTGCTTTCTCGTATGGATTGTATAATGAACTAAACAAATCACTAACATAATTGAATGTCTTAATCATGAAGGGAATGTTTAAAGAACCTGTGACATCAAGTAATGAATTCTAATTTCCAGCAATCTATACTTATGTTTGATGATCCAAAACTTTACACTTCACCTATTCTACAATTGAAAGTCTTCATCAAAACAATACAACTATCTTTTGGGGCTTGTGTTTTTTTCGAGGAAATTCATGAAATTGTAGACTATGTGATCTAATACATTTTGTAACGGCACACATAGATGTAGATTTCATGTAATCTCTTAAATAAATCAACAAATAATGACATAATTTGATATAATTTCCCCTATCTTAGGTATACTTCACAAATGCTCTCTATCCTAACAAAGTTTCAAGTTGCCCATTTTGCAAAGTATAGAAATAGTCAACATTTCTTGTGATCCCGTGGGAAATCTACTGCTAGCTTATATACTAGTGCCTTGCTCTTGTCCATTGGGCATGGAGTCTAAATATGTAACCAAAATTGTCTTTTCAAAAGGTTCAACCCTTCAAAACAAACTAAAGCTCTAGGAAAACATCTAGAAAACTAGATCACGTGCACGGATGCACTTATTGAAATAAAGAACAATGTAATGTGTAGAAACTACAATTATTAAATGGAAATCTACTCTAATAATCACTGTAAGATTTTTAATAACAGTGTTTGAGAAACATACCATTCACAGGAATGGGAAGTTCCTCTCCATTCAACTTCAAAAGTTGAAAAGCATTGTGTTCCTTGCAAGCTAAAATCATGTAAGGACCACTCCAGAGTGTATCAAACTTTGAGTGTCTTCCTGGCTTTGCATGATCAGCATCCCATTTCAACACAATATCTCCTTCATTGAAGACTCTAAATTTGGATTTCTTATCAAAAGTATTCTTCATCTACTTCTGATTCTTTTCCATATTTAAATGAGCTTGATCTCTTAGCTCTTGTAATTCCATTAACTCTACATAATGAACCTGTAATGGTTCATTCTCAAGTAGCTCCATTTGATGCAACAAATCTAATGTGGGTAACTCAACTAAAATAGGCATTCTTGCTTCTTTTCCATACACAAGTTTGTACGGTGAATTACCAACTAATCTCTTAGGAGTCACTCTGTCAGCCCAAAGTGTTAAATTCAACATCAGATGCCAAGCTCTTTGATTATCCTTGAGTGTTCTTCTAATGATCCTTAACATATTTTTGTTAGTACTCTCAGCTAAGCCATTACCTTGTGGGTAATAATTAGATGAAGAGCTTAAATAAATTCCATGGTTGACAGCCCAATATGTTACTTTAGCACCAAGAAATGCTAGAGCATTATCTGATATGATAGTTTCGAACACCAAATCTGCAAACTATACCTTCATAAAAGGATAGTATTGAAGTTTCATTAGCATCTTTTAAGGTTATTACTTTAGTCCATCATGTAAAATAATCTGTAGTAGTTAAGATCCACTTATGTCCTTGTGAAGAAGGTGGGTTTATCATGCTAATAAAATCAAGACCCCACTGCATAAAAGGTTGATCAACTAAAATAGGCTACAAAGGTCAGTGAAGCTAAACATTCTTTTCCAACAAAGAAAGCACATTTATTACACTTTCTAATCCATTCAAAATAATATTTAAATATGCTAGGCCAATAGTAACCTACTTTCATGATCTTTAAGGCTATAGTATGTTGAGAAGTGACCTCCTGTAGGTCCTTCATGGAATTCTGATAATATTTTCTAAATTTTATCATAATCAACACATCGCAGCAAGATTCCATTTATATCTCTTTTGAACAACACACCATCAACGAAAAGATAAGGAATAGCTTGTAACCTGAAATACCTTCATTTATTCTTATCCATACCTTTTGGATAGGTGTCATGCTGTAAATAGTTAACCAAATTAGTCATCCACCTTGATTCTTAAATTTCTTGAGAAGTTCAGGTTGCTGATTTTCTTATTGGAACATGATATTTGATTGATGATACGTAATTTCAGCATGTTGTTATAAATTTTCATATTATGTACCTTACTATTTTTCCATATCAGCAATTAGATGCACATAAACCTTTACCTCGAACTTTCTTAGCAGCTCGAATATCAACATCATATTCCATAACCTTCCTTGTTATCCACCGTTGTTTTCTCATTCAATTCTTTATTTAACAAGAAAGCTTTCACACTTGGATGAGAAACAAGAACATGAATTTTATTGTTTGAAAGCATGTACTTAAAATTATTTAGTCCTCTGACTACTAAAAGTACTTATTTTTAAGAAATGTGTACCTTGTTTCATAATCATGCAAACTTTGTCCAAAGAAAGCAATTGGTTGCTCGATATTCTCATCATTGACATGAGTTAGAATAGCTGAGATTGTTTTAACTCCTGCAAGTGCATACATTGTAAAATATTTATCAAAATTTGGATTTGCAAGAGTAGGAGCTTGAGAGATAGCTATTTTGATAGCTTCAAAACCTTCTCTCCCTTCGCTGGTCCAAGAGAATGTTTTCTCTTTCTTTAACATAGTTAACTATTTAACCAATGCTGCAAAATATGGAACAAATCTTCTAACAAAGTTGATTTTTCCCAGAAAGCTTTGTAATGCCTTCTTGTGATGAGGCAATGATAGTTGTGATATAGCTTTGATTATGAAAGGATCAATTGTTAAACCTTTTTAGAAAAAATATGGCCAAGTAGTTTACCTTGATGTACTAAAAAGATAGACTTTTTGGGGTTCAAGGATATTCCAAATTTCCTGCATAACTGAAAAGTCTACCTTAAATGCATTAGATGTTCTTCAGAATCTTTTGAAAATATAGTAACATCGTCTAAATAAACAAGGATGCATTTATTTAATAGGCTGAAAATCCATGTCCATTGCACATTGAAACATTGCACTGGCATTTGAAAGACCAAAAGGCATTCTTTTGTAAGCATAAGTACCCCACTTGGTGGTAAAAGTTATTTTATATCTATCTTCTTCTCAAACTAAAATATGATTTTATCCACTGTAACCATCTAGAAGAGATAATCTATCTGAACCTGAAACCGTTCTCAAAATTTGATCCATATTCGGTAGTGGATAATGATCTTTTAACGATGCTTTGTTAAGATCTCTGAAATCCACACATAATCTGATTTCTCCATTCTTCTTCCTAATAGGAACAAGATTTGTTACCCAACTTGAATTCTTAATTGGGAAAATAATTCCCAATTCAATCAATTTTGATAACTCTTTCCTCATAAGAGGTTCTATTCTAGGATGTATAGGCCTCTATTTCTACCTAACTGGTTTAGAATTTGGCTGCAATTCAATGGTATGTTATGCTAAACTGGGATCAAACCCTTTTAGGTCTTGGTATCTCCAAGCGAAAACATCTTTAAATTATGTGCAAAGATTAATAAAAGACTATTTTTCAGATAAGGAACATACCTTTCTGAGGAATAAATTCTTTCCTTCATCAACTGAAACCTCTTCATAATTATCAGCATGAGTTGACATCTTAGTTTTTCCTTTCTCAACTAGTCATCATTGCTGAAGATATATTCCAATGTGATAAGTCCTCGAGGCAATTTATTTGTCTTTAATTGAACAATCTAGTCACCGTATAAATGTTGTAATTTATCCTGATTTGGAGAAAATTTAGCTTCTTGCTGCAAAACCTATAGATTTGATCATCACTTTTAAAAAACCTACCAATTTGATTCATTATTAGGTATAGAGGTCCTCCGACAATTAGCTTAATATGAGGCTAATTTTTTATTTTCTATTTGTTCCAACACTTCAAAACTAGCAATGATACCTAATGCAAGTCTATCTCGCATGCTTATTTTCAGTTCTAGGAATAGACTGAATATTAATAGCATCAAAATATTCCATTAAGTCTGAAACTCTATGTCTGTAAGATTTCATTAATGGATTCTTACAAACATTGAAATATTTTTACTTGATTAATAACCAACTCAGAGTTAACAAAATTTGTAATATGCTGATACCTCTTTTTCTGGCCCAAAGTAAGCCATGAATTAATGCTTCGTATTCAACTACATTACAAGTGCATGTAAATTGGAGACTCAAAGCTATGAAATACCTTTCATTTGTTGGGGAAGTGAGCATCAAACCTGCTCCTTGTCCTTTCTTATTCTTAGCTCCATCGAAATGAAGTATCCAAATACCTTCCATTGAATTTTCTATTTTGGATGAGAAAGGAAAGTGTTGCATTTTCTTCATGCATACAATATACACCGAAAAAATGTTCTTCAACTTCCTTAAAAGGATCATGGGCATGTTCTTCAACTATTTTTTCATCCATAAACATGTTAGAAACACCCTCTAATTTCTGAAACTTGAGCTACATCATCAAAATCATATTGATCTAACACTGAATAATAATGCTTTGCATTTGGAGAATGAGGCTAAATGTGAAATCAGCCAATGGTTTAAATTGATAGTAATCTTAGTGCCATAAAGTGTGGTAAAAACAAGAAGGACCAATCGAAGAGACATAACCTCCTATTTTGTTGTAAAATCTCTAGATAAGCACAAAGCAAAATATGGAGGTAAATCCACAACATTGACATCTTTCAGGATGGAAACATTCAAGCAAGCATGTAACATCACCTCTAAATTTAAGATTATACCAATTGTATTAGTTGTAGTTTCATCAAGCTGTAAAACACTCTTTTCTATAGGCTCATACTGCAGGCCCAATTTTTCAGCAATTGCTTTTGGCATAACTGTGCTACTTGCACCATTATCCACCATGTAGTTATGAACTAGATTTTCTCCAATAATTAGTGATAGATAAAATGGTGGTGGTTTCTTTATGTCATGAGCATTTAAAAATTTCTAAACCATCCATCTAACCCCTTTTAGGTGGTCTTGATCAAGTGTTCCAAGGACCATATCTATCTTTTGAACCTCCTTTTCTGCTATTTTGGAAGAAATTTGTAGTTTAGCTAGTTCATGAGAGAGTAAATCCTGTTGTCTGGAATGCTTAAAGCATCCCACATCGAGATGTTAACATTATTGCTTTTTCATTACATCAATGATATTAAAAGAAGTAACCGTTTTAGAGATAGATTCAATTGTTTTAGCATAAGCCTTAGCAAAAACTGATTTTGCTTCTGCAACTTTAGATATCTGAGGAATAAATAATCTTCTTGGATTAGGTTGTTTTTGTTGCTCTTTACCAACCTATAACATTTGTTGTTCTTTGTGGGACAATAGGACTGCTAGCTTGTTTTGGGGCTATAGATGCTGAATTATAAGTAACAGTGGGCAACACAGGTCTATTTTACTTTTTAAAAATTTTTAGTAGCCTTTTCTTGAGCTCTAGTAAGTCTCCAATGAAATCTTCTTTATTGAAGTTGACCAAATTCTTTTCAGATGCTTTCTGAACATGAATTCCTTGCTGCCCACTCTTCATTTGAGGCATGAACAATGCTTTAGATAGAGGTTGTGTAACAAGATTCAGGTTCAAGAAAGTGTTTGGACAATTTACAGCTGAATGAGGTTGATTGCAAGGTTGACACGACTCCTCTATAGCCATATTAACTGGAACCAAAGCGTTAGATGTACTAGGACATTTAGATCAAATTGTCTTTCCCTTTGATAAGGCTGCCTATAATTTGATTCTATTGGTAAGGCTGCCTATTTTGTTGATTTTGCTGATAAGGAGCCTGATAAGGTCTGTTAGGCAATACAAGTTGTTTTCAATTGATGTCAGCTTATTTCCCATGGTTTATAAAGCTTTAAACATATTTGGGGATGGGGCTGCAACAATAGGCTCTACAATTGTAATAGGTTGTGGAATAGGGGCTAAATCTACCAAAAATGGCATTGTAGGCCTTGGTGCTAATTTTCCTAGCCTGAATAAGGTTGTTTTTAGCTTTTATAGCAATGTCATAGGCATCGAAGAGTATCACCTCCCATGGATTGAATCATAGTTGAAATATCGCTATTTAAATCACGAGGTAATAAAGGAAAGTGTGATCAGCTTGAGGCTTACAATTCTTTAGGATTCTCTCACAAGTCCTAACAAAATGGATGTTTAAACTAGACATATACTCATGAGGGCTCTTTTGATAGTAGATAGTTGTTCAATGAGGGATAAATGGCTTGAATTATCTAAAACTGTTTCAGCAGTTTTTCACCTAAATCATCCCAAGATCTTATGCTTCCAATCTCTAGGTTTCTATACCATTGCAAGGCTTGTCCTTTAAAAGATGCAGCTAAAAGTCTTAAAGCTACATCTTCATGAGTGATATTATGGATTGCACATATGGCTGCAACATCTTTAATATGTTTAGTAGGTGTAACTTGATTTTCACCAGTAAATGATGGAAAAATTTTCATGGCAGCATTGGGAATATCATGGTAAACTAGAATTACTAATGGGCTGCCATTAGTAAAGGTCACAAAATTTCTAGGTGGTTGAAGGGCCATTGGAAAAACTGGGATATTGATTATAAAATTGATACGTGGTGAAGGAATATCATGAGAGGGTTATCAAAACTAGGTCTATTATAGGGTAATGCATTACCAACTCTTCTCCTTCTAGCAGAAATTCAAAGGTAAAAAAAAAACTCAAGAGGTATTCCTCTTAGATGATCTCTAGTCACTTTAGGCATCGAACATGCTGCAATACTAGTATGAAATCACCTTTACGTATTCGCCAAATGATCATAAAATCTTTAGAATAAATTGCTGCAACTTGCTCCTAAAAGTAACTTTTATTTGCTATAAATCTACTATAGATCTTCTCTAGAATCTATAACTTGCATGCATATCTGATTCATTGTCCCACTAGGTGTGCTAAAAACTATTATCTCTCGAAAGTGCACCATGTAGAGAGATGGCTACAAATTTTCTAATCCTGCTATATTAATCTCTCTCTCATAGATACAATGGAGACACCTTAGGTCTGTGGGTATAACTATTATGAGGTGAATCTCTGGGATTAAAAGGCTTGTTCCTATTTGATGTATCCTAAATTGATTCTCTGTGGGTTAAGGTAAGAAAAGATTTAAAATAACTAAAAATAAGTGATACACCAAATTTGTATGAAAACTTTTGTGAGTAAATACACAATTGGATTTGGGAAGGATTCTTGATGCACTGAACCAATTAATATTTTTGTAAAATATTTAAGGGAAAAACTTTGTGATACCGAGGAGAATATCACAACAGTACTAATAAGTTAACATGCACATTAAAATTAAGTAGAAAAGACTGAATTTGTAGTAGGGTAAAGTGGTTGATTCGATCGGGAATTTCATTCACAAGATTAATATAAACATACACAAGACTACAAAATAATTGGTAAGGCATAGAAATACTTCACACTCGGAGGAAAAACTAGCATAAATTGCTCAAGTACTCCTATATCAAAAATTCCTCGGGAGATCCTTGCTTTGAAAGGCACACAATATATAGCAAAATAAATTCTCTCACCCTTCCTAAAAATAGCTCTAAGGCTGTACTCACCCATGCATCCTAATTTTATCCTTTATTTAATAATAAAAGGATAAAATAATACAAACTAGAGCATGCAGTTTAAAAATAGGCATTAATGGCCTTAAATACAATATAGTCAAACTGAAGTTGACTATTCTATTTTAAGGAAAGAATGGGTGAATAATTTATTAATAATACAATTTACTTGTTAGGCAAGTCTTCCTCCTTTGAGCATGCAAATTCATCTTCTTCTCTGTTGTATCCTGTTGTGAAGGCATGCAAAAATACAGATCTCTATATGTGAGCAAATAATTACAATACTTAACAATATTTGCAAAATAATTATTTTTGTGGGGACCACCCCCTATGTGCACATGTTGATATTTTCATCTTTTCCTAACCTTGTGGTTGTAACATTTTGAGTGACACTTGGTCTAACTTCAGACACGTGGGGACCACTATATTGCTCGGTTTGGCCACCTTGTGGACTTAGATATATATAAACACATCAACCATATGTTAAAACTCACCACCTTTTGATAATATCATTGGGCATAAGAAATTGGCATTTGGTTTTTGATATACCAAAGTGGTATATAGTTTAGACTAAGTTAGACATTTAAAAGTCTTGGCAATGATTAATAATTTGACACGTGGGCTATCCCCCTCCTCATGGTGACTCACCCCTTAGTAAATTCGGGTGGAAACTTAACTCAAATGGAGTTAGCTTGGATATTTGGAAAGGAACCTAGGCCTTTGATTTGTGTATTCTATTTTGACGCCGTTGATCTTCCTACTTGTGGTTAGGGTTTCTAACTTGGCTTTGAATGTGGTCGGTGGTGGCTAATTGTGGTTATTTGTTTTGATCTCTATGCATGGATTTCAACCTTTGATCTGTGTACTTGTTGAAGCCTGATCATTGATGCTTGATCATGGTTAGGGTTTGTTAACTCCCAGCGTTAAGTGAAAGAGTTGAAAATCTTGAGCTCCTTGAGCATTTGATCATTTCATCTTTTTAGCTCGGAGTTTGGAAAGCCCTGAAATTTTTCTTAGCGCCATTGTTTGATCTTGAGCTCAAGCTTGAATCTCTAAACTCAATTTTTTGCTTCTTTTGAGTATGCTCATTCAAGATTTAATGGTCATTTCTTTCTTGGGTATTTGTGTATTTATGCTCTCCTTGAAAAAACTAGCATATATCTATCGTATTTTTGTAGCTAGTCTTTGGTCTTGAGCTAGACATTTTTGTAAAGGTAGATTATCCCTTTACACATATTTTTATCATTTTTCCTACAATATTTTTGAGCAATATTTGGTTGACTTTGGTTTAAAAGCCTCTTGTTCAACCTTTACTTGAACTCTACAAGTTGATTTGATCTCTTTTGCATGCGTGAGTTTTGTGAAGACTTTGAATACCCACTTTATTTGCCATTTTAGTTCAAATACCTTTCATTTGAGCTATATTTCGTATTTTCCTTCGTGGTGAGCCTTCAGATCGATTTTCGGTTGAAACTTGTCAATATCCATTTCTAAGCATGAAGTTTTTTCTCTATTTAGAATGATGAATACCATTGTTAAAATTAAGACTTGTAGATTTGTACCTTCCAAGAAATGGGAATTTGAATAACTAAAAAATTTTTAGTAATTTTTTTTACTTCTTTCCGTTGGTTGCTATTATTGTGACTCTTTTGAGCTTGGGTTTTGAGATTTGTTTTACCATTCGGGCTTAATTTAAGGTTACCTCATTTCTATGGACACTTTGATATTGGAGACATAATGGTAGTTTGTCTCCTTTAGATCCCTATGTAACTTTGAGATCTCGAGCTTGAAAACGCATTTTGACTCGTTAATTTACAACTTTTGAGGATTTGAGAAGTTTCGATTCAAATGGTGAGCTATTCATATTTCTCTAAATTCTTAATACATGTTGATGGGTTTTTTTATTACATCAAGATCCGTACTTGTTGTCTAATTTAGTTGATCTGGTATATGCAAAATCCCTTGTATTTGACATTCTAGTATTGTTATTCCTCACCCTAGAGTTCTTCCTCTATCCACATTCGATTTTTGACTAGAAGTTGCTCATGCAAAAGAAACTATATGAGTATATCTCTTCTTTCAGTTCATTTTTCAAATGCCCATTTGTAACCTATATTTGCACTTATAATGTTTGATACACCTGCAGTAATTTTGAGAAATTCTTTATCTATTTTGATGTAATTATTAGGCATAAGCTTTGATTAGATACATTTTTTGTACTAAAATCTTCTTCCATTTGTAGAAAATATATGAGTTTCAGTTACATTGGTCCTTTTCAGCATGTATATGTTTCTTTCTTCTTTTTTGTAACTTTGTATTTCCACAAAGAACTAAAAATTACCCATAAAGTAACTAGTTATCCTTTTGTCCGTTGGGCAAAGTGGCCTTACGGAAACTATAAATGGCTCATCTAGTAACACCAAAAATAGTTAACCTTTCATTAGTCATTTACCCGAAAATAGCAAATACTCTTATTTTCTTAAATATGTACTTGCCTTTGATCGGTTCACTCAGATCTAAAATAAATTTGTGAAAGTATAGGAGTAGTAACATTCTTTCTATATATGAATATGTAATCTATACCTATTTTCTGAAAATAGGAACAATATTTTAACTTATTTTTATTATTTAAATAACCTTGATTCGAGATGTTTTATTTCCTTTCTACAATTGCTTCTCACTTAGATGCTTGCTAGAATATTTGAAATGTTGGTTTTCATTGCGAAGCCCTAGAATTTTTTTCCATACTATTTTCTTTAATGCATTTTCAAATATAATTTTATACCTTTTACGATGAAAAGTAAAATGACACCTTATCTTTAACTCTTTATAGATATTATTTGAGAATTGGATATATGTTAGTTATTTATTAGATCATATCATTTCATTTTGTATCACTTATTTGATTTGTATAGTTCTTTTAAAACATGTAGTAATTGAAAACAACATGAAATGTTATAAATGTCCATTTTACATGGCAAAGCCCTATCAAAATTTTCCAAGAATCTTCTCTCTCATCAAAGTTCTTTGCCCTTTTCATCTAGCCTTAACTTCTTAAAATCTATTTGTTTTCTGAAACTTGAAACAAGTACCTTCTTTTTTCTATCTCTCTTTTGATCTGTTACTTCTTCCATTTACTGTACATGTTTTGAAAACTCAAATTACATTCTTCTTCAGTCAACATATACCTATGATTTGTCAAATTTTAATGGCTACAACCTATACTGCACAGTTAAGAAATAGTTAGAAAAATAATTAGGCTTTTGGCCTCTCTTATGTCCATGTTTTCTTCTTTCTTTCTTTTCTTTCTTTCCGAGTGAAAAAGCATGTACAATTCTTATCTTCAAGTAGAATACATCTCTTGTTATTTAAGATTCATATGCACGAAATAGGATAGTGTAGGAATATGTTTTAATCCCTAAGCTCAGTCAAGATGACATTAACTTTTCCTTTTCTTTTAGGTACCATGGCCTCTTGATGGAGATGGAGGCTGAGCAAACATGATTTGTTCAAAGAAGAATACCCCAAGGAAATGATGGGTTAACTCATACTCTTATACTTTCTCTTTCATGCATGTGTATTTTGATTTCAGTAGATGAACTTTACTTTTCAGTTACATCCCATGGCTTGTGGGAAACATTTGATTCTCCTTGTGAATAAAGCATTGAATTATGTAAATGAGTTGTATATCTCTTTCTTCATTTCTACTTTCTATATGGATTGTATAATGAACTAAACAACTAGTAACATAATTGAATGTCTTAATCATGAAGGAAAAGTTTAAAGAACCTGTAACATCCAATAATGAATTCTTATTTCCTACAATCTGTATTATGTTTGCTATTCCAAAACTTTACACTTCACCTATTATGCAATTGAAAGTGTCTTCATCAAAACAACACAATTATCTTTTGAGGATTGTGTTCTTTTTCCGAGGATAGTCATGAAATTACAGACTATGTCTACTATGTTTTTGTAACAGACACACATACTCAGATTTCATGTAATCTCTTAAATAAAACAGTAGTAATGACATAAATTGATATAATTTCCCCTATCTTAGGTATACTTCACCAATTCTATCTATCGTAACAAAGTTTGAGTTGTCTAAGTCTACACAAGTGTACAGAAATTGTCAACATTTCTAGCGATCATGTAGGGAAAGCTACCACTAGCTTATATACCAAAGGTTTTTCTCTTGTCCATTGGGCATGGAGTCTCGAATATGTAGCCAAATTTTGTCTTTTCCGAAAGGTAAAACCCTTCAAAACAAAAAATAAAGCTGGGAAAAGATCGGAAAAGTAGATCACATTATGAATGCTCTTATTGAAATAAAGAGAAATGCAATGTGTAGAAACTACACTTATTGAATGTAAATCCTACTTTAAAAATCACTATGAGATTTTCAATAATATGTGTTTGAGAAACATACCATTCACAGAATGGGGAGTTCCTCTCCATTCAGCACAAAGCTGTGAAATTGAAATCATGTAAGGACCACTCCTAGAGTGTATCAAACTTTGAGTGTCTTCCTGGCTTTGCACGATCAGCATCCCATTTTAACACAATATCTCCTTCATTGAAGACTTTGAAATTTGACTTTCTTATCAAAAGTCTTCTTCATCTTCTTTGATTCTTTTCCATATTTAAATGAGCTTGATCTCTTAGCTCTTGTAATTCCATTAACTCTGCATAACGAACCTACAATGGTTCATTCTCAAGTAGCTCCATTTGATGCAGCAAATCTAATGTAGGTAACTCAACTGAAATAGGAATTCTTTCTTCTTTTCCATACACAAGTTTGTATGGTGAATTACAATTGATCTTTTAGGAGTCACCCTATCAGCCCAAAGTGTTGAATTCAACATCAGATGCCAAGCTCTTTGATTATCCTTGAGTGTTCTTCTGATGATCCTTAACATATTTTTGTTAGTACTCTCAGCTAAGCCATTACCTTGTGGGTAATAATTAGATGAAGAGCTTAAATAGATTCCATGGTTAACAACCCAATCTGTTACTTTAGCACCAAGAAATGCTAGAGCATTATCTGATATGATAGTTGCTAGAACACCAAATATACAAACTATACCTTCATAAAAGGATAGTATTGAAGTTTCATTAGCATATTTCAAGGCTATTGCTTCAGTCCATCATGTAAAATAATCTGTAGTAGTTAAGATCCACTTATGTCCTTGTGAAGAATGTGGGTTTATCATGCCGATAAAGTCAAGACCCCACTGCATAAAAGGCTAATCAATTGAAATAGGCTACAAAGGCAACGAAGCTAAACATTCTTTTCCAACAAAGAAAGCACATTTCTTACACTTTCTAATCCATTCAAAATAGTCCTTAAATATGCTAGGACAATAATAAATTTCTTTCATGATCTTTAAGGTTGTAGTACGTGTTGAGAAGTGACCTCCTACAGGTCCTTCATGGAATTCTGATAATATTTTCTAAATTTTATCGTAATCAACACATCACAGCAAGATTCCATTTATATCTCTTTTGAACAACACACCATCAATGAAAAGATAAGGAATAGCTTGTAACCTGAAATACCTTCATTTATTCTTATCCATACCTTTTGGATAGGTGACATGCTGTAAATAGCTAACCAAATCAGTCATCCACCTTGATTCTTGAATTTCTTGAGAAGGTTCAGGTTGTTGATTTTCTAGTTGGAACATGATATTTGATTGCTGATATGTAATTTCAGCATGTTGTTATGAATCTTCAGGTTCGTACTTGCTATTTTTCCATATCAGCAATTAGATGCTCACATAAACCTTTACCTCGAACTTATCTTAGCAACCCGGATATCAACATCATATTCCATAACCTTCGTTATCCAGCCCTACTCTTTCTCATTCAATTCTTTATTTAGCAAGAAAGATTTCACACTTGGATGAGAAACAAGAACATGAATTTTATTGTTTGAAAGCATGTACTTAAAATTCTTTAGTCCTCTAACTACTAAAAGTACTTATTTTTCAAGAAATGTGTACCTTGTTTCATAATCATGCAAGCTCTATCCAAAGAAAGTAATTGGTTGCTCAATATTCTCATCATTGACCTGAGTTAGAATAGTTGAGATTGTTTCAGCTCCTACAAGTGCATACATTGTAAAATCTTTATCAAAATTTGGATTTGCAAGAGTAGGAGCCTGAGAGATAGTTATTTTGATAGCTTCAAAACCTTCTCTCCCTTCATTGGTCTAAGAGAATGTTTTCTCTTTCTTTAACATAGTTGTTAACGGTTTAACCAATGCTACAAAATATGGAACAAATCTTCTAACAAAGTTGATTTTTCCTAGAAAGCTTTGTAATGCCTTCTTGTGATGAGGCAATGATAGCTATGATATAGCTTTGATTATGAAAGGATCAATTACTAAACCTTTCTTAGAAACAATATGGCCAAGTAGTTTACCTTGATGTACTAAAAAAGATAGACTTTTTGGGGTTCAAGGATATTCCAAATTTCTGCATAATAATCGAAAAGTTTCCTTAAATGCATTAGATGTTCATTAAATCTTTTGAAAATATAGTAAAATCATCTAAATAAATGAGGATGCATTTATTTAAATAGGTGTGAAAATCCATGTCCATTGCACGTTGAAATGTTGCACCGACATTTGAAAGACCAAAAGGCATTCTTTTGTAAGCATAAGTACCCCACTTAGTGGTAAAATTTTTTTGTATCTATCTTCTTCTTAGACTAAAATATGATTGTATCCGCTATAACCATCTAGGAGAGATAATCTATCTGAACCTAAAATTGTTCTCAAAATTTGATCCATATTTGGTAGTGGATAATGATCTTTTAACGATGCTTTGTTAAGATCTCTGAAATCCACACATAATCTGATTTCTCCATTCTTCTTCCTAATAGGAACAAGATTTTCTACCCAACTTGAATGCTTAACTGGGAAAATAATTCCTGATTCAATAATTTTGATAACTCTTTCCTCATAAGAGGTTCTATTCTAGGATTTACAGGCCTCTATTTCTACCTAACTGGTTTAGAATTTGGCTGCAATTCAATGGTATGTTGTGCTAAACTGGGATCAAACCCTTTTAAGTCTTGGTATCTCCAAGTGAAAACATCTTTAAATTATGTGCAAAGATTAATAAAAGACTATTTTTCAAATAAGGAACATACCTTTCCAAGGAATAAATTTTTTCCTTCATCAACTGAAATCTCTTCATAATTATCAACATGAGTTGACATCTTATTTTGTTCCTTTCTCAACTGGTCATCAGTGCTAAAGATATCTTCAATGTGACAAGTCCTCAAGGAAATTTATTTGTCTTTAATTGAACAATCTAGTCACCATATAAATGTTGTAATTTATCCTGATTTACTATAGAAAATTCAGCTTCTTGCTGCAAAAACCTGCAGATTTGATCATCACTTTCAAAAACCTACCAATTTGATTCATTATCAGGTATAGAGGGCTTGACAATTAGCTTAATATGGGGCTGAATTTTGTTGTTTTCTATCTATTCCAGCACTTCGAAACTAGCACCAACTGCTG
This sequence comes from Taxus wallichiana var. yunnanensis, assembly GCA_018340775.1. Taxonomy (NCBI): domain Eukaryota; kingdom Viridiplantae; phylum Streptophyta; class Pinopsida; order Cupressales; family Taxaceae; genus Taxus; species Taxus wallichiana. Next base: position 695,728,765 of record CM031238.1, read on the forward strand.
CAAGTCTATCTGCGTGCTTATTTTCAGTTCTAGGAATAGACTAAATATTAATAGTGTCAAAATCTTCCATTAAGTCTGAAACTCTATGTTTGTAAGATTTCATTAATGGATTCTTACAAACATTGAAGATTTTTACTTGATTGATAACCAACTCAGAATCGCCAAAGATTTGTAATGTGTTGATACCTCTTTTTCTGGCCCAAAGTAAGCCATGAATTAATGCTTCGTATTCAGCTACATTACAAGTGCATGTAAATTGGAGACTCAAAGCTATGAAATACCTTTCATTTGTTGGGGAAGTGAGCATCAAACCTACTCCCTATCCTTTCTTGTTCTTAGCTCCATCAAAATGAAGCTTCCAAATCCCTTCTGCTGAATTTTCTGTTTTGGATAGTAAGGGAAGTGTTGCATTTTCTTCATGCATACAATATACACCAAAAAGATGTTCTTCAACTTCCTTAAAAGGATCATGGGCATGTTATTCAACTATTTTTTCATCCATAAACATGTTAGAAACACCCTCTAATGCTAAAACTTGAGCTACATCATCGAAATCAGATTGATCCAACATGAATAATTGGCCACTACATTTGGAGAATGAGGCTCAATGTGAAATTTGGCCAATGGTTTTGAATTGAAAGTAACCTTAGTGCCATAACATGTGGTAAAAAAGAAGGACCAATCTGAAGAGAGATAACCTCCTATTTTCACTGTAAAATCTCTAGATAAGCACAAAGAAAAATATGGAGGTAAATCCACAATAGTAACATCTTAAGAATGGAAACATTTGGGCAAGTGTGTAATTACCTCTAAATTTTATTACACCAACTGTATTAGTTGCAGTTCCATCAAGCTGTAAAACACTCTTTTCTGTAGGCTCATACTGTAGGCCCAATTTTTCAGCAATTGCTTTTGGCATAACTATGTTACTTGCACCGTTATCCACCATGCAGTTATGAACTAGATTTTCTCCAATAATCAGTGATAGATAAAATGGTGGTGGTTTCTTTATGTCATGAGCATTTAAAACTTTCTGAACCATCCATCTAACCCCTTTCGGTGGTCTTGATCAAGTGTTCCAAGGACCATATTTTCTTTTGAACCTCCTTTTCTGTTGTTTTGGAAGAAATTTGTATTTTAGCTAGTTCATGAGAGAGCAAATCTTGTTGTCCTAGAATACTTAGAGCATCCCACATCGAGATGTTAACATTATGATTTTTCATTACATCAATGATATTAAAAGAAGAAACCATTTTAGAGATAGATTCAATTGTTTTAGCATAAGCTTTAGCAAAAATTGATTTTTCTTCAGCAACTTTAGATATCTGAGGAATAAATAATCTTCTTGGATCAGGCATAGTTGTAGCTATTTTTTTTGCTCTTTACCAGTTGTAACACTTGTTGTTCTTTGAGGGACAATAGGACTGTTAGCTAGTTTTGGGGCTATAGATGTTGAATTATCAATAAAGCAAGGAGGATAGGTCTATTTTGTTGTTTTTATTTTTCTCAGTAGCCTTTTCTTGAGCTCTAGTGGTAACTGCAATGAAATATTCTTCATTGAAGCTGACCAAATTCTATTCAGGTGCTTTCTGAACATGATTTTCTTGCTTCCCACTCTCCATTTGAGGCATGAATAATGCTTCAGATTGAGGTTGTGCAACAAGATTCAAGTTCTAGGAAAGCATTTGGGTAATTTGCAGCTGAATGAGGTTGATTGCAAGGTTGACACCACTCCTCTGTAGCCATATTAACTGGAACCAAAGCATTAGATGTACTAGGAACATTAGGATCAAATTGCCTTTGCTGATAAGGCTGCCTATAATTTTGATTCTATTGGTAAGGCTACCTATTTTGTTGATTTTGTTGATAAGGAGCTTGATAAGGTCTGCTAGGCAATGCAAGTCTATTTTCAATTGATGTCATCTTATTTCCCATGGTTTGCAAGGCTTTAAACATATCTGGGGATGGGGCTGTAATAAGTAGGCTCTACAATTGTAATAGGTTAGTGGAATAGGGGCTAAATCTACAAAAATGGCATTGTAGGCCTTGGTGCTAATTTTCCAGCCTGAATAAGGTTGTTTTTCAAGCTTTTATAGCAATGTCATAGGCATCAAGAAGAGTATCACCTCCCATGGATTGAATCATAGTTAAAATATCACTATTTAAAGCTCTGAGGTAATAAAGGAAAGTGTGATTAGCTTGAGGCTTAACACTTGCTGGGATTCTTTCCCAAGTCCTAGAAAAATGGATGTTGAAACTAGACATATACTCATGAGGGGCTCTTTTGATAGTAGATAGTTGTTCTATGAGGGATAAATGGTCTGAATTATCTTGGAACTGTTTCAGCAGTTTTTCACCTAAATCATCCCAAGATCTTATGCTTCCAATCTCTAGGTTTCTATACCATTACAAGGCTTTTCCTTTAAAAGATGCAGCTAAAAGTCTTAAAGCTACGTCTTCATGAGTGATATTATGGACTGCACATATGGCTGCAACATCTTTAATATGTTCAATAGGTGTAACTTGATTTTCATTGTGAATGATGGCAAACTTTTCATGGCAGCATTGGGAATATCATGGTAAACTTGAATTACTAATGGGCTGCCATTAGTAAAGGTCAAAAAAATTTTGGGTGGTTGAAGGGCCATTGGAAAAACTGGGATATTGATTGTAAAATTGATACGTGGTGAAGGAATATCAAGAGGAGGGTTATCAAAACCAGGTCTATTATAGGGTAATGTATTACCAAATCTTCTCCTTCTAGTAGAATTCAAAGGTAAAGAAACAAACTCAAGAGGAATTCCTCTTACCGATGATCTCGTAGTCACTTTAGGCATGGAACATGCTGCAATATTGGTTTGAAATCAGCTTTACGGAGTCGCCAAAAGATCATAAAATCTTTAGAATAAATTACTGCAGCTTGCTCCTAAAATTAACTTTTATTTGTTGTAAATCTACTCTAGATCTACTCTAGAATATGTAACTTGCATGCATATCTGATTCGTTGTCCCACGGTGTTCCAAAATTGTTATCTCTCGAAAGTGCACCCTGTAGAGAGATGGTTGCAGATTTTCTAAGCCTACAAAATTGATCTCTCTCTCGTAGATACAATGGAGACACCTCAGGTCTATGTGGGTATACCTATTATGAGGTGAATCTATGAGATTAAAATTCTAGTTTATTCTTGATGTATCCTAAATTGATTCTCTGGGGTTTAGGGTAAGAAAAGTTGTAAAAAATAAATAACTAAGGTGATACACCAAAACTTATGTGAGGGATTTGACTGAGTATATGCACAATTGATGTAAGAAGGATTCTTGATGCATGAACCAATAGTTTTCTGCAAATTATTTAAGGGAAAAACTTGGTGGTACTGAGGGAAGAATATCACAACAACATTAATAAGTTAACATGCACATTAAAATTAAGTAGAAGTTTAGATGATATTGCAAAGTGGTAAGTTGATTGGTCAGGGAATTTGCACTCACAAGACTAACAAAAAATATAACACAAGTTGAAAATAATTGGTAAGGCAAGAAATTACTTCATACTTAGAAGGCAAAAACTGGCAGAATGCTTCAATACTCCTATATCAAAAAAAAATTCCTCTTTGTTTTGCAAGGGCACACAATATATAGCAAAATAAATTTTCTCACCCTTCCTAAAAATAGCCTAAGGTTGTACTCGCCCATGTATCCTAATTTTATCCTTTATTTAATAATAAATAAAAGGATAAAATAATACAAACTAGAGCATGTAGTTTAAAAATAGGCATTAATGGCCTTAAATACAATACAGTCAAACTAAAGTTGACTGTTCTATTTTAAGGAAAGAATGGGTGAATAATTTTCTAATAATAAAATTGCTTGCTAGGCAAGTCTTCCTCCTTTGAGCATGCAAATTCATCATCTTCTCTGTTCTGTCTTCTTGTGAAGCATGCAAAAAATACAATCTCTCGTATGTGAGTAAATAATTACATTATTCTTGTGGGGAATACCCCTAAATGCACATGTCATTCATCTCAAGGGACATTTTCATCATTTTCCGAGTGGTCACATCTTTTGCTTAGTGACACTTGATAATGTGCAACTTCACCAACCTTCATGTGGGGGTCACCTTTAACTATGCTTGGTTTGGCCACCTTGTGGACTTAGCATATATAAAAAGAATCAACCACATGAGGGATCACTTTTACATGGCACATCTAAACATACTCACCACTTTTTATAATATACACATGTATATAATTTTAAAATCACCTTTTTGTGATCATTGAAAATTCACCTTTTTGGTGATCATTTGGCACAAAGTGGTCGGATTTTGATTATTGCAGGACTATAAGTTTAGACTTTAAAAGTCTTGCAATGATTTTTTTGGAGGACACGTGGGCTGTCCCCTTCCCATGGTGACTCACCCCTGGTAAACTGGTCGGTGGTAAACTTAACTCAAATGGAGTTAGCTTTATTTGAAAGGAATCTTGTGCCTTTGATCGTTGATTTCTGTACTCGCTTTGATGACATTGATCTTTTTACTGGTTAGGGTTTTGACTTCATTTAATGGTTGGTGGTGGCTAACTGTGGTTATTCATTTTGATCTCTGTGCATGGCTTTTGACCTTTGATCTGTGTACTTGTTGAAGCTTGATCGTTGATGCTTGATCATTGGTTAGGGTTTGTTAACTCCACTCTCGAGCTGGCTGTAGAAGTAAACTTTGAGCATGATGATCATTTTCATTTCTTTTTTAGCTCGCGGGTGAAGCCCTGGAAAATTTTTTACAGAGCGCCATTGTTTTGATCAAGCTCAACCGCTCATCGAAGTTCGGTTCATTCATGCTTCTTTTGGTCTACTCAGCAAGATTTAATGGCCAACATCAAAGTATTTGTGTATTTATGAGGTCTGGAAGTTGAAATGAGCTCGAGTACTAGCATATGATCTCTATGAATTCGTTGTTGAGGTAGCTACCAAGGTTGTTCCATTTGAACTCTGTAAATCTAGCTTTGCTAAGCCTTATACACATATTTTCATCTTCTGTCCTGCAATATTTTCCTTAGCAATATTTGGTTGATCTCTTAGTTCAGCCTTTACTTCGAATTCAATTTTGGTTGCTCATTTGGGTCGCATTTTCATGTTTTGAGTTGTGCAAAGACTCGCATGTTTTGAATTTTCTGGTAAGTGCAATTTTAGAGTTCAAATACAATTTAATTTGAGCTATACTTCCATATTTTCCTTCATGGTGAGCCTTCAAGCTCGATTTGTTACCTGAAACTTGTCAATATCCATTTCTGAGCATGAAGTTTGTTTCTCTACTTAGAATGATGACTGCCATTGTTAAACTTGTAGATCTATATATTCTAAGAAATGGGTATTTGAAATGGAACTTGAATAACTAAAACAATTTTTTTTAGGAATTTCTTTTTGCTTCTTTCTGCTGGTTGGCCATCATTGTGACTGTTTTGAGCTTGGGTTTTCTTAATACATTTGGCTTTCTAAGATTTTTGAACTTGTCGAGCATTTTTAGCTTACATCTTTTTGAGATTCATTTTTTCTCGTAGTCTTAGTGTTTCTACCATTTGGGCTTGATCTCTTCTGTACATGACTATTACCTCATCTGCGGACACTTTGATATTGGAGGCATAATGGTAGTCTGTCTCCTTCTAGCATCCCTGTGTAACTTCGAGATCTCAAGCTTGAAAACTCATTTTGTGACTCGTTGTCTGATTTACAACTTTTGAGGATTTGAGAAGTTTCGTTTCAAATGGTGAGCTATTAATGTTTCTTTGACTTCTTGATACAAGTATTGATGGGTTTTTGATACAATCAAGATCTCTGATTTACCATCTCGATTTCCTTGATCTAGTATATGTAAAATCCCTTGTATTTGACATTCTAGTATTGTTATTCCTCACCCTAGAGTTCCTCCTCTATCCACATTTGATTTCATCTGAATCTTGGAACTTACCATTTTGCAAAAGAAACTATATGAGTATATGTCTTCTTTCCGTTCATTTTTAAATGCCTATTTGTAATTTTGTAGTTGCACTTATACTCTTTGATACCTGCAAGAGTTTGGAAAAAAATTTGATATATTTTGATGAAATTATTAGGCATAATATTTGATCTTGATACTTTGTTTTATCTGAAATCCTCTTCCATTTGTAGAAAATATCGAGTTTCGCTTACATTGGTCATTTTCAGCATGTATATGCTTCTTTCTTCTTCATTGTAACCTTTATCTATTCCCGTAGTAACTAAAAATTGCTCGTAGAAACTAGTTATCCTACTTTTGTCCCTCTAATGGCCTTATGGAAAGCTGTAAATGGCTCATCGTGTAACACCATTTAGAGGGCATAACCTTTCATTCAAGCATTTTTCTTAAAATTTAGTACTTTATTTTTCTTAAATAATGTAACTTTCCCTTTGATGTTTTCTTGGTTCACTTGATCTAAAATAGTTGATTTGAAAGTATATAGTAGTTGTATCCTTTCTATCTATGAATATGTAATTTGTACCTATTTTTTTGGAAAATAGGAACAATATATTAACTATTTCAGATATTATTTCCAGGGTATATAGCATGATTTAGATGTTTTATTTTCTTTCTATAATTGTTTCTCACTTAGATGCTTGCTTGGAAAATTTGAAATGTTGATTTTTTTCATATGAAGCCCTCGGAAATTTTTTTCCAGAATCTTTTCTATAATGCATTTCAGAAATAGTAGTTGTATTTTCTGATCCAAAATACAAAAAATGACACCTTTCTTGCTGGACTGATATAGCAAATTGAGAACTGGAAAGATGTTAGTTGTTTATCTTGATCATATCATGCTTTTCTATTTCATGTATCACTTATTCGATTTACATATTTCTTTTAAAGCATGTAGTAATTGAAAAAAACATGATGAAAAGTTGTAAATGTCCATTTTACATGGCGAAGCCCTGTCAAAATTTTCCCAGAATCTTCTCTCTCATCTTGTTTCAGCTATTTTCCCTTTTCTATCTAGCCTCACTTCTTAAAATTTGATTCTTACTACTCTATTGAAACTTGAAACAAGTGTCTTATTTCTTTTAGTCTCTCCTTTGTATATTACTTCTTCCATTTGCGAATGCTTCTGAAAAATCAAGTTACATTCTTCTTTCTAGGCTAAAGCATCAACTTATGATTTGTCAAATTTTCATGGCTGCAACCTATACCTGCACACTTAAGAAATCAATTAGAAAAATAATTAGGATTTTTGGCCTCTCTTATGTCCATGTTTTCTTATTTCTTTCTTTTTCTTCTTCTTCCGAGTGAAAAATCATTGTATAGTTATGATCTTCTAGTAGAATATATCTCCTGTTATTTGAGATTCATATATGAAATAGGATATGTAATATAACTTTTCCCTTTTCATGTATAGTGGCCTCTACAACGGAGATGAAGAAAGCTGGAGCAAAGATGCTTTGATCAAAGAAAGAAAATCCCAAGGAAATGATGGGTTAACTCATACTCTTTACTTTCTCTTTCATGCATGTGTAACTTTGATTTCAGTAGCTATACTTTACTTTTCAGTTACATCCCATGGCTTGTGTGGGAAACATTTGATTCTCCTTGTGAATAAAGCATTGAATTCTGTAAATGAGTTGTATATCTCTTTCTGCATTTCTACTTTCTGTATGGATTGTATAATGAACTAAACAACTCAGTAACATAATTGAATGTCTTAATCATGAAGGAAAATTTTAAAGAACCTGTGACATCTAGTAATGAATTTTGATTTCCTGCAATATGTACTTATTTTTGTTGTTCCAAAACTTTACACTTCACCTATTCTCGCAATTGAAAGTCTTCATCAAAACAACACAACCTGTCTTTCGGGGCATGTGTTCTTTTGCTGAGGATAGTCATGAAATTACAAATTATGTAACTGTTATGTTTTGTAACAACACACATAGCTACTGATTTCATGTAATCTCTTAAATAAATTAGCGAAAGAATAACATAATTTGATATAATTTCCCTAGCTTAAGTATACTTCACCAATGTTATCTATTGTAACAAAGTTTTGAGTTGCCCATTCTACAAAAGTGTAGAAATTGTCAACAAGTACATTTAGGTGACCTAGATTTAAATGGTAGGAATGCTACCCACATCTCCAGAAATTGAATAGCTATAGTTTTCTCTCCTTAGCGACATTGTCAACAAACAATCCCATAACTAACATGTACATTTATTTTATCATGTAAGCAATTACACATAGTATGGAAAATATTACAAAGCAATTTGACCTGTGGAAGTATGAATCCAATTGAAAAACAAAATGCAGATCACACTTCAAAAAAATAGGTCAAAACAAGAATAAGGAAGTTATTGCAGTACCTTGAACTATTTTTCTAAGTTCTTGAGTCCTCAGTTGGGGAAGGAGTTGGCAGTGGCACTGTGATTGTTGACATGATATCTTATGATGATAATATTTTTGTGGGTGAACAAATTCAAATGCCTTCCCCTCCAAATGGTTTCCATGTTTGAGTTTTGATAAGAATGAGCGGACTGCGAAATGTAAGCTTTACGCATGGCAATCAAATTTATTTCCTAAGAAACTGTGCAAAGAGGCCCATATCAATATCATCAAGTCCAGAAGTAGTAGCTTAACTTCCATGTAGGGTAGAGAAAAAAACAGATTGACTCTCCAACTTGTGGAGACTATGCTAAAAGAAAGCATTGGAAACGAATACATAAATTTAAACAAATTAGGAACTAAAAGCATTTGGAAAATGCCCCCTATGTTGGTGTGAAGAGCATTGCAGAAGAAACGCTGAAAGTCAATGTTTTTTATGATGTGTAACCATTGAACATTAGCCTGAATAATTACGAGATCATGATTGCTAGACATAGGAAAATACAGTAGATGAACAAATCAATCGGCAATGCATGAAAATGAATCAGTAGTTTTAATCAAGCAATTGAATTTTTAAAGGGCATTTCAAATTAACTGCCAAGTCAAAAACAATAGTATTGCTATCAGGATGCAATGTAAAAGTCTGTCAATCCATCCATATTAAACAAAATGCCTTTGAAATGTATAAATATAAGCATATAGCTTATTGTTGTTTGTAGTAAACTATGACCATAGAAAATGATGAGAATTAACAATTTATGCTATGACAAACTAGATTTTCAGAAATGTTGCAAGTGGAGCGCTAGTTTTAGATCTGCAAAAGAAATATGGAGTAGTATTAGAAATTGTTTTTCATTTGTATTTGAAATGGAATAGCTGAAACATATGTGTGCATGGGGAAACTGATTTACCTTAAAATGATGGTGCTGACAGTGTATGGCTTGAAGATGCATAGTTGATTTCTTGTGACTAAAATTGGGATGGAATGCCTATAGAGGAATGAAAGTGAATATTAATATGAGTAGAGCATCTAGTATTCACAATGTTTCTGAAAATTGAAAAGTGGGTGAAGGCAGCATACTTTCATCTAGAGTAGTTGTCATTTGTCTGATGATATTATTTTTTTCTATTGTAAAGATTCCATGCAATGCAAAGTGTGATAGTTGTTCTATAACAACTTCTTTGTCTTCTATGTATTGTGGATATGTTATAACTAGTAAGAGAAGGTATCAATTCAGTTAGAATCTTGTTTTTATCTATGCATTGGATGGATGTTTTGTATGTGATTTTAATGGTGCATAGAAGATGATGGTAATATGCATATGGGCATTCCTGTTGGTAGTTACTGCAATACGCTATGTCTGCATGCAATGGTGGTAAATGGTCAATAGTCAAGTTGCATTTTTTACAAATTGGTTCAAATGGACTTGAATAGGCCTTTGTGACGGTCAATGTTCCTTTAACCTGTGCAACAACAAAAATAGATTTTGGTGTAAGGTTTTTTTGAAATTAATACACTTCTAATTTCAGTACATGTATACATTGACATACATATGTATACAACTACTGCATATGGAGCTGTAGAGAAAGCAGAGAAATATTGGGTTGTATTGATGACTGTGTGCAATAACTATTGTGTATTTGAGATGTAGACAAATCATATAAGAAAATATATACCCAACAGGTTTGCATAATGAAACCTGACAATTTTGCAGGTTTGCAAACTACGTACCCAACAATTACTTGGTACATCACAATTGAAAATCTTCAGAGAACTTATAAGGAACCAAATTATGTAAAAAAGTATCTGTGAATTTCTTGTAAAGAAAATAATAGGGTATCGAGGTAAGTGTCATTTCAAAGCTATCGAAAAATGTAAAATTGCATATCTCGTATGAAAATATGATCACTAATATTTCATAAATATTTAGGAATATGTATATAAAACCTTGTCTAACATTTTTTGTTAGTGTTAAAGACAACTTACTAGTTGTTATAATTGACTTTTTGGAGTAAGCATACCACTAGGAGGATGCATAAAACAAATTTTAGGAGCAGTAGTTTGAAAATGAGAACTCAAAAACTTGAAGAAGATTAGCTATATAGAGCAGGCTAAAAACAAGTTCATTTCCAACCAAGGATGGTTCACGATTATAAAGTGACTATCCAAGATACATAAAGTAAAAAAAATTAGTTACAAAAAGAAAGAGTGACGAAATTTATTTTTCTTCCAACTGGTACAATGCTATTACTTATAAGATATGTTATTTTTATATGATTGGCCTCAGAACTATAATAGTTGATTGGTTTTAAAGGCGTTAAAAGAAATTGATATAAACCTTTACTGCAGCTACTGTCTATGGTCCAATGTATACTGCAATTAAGCTTTAAAAACCTTGACTGCTATTGTCATATGAAGTGGCCACTTGCATTCCTCCATGCACACTTGTGCAGATAGAGGTCACCTAGGGCAGCAGGATTTTGGCTTTTCTGTGTGCCTGGTATACTGCAAAGGCCTGCAGATTTTGAGATGTCGTTTTTCCTTTGTTTTCATTATATTTTAAGTTCTTCTCTGCTATGGACAATTGGCTATATGCATGACCTACAAGTTTTATGAAATTGGAATGCAACTAGACTCCTAGGAAAGCTTGTTACAATGTTATGCAAGAGCAGCTTATTAATGGGGTTCCGACGTGGAAGAAACGACCTTTTGGGTCTGTATACACTTTATTTTTATAAGCATACTCTTACTTGCATTAAAACATATTACGTTACATCCCTTAACAAGCACTTCTGAAACTACTCATTGCATGACTGAATAAGAGGCTGTGTGAGAAATTTATCGATTTCAGTGAAATTCATGACCATGGGTGTCTCCTTACACATTAGCGCCTTGCTAAAATGTTGTTTAGCCTTTGAAATGAATTGAGGCAACTTAGACCAATGGTGCTTAATTTTTTCTTAGTCTTTTTCTTCCCACATATTGCTATCACTATGCATGCACGGGAAAAGTGGCCTGCAGTGAAACCGTGAAACATTACTTTTGGAATACATACAATCTATTAGATTAGAAGAAATTGAATTTTTTTATTTTCCATTGTCAACTAAATTGTTGGGATCATCTGAATTTCTGATATTATTTGTCTAATCATTTAAGTTAGAAGTTAAAATGAAAACTGCAACCCCTCATTCCACATTAGACAGGAAAATAAGTGAACTTACCAATATTTGACTGCATTTATTTCAATTGTATGCACCTTCACTTATCTGCATGAATTGTCTCAATAAATTTAATAGAAAATGGTAATACAATGGAACTTCAATATTTGTAATTTGCGTATAAACCTACAAATTTCCTTTGCATCCACGTCTTGCATAAGAAACCATAGGATGTAACAAGTAATTTACCTTGAATGCCACATTTGAGCGACTGATGTTAAGGGTCTCATTTCAATACATATTCTATGATGAAATAGGGCACCTACAGTGGAGCTCCATGGCCAAATCTCATAGGTTACCTCGTCATGAGGAAGAGGTAGCTAAAATAAAGGTGCCAAAAATCAATGAGGAAGGGTTCCAATGCTCAATAAAGTTTCCAAGATAAATTAGAGGAAAGCAAAAAGATTAAATGGCTTAAACAACATTTAGGGGTATAAGGGAAAATACAATGAAGTGGTGAAGGCCGAAGATGATACCTCCTGAGATAGCAGGCTCTTTGGGCTATTCTGATATTTAATGGTGATCCCAGATTCACCTATTTGGTTCCTTAAGAATGATTTCCTTTTAGGATAAGTTTTAACTTGTATAAGTTTGTCTTGAGGTTTCAGGAGCAGTATTAAATTTCATTAGCCATCATTATCTCCTTGAGGTTTTTTGGTAGAGTTCCATATTCTTATATCTGTAACCATGTACATGTTCATTATATCAGCAAGGATTTTTTCTTATTTCTTAAACATTATTGCATCCATTGAAGAAATCACACATTATTTTCAATGGTATTGTTTCGATACAACAGATGTATACTATGACTGCACATTCTTCTAGTTTTGTGATTATGTTGATAGGCTTTGCTAAAATCTAATATTATCCTGAGAACAACACAGAAAATTGACAGACTTGGGGGAACTCACAAATCAAATTAATAATAAGTGGACAATGATTGCAAATTTATGAGAGCTGGAGAGTTTAAGGCATTTAACTATAGACTCCCTAGTTCAAGTCCTAGGGTAAAATGATAAAGTGTTAGAAACTGGATGAAATACCACATCCAACTGGAAGATTAGAAGATGGGTGAGGGGCTGGCATGAAAACAGTAACCAATCAAACGCAGTTGAGTGCAAAAAATGTGACTATGTAGACAGTGCATGTGAAGACATGAATGAGTATACTATTGATTGTAACTTGAAGTAAAATTACATTAGCAGTAGCAAGTGAGATAAGTAACTAGGAGAGGTGATTGAAAAAAGAGTTATAGTAAATTTCTTGTAAGTTTTGCAAGTGCTGAAGCATTTGAAAAGTATAAGGCTGATTTAAGAATGGATTTGCTATCAGTACCTTCACTGTTGTATCCAGAAGTAGTTGTAGGTGTTCCAGAGATATTTTTGCATTTACAGTGGTCACAAAGGTGGATTGGGTGCTCCGGAATCTCTTTTCTATGCTTTCACTCCACTTTTCCAGGTTTTTGAAAAGGTATATTGCTTTGATTCTTTCCTTCGGATTTTTTTCAATCATATGGAATTTTGCTGCAAGTGTCTGGAAAAGATATACTTGGCATCCATTAAGTGAAATAACAATTAGTTTATTTTTAGATGAGAAACATATTAAATAATTTCTATACGGAGTGTGAATATTACACGTTCTTTCTCATTGGATGAGTTACCATCTATAATGTTGATGATGAATTAGTTTCCTATTTTTGGCATGATGTACAAATGGCGGCTATGGTTGCAGTTGCATAATGGTTAATAGTGGATAGTAGCTGATGGATGCTTGAATTTGGAATGAACATATGATGAGGGAAAATAGAATCAATAGATTCTATGGTTGTGGTTTCAATGATCAGCAATATGAAGTCATAGTCGCAGTGTTCATAGTTAGTTTTGGAGCAATGGTAAAGTTTGTTATGTGGATGGATTTTTCGGGATTATTTTATGTTCATGTGTTTTAATGAAATATGCCATAATGTCGACATTTATTGTCAGCTCAACTTTTCTTTCCATGAGGTCCACATGCAGTAATTATTTTCTCGTTTCTTGTCGAGGACTGTTTTATACACAACCATAATGTCTTCCTCAAAAAATTAGTCAAATTTTTAGTTATTTACATCATCAATAGATATTAGCGTTGGGATTTCATTCCATGGCCTATACATTATTAGAATAAGGAAATCAATTAGGAGTGGATAACGAAAATTTCAATAGAGAATGAAATTTGTAAAGAGCATACCTCTTTGGTGATTGTTGTGATGGGAGATTAGCCTTGGCAAGTTGAAGTTGTATCTTCCATGGTGTCTATAACAAAAAGTTTATATAATAAGTAAGAACTATGTAAAATAGGCTATGGTTTCAGTTGTATACGTAGTACAAGTGTAATAAACAAATACCTTTTCAATGCATTTGAAGATTTGTGTTGTATTTGCAATTTCTTATGTAGTATGTATTTTTATTTGTTATGAAATCGGGAATGAAATTAAAAGTTCATTATGGTCAGTCCAATATGCATGGCTAACTTCAATAGTGATTTTTGTAATATTCATATTCATCCAACAATGGTCTATTTGTGTGTTGTTATCGGTTGTTGCAATGGTTGGTACAAGGAAGAGGTTTTTTTGCTGCATTTCATTGCAAAGTTGAGTTTGTTTGGTTTTGGCCTTTCCCATGTCAATGTTGAAGTCTCCAACTATTATGAGTTGCATATCCATTGGTAAAGTAGAGGTGACAACTTCTAAGAATCTTGTAATGTTTATTAGTGGGCTTAATGGCCTCAAATATATGTTTTTATTCATATATGTGTATTCAAATAGAAAATATCAATTTTAGTACTTTCAATGTGGGATGTACTAAATGTTTTAATGGTGTGTCCTTGGATATTCATGATAGGAACAACATTGAATATTTGCAAGATATTTTTATCACGGTGGCATTTTGGCGGTTTTGTTTACATCAGTAAAGAGACTATGTGTAATTGTATTATTGAAAAATCATGAATTATGTGTTGAATGTGCAGTGCTAAACTTCTAGTATTGACAAAGTAAATGTGTAAGTGTTTGGGGCTTTCCTATGTGAAATTGTATAATGGCTCCCATTTTGAAGAATGTACAAGCCTATGCATTTCAGTTTCTACGTCAGTGGACAATACAAAGTTTATTTTTGTAGTTTTGTATAAGATACAACGACTCAATGTTTTTTACATGCAAAAGTGCTATGTATACAAGGCCATGGAAATTTACTTTGTGAGGGTCAAAATCCAGTGCATTCATTGTGAGGCCTTGGGCTCTATGTATGGTTCTGGCAAAGGATATTTATATGGGGAATTGATGGCACGTAATAGTTTGTTTGCTAATTCATATTTGTTTTGTAATTCTTGTTATAGGAGTGAAGTGCTTACTGATATTTTCTGTGTACATGTTTTTCATTTTGGTACGTTAGCATTTACCAATGTCGATATTTATAAATTCTATACAAATTAAGATTGGTGTTCCAGTTATAATATCTTTGAATATTCCATCTCGCACCATTCACTAAGCCATAATTTATGTTGCGATTTCGCAAGCAATTCTATTTGAATGTCTTGTTTTAGCATTATATTTTTGTAGCACTAGTTTTTGTTATTTACCAAGTCATTGTAAATGAGGTTAACTTCTATGCATTCAATTACATTTATTGTGCACATTTCTCTGGTAGAAGCATAAGCATGTTCCTTTTGTGGCGGTCAACATCGATGTTTTTGTGGAATAAGTATGGGAAGTGTGGATATAGTAGTGGGGGTCTAAATCGGTGGTGGTTTGAGTATTGAATATTTGCATTTGTTTGGGTGCAAGTACTAATACGATTAATGATTGATATGAACATGTAATTTTTTTTCTGCATTACATGTTCCAATTAAAATCATTTGACATAATCTTTCCAAAATGTATAATGTATTGTTTCATTGTGCATGATTGACATTTTGAATAACCATGAATCTAGAATCAGTTGGGCTTGGTATAAGTCCCCATAGAAAATAGTGTTTACATTTCCAAAGGGCTTGGTTGGATTATCCATTATTTCATGTAGACGCTTATCTATGTTAAATAACATGTAACTTCCAATTAATGATACTTCATCAATTAGTAGTATTTGTAACTTGCATTGTAGCGTTTGGTAATTATATCTAGAGTATTTTTGTTTCAATGGAAACATATTTGACATTTGATAAGGTAGCTGGAAAATAGAATGAGAAGTTGCACCATTCACATTTTCTGCTTCTTTTCTAGTGTATGCTACAATAATGCCTTTCACTTTTAGGGTATCACTATTGAATTGCCTATTGTAAACCGATAGATCACTTGGTATATTAATTTTGCGGTGTTCATTTTAATGTTCCTACACCTCATGTAAAGAATAAATGGAATGGGTCATTTGGATCTAACAACATATTTGTGCTAATATCCTTTACTATAATATGTTGTTCTTCATTTAATTGTTGTTGCAAAGCAAATTACTGTTCAATATCTATTACAAAAGGGATTTTTATTTTGTTGTATTTATTTTTGGTTGGTTATGAAATGTTATCTTTTTTGTGGCATATTGAAGTTCCTTTCCAATTTCGCATGCTCAAAGTTCTTAGGGCCATTAGGTTCATTTACATTCTCATACTCAAATGTCAAGTTTGGTATGGTTTTTAATGTTGTAAGCAATGGTATCTATGTTTCCCTATTGACGATATACTTTTGTAATGAATTGGTTTTAATTTTCATTTACCAATGTCGATACACACGTAAATGTGAAGCATCATGTGTCGAAATAATCTTTCAATGACTCTTCCGGTTCACAAAATGGCATAAACAACATCAATTTCTCTTTGTAATTGTAATGCTCGCTAAAGACGCCGCACGAGACCTAAGAATAACCTAGGGTTAGCTAGAAAAATTATGGAATAATTTTTTTTTAGAAGCGTGCCTGTATATAGGCTTTGAAAATACAATTATCCTATTAGTGTTTGTAAGTAAAATAAATTTAATAATAAATTTTTTTCCCATTATAACGAAATATTAAACCCACATTAAAATTTAATGAATATAATCTGACCAAGCATGGAGAGTTCCCTAAGTGTTATTTAAATAAACAAATTCATTCCTACTATAGTTGAATATTTCATATTTAATTTTAGATGGTAAAGGTGCCAAAATAAATAAATACCTAAGGTATTTAATTCCTCAAGGTTTAAACAATAAACAAGGTACCCATTTTACATGGGGTTAGAATAAACATTCCCTTACCCCATAAAGTGACCCCTTAAAAAGTCAACTTATGCATTTTTGAATTAAAACATTTAAATTAAAAGGCCATTTCCACTGACCCACTCTCCACCTAATTTTTGTAGGGATGAATCTCATCCCTTGGATGGATTCAATTTGGACCCTTGATGAGGAAAAAGGGAAACTAACTCTAAAGCATGCTTATGAAGGCTACCTTCTCTTTTCATTTGGCTTATTTTCTTTCTTTGGTTTTGCAGGTTATTGGAGGAGGAAGAGAAGCCATTGAAGGCCATTCCAAGCTTTTGGAGAGGTTTACAAGTTTCATTTATTTTCTTATTTTGTTTACACCCTCTCCTAGGGTTTCAATGTATTTATATATTTTATTTAACTTATTTTTGTTGGGTTTTCCCAAATGAGTTTGTGGGTATTTTCCTATTTTATTGACATAGCTAGGTTTGATTTATATTTTCATTTGGGTATATGAAAATGTATATATATATTGTTATTTATTTCATTTATTGGGTAAATATAAATGGGTAAACTCGAAATGAGTTATAAAAATTACAGTTAAAATAAATTACAGTGTATATATATATATATATATATATAATTTTAAGAGGGTTCAGAAATAAATACGGGTATCAATTTTCACGGCCAAAGCCTCGTGAATAGCGTAGTCCACACATGGATACCCCTATTTGGGGATTAAAAGAATATTACACAAAAAGTATTGGGGTGGGGTAATATATATACCCCATACCATTTCTATTTAAAACCAAAGTGTGGGCCATGGCTTTTAGTCTTACCACCGTTTATTTTGTTTTCTTTTTATTTAATAGTTTTTACGTTTAGAAATGTGTATTATATGATACAAGTAAATGTATAAATTATATTGATATGTGTGTGTGTGGGGGTGGGTGTGTGTGTGTGTGGGGTGTAATAGTTGTGTGTGTGTGTGTGTGTGTGTGTGTGTGTGTGTGTGTGTGTGTGTATTATTTATATATATAATATTCAAATATTATTCAATGACTATATTAATTATAGTATACTTTTATTAATTTAAAAATATTAATGGTATATAAGTATTTATCTATTTTTTTTTTATTTTAATAATTCCATCAATATTATTAATACTTTAGTATTAATAATACTTATGATATTAATATCATTATCCAAGCATTAATGAAATATAGGTAGTAGTATTAGTAAGTCTAGAACCTTTGCACTAAAACTTCTTTCTCTACAATTTGATAAGTGTTGTATAAGTGGTAATATAGGTTTCATTCCATTTCCCTTAATAACTTGTAATGGATTTATAATAATTTTTAAATGAGAAAGGCATAGTTAGCACTTAGATCACTTCATTTACCAAATATAAGACAATCATAATATGAGCTCTTTTCCATCCAAAAATACAAGAACAAGTATAAATATTCTATTTTTTCCAATACACGTCTTTCAAATAACACAATGCAATGTAACATCTTTTGATACAAATTTTCCAACCTTCCAAAAAGGAGTTTACAACAATATTTCCAATTATATATTTTACAACAAGAGCAACACCCTTTTTATGGGGGATAAATCAACTACAATGGAATAATATATTTCCTTTTTATAAGCTTATTTTCTATTTCAACAAACTAGCTTTTCAAACACATTTCTTTCCTTCCCTTTTAATATACAACACAACCTTGAAAACCAATAATCAATGCAACTTTTCATCACAAATATTAATACAATGTCTTCCACTTAAAGTGGGAAAATAATACAAGAATGAAGGCTAAAATGAAATACAACTTGTCTTCAAGTATAGCTCCAAAATCAACTCTCCAACCAAGCTCCATCTTCTCATAAACAACAAGATAGATCCACCATGTTCCATTTGATCACAAAAAAAGGGAGGAGAGGAAAAACTCTCCACCCAACCAATAATTCCAATAAGGAGAAGCCTTCCTCCTCATTGGCCCCCGAGCCCCAACCACATTGCAATGAAAAATTGATTCAACTCATGGCAACAAAACAAGCTTCCACATCACAATACAAGATTCTACAACCATACCAAAATCCAAACAATACAACTACAATCACAAGAAGGAAAGCAACAAAATACACAAGGCTTCAACATGCAAAAGCCAAAGGAGTAAGATCTATGGGGAGGTCACTTATGCCTCCCAATGGGAAATGGGTTCCCACCTACAAACCCTCCAATAAACATCTCAAATCCCCTACACACTCTTATTCCTCCCTCAAGTACCTCTTATACCTCCCACATTCTCTTATGCCTCTACAATCTCTTATGGCTCCCTCATAAAAATAGACCAAGTAAGAAATGCAAGAAATTTCTTGTCTAAGGTGGGGCACCCAACCCAACTCCCTCCAAAACATGAAATTAACTCTTATGCCTCCCCACATGTAAGATCCCCATAGTACCCTCCTACACCACACTTAATCAATCTACCCAAGAAACCAACAAGCATACCAAAACACTCAACATGCACATATACACAATATAAAAAGGAAACATATTTTACAAGAGTATAACTCCTACCTTTCCATGGTAGAGCTTGATCCAAGAGTTCCACACCAAGCTTCTTCAAGCCAAAAAATCACCAAAAGCTCCAAAAATCCACAAGCATTCCAAAATCCTCTAACTCCCAAAAATGCAAGAGCACAAAGAAATGAAGTAACCCCAAACAAGAAAAATAACTTGAATAAATAGAAAAGGGAGAGAGGAGGGTGAGGTGGCTCCATGTAGGATGCCACATCACTCATCCTAAACTCCACCTCACAAGTCAAACTCAACCCAAATGCACCATAAATGAATGGGTGAGAGGAATGACAAGCTACTTACAAAAACAATCCAAGCCCACACCTCCTAAGGAAAAACTTTAATTTCAATGAGGAAGTGTAAAAAAATTAGAATTTGTCTTCCCAAAACACATAGTGGGGTCTAATTTTGACCCTGCCAACCCATAGGTAGGGTTGGTATAATAATTTAAGAGGTTTGGAACAAGTTAACTTGTTCCACAAGCCTCAAAATTGGCCCCAAGGATAAATCCGAATTTCTAAGGAGATGTGGAGTGTTCTACACTCAATGTTACATATAATTCACTTACAACACATAAACCAAAGAATCATATAATCTAATAAATGAACCCTTTTTTCTCCTTCTTAAGTAAGTTATTAAACTAATTAATTTACTAATCTAGACTTGAACCAAGTAATTAAAATCAGGGAATTACATCACTATAATTCTCATTCTAAAATTAAATAAAGGAAAATAAATGAAAGAATAACACATAACATTTGGTCACACATTGGAGGTGATTCCCTCATGGGGACCCCTAACAACAACAATTCAAACACACACACATAACAAAATACATGTTGTCATGGTGACCCTTATTGAATTCATCTAGCATTCTAATATGGTTGGTCTCCAATCCCCCGATGTTTGTTGTGACATGTTTACCTGTAAAACACATAACACCTCCTTCAACCTCATGTCCACATCAAAACATCCAAAATAAATATAGAATATAACTCCACAATCATCTATATATGAATCAAAACATCATCTAGGCAAGTAACGATATCATTTACAATTTCTAACAACATCTCGGTCCTACATTTCATCAATAACCATATGATCATAAGATTAGTTCAATTATCTAGGTCTACTCAATATGACGAAATATCGCATGTCTAATATATATATATATATATATATATAACCATGTCAACAGCATATCAACTTCAATATAAAATGTCTCTAATAATCCACACGCATCATATATGAATCAAAATCAACAACAGTCCATTATCTCTAACATCTAACATCATGCTAAATCAAAAGCTACAATAATATCCATAAGTATAGTCGACAGTATCGAAATTAATAACAAAAAGGTGTCGAAGGGAAGTGGGCACTACATCCCCCTCCCCTTAGACTTGACTTCCTCCCAGGAAGTCACAGAGAAAGAGGTAGGAAACAATGCAACAAAAAAAGGATCATACCCTTTGTGGAATTGTTTTACTTCAAACAAGTGTGGGTCTACAGAACCCAAGTTTGGTCCAATGCAATTCAAAAAGAAGAAGGAATATTGCAAGGGATGAGTTCTAAACTTTCTTCATGCAAGGTTGCAAACATTTAATTCTAAAGAGTAACTTTACGTGATCAACCAAGATACACCACATAACATTATGTCATGAAGAGGTCAAAGGAGTCTCAAGAATAACCACCAAGTAGAGGAATAACAGGGAGAATTCCGTGAGTTTAAGAATGACCACCCAGTTTCCCATGGAATACAACATACTACAATAACAAAAATTAAGGTTTCCACTAAGGTTAAGTTATGCTTTCAAAATTTTGTTATTTAGACGAGGATAGCAGAATCAACCATGACCAAAAATTTTGTATGAGAAACATGTCTACTCAAAGGTCTCACAATTTGAGATCACACAAGATGAGGTTTAACAAGAAGGAAGGACCCTTAAATTAGCAAAACATTTACAATCAAGAAAACTATTCATGAGAAGCACTTCTATAACTCGAGAGGGTACAATTAACTTTTCATGGTAATACTAAGCAAAGTCATGACCACAAGGTTTCCTATAATCTGATTTTACACTAAAAAAAATCGAACACACCACACTAACCAAATTTAGAGATGTCAAATGTTTAGAAAAATATCTCCACTAGCAACTAACATATCAATACAAGGAGCACCATTCACTATAACAAAATGGGATTCATTTATCTTACGTCCTGTTAAAACTCAGAATAACCATAAAGAGAGCATGAGCATAAATCATAACACAAAAGAGAAATCAAGGTAACTAGGGAGAAGAACAAGTAACATGGGGTCAAACTACAATCCTAAGGTGCATCATGTTGGTGCTCAATTTAATCTCTCCTGTTTGTTCAAAAATTCTTAATCTGCCTAGTTCGTCAGTATATTTTCCTTTCACTCGAATGGATGCATGAAAACTTTCTCCTTCATTTGTATTCCATTGTTAATCCATATATATGGTCATGTATCAAGTTTGGCCATGTATCATTTGCAGCTTCGTGTCCATGAAGAAAAATTGAATTCTAGGCGTGAATGGTGAAGTTTCATCCATATTTTATTTTTCTGCAGCTCATCTTTTCCTGTCAAATTTTATCTCAAAGTATGTAGATACATGTTCATCTCTAATTGGACATGAAATGGCAGGTTTATTTAGTAAAATTAATCACTTTTTCAATTTTAAAAAGTCTTTAATTGGTCCGTGGCTTCGTTGAGTTCTAATTGGCTAGTCAAAATTATGAAGTGGCAGAGAAAATATCTCATTTTTTCCCCGAAGGTGTACACATGTCATAAGTTGAGCGGTTGCGGAAGGGCAGGCCCTTTTTGTGTTTTGAGGCATTATGGTGAAAGGAATGAAAATATAAAAGAAATTCCTAAGGCCCACAAAAGGACACGTGGCGGTTTGAAAAGTCAAAAGCAGAGTGGCAAATCGTCGGGTTACTTTGAAGTTTTTAGCTTTATTTTGTAAAAGGAGTAAAGTTATAAAGTGAACCGCGAATCCGCTATGGACTAGTGAAGGAAACGTGGTTGTTTGAAAAGTCATCACATGTAGGCAGGTCATCGGATTACTTTAGAACTTTTAACTTTGTTAAAGGAGTAAATTTATAGAGTGAACCGCAACTCGTTGGGGGCATATAAAGACTCAAAAGTGGGGATGTGGATTGGCAAAGGACTTTGAATATTTTGGCCTTTTTGTAAAAAGGAGAAAAGTTATAAAATGAGCTACGATTCCATTGGGGAAAAAATAATGTCACATGTTTGAGTTAGCATTGAAAAGTCGAAACTGGGAGGCAGTGTCACCGGAGGTTTTTGGAACTTTTAGCTTTATTATGAAAAATGAATAAAGTATAAAATGAAATGTGACCCAGTTGGGACCCACATCAAAAGATAAAAGTGGGAGGGAAAATCGCCATGGCAATTTGGGAATTTTGGCTTTTTGTGAAAAAGAGGTAAAATTTGCAAATGTGAGACACGACTCTATCGACCCAGAGTTAAAGCCACATGTTGAGCCCATTTTTCAAGGAGGAGGGCGTGCCCAAATGTAAAAATACATATTTTATTAAAAATCATAAAATCCAAAAGGTATCCTCATGCCCGTTTTAGCTAATATCTTTCCACTGGATGACTCTATTTGAAAATTGTGAAAGGAAGAGTTAACGGCTATGGCGCGATGCATCTAATTTTTCCAGCATTAGCGCTCCAAAAATTCAATATATATGAATGCACATCATTTTTATTGTTAATATGATGATATCTTATCATTTTTATCAGCAAAATGCAATCGAATTGTGGTGGAGCTTGATTTGTAAATATGAGATGTGAAAAATTTGAAGTTTTGAAACATAATTCTCGGGAACCTATAGAAAATGCCAAATCTAGTAGAGGAAAATATAGAGGAGCAAATTGCAGAGGAAAATAATGAAGAGAAGAAAGCTATAGGCACAAAAATATGAAAAAGTGTTGCATAAGAAACAACCGGATGTCCCGATTAAAGTAATCGATGGAAATATCTCGAGAAGATTTATCTTTTGAACACTTGGCAGCTTTTGGTTGTAAATTTGTTAAACGTCACTTTCTAGAAAAAATATGTGCTAGAAAAGTATTCCTCAAATATTCTTCTTTAAGGGGGATATATTTGATGTAAAATGAGTTTTATAAAAGGCATGATTGAGTCATGCAAATGGTGGAAATGTGGGGGTTAATTTTTATGAGAAATTTTGAGAAAGCCTATATTCTGAGAGACCATCTAAGAAACCTATTAATCTCTTGTGTTTTAGATTTAATCACGTCAAGATGGTTGTAAGTGTACAATTGTTGATAAGATCTGATATTTTTCAGAAACTTTCCCTACCGATTAACCTAATAGATCTCGAATTGATTTGTGTTGATCTTAGGTAAAAAAATTTCTCCTTTTATTTCAAAATGTTTTCAAATAGTTTTTTCTATTCCTGTTGCAATATTATGTTAAAATATATTTGAATCACACAAGATATTATCCCTGTGATGGTATAGTGGCATTTGCAATTTCATTATGAGAAGAGCCTTCATCCTATAATGAGATAAACAATTTAAAATCACTTTACTCTCACTTGTTGACAAAGATTGTTTGTAAGTCTATGAGTGTATCTTAGGCATGATGAACCAGGGATATTTAATGTTTAATTGAGTCTTTAACTCGATCCTTCATGTTAAATTATTGAAGAGTGTGTGAAACCGTGTAGATTTGGGCCTTCATTGATGCACACCTTCTGGTTGAAGGAATAATTTGGCTATTCTGAAGCATTCTATTTGGAGTGTTCCAATTCTTGTAAAGGTTCTCAAAGATCTGGTGAAATCAACTTTATCCTACTTAACCTCCCACCAAAAATTTTTCAAACAATGAATCCTACATGAACCACCCATGTTTGTACTTGTTTAACCACAAATGAAAAAATTCCATAGCAAAAATATGCAGAAACAAATAGGTTTCGAGTATTTTCTTTAGTAACTTGCACCTTGTCAAGAAAATATATCCATTCTCTAGTGTGACAACTGTGAGAGTTAGATTGTGGTGTATTGATCATATTTTCTCAAGGTTTTCTTTAAAAATTGTGCAAAGAAGGATCTCTTGATGTCCTTCACCAATAGAGGTTACAAAACGAGTCCTTTCACCCCTGGTTGAAGGCACAACCTAAAGTAGTGAGGGTATATCAAACCCTTATGAAGGTGTTATCCACTTCTCCAAATGCTTGAGTGAGAAAGAGCCGATGAATCCCTTCCCAAGCTACAAAATAACTTATATTATGATTTTCTGTCTCGAGTATCTTGTTAAATTTGTGATGTTTCTCATCTTTCGAGGGAGAATCAATTTGAATACAACATGGGGAATATTTAAGTGGTGCCATTTCTAGGAGATTTGTACAAATTCATACACATACGGACCCTGGTAATATTTCTTACATGTTTTAAGTGTAAATACGTTGTTTAAACGTCATCTTGTCTTGAGATTTGTAAGAATTGTGTGAAGTTACAAGTTCATTTTGTAATATTTCTAGTTTCTAGTGGTTATTGTACTAAATTTATAACATTAGTGATAAATATAGGTAAAGGAAGGTTAGATAGAACTCGCTAAGATTACAGGATTTATTTATTGATGACATT
Source organism: Taxus wallichiana var. yunnanensis (assembly GCA_018340775.1). Taxonomy (NCBI): domain Eukaryota; kingdom Viridiplantae; phylum Streptophyta; class Pinopsida; order Cupressales; family Taxaceae; genus Taxus; species Taxus wallichiana. The sequence goes on from CM031238.1 coordinate 695,753,810, forward strand.
TGACAAAGTCATTTATAGTGCATTTTCACAACTAAGGTTAAAATCCTTAGTGGCGACTCCGTGTTGATTTAAATTTTTGATAAATATCCGGGCCTTAACTTGTGTCAAGTGATTTGTTGCTAATCTTTGCAAAGATGGAGGGAAGAAGATATTTATTTACTAAGGACCCGCTAGAAAGCTATTTCTAGAGCTAAGAAAGACAAATTCAGGAAGGAAAACGAGTATAGAAAGTAGTTGGAGATTAGGAATCAAGAAAGGTGTTATCGGTTTTGAAAAGCGATCAATCTGTGGTTGAAGATTACCACATGTCTTCCAGTGATTCGAATCAGGTAGTCTTTTTGTAGATTTGAATTCTCCAACTAGAGAGGGGTCTTCATTTGTGTCTAAAAATCGTGCTTCTCATTTTTTTTATGTGTCTTCAAAATTTGATAGGGTTTTTCATGAACCAAAGTCTTTAGAGGATATTCATTTTGAAAATTGCATCCTCCGTGCCCCAAAGACCCCTTATTCCTCATCATTTTATTTCCCCTACAAGATCACCTCCTCAAGGAAATATTTCACCCAACCTTCATCCTAGACCTCATTTTTTTTCAATACTTTTGGACCTATAAATTTTAGAGGTATGGATGGATATCCTAATGTCGTGCCACAAGATGTTAGAAATAGATTGCCTAAATTTCAAGGAAATGATGCTATCACTGGCGATCAACATTTAACACTTTTTGTCAATATGATGGAATATTTTGAAATTGAATTTGAAGATGTGTATATAAAATTGTTTATTCATACCTTGAGGAGAATGCACGTGGTGGTATAAGTCTTTTCTAGATAATTTGATAGATTCATGGAAAGATAAAAATGCCTTTAGATTACAATATGGAGATAAGATAGATCCGAGGTTCCTTTTATCGAGTTTGAAAAGATAAAGAAATATCTAAATGAATGTCCATGATTTCAATACTAGATTCAACAAAACCTTGAAAATATTTCATATAATCTTAAGGCCAAGTGATGAGTCTTGTGCGATAAAATATTCGATGATTTTTTTTTAAAAATTCTTATTATTTAAGGGACAAAAACCCAGAACTTTAAGGAAAGCCTTCACCATGGCTTTACATATTGAAAATAACATCAAGGAAGTTGGAAAGCCTCTAGAGGGAGGGTGTTAAGTTGATCAATCTGAAAGGCCTCAATCAAACAAAGTTGTGGATCTAGAAGAGGTGGTGAAAAATATGGTTGGAGCAGTTAAAGAAATATTTTATAAGTTAGCCAGAGCAGAGAAGGGGATAGGACAAAGTTCCCAAGTTCGACACAAGCTACAAGGTCAGGAGATATTTAGAAATCATCCTAGAGGTGATCATAGACCAGATGAAATAGGAAAAGGACCTATGGGATTAGGAAATAGATAGCCTCAACCTCGGGAAAATAAATTGGTCCCCGATCCTTTGATCGCTAACGGAGTTGCTCTGTGGAAGAAGTCCATGCTATGGAGTGGCGTGATAGGTGTTTTTGCACCATTCCCCATGTGAGGAAGATAAGGAATTTGAGGAAGTAGATGGTGATGAAATAGATAATGATGCCTACATGATGGAGTGCTCTACAAGCTCACAACATGGGGCAACCTCAATTGAATTAATAAGTGCCAAAAATTTTGAATGTTTCTTGGATTACATCCACCTTTGGGTATTACCTCTTCCTCCCATTAGTACTTTTGAAATTAATATGGTATAAAATTTTGATTTTCCTAGTCATGTGTTTAAATACTTGAGGGCATTGATGATTAAAAAGTATGATGGAGGAATCCCTTTCGAAGAGGACAGGAAGTTGTTAATGAATAATGTAGTTTCCAAAGAAAAACAATATAATACCAGAAGTAATATTTTCAAAGAGGCAAAGCCACAAGCCAAACCAAAAATTGAAATGCTTATCCCTAAGACCCTATGAAACCCTACATCCTGCAAAGGCCTTGTTTCCCCAAATAAAACTTGTGCTCCTACCCATTGCAGAATGTGAAGACTCTTATGCTATTAGATGAAGTTGTGAATCTCCCTCCCGATACTTCCCTACCCAAATATGCTCCTTGTTACATTGCCCAAATCTTGAGTCGATCAAGGTTATTGTTCCTATTGTCGAATTGCTTAGAATTATTGAGTATAAGAAAAGGTCATTTGAGTATTTGGGATTTAAAGAAGAAAAGATTACCCAGGTAAGAATGTGAAAATTTATAGGTTCCTCCCATTACTTACAGAATTAGAAATACCACAAGCATTTGAGGAATTGGAGGAATCACCTCGAGGTGTATATCTAGGAACTTCTCTAGTTAAATATCGGTTGAATGCGGATCAATTGTTTACTACTTTGATTATTAAAGATAGGTTCCTACATAATTGTATGTTAATCGAGGAGCCTCATGTAATGTAACGCTTCTTGAGTTAATGAATGAGGTAAATATCAAAGTAAGAACAACTTATATAAAGTGTACTATCATAGATTCTAGGAAGTGCTAGTGGTTGGATGTGTCAAAGGATTAGTAGTGTAACTGGGCACTTATCTAGGGAATTACTTCACCTTGAATGTGGTTATTGTGGATTGTCTTGGTAAATGGGGGATGTTATTATCCAAAAATGGGCAGCTAGTGTGGGTGGAAGTGTGTAAATGGACATGTATTATGCAACCATACCAATTGAGGAAGCCTTGTGAATTTGTATGGTTAAAAAAATGTTACATCTCATTGAGGATCCAAACAATGCTTCTTAGGAAGTATTGTACATAGATGTTGATGTTGATAACTTTGTGAGCTATGTTGATTTACGGGAGCATGAAATTAATGAATACATATATCTTGAGAAGGTTGGTTCTCCGGGAATTTGATTTTAATGCAGCCTCGAGAGATATTGAAGGACATGACAGGCACAAAGGATAAACATAAAATAATGTGGTTAGATAACAACTTGGATGGAGAAGAAAAGCAATCATATTTCTAGTTGTTAAAAAGTATCAGACTGCTTGGCACGGTCATATCCAAAATGGATGACACTTGAAACATTTCCTTGATTACTTTTTGAGAATCAAGATGCACATCATTGTACAGTGTATAATATTTTTTTGTTTCATTTCTACGTTTTGTGTTTTTGTTTTTCCGGTCCTCGGTGGCCGCAAGTTTTGTTGGATTCTCACTTTTTTTTCTTGGAGGGTTGGCTCTTAACTCCATTGTCCAATGCATTTTTGTCACATGGGTTCTATTTTGTTCTTGTGGCACTCATTGTGAGTTCCCATCCCTGATTCGGAGCTGATATTGGTGCTCGATTTAATCTCAACCTTTTTATTTTTAAAAATTCTCAATGCTTTGATTTGTCATGTATTTTCCGCTCTCGTGAATGTATGCATGAAAAATTTCTCCTTCATTTATATGTATTTTTAATCCTTCTCTATGGTCATGGATCAATTTTAGCCATGTATCATTTGTAGTTTCATCCATGAAGAAAATTCAAATTTTGGGCATTAATGATGAAGTTTCCCCTGCATTTTATTTTTCCACGGTCGTGTTTTCCCTATCAAATTTCATCTCAACGATCTGCAGATATGTGTTCATCTCTAATTGGACATGGAATGGTGGGTTTATTTAGTCAACTTTTCACTTTTGTCACTTTTGGAAAAGGGTTGAATTGGTCCCGTGGCTCTATTGACTTCTAATTGGCAAGTCAAAATTATGAAGTGGCGGACTAAATATCTCATTTTTGCCCGAAGGTGTACACATCTCATAAGTTAGGCGATTACGGAAGGCGGGCCCTTTTTGTGTTTTGAGGCATTATGGCAAAAGGAATGAAAATATAAAAGAAATGCCTAAGGCCCGCAAGAGGACACGTGGCGTTTGAAAATTCAAAAGCAGAGTGGCGGATCGTTGGGTTACTTTTGAATTTATTTAACTTTATTTTGTAAAAGGAGTAAAGTTATAAAGTGAATCGCGAATCCATGAGGACTAGAGAAGGACACGTGGTTGTTTGAAAAGTCAACATGGGTAGGTGGGTCATTGGGTTACTTTATAAATTTTAGCTTATTTTTTAAAGGAGTAAAGTTATAAAGTGACCCTTGAATCCATGGGGACCAAGTAAAGACTCAAAAGTGGGGATGCGGATCAATGCGGAGCACTTTGAAGATTTTGGCCTTTTTGTGAAAAGGAGAAAAGTTATAAAATGATCTATGATTTCGCTGGGGAACAAATAATGTCACATGTTTGAGTCGACATTGAAAATTTAGAATGGGAGGCGGGTTTCCGGAGGTTTTGGAACTTTTAGCTTTATTATGAAAATGGAATAAAGTATAAAAGTGAAGTGTGACCCCCACAGAGATCGGCTTAAATCCTCGCATTGAAAATTCAAAGTGGGGAGTTGGGTCGCCGAGAGGAATTTGGAGTTTTTAAGCTCTATTTTGAAAAGGAATAAAGTTATAAAATGAAGCGTGACCCCACCTGGGACCCACATCGAAAGATAAAAAAAGGAGGGCGGATCACCTGGGCAATTTGGGAATTTTGGATTTTTGTGAAAAAGAAGTAAAATTTGCAAATGTGAGCCACAAATCCATCGGTGCCCACGTTAAATCCATGTGTTGAGCCCATTTTTCAAGGCGAGGGGCGGGCCAAAAATCTCAAAATATACATTTTTCTAAAATCATAAAATGCAAAAGTTATTTGTTATCTCTCAAAATTGCACCATGTAGAGAGATGGTTGTAGGCATTCTAGGCTTGCAAAATTTTATCTCTATCTTATGTAGATACAATGGAGACACCTCAGGTATGTGGGTATACCTATTTTTAGGTGAGTCTCCAATATCAAGGCTGGTTCCTTATTCGTGTATCCTAAACTAATTTTCTGGGGTTTAAGGGTAAAAGAAGAAAAGTAAAAGGATTTAAAACTCAAGTGATACACAAAATTTGTATGAGGTCTTTGAGTCGAGTACATGCAAAACTGATATGGGAAGAATTATTGATGCACAAGCCATCATTTTTCCACGAATATTAAGGGAAAACACTTTGATGTATTAAGGGATAAAATCACAATAGTATTGTTAAGTTACACATACACATTAATATCATGCAGAAATTACTGAAATTTACAACAAGGTAAGAAAATTAATCAAGTGAACTCACATTAACAAGATTAATGGAAACATACACAAGACGCAAATAATTGGAAAGGAAGAAAATACTTCGCATTGAAAGGAAGAAACCGCTTCAGCACTTTTGTATCTAAAAGTCCCCCCTTTGTGTTTTCCAAGGCACACAATATATAGAAAAATATTTCCCACCCTTCCTAAAAATAGGCTAGAATTGTACTTGCCCATGCATCCTATTTTTATCCTTCATCTATTAATAAATAAAGGAATAAAAATAAAACATGCAAATACAAAGAGGCATTAACAACCATCGGTTACAACTCAATCAACTACAGTCGACTATTCTATTTTTAAGAAAAGCATGAGTGATTAATTTGCTAAAAATAAGTTTTGCTTGATGAGCAAGTCTTCTTCCTTGTGCATGCAAATTTTTCTTCTGGTCTGTTTCTATCCTTTTGTGAAGGCATGCAACTTTATCCATTTGTAGTGATACTATTAGCACTTTCTAACCACGCTGAATCTGGTGAACTCAAGACTTGAATTAAGGTGCAAAAGTATTGCAAAATTAATCATTTTTTTGGTATTTACATTGTTGAGCTCCATTCGAGCTAGAAGAGCTCTCGCTAAATTTTTCCCAGTGGTTTCCATTATTGATTTTTCAATATGGAATGAAGGTTTTCCTATGAAGAAATATGTATTTAATCTTTTCAAAATGATCTCTTGTGGATATTTCCTTGAGCTTCTGTGTGTTTCGGTTTTCTCGCTTGATTTTCTGTGCTTTGAAACACACGTTGTTAATTTCACTCCATCTAAAATTTCTGCATAAAACTTATAGTAAATCTTTATTTTTGCTTTGATAGAGATTTGTACATTTTTAGAAATTCGCCCACCTATTCGCTTTTGATTTTAGCCCTACACGTGTTTTTCCCTTGTGCGAGCGGGATCGCAGACTTCCTTTATAACTTTACTACTTTTTTCAAAAAGGTTCAAAGTTTCAGAAATGCCCCGCGATCCACTTTCCCACTTTTGATTTATCTAGTCATTAGCGGAGTCACGAAGTTACTTTTAAAACTTTACTACCCTTTTTTTTAAAAAGTTAAAAGTTTCAAAATTAGAAAATACTTCGGTGATCCTCCTCCCCGATTTTAGCTTTATCTCGTGAGCTAAATACATGGCTTTATTTGGTTCTCAACAAAGTCATGGGTCACTTTATCATTTTACTCCTTTTTAAAAAGATCTCAAATTCTCAAAGTGCCCGATAGTTTGCTTTCCGTCATTGAATTTCGATGCATTAGACTTTCGATGCCTCAACGAGGTCACGGGTCACTTTATAACTTTACGCCTTTTTCCAAAAGAGATCAAAGTTTTAAAGGAAAAAAATACTCCAACGATCCACCTTTCCTCCTTTATAATAAAAATAGGCCACATGTCCTCTTATGGGCCTACGGGTTACTTTTATACTTTTATGCCTATTTCCATAATGTTTTAAAATGCAAAAAGGGACCATCACGCTGCCAATTAGAATTCATCATACCGTCGGACCAATTTGACACTTTGAAAAATAATGAAAAGTGTTCGGTTTGCAAAATGGACCCATCGTGGCGCAACCAATTAGAAATCATTGGGCTGCTGACCAATTTGATGTTTTTGAAATAATGAAAAAGTGTCAAGTTTTGCGAAAAGAACGCTTCGCTCTACATCCATTTTTTTGGGTTCGCGTGTAAAAGGTTACTTGATGTATGTTTTGGCTCGACATATTTTTGAAGGCTTTCTAGCTTGACTCTTCTAAAAAAATGGTTCTCTCTGTCATTTCATCATTTCCAATTAACCTTTGATACCGATACTTTGTTATTTCTTGGCATTATCTTTTGATTTTGTGGTTTCCTTGGAGATTTTGAGTTGAGACTCATTCTCGTGTCCTCTTTTTTTTCTCATTACGAACTTGGTGATTTATTTAGGGCTGATAGCTCCAACTAAAGTGATGAGTTCTTGATCTTTATGCTAATTTATTAATACTCATTGATCGCTTTTTCCATCAACGCTAGGATTTGTACCCTTTTTCCATTATACAACTTTAAATTGATTTTAATGAGAAAGATAGTTTCTAAAATACTTGAATATTTCCTCAACTCGGATGAGTATGCATTTTCATCCATGAATTTTCCACCTAAGTTCAGGTTTTGAATACTAAATGGGTATTCCTATTTTGATTGAAACTCGCTTGAGATATGAATGTTTTTGATGTGCGTATTAAACATCTTCATTCTTTATGATTCTTCGATCTATTTTGAGGATTATAATGGTTTCGGAAAAGTTGAAATCCACTTCACATTGTTTTAACTCTACATTCCCTAATTCAATTAGACTTTTCACTCACCGAGTTTGAATCTTGTGTTTGATCCATTTAGTGTTCATCATTGCTCTGTTTTCAAGCTTAAGTCTACAATATGATGTTTTTATTTTGATATGGAGGGAGAATCCCTAGAAAAAAATTATGGACACCATAATGATCTCTTTGAGCTCTAAACTCTGAAATTTCTATCTCCATAAGCTTCGATTCTTCTTGACTTTTCAAGCTCTGAGATGGATTATTTTACATTCTTCTCTGTGTGAGTTTTGTGCATAAGGGTTTGTCCTTGTCATCTCTTTTTGCTTCTGAAAGCTCTCCATATTTGTACTCTATTTTACCTACTAAGCTTCCCTGGTTGATTTATCTGAAACATGTACTGTTATCTTTAAGAGGAAGTAAGCATGCAGACATGATTTATTTCCTTCTCCATGTAACTTGTACTTGCACACTCAAGAAAATAGTTAGAAATATTTAAGATTTTGGCCTCTCTTGTTCCATGGTTTTCTTTTCTTCTCTCTCCTTATTTCGAGTGAGTAAATTATGTATGCTTGAGCTCATAATATGATAATTTTCCTTTTATTTTGAGGTTTTTCCACTTCACCAATGCTATCCAAATTAATAAAGTTTCGAGTTGCCCATTTTTGCACAAGTGTAAAATTGTCAACAATAGTTAATCTAATCTAGAAAAAAATGTAAATGTAGTAATGAAGTATGTAAGTGACCTAAGAAAATAAACAAATGGAAATAAAAACCTAATGTGTAAGAGATAAGAGGAAACAACTCAATCGAATAAAGAATCTTGCTAGATTGTGTCACGAATGACTAGAGAATATGGAAGTAGGAAAGACTTTACAAGAGCCCTAAAAGGGTGGATCTAGGATAATTCTTTTGACCTGGGGTTAACTAGAGAAGGACCGGGTGCTCCTACAGGGGTTCTCTCGTTTACAAAATGGGCACCTTGGTCTATGAAAAATCTCGAGAACTAATCTTCACAAAGTTCAAGATGTGGTCCGAAACCCTCGCTATTCATCCCATCAAATCAACTATATTGTTCCAGGTGTCATTGGTAATTAAAGATTAAACAAAGACCTATTAAACCCTAAACAAGCATCAATCCCTAAAAATTAAAAATTATTAGGGTCGAATGATGTCACTCCGCCATAATAGTGGACTTACTAACTGAGAGTTGCACTACATTGTATATCGAAATTTAGCGATGTGTGTATGAAACATGCCCGAGGTTTCTCTTGTGCCGAGCCACACGTTTTGAGGTAGTGAGCTAATTATGTGTAGAAAAATGTAATAGAATGGTGCATGGAATAGAATAAATCATCCCCCTATGTTGTGTGTGATGCAGATGACCCAAGCTTTTTCCCTTGTGATGGAGCTATGTGGATGGAAATGATATCCTAATGCAATAGATGGATATAACTCTATATGCATGATAGTAGTACTAATTCTTGGTCCCTAATTATGGTCTCGTAGCTTTATATATATATAGGGTTCTCTAGATCTAATTTTGCAATTAACCTCGAAATGGCTGACCACTAAGAAGATAAAGACCTCTGAGGGATGGAAAGAGCCTAAAAAGTGGTGGGAAAGCTGAAAAGGATTGGGGCAGCCATGGGTGGACAAGAACACCTAGGGGTACCCTAGTCAAAGCTAAAATGATGGGAAATGATGAAATCTAAATGGTCATGTGTGTGTGGTGGAGGTCAGAATAATGATAGAAACCAACTAAAATGGACAAGAGAAGAGGGGTTAATTAATACTTTATTCACTAAACAACCTTCTAAATAGTAGTATGAGACTCGAGACTAAATATTACCCAAAATGCATTATTGTTTGTCTACATTCTCCCCACTTTATGTTGGTGAGTGGAAATCTCAATAACATAAAGTAGATAGAGATACATACCGTATAATCATGTAGATTGATTACAAAAGTCTCGATAGACTGGAAAAAGCATGGAATGACAAAAAAAGTTGATGGATCATGGAAAATAAAGATGAAAATTACATAAAAATAGTGATGAGAGTGAACCTAGGTGGAAATGCACATGTTGTTGTTGATGTGATATACCTACATGGTTATTATGCAAGTTGTGCCTTGGAAAAGTGTTTTTGTTAACACCGTTGTTGTTGTTGTTTCTTGTTGTTTTTGTTGTTGCCCCCATTTGAGTACACATGTTTCTCATATAATGATGGACCTCGCGAGGATAAATCGATCAAATAGTCAAATATATATGTATATGTGTGTAAAAACGCTACGTAAAAAAATCATGTGTATGTATGTAAAAATCATGTGAATGTAAAATATGAAATTGAAAATGTAAATGGAACATGTGCACCTTATCCATGTAGAGAAAAGAAAGTGTAGAAGGATATCCTGTAATGCTGGGGTTTTTAGACAATATGATGTTATAGGATGAAGAATTATAGGTCGGAATTGCTCTGTCCCCTCTAGCCTTTAACTGTTTTCTTAATGTGTGTGAAGAGATATCTGTAATGTCCTCGTCTTTTAGGTGATTCGATGCATGTGGTAGAAGTAATATTCGAATAATTATAAATTGTATCTTATAATCGTAGTTTCTTGCTCGAATTCTAATAGCAACCATTTCCTATAAAACCGCTATGTATGGAGTTCATGTACTGGTATGAACTCACTTGATGTATGTAACCCAAAATTCTAAGGATGGAAAGTGCATTGAACTAAACTAGTGTAATCATGCTTTGTGTAATATGTAAAAAAACCCAATTTTGCCCCCTCTTCGGGAGAAAATGTGACATTTCGATAAGAGAATGTGGCCCCAAAAGAGGACCAATCGCATGAACTCTAAAAATTTTCCATGGAGGGGGAAGGGAATTCACTTGGTAGAAGCCAAGGTTCCCACAAACAAGAAGGCTAGCTAAAGACAAGTGTTAGTAAAAGAAATCATGCATGTAGAATACAATGTGTAAGCTATGCAAACTGTGTGTAAGCTACCAAGAAAATTAGTAAATGTAAACACGCAGGAAGAAAAATTAAGAAACAAAATGTGGGTTGAAAACATGGGACATCAATGATGATGTCACAAGACACGCAAGAGCCATTATGGTTGTTTATAAACAAACAAGTGTGTACATGAAACATTGGGAAAATATCACATACAAGAAGAAAACAATGCCGTATAATGTAAAAACAAGTATGGCAGAAAAATATCCCTACATAACTAATGTTGCACATGAAGCACTTGTTATCATGTTAGATAGATAACTAGTATTTGAAAAAATTTAATATCCAAGTAATGTAAAGTGCTTAGTTAAAAATTAGAAACAACACCTGTGAAAGACGAATGTGGATGCCCCTAAGGACCAATGTAGGAAGGGTATAACGCGAGAATTTTTGTTGTTTGTAAGAGACTTGTATATGAAATCACAACTAGAAAAATATGTGAATGCACATGTGTGGATGATATAGATAAATGACATACAAGTAATCTAAATATCATGTGTAATAAAAAACCGTGAACAAGAAAAATTATGAAAGAGTAAAATAAACCATAATATATGAAGATGATGTGGATAGATTGAATGGAATAAAAGATGGAGAGATAGGAGCCCCATGCCCCCGAGTGAATGGAAATGTATGAAATGAGGTTCATTTTGTTTTCCCTTCAAAGTAGTCAAGAATTAATCAGTAAATGAGAGTACGTCATCGAGAAATGATCAAGGTGTGTGTGTGTGTCTAACACGATGTGATGAGCATGTATGTGTGTAATGGTGATGATAGTAACCTAGCAAAGATGATATGTGCATGAACCCTATAAAGAAAAGCGTATATCATGAAAAAATGAATGTAGGAGTGATGATTTAGCATAAAGCATGTATCACTATAAGATGAAATATAGGAGTGGTGATGTAGCCTAAATCAGTATACTACTACACGATGATAGAGTAATCGGTGAGTTAACATACATCGTATATCAATATCTTAGAAGTGTCACATGATGAGAGGTTGAATGATAAATATGTGATGAATGTAAGATCCATTTGATTTTTATACCTCGGTAATCAATTATGGACGAGGAACTAAAGTTTTTCATGTCGTAGTGAGTGCGGTGAGTAGAAGATGATATAGTATATGTGATGATGATAGATGACCGTGTGATGAGTATAATGTGTAAAATTGAAAGTATAATGTGTGATGTAATATACATATATAGAATAGTAATGTAGTATGTATGATGAGTAGTGTATGATGCTAGATGTGTATGAAACCTACACTGTATGATGTATGATGTATAAACTATGTATAATGTGTAGGTGTGAAAATGTTGAAATTTTGTAGACTCGAATGTAGAGTGTATATTGTATGACACATAGTGTGTGAATAGATGCAAGGTGTAAGATTGATAGTACAAAGTGTGTGAGGTTCATGTGTAGTAAGTTTTCACCAATCAAGTGTGAACCAAAGCACAAGATTGTGTCATCAGGTAATGATGACGCTAAAGTATGAATGAGTATGTGTATGTTGGGAGATTGATGAATGAAAATTCAGATATGATGAATGCATATATGCAATGATGAGAAATGTTCCTATGATGATCTGATGGGGGGGAGATGTTATGCCCCCCAAGTGTATGAATGATGGAGGTCTTAGTCAAAAGACACTAAGTGGATCAATGTAGGGAGTAGTTTCCTTAACAAAAGTGATGGGACACTGAGGTGGTAATGTCGCAAACAACTTGAGTGGAGAGGTATTTGCTTTAACAAAATGATTAGGAAACATAACTGGAGTAGAATGGAGAGAAAGCTTGAATTGACAACACCTAAGGAGAATGTCGAATGATTTTTGGTGGTGGTTGTGCACTTTTCTTGGTAATGTTTTCAATGTGTTGTGAGGAAGAGGTGTTGTATTGGTTTTGATAGGCATTATTTTAGGAAGTTCTTCTCTTTTCAAAGATGGCACATGATAAATGATGGTGTGATGTTAATTAATTGGAAAATAAGCAACATCATAAATAAGAGAATCATGTGATGGAACTATAATATTTGTTTGACTAGGAGAAGAATCATTATGCACATGTGAGTGATTGTCAATATCAAGCATGTAATGAATAAGAGAATCATCTAGAACTTCCTTAGAAATATTAGAAGGAGGCTCACTAGTAGCCACATAGCATGGTATAATAGTTGTAGATGGGCATGCAATAGAATGTTGTGCATTGAATGAGATAAAACCCTAATTGTAGACACGTTTGATTCTATGTGGAAAAGTGGCACATTTTTTTCATTTTGTCCATTGATTCGATGATAATTGTAGTATGGAAAATCTTAATAGGGATATGACCCTATAATGGAGCATGCACCAAAACATGTACATCACTTTGCACCATAGGTTTTTGCAAAAAGTACCAATAACTTTTCACTTTTTGCTTAATGACACTTTTTCGTAGTCAATGAGTATGTGAAACATAGGGCGCTTAGTCATTGGTTCCTCTTTCAAATGCTATATATTAATTTTCTTCATATTAAATCAATTAAAACGTACTTTTCTTTTCCTTTAAATAAACATGTGAAACAAAAATGTTGATATGGCACAATCATACACTACACGATGATATAATTTTTTTATGCTACCAACATACCTACATATATCTACGTGCCCCTAAAGTTAGGTGCATGGTTATAGGGTCCTCTCCCTATTTAACTAATTGAAAGGGAGAAGGGTAATCGTGAGGTGGTAGAGTGATTAACTCGATGACTAAGGAGCTGAATAAGAGTTTCATACTACGTAGTATTATTCCCAAAAATGAGAGGCTCATGTAATGACATGTCTTGAAGTTTAGCTAGAAGACATGTGGTGGACATAAATTACATATAAGATGTAGAAGGAGTGCAAACCTGCGATTGAGAAGTATCCTTACGCCGTTGAAATTTAGATTTGAGAGATGTGATCATGGATTCCATAGCCATAAACTAGTCTTGAAATAAAACATGAAAGCTTGATTTTATTCCAATAGGGTTTGATTAGATGGAGGATCGCTATGGGCATTAAATAGACAAGAGAGCATAGGACTTAATTTGTGTGGCAAGCAGTGTATTGTCATCAAAATCTCGTGTCTATAGATTTTTAAAACATCATGGGAATGGGGATATCTCATAAGTAAATTAGATAAAGAAACTATACACATTATAGAGGGAAAATGAGGATCCTAAGTTCAAAGATCGATTCGGGTTCACCAAAATGATTAACTAAAATGTGGAAATATCTTATAGTTAACTTAATATAGAATTGCATGTAAATGTAGTAAATAAGTATGTAAATGACCAAAGAGACTAAACAAATGGAAATTATAGAAACCGTAATGTGCAAGAGAGAAGAGGAAAGAACTCAGTGAATAAAGGATCTCGTTGGAATTTTCAACCTTGAATAGATTTTAATTTACCCGTGGACTTTTTATTCATCCCATAGCGTTTCATTTTCTTCACTCTTCACTAGTCTATGACCAGAGCCAAAGTAAAGGTTAGAGCACCTAGGAAATAATTGAAGTGGATGCCTTCTTAAAATTTTAGTTAATAATTTTTCCCCATCAAATAAATAAATAAAATCTACACACATTATTATATTTTAAAATTTTCATACGAATCATAATAAATCACTAATTTAGAGAAATTGGTATACAAAAGGAATAAAAAATCCTATTAAATTATCAAATAAGAAAAAGTAGCTTCCATGATTTTGTAAAGAGTGGTATCTGGACCAAGCCTACTAATTCCTCCATAAAAAAGAGATATTTCCCCCAAAACATTAGGAATAGAGAATTAAATAATTTTTTCCTTCAATTATATTTGTCTTTACTAGCTATACTAGTGACATTATAAAAATACATGAACCTTTTATGAGAAAAATTACACACTTGAATTATCTAGAGCTACATTAGAGAATGGGTAATAATACCAACAAAATTGTATGAGCTTAAGAAGATGTATATTTATTTTTAATTGCAAAAATATTATTGTACATTTTTATGTGTATGCATGGAATTTATATTACTTTATAATAATATTAATACAATGGTCAATTGATATAGACTTGAATTGTGAATTGTTTCGAATGTTGAGTTATAATAATAATTAAAAATAGTGATTTTCTTTAAATTTCATGTGCCCCCTAATTGCTAATGCCCTAGGTAGTTTCCTAGTTTTCCTAGGGCTTAATCCTCTTGGAGATGATGTGATAGAGTGTATTTTAAGAAACCTCTATAACCCATATTTTTTTTCTACAAAATTGAATGTTAATTGACTCTTTGTGGTTGCAAAGTGGTCAATTTTTTCCATTGTTGGGAGAAATCTATTTGTCTCTTCTTATTTCTCTTTATCTTGGGAGGAAGGTCTTGAGAAATCTAAATGTCCACCAATATATGAGAAAAAATAGTTTGGAAGTGTGGGTTGAGCCCACATCTTATTTAACACAAGCCCCTAATAGATTTGTAATAGCTTTGAAGTAACGGACATTCTAGGAAGACCCTAGAGCCTAACCTAATGAGGTTGAAATTTGAAGGAGTATTTTGATGGGTCAAAATAAGGGAACCAGGGTTTGAACATGACACCATGCTCCCCTTAAACCCAATATTGACTATCAATAATATCCTCATCTTTAACTAACTCAAATAAACATTGAAAGAAAATCTATAATAGAGAAAAACATCAATCTTAAAATTAATTCTCACACTCCATCTTTGGGATATCCATTCATGTAGTTGAGCTAGTTTTGGCCAAAAGTTTTGAAATATTTAGATTAGAAAATCATTGAAATTTTATTCTTTGCAGCTAACACGTTATGGAGCATGTCGTCCTCAAAGACGAGGGAAGGGGGATTAATCATTGGCTTCATAGAGAGGACCTCCCAGAGGCATGAAATCAACTTTTGGGATAGAAACATCCTCAAAAAACAAGACCATGCCATTCCCTCCAACAAAACACTCAATTTTAACATCGTTATCCCGTATTTCTACTAATCCTAAATAAACATAGTCAATCCTAGTTCCATTCAAACCCTCAAGCTCTCACCGCCAACAAAACAAAAACCACTAGAGAATGGGAGTGGTAATCCCGGGACTGTGGGAAGACATTTTTAGATGCATAAGGAGACACCACCACCCCTACAGACCCTTAAAAAAATTCTCTTCCTTCACTTTTCAAGATGTAGATTAGGCTCGGATCAGCAGTTCCTATTCTCTTTGTATACTCCCGTGATGCTAGTTAGATTAGGTATTTACATTAGCTCGTGCTCACCTAGGAACTTTATTTACCTTCTTCTTTATTTATCCTTGACCACTTATATGTGGATATTTAGTTTTTTCTTATTTAAATATCAGGAAGATATTATCTAGTTGTTATGACTAGTTATTTCCTAATATTATGATCTCTAATAATTTTTCCTAAATCTATGGTCTTGACTAGTTCTTTGATGACTAGTTCTTTCCTTGATTTATGGCTTGATCTATGACCTTGACTTGATCTTAGATTGATATTCCTTTCCTATATAAGAAAAGAACATTCTCAATGTACTCAAGAGAGTTCCATATTAATATATGATATTGTTGTTCATTTGTTTGCAAATCCTCTTGTAAAGTTATTCTAATGAATTCCTTCCAGCGACTTCTCAAATTTGGTCTATTATGACCATTTGATATCTTCACGGATTGAATTTTTTTATAATAATTAATTTTATGGTATTAGAGAAATAGATGATGTAGACATATATCTATAATTTTATTTCCAAGCAAGGGTTTACTTATTTTCATTTATTATGGAATTCATTAAAACTTTGTTGCATCTTCCATTTTACTCAAAATGGATGGCTTTTTTGATTTGGAAGGTGGTAAAAACTTTTAAACATCTCGTAAACTTGGCCATTCAAGGAGACTGCTTTTTTATTTTTATTTTTGTTTTGCAGAGGCGGAGACATGATTCATACAAATATACATGGAAACTTGTGGCAGGGAAGAAATTTGTATTGGGAAGTAAAAACTTCTAGAAAATTGTTTTTGTGTTTTTGCATTTAGTAATGGGTCTTCTCTTCCACTTGGCAAGTTCCTATTTGACGAAGATGTATAAATCTTAGAAAGCTAGCTAGGGAAGTATGTCGGGAAGGAAAACTACAAAAATAGTTTCTAGGTTTTTGCATTCGGTAATGAGTTTTATTTATTTCTCTTTACCGAGTTCCTATTTGATAAAGATGTTGAAATATTAAAAATCGTGTTGTGGGAAAATCTATTCCAGGAGACAGAAAGTCTAGAAAAATGTTTTCTAGGTTTTGTGTATTTTGTTTTGCATTTTTATTTTTATTTGTGGAGTTCATATTTTTGAGGATTTGAAGATCTTTTAAATTCTTGTGAAATTTAGGGGAATTTAGAAAACCGTGTAGGAAAAAACTTTTAGAAAAACACTCGGGTTTTTTTAGGTTTTTGATTTACTCTTGGATTTTTTTCCTTCGTTACATTTTGCGAGATATAGAATTGGAAAGTTTTTTCCTAGAAAGATAAATTGAGAGGGGAAAATAAAATATTTTTGAAGTAAATATTATAACACAAATTTGAAATTGTTGTATCTTTTGATCGGTGACTTGCATTAAAGTGTCATCTTTTTAAAAAGTGTTTATTTCGTGTTTGTTCTAATGAAACTGTTTATTTTAAGAAACCAACTAAAAATTTAAAATTTCATGTTTGTAACATGAACTCAATTATAAAGTGCAAACACTTGGGGGATGTTGTACTCGAGACATGGACACATTTTCGGCTCAGTCCAACGTTTTGTTTCTTTACTTTTTATCATGGATTCATGCTCTACAATTTTTTCTTTACAAATGAGAATGAGACAATCTTCTCCAGAAATTAGTTCCATTGAGGAGGAGCTAGTAAAATTTTGGAAGAAAATAGATCTCTCAAAAAGTGAAATTATATTCTATAAGCACTTATTCATGATAAAGATAGTCTCATACACTCCCTCTAAGAAACCTTTCTATCCCACATCATCTCCATCATATCATGGAATCTCAAATCCTTGTTCATTTTCCACTTGTAGTTGTTTCTCCTGTACCCATTGACCTTGATTTATTAGTTTCGAGCCTAATATTTCTCATCATGCTCCTAAGCCATTCAGAAGTATGGGATGGTGTGATGCTGATCCCGATTCTTTGAGTTTAATTTCCTTGTCATGTTTCCTTGGTTTTTCTTAGATTGTGGCAGCGCTATTTCTTTACATCTTGTGGCTTTGCCTTGTTTCCTTGGTTATTGTTCTTAGATTGTGACCCGCCTATTTTTAGTTGTTCATCAAATTATGTTTGGTTTTTTTTTCACTTTTGAAACTACAACATTAAAAGTATCCTTATATGGATATATTCAGTGACGCCTTGATGTCAATTTATTTTAAGTTTTATGATCGAGAAGTGGGTTGAGACCACAAAGTGCACACAAAATTTCTTTAGCATTATATGATTTTTTTAGCTAAACTTCTTGGCATTCCTGAAGCAGTGTTTTGTCTCTCGCTACTTTGTTATTATTGTTTTCGTGTACCTTGTGGTGTCCTTTTTACCAATTATTATACATGGGTACCTCATTAGACCTAGTTTTCGTGACTCATCTTGTGTGATATGTAAATTTTATTTTAGGCCCCTAGCATCACTTGGGGGATGTTAGAGTAGGTATTTACCTTAGCTCATATTCATCTACGTACTTTATTTACCTTCTATTTTATTTATCCTCACCCACTTATGTGTGGATATTTAGTTTATCTTATTTGTATATTAGGAAGATATTACCTACTTGTTATGACTAGTTCTTTCCTAAATTTATGGTATTGACTAGTTATTTTATGACTAGATCATTCCAAAATCTATGGTCTTGATTAATTCTTTAATGAATAGTTTTTCCCTGATTTATGGCTTGATCTATGACCTTAACTTGTTCTTAGATTGATCTTCCTTACCTATATAATGAAGACCCATTCTCATCAGTACTCAAGAGAGTTCCATAATAATATATGATATTGTTGTTTATTTGTTTACAAATCCTTTTGTAAGGTTATTCTAATGAATTCCTTTCAGCTTGTCAAATGTGGTGTGTCATGATCATCAAAGATCTTTACGACTTAGAACAATTTGTTTATCATTTCTTTCAACGACATGCTTGTAGCTAGACGCAGTTTGTAGAAGTCCCAAAAATGCTCGTCGAATTCCCCTGTAATGTAGTTCTTGTCATCGATAATGATCCTCTTAGGGTTCTATGAAATTATCTAAAATTTTACGAGATAATTTATAATTCACGTATTTGAATTTTAATATTAATATTGATAGTGGTTTCACATAAAAAAATTTGCATCTAGAGAAGGATGGAGAAGGATGCAGAGGATGGAGCAGGACGCGGGAAAGATTCACAGTGTACAAAGTGTGGTGCATGAATTGTTCTTCTTTCCCCAACATTAGAAATTAGAGTATTTTGTAACACATGCAATGTAAAGAATTATTTGAAGGAGCCATTGTTAATGTTGGACACCAAATGGTCTGCAATAGACTCCTTGTTTGAAGGTACCAAATTCGGTGATAGATAGAGCTCATGGAAGGTTAAAATTTCTCTCATGGGTTATTTTTCAGGATAATGCCTATCTTTGACTAATTTAAAAGTTGGATAAGGAATAAATGGAATATTCTGGGGCAGTCAACACATGCATTGTCTAAGAAAAGTTTCATGTTTGTCTTTCTCTTTAAGAGTATATGATGCAAGTTATTTAAGGTGGACCATAGTTCTTTGGAAGAACCACTCTCTCCATTTGCATATGGAAACCAAATTCAAAACCCACATTTTGAGTGCTTAACTTATCTAGGTAAGGCTTCCTAGACCACCCTTAGAGTTATGGAAAGTGGATGCGCTAGTAGGAATAGCTAAATCAATAGGGGATCCGATTGATCTTAATCCAACCACATCACTCAGGTCTAGATTTATCATAGAAATGATGTGTATTAATGTATCTATTAGATCTTGACCTCCAGAGGTCATAAAATTGGTGTCCCGAGAGGGAGTCTAGATGTAAAAATCATCTATGAAGATTCACCTATATTTTGCAATAAATGTAGGTGAGTGGGCCATAGTTCACATGGATGCAAGTAAAAAAGGAAATCTATCACATAGAATATGGGTGAATAGGAAAAACCCATTCGAGTTCTTGTTGAGGAGGGTGTTGTTTTGGTTTCTAAGTGTGGGAGGATGGAAATCTCGCCTCTTGCGGACGTGACAACACAACCTCATGTAATTAGGGATTCTCAATATTTTAAGGCTGTGGAAGAAAACATCCCGAAATTGGTCATGGTGCTTAACCGGGAAGGTGATTCAAAACCAATATGGAACAATGTGTTTTGCTAGCCACAACACTAAAAATTCTTATGTGGAGGAAAATTCAAACAAGAAGCAAAGCGTGAGATCTAGAAGTTATTTTTCAAAATGATTTGGAGGTAGGATTTATGCTTCCCAAAATATCGGGTGATGGATGCATGGGGATAATCACCAATACGTAAGATGCTAATCACATTGGGAAGTACTTTATAATGGAAGCAAATGGTGGTGCAACCGAGAGCTATGAGGATATTCGTGGATCTAGAATTGAATGCTATTACCATCGATCAAACTGTTATGATTCAAGAGGATAAAAATAAAATTGGGATTCATTATTAATTTGATAGGTGAAACAAAGGAAGTGGTCCTTATGAAACATGAGAATGATAATGCTTAAAATGAAGGGAAAATGGATGGAAAAAGGTTAAAATGAAATTTCCATGCACTATTTGTCACTCGGTCGTGACTAGGAGTCACGGCCCTGGCAGTGAAATTATAAATATCTAGCCTCTTTGAATTTTGTTTCTGCTAACCTATTTCAAGATTTGTAGTGGTTTGTTCCTTCCTTTAGACCGCTCTTGGAATTGTCGTTCTTGTTGCTTTAGATTCGCACTTCTTTTGATATGCAAAGCTTTATCTCGGTTTGGATACCATTTATGTAATAGGAATGGACCCTACCAAAACCCTCCTTTTACCCTTTACCCCAAAAAATATTATTACTTATGTTATAACACCCACAAATCTTACCCGCATGAAACACAAGACAAATAAAGGTTAAAAAGAAAAATTATAGAATAATATATTTTTGTAAATAAATCAAGATTACAAAGCTTGGGTTATTCCTCGGTTCAATAATCTATTTTTGTAAATAAATCCATTACAAAGCTTGGGTTATTCCTCTACCATACACTATCACTATCAAATAACAATTAATTATATTGTTAAATCACTAGTTAGGTTTAAAAAACCTCATTCCTATAATCCTTAATTAATTTAATAATTTGGTTCCTAAAGTCATTTAATAATTCACTATTCTAGGCTAGTCTAAAATCAACCTCTCATTGATTAAATAAAAAAATTAAATTCCTAAAATAAATTTTGCTTAGTTATCAAAAGGTTAATTTGAATAGTTTAATTACAAGGGTCAAGGGCTTTATAAAAGGCCACCATCTAATTAAAAAATTTATAAAAGAATTAAATCCCACACCACTTAAGTGGCCCCATTCAATATTGACCCATGCATTTCATTTAAAATATTCTCACCTACCCTCACCTAAATTTTTTAGGGAATACTCCTAGCCATTGGGTGTAAGGAATTTCAAACAACCCTAATCGTCTCTATAGAGTCTTTTATACATTCATTGACTTAATTTCCTTATTTTTGTTTTATAGGTTACAGGAAGGAGAGGAAGCCATGGAAGAAGAAGAAGGATCTTTGGATGGATACACACAATCCCCAAGTTTATTTCATTTTTTCTTGTCATTTCTATTTTATCCTCTCCTAGGGTTTGATTGGAATTTTCTTATTTGTTGTAAATCCATTTCAATGTATTTTTCCTACTTGGGCATTTGGGTATTTTATCATTTTTTATTAAATCTAGTTTTAAAAAAATAGTATGGACATTAATTTATTATTTTTACATAGAGAATACTCCCATTGTAGAGTATGTATGTATGTATGTATGTATGTATATATACATGTGTGTGTGTGTGTATGTATATATATATATATATATATATATATATATATATATATATATATATATGTATGTATGTATGTATATGTATATATATATGTATGTATATATATATATATATGTATATATATATATATGTATGTATATATATATATATATATATATATATGTATATATATATATATGTATGTATATATATATGTATGTATATATATATATATATATATGTATGTATATATATATATATATGTATGTATATATATATATATGTATATATATATATATATATATATATATATATATATATATATATATATATATATATCAAGAACCGACCGACGAAATTGCATACATGATGAACTAAACAAAAGGGCCAACTATATTAAAACATCGACGGGTTCTATATTGAATTATGGTCAAAGTATTTGGGAGGGGGAGGGTCACCAACTACACCCACCATCAAATATTACAATGGAGTGGGGATGGGGTTGCTGACCCTCCCCCTCCAATTTTAAGTTAAAACAAATAATCACGATGGTTAATGCTAGGCTATAACGAAAACAATAACTTTCTTTTTGTATTATTAAAATTTAATTTTTTAAAGGTTTTATCAATATAACATTAATAATGTTTTTTTATACTAAGATTAATATTACTAATAATAATAATAATTAAAAGGAATGATAACCAAATAAATGCGAAGCGAAGAACATAGATGCTAATCAAACACTGCGATCAATAAGATAAAGCAATTCACCATAATAACTTTACATAAAACCTTTGTAAACAAATGAGTAGCATCATCATATATTATTATGGAACTGAATGAAATATAATGAGAATGGGCCTTGCTTATATAGGCAAGGAATAATAATATAAGAACCAGTCAAGGTTGTAAATCAAGCCATAAATCATGGGAAGAACTAGTCATCAAAGAACTATTCAAGACCATACATTTAGGAAAGAACTAGAAATCAAGGATCTAGTCAATACCATAGATTAAGGAAAGAGCTATACCTAAGAACTACATAATATCCCCGTATATCTAAATAAATAAAAGGAAATTTCCACACACATAAGTGGGTGACGATAAATACAATAAAAGTAAATAAATTACCTAGGTGAACATGAGCTAAGGTAAATACCTACTCTAACACCCCCTCAAGTGACTCTAGGGGCCAAAATAGAAGTGGCATGTCCACAAAGTATGAGTCCCTGGTAACTAGGCTTGATGAGGTACTCATGTAAAATATATCCATGAAGAAATATCGAACCAAAACAAGGAAAGAATCTTACGAGAAGGAAAGAGAAAGAAGAATAAGAAGATGGAAAATGTTCTCACAAACACCCCCTAAGAACAACTTTTGAAACCCCAATAATTCCACGCAACTCAAGGTAGCGAGGTGATGTAAAATTATTTGTAAAGATGTCGAAACCTATTGTTGAGTCGAAATGTACTCTAGGAAAAGAAATCCATCCTAAATGTGCCGAAAAATGAAGTGGATGTGTATCTCAATATGCTTGGTCCATTGGTGCTCAACTAGGTTGCAAGAAATGTGAATTGCACTCTGGTTGTCACACCAAACTACAATCGATGAATTCTGGGAATCCAAACTTTGTCCATAACTATTGAAGCCAAAGAATCGGTGACTTGGTGTAATCGCCGCTATACTCTACCTCTGTAGATGAAATTGCAATAGCCTGTTACTTTTTACACACCCAAACAACTGGAGAAGAACCAAGAAAAAAATATATCCAGAAGTAGAACACTGTCATCAATAGAACCTACCCAATCGAATCTATATACCAAACCCAATTTGAGTAGAAACCCTAGTGTAGTGTAGGCTTAAGTGGGAAGTGCCCCGAAAATAGTGCAAAATCCTTTTATTATCCTCGCTAGTGATTACTATGATGAGAATGTGAAAACCAAGATACAATCCCTACCGTAAATGAAATATCGGGGTGAGTATGGGTCAAGTACATGAGACTCCCAACAAACTACCTATATAATTTAGGATCAAAAAGTGGTGTGGTACATGTGGAAGTAAGAGTAATCCCAGGACTAAAAGGATATGGACTTGGCTTGCAATCAGCCATATCAAAGTGCTAAAGAATATCATGGGTGTACTTTTGTTGACTCAAACAAATCCCCGAATCTATCCGAAATCTACAATCTAAGGAAATAATGCAATAACCCAAGATATGTCATGTCAAACTATGTAGAAAGGGCCCTATGAATACTTTGAATGTGGGAAGAAGAGCTGCCAAGTAAGTAATAGATCATCAACATACAAGACAAGTATCACAATATCCTCACCAACATGCCGGAGATACACTATCTAATTAGAGTGGCGGTGAATAAAACTAGTAGATAGAAGAAAAGAATCCATCTTTTCATACCAATCCCTAGGGCTTGTTCGAGACCATGAGAGACCTTCAAATCCTACAAACAAGAGACAAATCTTGAAAAAATCCATTTCGCTGCTCCATGTATATTTTCTCTTGTAGATCTCCATGTAAGAAGGCACTCTTTACATCCATTTGGTATACGGGCCACCCTGTCATGTAGAAATATCAAGTACAAGGCGTACAAAATCCATCTTGGCAATAGGTACAAAAGTATCAAAGTAATCAATACCTTCAAATTTTGAAAAACCCTTTACAACAAGACGAGCCTTATACTTGTCGGTGGTCCCATCAGCTATGTATTTGGGTCGGTATACCCACTTACACCTAACCATATTTCTTACTTTAGGAAGAGATACCAAATACGGAGTATGATTCTTCATCAAAGAAAAATAATCGATTGTCATCGCATCATCCCACTCCCGTATCCCATGAGCCTTTGAAATAGACCTGTGGATCCTCGAAACTACCTAAAAAAATTTCAGAACTCGTAGAGTATGTGTGATGATGCCTAGTGGGTGGAATATCCTCTATGAAAGGTGTTACCTTATAAAGCGTGTAGTACGAGCCCACTTCGGGCGTAGTGATAACATCGTGGGAACAAGATCCTCAATGACATATATAACCTCTTCATCAACCTCCTCAAATAAAGGATCCTCAAGATGAAATGAAGAAGAAGAATAAGGCATGGAAAAAGGTGAAGAATGCATGGAAGAAGATGAAGAAACATGAGGAGTGAATGACTCATCAAACTGAACATGTGTTCAAAAAATAATGTCATGAGTATCAAAATCTAAAATTTGATAAGCTCTCATGTCCTCACAATACCCTACAAAGATAAAGGGTTTTCTCTTCTTATCTAAATATTTCCTTTTCTTCTTTGGCACAAATGCCCAAACATGGCTCCCAAATACTCGTAAAAATGAGACATCTAGATTAGTGTTGGACCATGCTTCATCTCGAGTCAAATGCTCAAGTGCTCTATGTGGTGTGCAATTATGAATGTAGTTAACATAATTAATTTATTCTTCCCAGGTAGATAGGAGGTAAATCTCTAGAATGCATCATAACAATAGTCATTTCCTTCAAAGTTCCATTCTTCCTTTATGCTAAGCCATTATGTTGTTGAGAATGAAGAACATAATTGCAGTGAATAATGCCTTGAATTGCCAAAAATTCTGAAAACTTATTCTTAAAGTACTTCCCCCATTATCGATTATGAAGGTTCATTATGCAACTAGAAGATTGTTTCTTGACCAAATCCTTAAGAATTTGAAGTATGAAAAAACATCACTTTTGTACTTGAGAAAATAAACCCAAGTATGCCTCGATAAATTATTAATGAACGTAAGTGCATACTTAGCTCCATTGAAAGAGGGGTAGGAAAACCATCAAATCACGTGCACAAGCTCAAGTGGTGAAGAAACTAGCTTGGACAAATTCTTAGGAAATGGATATTGGTGTTATTTCCTAATGCACAACCAAAGAAAAATCCATCAATATTAGTAACTCTAGTTAGACCATCTACCATACCATGAGTGCTCAACTCCTTCAAATATCTGTATTTTAGATGTCCAAATATTTCATGCCAAATCTTACTCTCGAATCTGCATGAGAAACCAATATTTTCCCTATAGAGGAAGTGTCATCAAAACCCACTAAGTGATATAGTCTAGAACTATGATCAAAAATACCTTTAGAAACAAGTGAATTAGGCTCAACAAAGTTCCTACTTCTACCCCATGTGGTGCAAAAGTCACTATTTTCCCTTGACAGAATGTCAAGTTTGATATACATAAAGTAAATATTTAGTGATGTTAGGGACATATAGTGCATCTTGGATACTACCACCATCAAGTTTTATATCACCTTTTCCTTTAACAAAAATAAAGGAAGAATCTTTCACCTCAATTTGGAAGAAGAACTCAAGTCTAGAGAAACAAAAGACTCATTGGAAGAATTCATGTGATGGGAAGCACCTCGAATCTATAACCCCAACTATCTCGCAAGTGGTGACAGAGATCTCCCAACAACATTACATGCTTTTCCATGCTGATTAGTAGTAGGTGGAGTAGAGATTGAAATTTTTGTTTCTTGACTACAACGTCTAAGGCTTGCATTCTCGTATAACACCTACTTTCTTCATGATTACTTATTATAAAAAATAATCCCATGCTCTTTTTTTGATAACTTATCTTCTTTTCCTCCTTCCTTGTGCTTCGAGATAAAATTTCATGGATTTTTGACACTCAAAATTTTCTAGGTATTGCTTTATCAAATATGATTTTTCTTCCCCTTTCTAGAAAGGTAAAGAAGTCCTTGTATTTTTTGAGTTATGGCTCGGTGAAGTTTACAGGGGAAAATATTCCCAAAATGGGCCCGTGGGCCTAAGGGAGAAATTTTGGCAAGGAAATTTGGCGGATTGTCTAGAGGCTGCGAGGGAGAAATTCGGTACTTAGCCTCTTTTTGGGCTGAATTCTTAAGTTCATTTACCGACCAGCACACCCGCGAAGGAGAAATTTTTGATCCAACTAATGAGGAGGTGCCATGTGGCTGTGTAGGGACCAGATTAGCGGAACAATTAGATATTTTAAAACACTTAAGCATTTTCGCCAAAATGAGAAAAAGTTAACTTTTGCCCCGGGCCTGTGAGTTTCTAAAAATGCATCGACGGGGCGTGGCAAAAACCTTGCCACTTAGCCGTTTTGAATAAAAGGTAAAACATCAATTCTTGGCCCGTGGACCCCGTGAACGAATGAAGTGCACTTGTGGGCCCAAGGAAAAATTTTGGCACTTAGATTTTTTGGAAAAAAGTTAAAGTAAAAAATTGACAAACGAATCCTAAAAAGGGAAGTGGAAGGAAAAAGGTCAAGGTTCCGCTCCAATTAGAGAGTGGCACATCATCGACGAAAGTTGGCACAACATAGGAAAGTTAAGAATTTTCCCTCTCTTTTCCTAAAGATTTAAGGGTGTGAATTTGGTCGCATCCCCGCATCAAATCAGAAGGCGACATGTGGCTAAGGAGCTACGCACAAGCGGGCTCGCGGAGAATTTTTGGCACTTAGCCATTTTTGGAAAAACTCCAAGGTCAAATTTTGGCCCAAATTCCCACAAGGAAAATAAAAAGTTTAAGGCCTGACTAATCGAGAGAATGCCACATGTCAAGGTGGAGTGGCGGGGGGGAAGGACTTTAAATGTTTTGGCTTTTTTACCAAAATTTTTCAAAGGAGAAAATAGTAGCAAATCCTGCCGACCAATCAAAAGGCACCACATGTCTACTCATCGGCGAGGTTGAAAGAAAGATAATTTTTTTCTCTTTTTCCCAAAAATATTTAAGGCAAGAAATGAGCCCGTAATCCCATCGTGCGAATAGGAAGATGCCATGTGTCCACTCATCGGAGGGAATCGGGGTGTCGGGAGAATTTTAGAATTCTTGCTAAAGTTGTAAAAATGTAAAAAGAAAGAATGGAGACACATTTCGCAGCCAATCGAACGTTCCATGTGTCCACATTAGTGGGTGAGAGATTTCACCCGTGAAGGCCTTGGGAAAATTTTCCCTCATGAGCTAGAAGGAGCAAAATGTCATTTTGACATGCAACTAATCAAAAAGATGCCACGTGTCATTGGATTATTGGGGCATGGAGGTTGTTTGGAAAATTTTCCAAAATTCCAAAAAGGGGGAAAATGTCAAATTTTGGCCTGCCGACCTGATTTTTGACCTAAATTTGTCCTATTTCACCTAAAAAATTGTAGAGGGCATATCTTTCAATTCCAAGATCAGATTTGGATGAAATAAGATTTTTGGAAAGATATCGATCCCTCTATGCATTGAAGGCATAAAAACATCATGTTTTGTGGATTTCAATGGATAAAATGTGAAAAACATCTTTCACACTTTCAATGTGTATCAGATTTCTTTAAACAAGCCATTTTTTCTCGAGCTACCATGGTTTTCTTCTCCAAAGACACAAAGGATGGAAAATCAGCTCGATTTGATGGGGAAAACCTAGAATGTCTTCTAACGCCTTAAATACAAGATCAGATTGCTTTGAAGACATCATTTTTATTCCATTTTCATTTTTACTTCTCCAGCACGTAAGTGAAAAAGAAAAATCAATTTAATGATTTTGCAGGCCGATTTGAAAGAGATTAATGGTTGGTGGTTGAGGAAGGATAAAATTTTGCTTCCCCTTCTATTTTCTCTCTCTTTCTTAGCTATAAATGGAAAGGATTCATTCTTTTTAATGGTTGGATGTTTTTTCTCTGTATCTCCCTTTCTCTCTATTCTACAAAGACATTTGTGGATTTTTCAAACCTTGATAGATTTGTAAATGCAAATTTATTCCTTTTGGCCATTTTATTGCTTTGTATAAACTTTGTGGAGCAATAAAATAATCCTATGGGTGATTTCAACCCCTTTCTTACTTCCATTGCATTCATTGATATTTTCATTTACAAATCTGGTTATTTATGCATCTGAGTTGCATTATTTCTATGGTCTGTGTTTAACAGCAGAGTGGGAGTTCATCATTCCTTGGTGCATCACCTCCATTAGCTTAGATTTCATTATTTTTGAAAACTTCTTCTTCACCTTGGTCCCTTGGAAAGATTTAGAATAGGACTTAGAATAGATCCTCTACAAATGAATGCATGCACATGAATAGAGGGATAGGAACCAACCTTTAACCTAGAGATTTTTTTCCCATTTTTGCAAGTCCCACACTTGGGGAAAAAATTCAATGTTGTGCAATCACACTAGATGCCCATTATCAAACTAGAAATATGAGAAACATCCATGGGTGTTGTGATTCTGCACTAATAGTTTTTAGCACACCCAGTGGGACCTTAGAGGTCTTCATCTTCATTGCAAAAAAGTTGATGTGTATTTGTTGCAAGTTTCTTGCTTAAAAGAGCCTTGATTTACACATCTGGCGACTCCAAAAGGATAAGATCAACTGGTTTCAGCAGTTCAAGCTTGAAGATTCATGAGAAGAATCCAAACAAGGTCAAGAATGAGATAAAAAGGATTATTTGTCTATCTCTACTTATCCCTAGAAAGAATAGAAATGGGAAGAAGGATTCAATGATCTCCATCTCCACCAAAAGAAATCTATGAACTCCTCCACTGGTAGACCTTTCATCTAATCAACAAGATTTCTCAGCATCCTTATGTCAACTTTACCGACACCATCCCACTTTCTCTCAATGCAAAAATCCATTACTAGTTGTAACATTAAAGAGCATTCCATTTTTTACTGAAGAAAATCAGACCACTCCACGTGACCATGTCCAGGACATTGCAAATGTCTGTACAATTCATGAGATTTCTGAAATGGATATTGTTGTCAAGTTGTTGACATCCTCCTTCAAAGGAAAATCCTTGCAATGGTTTAGAAGTCTAAGAGCAGGCTCTATCACAAGTTGGGACAATCTATGCATAGCCCTCCATGACCAATTTGGAGAAAAGGGGGATAACTTGTCCCTATTGGAGTAGCTGACAACTATCAAGAGGGCTCCTAATGAGTAGCTAACTAACTTCAACTTCAGATTTCAAAGAACTTGGGATAGAATCCCATTGGCTGTGAGACCAGTAGTAGAAGGTGTTTTCCTTTACTTTCTCAAAGCTTTAAATTCTAATATTGCAATGTTGATTCAATCCATGGGAGGTGTAACCTTTCTGCAGCCTATAGTATCTCCATTAGGGCTGAGAATTGTTTAATACAGGCTGGTAAACTTGCACCTAGACCACCCATGCCTCTATATCTAGATTTAGGAAGCCCAAGTACTAGCCAAGCACCTACATTAGCTCCCATTCCCACTCCCAGAAATCAGAGTTCAAATGAAACCTCTACTTCATCTTCTAGTGCCTCAAATGAGTTACAAGAGGTCATGAAACAATTGCAAAATTTGGGTAATGAGTTGGTTACACTTAAGAGGCAGCAAGCTCAAGGTTTTAGGCCTTCTTATCAGCCTCAAGCTCAACCCAATAGACCACCATTTCAGCCTAATAGGCCACCCTTCCAAGCTGCAAATTAGAATCAAGTTAGGCCTCCGCCAATAGACCTTTCCAACCCTATAATCCTAATGTTGCATCTACATCAAGAGCCCTAGTGCCAGTACAAAATTAATATGGCTCAAGAATATGATTGGTGTTTCCCATGCAATGAACCTCACAACCAATCTATGTGCTTCAATGGTGCTTTGAACCAAGATTTGATGGTGACAACAACTAGTGTAGAGAGTGAAGCAAGTCAAGAAACAAATCAGCAACAAGGAACATCTCAACAAGGGGCAGCTCCAAGTGAGACCACACTTGTGAATTGGCAGGCTGAAGATTTCTATGGGATGAATCAAATACCTCCTCAAAATGTAGCTAGATAATACAAGGTCCAAGAAGAGGAACATTGGAGAGGTACAATCACCAAACTCAAGTGATTCACAACCTTCCATCACTCCACAAGGTGTTGGAAAGAAAAATGCAGCTCCAAATGTGCAAGGGCAGCCCAAGCCAACTTCTAGACCAGCTCAAATACCAACTATTATAGCTCATGTGCAAGAAAAAAATGTGCAAGCCAAAGGGCAGCAAAGAGATGGTTCATCCCCATTTAATATCATTGAACAAATGAAGAAGACCAATGTGAACATATCTATGTGGGAATCACTTTCCATTCTAGGAAAAGGGATCTCTTACAAGCTTCCATGAAGAATTGGTCAACCTCAAATCAGCCACCTCATGTGCAAGAGAAGGTACTCACCAATGCAACTCAGCCTGAAGGAAACCATGGAGGGAAGAAAGGTAAGAATTTGAAGCCCCCACCCTTCTATGTGTCATTGATTGTTGGGAAACATTTGGTGCACAATTGCATGATCAATTGGGCATAAAATATGAGCTATTCCTCAAAGGAGTAGTGCAATTAGATGGGACAATAGTATCAACTGTTGGAATCATCAAGGAACTAAGCCTTACCTTGCATGCATGCCCAAATGTAACAGTTTTACAAGATGTGTCTGTGATTGATCTTCCACCACTCTTTGCCATATGTTTGTCAAGGGATTTCACAGCTAGAATTGGAGGCTACCTATCTACTGATTGGTCACATATGTTGTTTAGAACAAGGTATGGAGCAAAAGCAACAATCAGATCTGAGCCTATTGCCAATTTCCATATTGAACCTCACACTCCAAGCCCAATCAACACAAATTGTTCATATTTTGACCAAGAAGACTATCCAAGCACACATGAAGCTGACACCAAGGTTGGAGGCATTCCAGATTTGACCCTTGATGAGTGGGAAAACAAGGTGCATGATTTTGATCCCTACAAGGAGATAGAAGAATATGAGCTAGGTGTTTATTGCTTACATGAAGAGAATCATCCTCTTCCTAGCATCACCAAGTCAGAAAAAATGATAATGAGGTATGG
Source organism: Taxus wallichiana var. yunnanensis (assembly GCA_018340775.1). Classification (NCBI taxonomy): domain Eukaryota; kingdom Viridiplantae; phylum Streptophyta; class Pinopsida; order Cupressales; family Taxaceae; genus Taxus; species Taxus wallichiana. The sequence continues at coordinate 695,785,171 of CM031238.1, forward strand.
AAAATTTTCTTTGATGGATCAAGAAGTAGACAAGGTGCTGGAGGTGGTGCAATGTTGGTTTCACCTCAAGGCATTAAGTACTATTCAGCTTTCAGATTTCAGTTTGCATGCTCTAACAACACTACTGAATATGAAGCTTTGGTTCATGGAATTCATTGGGAAAACAAGAAAAGCATTAGAAATTTGTAGGTCTTTGGTGACAGTGAGTTGATAGTAAATCAAGTTAAAGGGCAGCATGCTACAAAGAATGATCTTCTCAAGAGTTATAAGAATAGAGTTTGGGACCTCAATGAGGATTTTGAGGCCTTTGGCATCAACTCCATCCCTAGGAAAGAGAACCAAGTTGTTGATAGGCTTGCAGCAGTTGGAACAATGTTTGATGTGGTGGACAACATTAAAAGAGATAAAACACAGCCACATATCCACATGATTGTGAGGCCATCAGTTCCAGACAATAATACAAGTTGGCAAGTGTTTGAAAGTGACCAAAAAATCATCAATTTCTTGCAAGAAGAGGCTGAGTTCTCATCACATAATTAGGAAAAGTTATAGAACAATAGTATGGTTATCAAGTAGCTACAACTAAAAACAAATAAACTACCAAAGGGACTTGTGACTTTAGAGTCTATTTTCAATCCTAATGATCATCTTAGAAAGGAGAAAGCTAACATCCAAGTCAAAGGAGAATATTTAGAATCCATCTCAGTTGGAGAAGGAAAAACACTTCAAATTGGCAAAGTGGAAACCAAGAAAGAAAGGTATGACTTCGCTCAACTTTTCCAAGAGTTCCAAGATGTATTTGCTTATAGATATGAAGACTTGAGAGGTTTCAATCCCAAGCTAGCACAACATACAATTGAACTAGATCCAGATGCTAAGCCCATCAGGAAAAAGCAAAGGCCAGTCAACCCACACATTGAGCCTCTAATGAAGAAGGAATTGAACAAGTTAATAGAGGAAAGTATCATTTTCCCAATCAAGCATTCAAGCTAGGTTTCCAAATTTTTCTAGTCATAAATAAGAGTGGAGAAATCAGGCTTTGTGTAGACTTTAGAGATTTGAACAAAGCATCCCTCAAAGACCACTACCCACTTCCTTCTATGTAGCATATTTTTGCAATTTGTTAATAGATGGAGAGGTTCTCATTATTTGGATGGTTATTCAAGGTACAATTAGATCATGGTGAAGGAAGATGATCAGTTCAAAATTAGTTTAACCACCAAATGGGGAACCTATGCATTCAAGAAAATTCCTCTTGGATTATCTAACACTGGAGTCACTTTCCAAAGGGAAATGGATATGGCATTTAAGGGATTGATCAATAAGATAGTTCTAATTTACCTTGATGATATCACTATGTTTTCTAAAAATGCAGCAGACCATCTATTTCATTTGAGACAAGTCTTTCAGAGGTGTAGAAGATTTGGGATATCCCTAAATCCTAAAAATGTATATTCATGGCCCATGAAGGCAAACTTCTAGGCCACATTGTTTCCAAGGAAGGGTTAGAAATTGACCCATAGAGAGTTGAAGAAATCAGGGAATTTCCATTTCCAAGCCATAAGAAATCTCTTCAAATATTCTTAGGAAGAATCAATTTTGTTAGAAGGTTTGTTCCAGAACTTTGCTGCTCTTGTCAAGCCAATAACGTTGATGTTGAAGAAGAGTGTGGCGTTCAAGTGGATAGCTGAAGGAAAGGAAATTTTGAGGTGATCAAAGAAGCTATTTCATGAGCTCCAACCCTCATAAACCCATATTTCTCCAAAGACTTTTTGCTTTATGCCTTTGCTGGAAGTGATACAATCTCTGTAATTTTGGTGCAACAGAACAAAGAAAAATAGAGCAACCAGTTGCCTTCTTCAGCCAAAGCCTGACAGATTATGAAATGAGGTATTATTTCATTAAGAAGCATGTTCTTGTAGTGATTATAAGCTTGAATAATTTTAAGCATCTAGTTTCAAACAATAAGATCCATTTGTTAGTATCCCGTGGGCATTAAAGACTTCCTTCTTAACAAGGATTTGAATGAAAACATGTGTTGGGTGGATAACTCATGTCATGGAGTATGACATTGAGATAAAGGTCACCAAGATGGTCCATGGAAAGGGATTGTGTGAGAAATTATACTTGAAGCAAAAGGAAAGGAGGTTGTTTTGGTTTGTCTACGATAGCCAAGAAGAAGCCATTTTAATTTTGTAGAATGATCAAGAAGAAAATATTGATATATCCACTCCTTGCTGGACTCAGAGCATAATACATTTCCTACAAACTAGCCTTTTCCCTCTAGAAATGAGCAAGGTAAAGAGGAGGTATTTTAGATTGCAGGCCATTCCTTTTGTGCTTATTAATGGCATTCTGTTAAAATATATCAATGGAGTGTTGTTGAGATGCATTGGTACAAATCAGATTGAGAAAATGTTACAAGAGTTCCATGATGGATCAGTTGGAGGTCATTTTTCTCCAAGGGTGATAGCTCTAAAGATCATGAGGGTGGGTTATTATTGGCCCAAAGTATTCAGTGACTACTATGCATGGATAAAGAAGTGCAAAAATGTGCATTCTTCACTAGTAAAGAGAGGTTAACAGCCCTTCCATTGAATCCCATTTTAGTTTTCTAGCCATTTATGCAATGGGGATTGGACTTCATTGGATTCATCAATCCAAACTCAATCCTAGGGCATAAATGGATTCTAACAAGCAATAGATTACTTTACTAAGTGGACTGAGGCAGTAGCACTCAAAGAAGCCAATGAATCCAACATTCTAGATTTCTATGAAGGGTTAATAACCAGGTTTGGTATACCATCCACCATCATATCAGACAATGCATTGGCATTCATAGGTTCTAAGATCACTGAATGGGCTATTAATAATGGAATATATCTTGAGCACTTCATCAAACTATTACCCTCAAGGTAATGGCCAAGTTGAGTCCACAAACAATAATTTACTAAGGATTATCAGAAGGACTCTTGATGAAAATCAGAGAGCTTGACATACTAAGCTCAAATCATCTCTATGGGCTGATAGGATAACCCCAAGAGGCCCATAGGTAACTCTCCTTTCAAAATTGTTTATGGGAAAGAAGCGAGTCTTGCTATATCACTTGAGTTGCCAACATTGGAACTCATGAAGCAACTAAAATTTTTAGAGTTTTAGCTAATGGAGGTTAGATATGCCAAGTTGATGGAGTTGGAAGAAGTAAGAGATAATTCAGCTCAAGCATTAGAAAAGGACCGAGCCTTAGTAAAAATTCTTTGAAAAAAGGGCAAGAGTAAGGACCTTCCAAATTGGAGACTTAGTGCTGAAATGGGATGTAGACCGAGCAAAACCAGGAAGGCATTCAAAATTTGATTCCATTTGGAGTGGCCCTTACATGGTAAAAATTTGAAAAGTAGCAATGCCTTCCAATTGTCTACATTGGAAGGTGAAGAAATTCATATTCTAGTGAATGGGATCTACCTCAAACATTGCTGCTGAAAAGGAAAGGTTTCACCCTTGTACATACTAGTTTAGATTTTCAATTTCCTCTAAGTGCTTGTGCACATTGTTTTGTTGTAGTTTAGATTTCTTTCTTCCTAAGTTATTTGCACATCTCTGCATATTCCACTTAGAATATGTATGATTTCTAATTTTGTACATAGTGTTTTTGGAGTCTGTGTTGCCTCTTGCAGTGCTTTGCCCTTGGCATTTGGTCAGAATCAGTGTCATTTTCAGTGGGTTTCCAAGTGGCTGAGGGACAGTTTCAAGTTCAGATTAGTTATAGGCTATAATCATGACTCCATGCCCAATGGATACTTCAAGGCAGCTGATCACTTCATCTAGCAGGCAGATGACCCCTCTGAGTCACCAAAATTGTTATAAAAAATAAGCCCATGCTCATTTTTTGATAACTTACCTTCTTTTCCTCCTTCCTTGTGCTTCATCTCAAATTTCATGGATTTCTAGCACTCAAATTTTTGTGTATTGCTTCATCAGATAGGATTTTTCTTCCCCTTTCCAGAAAGGTAAATAATTCCTCCTAACTCCTTGTATTTTTTGAGTTATGGCTCGGCGGAGTTTGCAGGGAAAATTTTCCCAAAATGGGCAAGCGGGCCTAAGGAGAAATTTTGCCAAGGAAATTTGGCAGATTATCAAGGCCATGGGGATAAATTTGGCACTTAGCCTCTTTTTGGGATAAATTATTAAGTTCATTCACCGACTCGGGTGCCCGCGAAGGAGAAATTTTTCTCCAGCCAATGAGGAGGTGCCACATGGCCAGGTAGGAACCGGATCGGTAGAATAATGGAAGATTTTCAAACACTTAATAATTTTTTCCAAAATGTGAAAAAGTTAACTTTTTCCCCAGACCTAACTGTGAGTTTCTAAAAATGCATCGGTGGGGGCATGAAAACCTTGCCACTTAGCCCTTTTGACTAAAAGGAAAAAATTCAATTCTTGGCCCGTGGACCCGATGAAGGAATGAAGTGCACTCGCGGGGCCAAGGAGAAACTTTTAGCACTTAGTTTTTATGGGAAAAAAGTTAAAGTCAAATATCGCTGATTCGTGGATCTGAAAAAGGTCAAGGTTCCGCGACAATCAGAGAGTGACACGTCATCGGTGGAATTTAGCATGTGGAAGAAAGTTAGGAATTTCACCCTCTCTTTTCCAAAAAATTTAAGGGTGTGAATTTGACCGCATGCCCACATCAAATAAGAAGGTGACACATGGCTAAGGAGCTATACACAAGTGGGCCCCAGAGAATTTTTGGCACTTAGCCATTTTTGGGAAAAAATCTAAGGTCAAATTTTGGCCCATAATGCCGCCTGAAGGAAAATAAAATTTTTAAGGCCTGTGAGCCGATCAAATATTGCCACGTGTCAAGGCGGAGTGGCGGGTGGTAGAAGGACTTTAATTTTTTTGTTTTTTTGCTAAAATTGTTTAAAGGAAAACATAGAAGCAAATCCCACGACCAATGAAAAGGTGCCACGTGTCTACTCATCGGTGTGGGTCGAAAGAAAGATAAGTTTTTTCCCTTTTGGCCAAAAAGGTTTAAGGAAAGACATGAGCCCACAATCCCATCAATGAATAGGAAGGTGCCACATGTCCACTCATTGGTGGGGATCGGGGCATCAAGAGAATTTTAGAATTTTTGCCAAAGTTGCAAAAACAAAAAAGCAAGAATGGAGCAACATTTTGTAGCCAATTAGAATGTGCCATGTGTCCACATCAGCGATAGAGATTTCACCCATGGAAGGCCTTGGGAAAATTTACCCTTGTGGGCTAGAAGGAGAAAAATGTCATTTTGGACCCGCCACCTAATCATAAGATGCCATGTGTCATCGGGATCGATGGGCGCAGAGTTTTTTTGAAAATTTTCCAAATTTGCAAAAAGGGGAAAATGTCAGATTTTGCCCATGACCCGATTTTGACTAAATTTGCCCCTGTTTGGCCTAAAATTACAGAGGGCATATCTTTCGATTCCAAGATCAGATTTGGACGAAATCAGATTTTTTGGAAAGATATCGATTCCCTATATGCATTAAAGGCATAAAACATCATGTTTTGTGGATTTCAATGGAGAAAATGTGAAAAACATCTTTCACACTTTCAATGCGTATCAGATTGCTTTGAACAAGTCATTTTTTCTCGAGCCACCATGGTTTTCTTCTCCAGCATGCCAAAGATGGAAAATTAGCTCGTTTTGATGGGGTAAAATCCTGGAATGTCTTCTCATGCCTTAAATGCAAGATCATATTACTTCAAAGACATCATTTTTATTCCATTTTCTATTTTTGCTTCTCTAGCATGTAGGTGAAAAAGAAAAATCAATTTAATGATTTTATAGCCGATTTGAAAGAGATTAATGGCTGGTGGTTGAGGAAAGGATCATATTTTACTTCCCCTTCTATTTTTCTCTTTCTTGCTTTGCTATAAATGGAAAGGATTCATTCATTGTAATTGTTGGATGTTTTTACTCTGTATCTCCCTTTCTCTCTTTTCTGCAACAAGTTTGTGGAGTTTTCAAACCTTCCATAGATCTGTAAATGTAAATTTATGCCTTTTGGCCATTGTAATGCTTTGTATCAACTCTGTGGAGCAATAAAATAATCCTATGGGTGATTTTCATCCCCTTTCTTACTTCTATTGCATTCATTTTGATATTTTCATTTACAAATCTGGTTATTTGTGCATCTGAGTTGCATTATTTCTATGGTCTGTGTTTAACAACAAAGTGGGAGTTCATCATTCCTCAGGTGCATCACCTCCATTAGCTTATATTTCATTATTTTTGCAAAATTCTTCTTCACCTTGGTCCCTTGGAAAGATTTAGAATAGGACTTAGAATAGATCCTCTACAAATGAATGCATGCACCTGAACAGAGGATAGGAACCAGCCTTTAATCTGGAGATTTTTTTCCCATTTTTGCAAGTCCCACACTTGGGGAAAAAATTCAATGTTGTGCAATCACACTGGATGCCCATTATCAAACTAGAAATTTGAGAAACATCTAAGGGTGTTGTGATTACGCACTAACATTACTACCCCCATAAAAAGAGCATGAAAGGCTAGACTTATTCTTCGATTTAGAAGACTCCTTGGTTTAGAGTTTTTTTCTTTGGGTTTTGGAGCATTCGAGATGGAGAAGGGTGGATTTGGTTTTACTTTTTATTTTCCCTTGCCCTTAGAATTATATACAACTAATGCCTTTTGAGAGATGGAAGACTCAAGGTGAGACAATTTGGATTATTTCCTAGTAAGTCTTTCACAAAATGTTTCTAAGTTAGGCATTTTAATGTGTCACCTAAGGCATCCATGCTAGAGAAAAGGTAGAAGAAAAAATTTGGAATGGTACTCTCAACTTGGATGAAATCAAGTAAACACACTCTTCATCTTTCTTATCTCTTCCACTCCCCTTTAACTATGTCAAAAAAATGCTTGAACTTGGTAAGATAGTCTATAATAGTTGGAAAATATTCAAGATTAAGAGAGGTTATCTCAATGTCAAGTTGAATGCCTCTCATATGATCCACCTTACCAAATAAATCCTCTAATTTCTCCCATATTTTGAAAAGGGGACTCACATTTTTCTAAATGAAAAAAATCTGTCACTTACATAACTTCCTATCAAACCAATACACTCATCAAATTTGCACCGATCTGAAATTTCTCATATTCTCTAGTGAACACTACTTGTTCTAAAGAAGTTAAAGCCCATAATCCTTTTTGCTTAATTATTTGTTTCCATTCTTTGTTTCCATGTGTTGTAATTATTTGTTGTTAATGACTCAACATGATCTAATGCATAAGTAGATGTCATCCTCAAAAAAATCACCAAAAATGTAATAACCAATCAATGCAACAAGATCCCCCTAGATTTTGGCACTTTATAGTGAGTGTGTGTTACAATATGGCATTTTATAATGAGTATGTGTTACAATATGACACTTTATAATTATATTGTGATTCTAAAAATAAATATTTCCAATGGAAAGATCATGGAAAACAAGAACTTTTTTTGCAAAAAAAAAGGCACTAGAATTGAGTTACCAATAAAACGCGTTACAAGCTTTTTAATATTATGTTGTACTATTTATTTTAGTTGCCACTAAAAGCAGAATAAAATGAAAGAGAGTTGGAGTTAAGCACCTAGTAGTAGGAATCACAAGCTTAAGCCCTCGTATGACCATACCATATGACCAAGGGATAAGGATATTAATCCATGTTTGCACAACTTACTATTTTGGGGTGTATTGCTAGTTTTCGAGAAAGTCATATCCAACTACTTCTTATAGTGAAAAATTACTATTTCAGGATCTGTGTGGAAAGTGACATGCGGTTACTCAAATATTGTAAGATACAAAATCTTCCAAAATGACGAGAATCCATGCACGGTCATCCTAGTACCATGATAAAAAAGGAAAAAACCTAAATCCTTCAAGGCAATATGAAAGGAACGATAAGAAGATTTTTCCAAGCCACGATCTCGAGATGATAATAGCACACCGCATTATATGAGAAAACAAAAGAGCTAAAATACCATATATGGAAATCCATCATAATCCATAATGCTCAATACATTACAATGAAATGACTTGAATTATTCAATAAGAAGATGTACATATAGGAGGAGGGAAGGAAAATACTACCTAAATCAAGGGGTAAAGAATTGCCACTAACTTATACTAGTAGTTAAGTTAAATCCATAAGACTAGTAAGCTAACTCGACATAATTGAGAAGCTAACTTAACATAATTAATAAGACAACTCCACACACGGCTAGTACACACCTAAGAAAGCTAACCAAACAAGTGTAGGGCTAACACAAGTGTAAAAATTATCCTAATAAATAAATAAAAGGATAAATAATAACCTACACTAACACCCTCTCGTAAGCATAGTTTAGGTGGGTGGAAAAGAAGGTGAGTCCTGGAAATAAGCCCTGATGAGGTACCCACATATAACAAATGGGAAAAATAGACACCACAAGGTACCCAAAACTAGTATTAACAAAGTAGAGAGAGAAAAATCGACTCTAAGATATCCTGAGAAGTTTAGCTCGAAAACTTATACAATGCTAAAGAAGCATGGTGTGTCTTTGTGGTATGAATCCAATTCTCAATCATAGAACTCAAAAATAGCTGACACTAGGCTTCACCAGAATAACTCCATGTAAGGAGACTGTCAATGGAGTGATGTCGAAAGTGCAAAAAAATTACCAAACATAATTTGATCAACTACTACAAATAGGTGTGCCATGATCCAATAACAACCAATTCAATAAGGAAAGGACACAAGATTCAAATAAATAAGAGTGCACGATCTAAGAAAAGTCAAGGTAATAAGGCAAGGACATGAAACCACGAAGAATCAATATCAACATGTAACAAGTTAAGGACACGAAACCAAAATAATTAGTATTAACACCACACCCTCTCATACTATTAAATGGGTAGAGTGACACCACATATCTGTATGAGTTACCAAAATCAACTACTTGAATACTAACAAACTAACACCGAGCTTCACCGTAATAGCTTCACCACAAGAGAGTGTGTCAACATGCCAAAAAGGTGTCGAAAATACGAGATACAAAATGTCTCAACAAATAATAGATATATAAATGTATACACCCATAGATACAAGAATGTAACACCCAAAATTTGAGGTCATTGGGATCAACCGAAATTATGTTCACAAGTGATTACAACACCCTCCTAAATTTGGCACTTTATAATTGAGTGCATGTAAATATTACAATGAGTAAAATTACCTTTTACAATTAAAATATGTATAAAAATTTCACCAATGCGTAGATCTCGAAAAATACACAATTTCAAAAAAAAACGATCACCTTAATTCGAGCTACGGATCAAAAGTTATGAGCTCTAGAATGTTTTGCTATTAAAATAATATTTTAATGTTGATCTTTTTTAAAAGGTACTTGTGACACCCAAATGTCCAAAGGGTAAAATAGTTCATTCACACAATACAAAGCTTTGCAACCAAAGGATAAAAGCTCATGCCTCAAACCTAAAATGTCCAAAAGGTAAATCATTGCATCCAGAGGGTACACGTCAATATCCAATGGATAAAAGAATGCACCTAGAGGGTATAGATCGTGTATCAAAGTAGATAAAGAGCGCATCCAAAACAAAAATATCCGAGGGTAAACGATTGCGTCGGGAAGGTGAATGCTTATATCCAATGGATAAAAGAATGCACCCAAAGAGTACTGATTGCTTCTAAAGTGGATAAAAGACGCATCTAAAACCACAATATCTAGAGGATTTATGAATGCATCGGGAAGGTACACGCTTATATCTAATGGATAAAAGAATGCTCCCATAGGGTATATATCTACATCCAGATTTGATTGTCTCAAAACATGGTGAGTTTATAGCCAATTCTAGGGTTTGGGTACCTTCCAAATCTAATGTCACAAACTATTTTGCATAAAAATACATGCTGCAGAAAATTGCTAAAAAAATCCAAATACATGAAAATAATAAACCCTCTTTGTAAATAAAAACTTACAGATTGATGTCTACGTCATTTATTGTTGTGATACCATGAAAGGAACGATAACCAGATTGTACCAAGCCAAGAACATAGATGTTAATCAACCACAACGATCAATAAGATAAAAGTAATTCGCTAGAATAACTTTACATAAAACCTTTGCAAACAAATGAGCAATAATATCATATATTATTGTGGAACTCAATGAAATACAATGAGAATGAGCCTTGCTTATATAGGTAAGGAATAACAATCTAAGAACTAGTTATTTTCGTAGATCAAGCCATAAATCATGGTAAGAACTAGTCATCAAAGAACTAGTGAAGACCATAGATTTAGGAAATAACTAGACATCAAGGATCTAGTCAATACCAGGAGATCAAGGAAATAACTATACCTAAAAACTAGATAATAACCCCATAATATCTAAATAAATAAAAATAAATACCCACACACATAAGTGGGTGAAGATAAATACAATAAAGGTAAATAAAGTACCGAGGTGAACATGAGCTAAGGTAAATACGGACTCTAACAATAATAATAATAATAAATATATATTAATACATATATATTATCATTATTATTTTAATTTCATTATTATTATTAAATTTTCTTACACTAATATATTAATAATATTATTAAAATAACCCAATTTGTTTAAATTAATTTTTTAAAATAATTATCAAATAAGTCCGAGATATAAATATATACTTGTGAGAGGATTTGGCTAACTACTCAATTCTAATTATACATAGATATAGGTATTATATAGGTACTTTTCATTTTGTTGGATTCAAGATGACAAAAAGGGAGTTGGATAATATTGTGTTCAACAAGCCAAAACATCGTATTTTTCTAACTATACAAAAATGAATAAGACGAGAAACATTTTAAGCTTCTTAATCAACCCCATTTGATTTGAAAGGGAACAATTTTACTTCAACAATACTAAAATAGAAAACTATAGTTTAATTACTACCATATGCCTTTAATTCAATGCAACAAGAGTAACTATTTCTTTCTTTCACAAGATACAAATTACATCCATTTCAACAAGTGATTTATAACAAGATTGTTGACAATTTTTCCACTTGTGCAAAAATGCACAACTCTAAAATTCATTATGATGGATAGAATTGGTGAAGTATACCTAAGCGAGGGAGTTTCTATCATAAAATATTTTTACTATTGAATTAATTTATGATTACATGAAATCTACAGATTATGTGTGTTGTTACAAAACGTAACAAATCACATAGTCTACAATTTCATGACTATATTTAGCAAAAGAACTCAAGGCCCCGAAGGAGAAATGTGTTGTATTGATGAATACATCGAATTGTAGAATAGGTGAAATGTTGAGCCTTAGAACAATAAACATAATTGCATATTGTAGAAATCGTAGTTCATTCATGGATGTTACAAGTATTTTTAATGTTCTTTTGCTTCATGATTAAGACATTCAATTATATTACTTAGTTTTCTAGTTTATCATGCAATCCATACAAAAATATGAAATGCAGAAAGAAATACAGAACTCAATTTCAAAATTTAATTTTTTATTCATAAGAAATATCAAATGTTACCACACAAGTCGTGGGATGTAGCTGAAAAGTAAAGTAACAACTAAAAATAAGAGGTACACGTGCATGAAAGAGAAAATAGAGTAGTATGAGTGAACCCATCATTATCTTTGGTATTTTCCTTTGGTTGATGCATCTTCATCTTCATCTTATTCCCTCTTCATCTTCACCACTGGAAATACTATACCTAAAAAGAAGAGAAGAGGAAATTATCAGTTAAGAGCTCAGGGTCAATCCATATTCGTACATTGTCGTAATTCATGCATATGAATCTCTTAACAACAAGAGATATATATTACTTGAAGATCATACTACATACATGATTTACCCACTCAGAGAGAAGGAGAAAGAAGAAAATAAAACTATGGACATAAGAGAGGCCAAAATCCTAAATATTTCCTAACTATTTTCTTAAGTGTGCAGCTACAGTTGCATTTTTCAATTGACTTCTATCTTATGGTACATAAAAATTGAAATAAATCAAAATTAAATATTGGTATGAATGAAGGAAGCAACTCAAAGTTCAACATATATTCTAGAGAGAGAAGAGGTCATAGTACGAAAAGAGGAGAAACTTGTAGATAAAGTTAATGTTTCAGATTGCAACTAAAGAAGAAAGAATTCTAGGATAATTTTGATAGGATTTGCCATGTAAAATGAACATTTTAAATTTTATAAAATACACAAAAGTGCTACCATCAAAGAAGTATAGTATTTAAGAAAAAGAAATAAGATTATATTATTTCAACAAAGCATCTCGAATCAAGGCTTATGCACTGCTAATGGTGTTACATAAATGAGGAAGCTGTTACATAACTTCTAAAAGGCAACATATAAGGTATGAATAGAAATTCACTATGGAATGCACAAATATCGAGCAAAAAGAAGATAGTGAACAAATGTTGCAGTAAGTTAAAATAATGTCATCCCCATCCATGAAGAATCCATCTCAGATCTTGAAAAGTTAGAATGAATGAGAGTTTATGGAGACAGAAATTTCAGATTTTAGAGCTCAAACATATCATTATGATGTCTATAAAATTTTGTCGGGGATTCGCCTCCATCTCAAAGTACATACATCATATTGTAGGCTACAAGTTTGAGAACAAATCAAATGAAAAGAACAAATTCAAAGAATAAGCTCAATAATCATAAAACCTCACAAGTACAAAATACGAGAATTTCAAGTTCATCAATAGTTGAAGATAGAAATTTTGTAGAACATCGATGAGGAAAATGGAGCTAGAATATACAAATACCCATGACAAATCTAGATCTATCTCATAAAGAGCTCCAAATTTCAAATGAAAACATGATTACCCACATTGCATAATGCCAAATCTTGAAAATATTAGTCAAAGTAATAGGCGTTCAGGAACAAGGTAGTGAATCCATCGATATAAAAGACTAGTTATAAAAATCACGCAAAGTATGAATAGAGAAGTACCTAACTCAAAATATGTAGATCTAAAGTCACAATGTTAAAAACCGAAAACCCACTAAAAGGAACAAACAAAGTTGCAGTAATGAAATGATGAGGACCCAAATAAATTTTGAGCTTAGAGATCAAGCTTTCACAGGAAAATGCGAGAGAAAAAAACATGGATTTTAATCATTTAAACATAATAAAACCGAAACGACAAAAGAAAACGATTCTGAGTTCGAAGATAAAGTCTTACCTTCTCCACAATGGTAACTATGTGTAATGCATAACGACTGAAGGTGAAATATACAGTAACTTGAGGATTTATTTTCATGGCTCATCAAATCTTCCACGATAAACTTAAAATGACAATGAGACCTCGAAGAATCTTGTACACTTTGGACATAGATATTCAAAACAAAAAAAAATTCCATATGGCGTCCACATATAAATTTTGTAGAGAGTTTTGAATCCGAACTCTAAACAATGGAAAAAAATTAGAGCATGTGGTGGTCATTAACAAGTCTCGCGTAGGGAATTCAAGCTCAAAAGCTTCATCAATGGAGGCCATTAATTTTTTTCTGATTTCATTTATCTCGGATAGAGCTCGAGAATGAAAATACAAAATATTAGGGTTTGAAAGTTTTATTCATCAAACAAACAAAAGTGACCTAACTCATCATGGGTTGGAGATCAACGGAAATGAATCAAAAGTATAGAGATCGAATGGCTAAGGATGAAGCCCAAGTCTTAATTAATGCAAATTCAAAAACACAAAAGATCAATGAACGAGTTTGCATCGTGCAAAATAAAAATGGATGAAATCAAATCACCAAAATCGATGCAAACCCCATTTTGACACATGAAACGAGCCAGGTTTTGGAAAACTTAGCACTTTTTCATTATTTTTTAAAAGTTTCAAATTGGTCCATATGGTGACAAAATATGATTGGATGCGCACAACGGGTCCATTTTGCAACTTGGAACTATTTCATTTTTTTGCAAAATGTTAAAAAAATTCCAAAGGCCCGATGTAGAGGCGGGCCCATTTTGTGTTTTAAAACATTATGGAAAAGAGGAGTAAACTATAAACGTCACCCATAGGCCTGCAAAAAGAAACTTGGCCATAATTATTATAAAATCAGATCATCGGTGTATTTTGAGAATTTGAGCTCTTTCGGAAGAAAGGCGTAAAAGTGATAAAGTTCCCATGCAAACCCGCGGGAGTACACGTGGCCTATTTTTATTACGAGAGATTAAAAGTGGAAGGTTGGAATATTTTTTTCCTTTAAAAATTTGATCTTTTGAAAAATGGAATAGAGTTTTAGAGTGGCTCATGGCCCGGTGAATAAATTCGGAGCGGTGAAAGTCAATCATATTGAATTAAGTCAACAGTGGATGCTCGGGTCAATTTGAGAATTTGAAGTTTTTGAAAAAGGAATAAAGTTTTAAAGTAATCCGAGACTTTGTTGGTGCACATTCAAAGCATCAAAAGTCAAAGATGAAAAAGTGGAGCTTCGAGTATTTTGAAACTTTGAGCCTTTTTGGGAAAAGGGAATAAAGTGATTAAGTCACTTGCGACTCCACTCAAGCCATCAAATCAAAACCAAGTCAGCTGGAGTTAATTTTGCCTTTGAAGCTTTGAAATTTTTAAAATGTTAAAGTTATAAAACTAACCTGCGACTCGATGAAGACTTAAAAGTTAAAATCGAAGAGGTAGGCTGCCAAGATATTTTTAAATTTTGAACCCTTTTGGAATAAACAACAAAGTTATAAAAGCAAGCCATGATTCTACGGCACTAGATAAAGACATGTGTGGGACCTAGATTAAAAGCGGATGGGTGGCCTAAATGTTTAAAAATGTATAATTTCTATCGAAGTGAAAATAAATATTTTCTAGGCCCATTTTCTAATCAAATTTGTACGTGGACATTCTTTTCGAGGTAATGAAATAGAGAACTCTTCACATAAAAACTTGATGAGCTTGAGAAGATATTAATTATGGACATGGTAAAAATTTAGCAGAGCTTTTCTATCTTGAATGGAGCTTAATAAATTAAATACCGAAAATTATTAAGTCTATAATATTTTTGCATCTTAATTCGAGACCCGAGTTCCCAGATTCAACCAAGTGGTTAGAAAATGCTAATATTAGCACTACGAATGGAAAAATTTGCACGCCTTTGGAAAAGGATAGATCAGCAAGAAGACAAAATCTGTATGTACAAGAATGAATATTTCTCATCAAGCAAAGCTTATTTTTACCAATTCTTTTATCCATGTTTTTCTTAAAAATAGATCAGTCGACTATAGTTGACTAAGTTGTAATCAATGGCTATTAATACCTCTTTGTATTTGCATGCTTTATTTTTATTCCTTTATTTATTAATAGATGAAGGATAAAAATAGGATGCATGGGCAAGTACAAGCCTTAGTCTATTTTTAGGAAGCATGGGTAAATTAATTTGAATATATATTGTGTGCCTTAGCAAAGCACAAAGGAGGAATTTTTAGATACAAGAGTGCTAAAGCGAGTTTTTGCTAGTTTTTCCCTCGAATGTGAAGTATTTTTGCCTTTCCAATCATTTGCAGTCTTGTGTATATTTCCATTAATCTTGTGAATGTGAATTCCCCGATTAATTATCTTACCCTATTGTAAATTCAATAATTTTTACATGACATTAATGTGTATGCGTAACTTAGTAGTAATGTTGTGATTTTATCCCTCAATACATCAATTGTTTACCCTTAATTTTCTACGAAAAGTATTGGCTTGTGCATCAAGAATTCTTCCCATATTAGTTGTGCATGTAATCTGTCAAAGCGCTCATAAAAATTAGGTGTATCGCTTTGAGTTTTAAATGTTTAACAACCATCTTTTACCCTTAACCTCGGAAAATCAATTTAGGATACATCAATAAGGAAGTAGCCTTTATCACAGGAGACTCACCACAAAATATGTATAGTCATAGACTTGAGGTGTTTCCATTGTATCTACGAAAGAGAGAGATAAAATTTGCAAGCTTAGAACACCTACAACCATCTCTCTACATGGTACACTTTCGAGAGATAACTTGCTTTTTGGCATGCCGGTGGGACATCACAAAAGTTAGTCTTTCATCTTTCAAAAGGTGTTCCACTTCAGACAACAAATCAGATCTACATGCAATATACAAATATCTACATCAGATCTATAGCATATTTGATGAGATCAAAAGTTACTTCGGGACAACAAGGTGCAGCAATTTATTCTTAAGATTTAAAGATCTTTTTGGTGACTCCATAAAGATAATTTCATACTACTATTGTAGCATGTTCCATGCCTAAAGTGACTACAAGATCATCGGTAAGAGGAATTCCTCCTAATTTTGTTTCTTTACATTTAAATTATGCAAGAAGGAGAAGAGATGGTAATACTTTAGCTTATAATAGGCCTAGTTTTGATAACCCTCCTCCTAATATTCCTTCACCACGTATCAATTTTGTATTCACATTTTATTTTTTCCAATGGCTATTCAAGCACCTAGGAACTTTGTGACCTTTACTAATCACAACCCATTAGTAATTCAAGTTTATCATGATATCCCTAATGTTGCCATGAAAATCTTGCCATCATTCACTGGTGAAAATCAGGTTACACCTACAAAGCACATTAAAGATGTTGCAGCCATATGTGCAATCCATAATATTACCCATGAAGATGTGGCTTTGAGACTTTTAGCTGCACATTTTAAAGGAAAATCCTTACAATGGTATAGAAATCTAGAGATTGGAAGCATAAGAACTTGGGATGATTTAGGTGAAAAATTGTTGAAACAGTTCTAAGATAATTCAGATCATTTGTCCCTCATAGAACAGTTGTCTACTATTAAAAGAGCTCCTCATGAATTTATGTCTAGTTTCAACATTCATTTTTCTAGAACTTGGGAAAGAATCCCAACAAGTGTTAAGCCTCAAGCTAACCATGCTTTCCTTTATTATCTAAGAGCATTAAACAGTGATATTTCAACTATGATTCAGTCTATGGGAGGTAATACTCTTTCGGATGCTTATGACATTGCTATAAAAGCTGAAAATAGCCTTATTCAAGCCAGAAAATTAGCACCAAGGCCTTCAATTCCTTTTTTGGTAGATTTAGCACCTATCCCACAGCCTATCACCATTGTGGAACTTGCTATTGCAGCCCCATCAAATGATGTGTTTAAAGTTTTGCAAACTTTTGGGAACAAGAAGACTTGATGACAATAAAGTTTCTAGCGGATGTCATCAAGCCCCTTATCAATAAAACCAGCAAAATAGGCAGCCTTATCACAGAATTAAAATTATAGACAACCTTACCAGCAAAGACAATTTGATGCAAAGGCTTCTAATCCATCTAACGCTTTAGTCCCAATCAATATGGCTATGAAGAATCGTGTCAACCTTGTAATCAGCGTCATTTAGATGCAAGCTTGCCCAAATACTTTTACGAACATAAGTCTTGTCACACAACCTCAATTTGAGGCATTTTTCATGCCTTAAATGGAGGTCAGTAACAAAAAACTAATTTTCAAAAGGCACCTGAATAGAACTTAGTGAGTTTCAATGAGGATGATTTCATTGCTAGATTACTACTAGAAATTTGAAGAAAAGTTGTTGAAATTCAAAAACAACAAATTAGGCCTGTTTTCCCACGAGTCAGCGATAAGACAACATCTACATCCCAAAAGCCGGCTAATGGTCCTGTTTTTCCTTAAAAAAATCAAGTGTTTCAGCTAGTAAAGAGTAGCAAAAACAGCTACAGCCTGATCCAAGAATATTTTTATACCTCATATATCAAAATCATTAAGTAGAATCAATTTTCGCTAAAGCCTATGCTAAAACATTTGAATCTGTCTCTAAAATTTTTGTTTCTTTTAACATTGTTGATGTAATGAAAAAGAATAATGTTAACATCTCAATGTGGGATGCTCTAAGTATTCAGACAACAAGATTTACTTTCTCATGAACTAGCTAAACTATGGATTTCTTCTAAAACAACAAAAAAGGAAGTTTAGAAAGTAGACGGTCATTGGAATGTTTGAACATGACCACATCAAAGAAGTTACAAGGATGGTTGAAAGTTTTAAATGCTCACGACGTTAATAATCCACCACCATTTTATCTATCACTGATTATTGGAGAGTATCTTGTTCATAACTATATGGTGAACAACAAGTGCAAGTAGTACGAGTTTTGCCAAAAGCAATTTGCGGGAAAATTGGAGTGCGCAGTATGAACCTACAGAAAAGAGTATTTTACAGCTTGATGGAACTACAACTAATACAATTGGTGTCATCAAAAATCTAGAGGTAACATTGCATTCTTTCCCAAATGTTTCCATTCTTGCAAGATATTATTGTTGTAGATTTACCTCCTTACTTTGCTATATGCTTATCTAGAGATTTCACAACAAAGATAGCAGGTTATCTCTCTTGATTTTTCATTATTTTTCGCTACACGTTATGGAACCAAGGTTACTATCAATTCAGAACCATTTTCTAGATTTCACATTGTGCCTCACTCTTCCAATGTAGTAGCTAATTATGTAGCCTTAGACAAGTATGATTTTGATGATATAGCTCATGTTTCAGCATTAGATAGTGTTTCTAACCCGTTTATGGATGAAAAGACACATGGAGAACATGCTCATGATCCTTTTAATGAATTTGAAAAACATATGTTTTGTGTGTATTGTTTGCACGAAGAAAACACACCACTTCCCTTGTTGTCCAAAACAAAAATGCAAAAGAAGGGATTTGGAAGCTTCATTTTGATGGAGCTAAGAACAAGAAAGGACAAGGAGTAGGTTTTATGCTCACTTTCCTAACAAATGAAAGGTATTTCGCTTTGAGTCTCCGATTTTATGCACTTGTAACGTAATTGAATACGAAGCATTAATTCATGGCTTACTTTGTGACAGAAGAGAGGTATTAGCACACTCTGATTTTTGGTGATTATGAGTTTGTTATCAATCAAGTAAGAAATTTTAATGTTTGTAAGAATCCATTAATGAATTCTTACAGACATAGATTTTCAGACTTAATGGAAAATTTCAAGGCTATTTATATCTAGTCCATTCCTAGAATAGAAAATAAGCATGCAGACAAAATTGCAGCAATTGGTGCTAGTTTTGAAGTGCTAGAACAGATAGAGAATAGAAAAATTTAGTGCATATTAAGCTAATTGTCATGCCTTCTATACGATAATGATTTGAATTGGTAAGTTTTGAAAATGATGATAAAATTTGCATGTTTTTGCAAAATGAGAAGCTAAATTTTCTACTGATAAATTAGGATAAATTACAACACTCATATGGTGACCGATTGTTCGATTAAAGACAAATAATATTCCTCGAGTCTGAGTCGCATTAGAAGAAAATTTCAGATCGATGATCGAGTTAAGGAAAGACAAAAATAAGATGTCAACACATGTTGATAACTATGAGGAGATCTCGAGTTGATGAAGGAAAAAAATTCTAGAAAAGGTATATTCCTTAGATGAAAAGCATTCATTTATTAATCTTTGTAAAGAATTTAAAGATGTTTTCACTTGGAGATACCAAGAATTGAAAGGGTTTGATCCTAGTTTAGCATAGCATACTATTGAATTACATCTAAATTCCAAGCGGGTTAGGAAAAAGAGAGGCATGTAA
Source organism: Taxus wallichiana var. yunnanensis (assembly GCA_018340775.1). Classification (NCBI taxonomy): domain Eukaryota; kingdom Viridiplantae; phylum Streptophyta; class Pinopsida; order Cupressales; family Taxaceae; genus Taxus; species Taxus wallichiana. The sequence goes on from CM031238.1 coordinate 695,804,856, forward strand.
ACCCCAAAATACGGCGTGTAATGAGGAAAGAATTATCTAAGTTGATTGAATTAGGTATTATCTTTCCAGTTAAGCATTCAAGTTGGGTAGAAAATCTTGTTCCTGTTAGGAAGAAGAATGGAGAAATCATATTATGTGTGGATTTTAGAGATCTTAATAAAGCTTCATTAAAATATCACTACCCACTTCCAAATATGGATCAGATTAGTAAGAACATTTTGGTTTAGATAGACTATCTTTTTTCACGATTATAGTGGATACAATCAAATTTTAGTTCAAGAAGAAGATAGGTACAAAACAACTTTTACCACCAAGTGGGGTACTTATGCTTACAAAATAATGTCTTTTGGCCTTTCAAATGTTGGTGCAACATTTCAATGTGCAATGGACATGGATTTTCACATCTTGTTAAATAAATGCATCCTTTTTTATTTAGATGATGTTACTGTATTTTCAAAAAATTCAGATGAGCATCTAATACATCTAAGGTAGACTTTTCAGTTATGTAGGCAGTTTGGAATATCTTTGAATCCCAAAAATTCTATCTTTTCAGTACATCAAGGTAAACTACTTGGTCATATTGTTTCTAAGAAAGGTTTAGCAATTGATCCTTTCATAATCAAATCCATATCACAACTATCATTGCCTCATCATAAGAAGGCATTACAGATTTTTCTTGGAAAAATCAACTTTGTTAGAATATTTGTTCCATATTTTGTAGCATTTTTAAAACCATTGACAACTATGTTAAAGGAAGAAAAATATCTCTTGGACCAATGAAGGGAGAGAATGGTTTGAAGAAATCATAAAAACCATCTCTCAGGATCCTACTCTTACAAATCTAAATTTTGATAAATATTTTACAATGTATGCACTTGCAGGAGCTGAAACAATCTCAACTATATTAACTCAAGTTAATGATGAAAATATTGAACAACCAATTGCTTTCTTTGGATAGAGCTTGCATGATTACGAAATAAGGTACACATTTCTTGAAAAACAAGTACTTTCAGTAGTCAGAGGGCTAAAGAATTTTAAGTACATGATTTCAAACAATAAAATTCATGTTCTTGTTTCTCATCCAAGTGTGAAAGCTTTCTTGTTAAATAAAGAATTGAATGAGAAAAGAGAAGGCTAGATAACGAAAGTTATGGAATATGATGTTGATATCCAGGTTGCTAAGATAGTTTGAGGAAAAGGTTTGTGTGAACATTTAATTGCTGATATGAAAAAACAACATGTTGAAGATAAGTATCAACAATCAAATGTCATGGTGCAACCAGAGAATCAACAACCTGAACTTGCTGAAGAAATTCAAGAATCAAGATGGATGACTGATTTAGTTAACTATTTATAGTATGGCACCTATCCAGAAGGTATGGAAAAAAATAAACAAAGGTATTTCAGATAATAAATTGTCCATATATCTTTATTGATAGTGTGTTGTTCAAAAAGATATAAATGGAATCTTGCTGCGATGTGTTGAATATGATAACATTCAGAAATTATTATCATAATTCCATGAAGGACCTGTAGGAGGTCATTTCTCAGTATAAACCATAACCTTAAAAATCATGAAAGTTGGTTACTATTTGCCCAACATATTCAATGATTGTTTTGAATGGATCAGAAAGTGTAAGAAATGTGCTTTCTTTGTTGGAAAAGAACGTTTAGCTTCGCTACCTTTACAACCTATTTCAGTTGATCAGCCTTTTATGCAGTGGGGTCTTGACTTTATTGGCATGATAAACCCACCTTCACAAGGACACAAGTGGATTTTGAATACTACATGTTGGTGCTCTTTACGATCTAACACTATTTTCCCCTAATTTTCCCTTTAATTTGCATGTTGTAGAAACGTTTTATATCTTGAAATGGATGTTCTGAAGCTTTTTCCTCCATTTGAGTGCCATGAATTATTCTCCAAATCATTTGTCATGCCCCATTTTGAAGAAATCTCAAAGTTTTCCTTTTTTCCCTAAATTTTTCAAATCATGGGTTCTACCATTTTTTCCTATTTTCCCCAATTGTGGATGCTCAAAAATGTTCTATTTATACTTGTATGCCTTTGAAAATCCATCCCCATGGTTGAAAAATGCTTGGAACCATGATTCATCTGGTTTTGTTTTGAAATTTTTCCATCCTTAGCAAAAAAATTAGATTTTGAGCATAAGCGGCAAATTTCTATGTTTTCAAACGTTTAACGACCATCTTTTACCCATCAAATTCTTCCTTAGGATTCGGTGGCTACATGGCCTCTTCTGATTGGTCAAGGGACGGTGGGAAAATGTTTTAACTTATCACTTTTTAGTTTTTGACAAAAGTTCAAATTTTATTCCATGGCTCTCACGTTGTTACGATTGCTTCTAATGATGATTACGTGTCTTCTTTTGATTGGATGAGGTGCGGCAGATTTTTTTGTGAACTTATTCTTTTTGGCTATTTTGGTAAAAAAATTTAACTCACCCCATGGCCCTGCTAAGTTTTGATTGGCTAAAATTTAAAGTGGCATAGAAAATTCTTCATTTTTCTCAAGGATGTACACGTGTCACATGTTGAGCAACTGTGGGAAGGCGGGTCTTTTTATGCTCTAAGGAATTTTGGAAAAAGAGTTAAAATGCAAAGAAAATGCCTAAGGCCCACAACAAATAAAAGAGAACACGTGGAAGCATCTCGAATCAAAGATGGAATTGCAGGTTGTCGGGTCACTTTAAAGTTCTTTGGATTTGTTTTGTAGAAAAGCAGAAAAGTTTAAAGATTAATCGTTACTCTGTAGGGATCCAAAGTGGACACGTGTCATGTTCACATCAAAGGCAGCAAGGAAGGATGATGAAGGACTTCAAATTTTTTTCCTTTTGTGTGAAAAGGAGAAAAAAGTTCTTGAAAAGCCCGCATTTCAGGTAAGGAAAAATATCATGCTTAGGTCGGCTTTGGAAATGGAAAATGTAGAAGCGGAGGTTCGAGGTTGTTTATGTTTTTGTCCTTTTGGAGTAAAAATGTTAAAGGGTTGAAAGAGGTTGCAATCTTGCTAAAATGAGTTAATCCCTTGGTTGAATTTTGTTCAAAAGGTCAAATGCAGTCGGCGTGTCACCGAGAGGAAAGTGAAACTATTTTGCTTTATTGTGAAAATGTATAAAGTGAAAAAATTAAGTACGGCCCCAACAAAATGGCATTTGAAGCTTGTGTGGGAAAGTGGGCCCTTTGGAAAAAACTTGGAAATTTTAGTTTTTTGTGTCAAAAAGATAAAGTGTAAAAATGAAGCATGGCTCTACACTGAATCAGAAAGAGACATGTGTCAAGTGCACATCAAAAGTGGGAATGTGGTTTGCCACGAAGGTTATTAAGTATTTGGCTTTATTATAGTATGGCCCTACAACAAATCGAGAGAAAGACATGTCACCTGGCATTTTTAAAAGGGGAATGCAGGCCACCAGGAGGAAAAATGAATATTTTGCCTTTTTGGAAAAATAAGTTAAAGTTTTGATTTAAGCCATGACTCACAAAGTGAATCATAGAAGAACACATGGCAGGTCGAGATCTGCGAAGTGTGGGCCCATGGAGAGATTATGGAAATTTTTCCTTTTGAAAAATTAGGTATAAAGTTAAAACGTTAATCGCATGTCTACTAGGACCCATATCGGATGCTAAAGGTGGAAAGGAAGAGCTACGGGAAAATTTGGAAAATTTCTTTTTCCAAAAAGAGGAAAAATAGCATAATCGAGCCACCATTCCGCTAGGACCCACATTGGGACACGTGTCAGGTCTCATTTTCTTAGGGTAGAGAGGCAGAGAGAAATGTCAAAATTTAAATTTTTTCTAAAACTTCAAAAATGTCAAAAAGTGCTCCAAGACCATTTCCACTCACATTTTTCCACGTGGAGGGCTCAGATTAAAAGTTAAAGGTCAAGATCAATGGTAGCTATGCATTTCATCAATTTGGCTACCATTGGAGCTCCTGGATGTTTGGAGATGTGATTTTTGCATCAATATTCATCAATTTTTTTCCAAATTCATGTCGTTTTGGTCTACAAAGATCAATGGAATTGATTTGATGGTTCAATTTGTAAATCTGAGGTACTTTTGAAATGGATTTTTGCTCGGGCTCGTGTAAAAATGTGAAATATCGATTCGGAAGTTGCAGAGGCAAATTTGGAAAGGGAAAAGATGAAATGATGAAAGGAAAGGGGTCTGCATGCGCCAAGGATGAAAAATGTGCCCCCTATTGAAGTAATGATGCAAATTTTTACAATAATTCACCTTTTTGAGGCACTGCAACTTTTGAACATTTTTTTGTTAAATGTCCCTTTCTACAAATCATGATGGGATTTTTCTAACCAAATTGATGCTTAGGATATTTTTTTCTTGGGAGAGAAGGTTTATATGTAAAAATATGATATATAATGCATATTTGAGATATGCAAATGGTCGGGAGTTCATTTTCACGAGAAATTTTAAGAAAATCTCATCTTCTAATAAATCTATCTCAGAGACTTGGTTAATTTCTTTTATGTTATATTTCAATCATGTTGAGTTTGTTACAAGTGTATAGCCATCAACATGATCTGAGATTGTTTAAATAACTCTCCCCGCTTTGCTAACTACGATAAATTTTGAATTGACTTGTGTTGAATCCCTTGCAATTTTTTGTTTATTTCATTTCGTAATGTTTGCAAGTAGTTTTTTTTGTTCCTATTGCAATCTTGTATCAAAATATCTCTGAATCACATAGATATTCATCCTTGTGATATTTTAGTGGTGTCTACAATTTCATTTTCCGGAAGAGCTTTCATCTGGGAATAAAATAAATGATTTAAAAATTAATTTTCTTTCATTTATTGACACAGATTGTTTGTAAGCCTCTGAGTGTACCTCAAGCATGATTGATCTTAGATTTTGATGTTTTATTGGGTCTTTTAACTCAAGCCTTTGTGTTAAAGTCTCAAATATTGTGTGAAAATGTGTAAATTTGGGCCTCCATTGATACACAACTTCTGGTTGAAGGAATGTTTTAACTATTTTAAAGATTTCTATTGTTGAGTTTTCCATTGTTGTGAAGTTTCTCAAAGATCTAGCAAAGTCCAATCTATCTTGTTAATCTCCAACCAAAAAAATATTCAAATAACCAATCTTACCCTGAACTAGCCCTATTTTGTCTGTGTATTAACAAATGCAAAATCTCACTATCAAAATATGTAGAAACAGATTAGGATTCCAAATTTCTTGAAGAAACTTAGTCTTTTGTTGAAAATATCTCCTTATTCAGGAAGTGACAACTCATGAGAGTCGATTTAGTGTGTTGATCATATTTTCATAAGGTCATCTATATAAAATTTGTGCAAAAGATGGATATCTTCATCTCCTTTACCATTTGAAGGTTAAAAGTAGGTTCTCTTACCTTGGTTAAAAGGAACAACCTAAAATAGTTAGGATAAGAGAAAATTATTTTAAGGTGCTACCCACTTATTTCAAAGCTTAAGTGCTAAAAGGTCATATAAATTGCTTCCCGGATATAAAAAACAACACACACTTATTTATCTCATCTCAGATCTATCTGTTCAATGCTTGATGTTGCTCGGTTCTTGAAGATGAATTAAATATAGGTACCAACACTCTGATTACATTACATCATGGGTGAAGCAATAGCCTTGAAAGATGCTAATGAAACTTTGATACTATCCTTTTATGAAGGTATAGTTTGTAGATTTGGTGTTCTAGAAACTATCATATCAGATAATGCTTTAGCATTTCTTGGTGCAAAGATAATAGATTTGACATCAACCATGGAATTTATCTAATTATTACCCACAAGGTAATGGGTTATCTGAAAGTACTAACAAGAATCTTTTAAGGATCATTAGAAGAACACTCAAGGATAATCAAAGAGCTTGGCATCTAATGTTGAATTCAGCACTTTGGGCTGATAGAGTGACTCCTAAAATATCAGTTGGAAATTCACCATACAATCTTATTTACTAAAAATAAGTAAGAATGCCTATCTCAGTTCAATTACCCACATTAGTTTTTTTACATCAAATGGAGCTGATTGAAAATGAACCTTTCCGGAGTTCGTTATATACGATTAATGGAGTTAAAAGAGCTAAGAGATCAAGATCATGTGAACATGGAAAATAATCGAAACATATGAAGAATAATTTTGATAAGAAAGACAAATTCGTAATCTTCAATGAAGGAGATATTGTGTTGAAGTGGGATTGATCGTCAAAGCCAAGAAGACACACAAAGTTTGATACAACTGGAGTGGTCCTTACATTATATTAGCTTACAAATAACACAATGCTTTTCAGCTTTAAAGGATGAATGGAAAGGAACTTCTCATTCCCTGTGAATGGTATGTTTTTGAAACATTTTTATTGAAAATATTATAGTGATTGTTTAGATTAGGATTTCATTTCAATAAGTACAGTTTCTACACATTGCAATGTTTTTCAATTCAATAAGTGCATTCATGCACATAATCTGGTTTAACGAGATCCTTTCCTAGATTTAGTTTCATTTTGGTAGGGTTGGACCTTCAAGAAAGCAATATTTTAGTTACATGCTTTAGAATACATGCCCAATTGAAAAAATCAAGGCACTGATTTACAAGCTAATAGGTAGTGTTCCCGTAGGATCGCGAAATGTTGACAATTTTTGCACTTGTGTAAAAATGGGAACTCAAAACTTCGTTACAATGGATAACATTGGTAAAGTATACCAAAGATAGGGAGTTTATTTTATATAATATTGTTACTATTTAATTAATTAATGATTACATGAAATATGCAGATATGTGTGCTATTACAAAACGTAACAAATCACATAGTCTGCAATTTCATGACTATCTTCAACGAAAGAACACAAGGACTGAAGGATAAGTTCGTGTTTTCTTGATGAAGACATCCAATTGTAGAATATGTGAAATGTTGAGCCTTGGAACAACAAACATAATTACATATTATAGAAATCGAGTTCATTACTCGATGTTACATGTATTCTTAATGTTCTTTCCTTCATGATTAATATATTCAATTATATTACTGAGTTATTTAGTTCATCATACAATCCATACATAAATCTGAAATGCGAGAAAGAAATACACAACTCAATTTTTGAATTCAATGTTTTATTCATAAGGAATATCAAATGTTCCCACACAAACCATGTGATGTAACTGAAAAGTAAAGTACAACTACTAAAATAAGAGGTACACATGCATGAAAGAGAAAATAGAGGAGTATGAGTGAACCCATCATTTCCTTGGGTATTTTCCTTTGGTTTATGCATATTCATCTCCAACTTATTCCCTCTTCATCTTCACCACTGTTGGAAATAATATACCCGAAAAGAAGAAAAGTGGAAATTATCGATTAAAAGCTCCGTGTTAATCCATATTCCTACATTGTCCTAATTCATGCATATGAATATCTTAATAATAGGAGATATTGATTACTTGAAGATTATCTGCATACATGATTTACTCACTCGAGAGAGAAGAAGAAAGAATAAAAGAAAACTATGGACATAAGAGAGGCTAAAAGCCTCAATATTTCCTAACTATTTTCTTAAGTGTGTAAGAGTAAAGGTTGCAAGTTTTCAAATGACTTCTATCCTATGGTACATCAAAATTGAAATAAATCACAAGTACATACATATTGGTATGAAGGAAGAAAGAAACTCAAAGTTCAATGGCTATTCTAGAGAGAGAAGAGGTTGTAGTACGGGAACATAGGATAGACCCGGACAAAGTACATGTTTAAAATTATTGTAACCAAAGAAAGAATTCTCGGAAAATTTTAATAGGATTCATCATATAAAATGAACATTTTAAATTTTTCAGCATGCAAAGAAATGCTACCATCAAAGAATTATAGTATTTAAGAAAAATAAATAACATTATAGTATTTCAACAAAGAGTTTGAATCAAGGCTTATACACGTTAATGGTGTTACATGCATGATGAATGTTTACAACTTCTAGAAGGAAACATATAAGGTATGAAAATAAAGTCACTCATGGAATGCACAAATATTAGAGCGCAAGAGAAGATAGTGAACAAATGTTATCAGTAAGTGAACAGAATTTCATCCCCCACCATGAAGAATCCATCTGAGCTTGAAAAATCAGAAAGAATCAGAGCTTATGGAGACAAAAATTTTAGAGTTTAGAGCTCAAAGAGATCATTATGGTGTCTATAATATTTTTCAGTGGCTTCGCCCTCCATCATCGAAAGTACAAACATCATATTGTAACTGCAAGTTTGAGAACGAGATAAAATGAAAAGCACAATTTCAAAGAATAAGCTCAATTATTAGAAAACCTCATAATTACAAAATACGTAGTTTCAAGTTCATCAATAGATGAAGATATAAATTTTACATAACCTTGTTGAGGCAAATGGAGCTAGAATATGCAAATACCCATGATGATTTGGATCTATCTCACAACGAGCTCAAAATTTCAAATAAAAACACGATTACCCATAATGCACAATGCCAAATATGGAAAATACGAGTAAGACCTAACGGTCATTTGGGGTACAAGCGGTAAGAATCCATTGATATAAAGGGATTGTAATAAAAATCATACCAAGTATGAACAGAGAAGTACCCAGCATCTCAAAATATGTAGATCTAGAGTCATGATGCTAAAACCGAAAACCCATCAAAAGGGAAGAACAAATATGCAATGAAATGATGAGGACCCAAACGAATTTTGAGCTTAGAGATCAAGGTTTCACAGGAAAATGTAGAGAAAAAAGGATTTTATTATTCAATGATAATTAAATCAAACGAAAATAGAAAAAATAGTTAATGAGACTTCAAAGATAAAGTCTTACCTTCTCCAAAATGGTAACTATCTAATGCATAACAAAAGGGGCAATATATAGAACTTGAGGATTTATTTTCTTGGCTCATCAAATCTTCCATAGTCATTTCCATGGCGGCCGTATATAAATTTTACAGAGAGTTTTGAATCAGAACTTGAAAATGGCAAAAACTTAGAGCACAATAATGGTCATGAGCTGGTCTACATAGGAATTCAAGCTCAAAAGCTTCATCAATGGTGGCCATTAAATCTTTTACAAATTTCGTTTAGCTCGGATTGAGCTTGAGAATGAAAATATGAAAGATTTAGGGTTTCAAGTGTTTCATTCATCAAACCAAACCAAAGCAACTTAACTCATCTGGTGAGTTATAGATCAATGGCCATGAATCAAAAGTACAGAGATCGAATAGAAGAGGATGAAGCCCAAGTGATAATTAATTCAAAGTTAGAAACACGGAAGATCAACGAATGAGGTGCATCGAATCGCAAATGATCAATGGATGAAATCAAATCACCAAATTCGATGCAAACCCCATTTTGACCAATGAAAATGGCTGGTCTTTTTAGCAAGCTTAGCACATTTTCATTATTTTGTAAAAGTGTCAAATTGGTGCAGGCCTAACAAAATCTAATTGGATGTGGCACGATGGGTCCATTTTGTAACTCTCGCACTATTTCCTTTTTTTGCAAAATGTTAAAACATTTCCGAATGGCCCGATGTGGAGAGGCGAGGCCCATTTCCCATTTTAAAAATTATGAAAAATAGGAGTAAATTATGAGAAAAAATTCACCCATGGGCCCCGCAAAAAGAAATCAGGCTAAATTTATTATAAAAGCGGATCATTGGGATATTTTGAGAATTTGAGCTCTTTATGAAGAAGGGCATAAAAGTGATAAATATCCTCATAGGCCTAAGTAAAGTACGCTTGGCCTATTTTTACTACAAATATTAAAAGCGGAAGGTCGGAATAGTTTTTTCCTTTAAAAAATTATTCTTTTGAAAAAGGAATAGAGTTTTAGAGTGGCCCACGGCCCCGTTGAATAAAGTCAAAGTGGTGAAAGTCAATCATATTGAATTAAGTCAATAGTGGATGCTCGGAATCAATCGAGAATTTGAAGTTTTTTGAAAAAGGAATAAAGTTTTAAAGTAACTCGAGACTCACGGCGCACATTCAAAGCATCGAAATTCAAAGATGAAAAAGTGGAGCTTCGGAGTATTTTGAAACTTTGAGCCTTTTAGAAAAAGGGAATAAAGTGATTAAGTCACTCGTGACTTTGCTTCAAGCCATCAAATCAAAAAGTGGGTCACTGGAGTTAAGTTTGACTTTGAAACTTTGAACTTTTTAAAAGGTTAAAGTTATAGAACCGACTCACAACTTTGATGAAGACTTAAAAGTTAAAATCGAAGAGGTAGGCCGAGGTATTTTAAAATTTTGAACCCTTTTTCAGAAAAAACAACAAAGTTATAAAAGCAAGTGATTTCTTTGGCACCATAGATAAAGACACATGTGGGACCCAAATTAAAATCGGATGGCGGGCCGAATGTTTAAAAATGTATAATTTCTATCAAAAGCAAAAAGAAAGATTTTCAGGCCGATTTTCAGATCAAATCTATCCTATGTGCACATTCTTTTCGAGGTAATGAAATACATAATTCTTTAAAGAAAACCTTTAGTCAAGCTTGAGCATTTATTAATGGTGGCCATGAGAAAAATTTAGCGAGATATTTGCTAGCTTAAATGGAGATTAATAATTTAAATACCACAAACGATTAATTCTACAATATTTTTGCATCTTAATTTGAGTCCCGAGTTCACCCTGATTATTCAACCGAGGTTAGAAAATGCTAATATTAGCACCTGCAAATGGATAAAGTTGCATGCCTTCATAAAAGGATAGATCAATAGGGAAGATAGAATCTGCGTGTACATGAAGGAAACTTTCTCATCAAGCAAAGTTTATTTTTAGAAAATATTTTATCCATGCTTTTCTTAAAAATAGATCAATCGACTATAGTTGACTAAGTTGTAACCGATGGATATCAATACCTATTTGTATTTTCATGCTTTATTTTATTCCTTTATTTATTAATAGATGAAGGATAAAAATAGGATGCATGAGTGAGTATAGTCTTAGTATATTTTTAGGAAGGGTGGGTAAATTAATTTGACTATATATTGTGTGCCTTAAAGCAAAGCACAAAGGAGGACTTTTTAGATACGGGAGTGTTGAAGCAGTTTCTACCAGCTTTTCCCTCTAAATTTGAATTAGTTTTTTCCTTTCTAATTATTTGCAATATTGTTTATGTTTCCATTAATCTTGTGAATGTGAATTCGCTGATTAATTATCTTACGCTATTACAAATTCCATAATTTTTGCATGATATTAATGTGTATGTGTAACTTTGCAGCCTTTGTTGTGATTTTATACCTCAAAACATCAAGTGTTTACCCTTAATTTTCTTCAAGAAAACTATTGGCTTGTGCATCAATAATTCTTCCCATATTAGTTGTGCATGTACTCGGTCATATCTCTCATACAAATTTGGTGTATCACATGATTTTAAATATTTTATAGCCATCTTTTACCCTTAACCCTAGAAAATCAATATAGTATACATCAATAAGGAACCGACCTTGATACCGAGACTCACCTCAAAATAGGTTTACCCACAAACTGAGGTGTTTCCATTGTATCTACGAAAAAAAGAGAGATAAAATTTTCATGTTTAGAACACCTGCAGTCATCTCTCTATAGGATTCAAGTTTGATAGATAACAAATATTTCCCAAATATTTTTAAAAATGAACATGACACATTTCATAAGAAAAAGAAATACTTAAAATTAAAATCAAGGTTGTGTTCATTTCAACTCATTTCAAGCTTTCTAATTCACCAACAACAATGAAAATTTTGGTAGTTTTCTTTATAAAAACTAACACAAATCGAAATGTAGTTTTATCATTAAAGCATTCTTAGAAGAGTCTAAAATTTATGGATATTTCCAAACACAATTACAAATTTTTTCAAACTTACAAATTTACAATCATCCACTCAAGGAGGGATAATAAAATGAATAATTACAACATAAGGGCTATCCAAAAGGCCAAATTTTGTTAGGATTTGAGGATTATAATAAATACAGATTTAATCAACTTAGATATTGTATAATTTTACAATAAATATTTAAATAAACATTACATCATAACATAAGTAAATAAAAAAATACTCACATGAAATAAATAACACATGTGACACATTATTTATAGTGAAAAACCTCAATAAGGTAAAAACCACTTTTAAAATAACCTTTTACTTCGTGAGAACGTATTTTACATCCAGTAAGATCACCTCCTCCTTTAAAACCCTATTTACAAGGGTTAAACCAAATCACTTGATTTGCACACCTTTGATATATTTCCCAAATATACCAAATGAGGACCTAAAGTATTTTTATATAAGGTGATCGGGTATGTCTCCGACACACCTTTTCAACCTAAGATGGTTGACACACACACATAGGTTTATAATATTTAATATTATAAATATAATCATTTCATGATATTAAATATTTAACCTAAAGTATATACCTAGGTTAGCATATTTAACAATAGAAATATAAATATTTCATATTAATAAATATTAACCTATATATTAGTGATGGAACCGTATAAATTAAGGGTTGGCGGACCACTTAATCATTATGTTCCAACACTCTCCCTTAATGTTAAGTGGGATAACATAATATATGCTAATAAATTATCTTTCTGTGGTACATTACAGATTTACAATCCTTAAACCATAAAGGTTTTAGGTTAGCTTATCGGTTGAAGGAATTATAACACCTTCATCATACTCAATTTACCTTTTGGTACAAAAGGATTTTGAATCCCAAAGATCATCCCATGATCAATGGCTAAGTATGATTTGTGAGTTTTACATATTTTCACAAGTTCTCATAAAAGATTATTGAACCCAAGAATATATGATCATTTTACAAAAAGGACCTCCTTAACAATATGCTTGTACTAGATGTCTACAAGTAAACTCGATAGCACTAAAGAGTTTCTTGAAGACCACCTTTAAGATCTTTCTAGACTTCTTTCTAAAAAAAGAATCCAAGAAGGTATACATGCCCGAAGGTATTCTTACACTTGCCGAAGGTCTTTTTACAAATGCCTGAAAGTATTTTAAAAAAAACCAAGTTCATTAGGAGGTGAAATTTTCATGCACACTCCCCTTAATGGAAACTCGAAAATCCAATATTTTCACGAAAGTGACAAAACTTTTCAAGTACTCGGGAATTTGTGAAGATGTCATCAACATGCTTCTTAAGTCAACATGAACTTGAGATGTATTTCATCACTTTGCACCTTCTCGACGCATGAATCATATATGTATCTCAATGTTCTTTGCCCTCTAATGTTTAACTAGATTCTTAATCAAGAGTAATACAACTGACTTTGACCACCACATAGAAGAGAAATACTTCCTTTAACTTCCATGTGTATCTTTACCAACGGCCGTTATAGCCACATGGATTCTTTATTTCTTCCATTGTACTTCTTAGCCTCGGTGAGAAGAAATGGAGACTGTTGATTGTATTTATTGTTTCAAGTAATGGTTCCTACACCAAAAATTAAACACATATCCAATATATTTTATAACGCAACATCAATATGGTTATAATCAAAAATTCATATAAGATAACATTTTAATTATTAGTATAATGCAACCCATAATTGATTGTTCCTTTCAAATATCTAAAATTTATTTTTGCAAGATTCCATTGATCTCTAAAAAGGTTCATGCATAAACCTTGAAGTAATTCTCATTTTGTATAGGAAATATTTGATCTAGTTATAGTGATATAAATCAAACTATCAACTAAAAATGTATATAAAATAGGATCAACCTTTTTCATATGCGGATTTTAGGATCAATATTTATTCAACTTCCATCAAGTAGAAAATGGTTTACAATCAATCATAATAAACTTTTTCAATACAATGGTTGCATATTGTGTTTTGAAAAAATAAAATAGAATGAAATACAATCATACAAAGAACATGATGGGAGAGACTTAACTCAATCATTTCAAAGTACTACTTCAATTTCTCGTAATCATATGAATTAAAACAAAATTTTCACTAGAAATAAGAAAATCATGAACATATATACATATAATGATACTATGTGAGTCTTATTGCTTAATTAATATATCATTGTTAGAACAATTAACAAACCTAATAGTTTAAAGAAGGAAACAATTTTCGCATACCAAGCTCTAAGAATTTGTTTTATACCATACAAGGATTTCTCAACTTACAAAAATTATTTTCTTTACCAGTTTCTTCAAATCCTTTAGGTTGAAACATGTAAAGTTATTCTTTAAATCGCAATTCAAAAACATATTTTTCTTATCCATTTAGCGGATTTACCACCCAAATTGAGCGTGCATTCAAAATAAGGCCCTAATAGTACTCATTTTAACTACAGGGGAAAATGTCTCAACATAGAAGTTTCTAAGTGAAACCTCTAGCAATAAGTATACATCTTTTTCTATTAATACTATCATCATCATTATATTTTACTTTGTATATCCACCTAGACCCTATAATACTTCACAGCTCAGGTTCATACAAGGTAATTAATGCATAGTACATATGATGGCTTCTGGTCATTTTCCTAAGGTTAATAGGATTTAAACTTTCTAACATAGATTGAGCCCAATTTAATTTCTTATCTAGGAAGATAAGAGTTTTAGAAACATCTATAACATCAAAACATCATCATGACCATTTACTAAATATGAATCAAAACCATCATTTAGAAGCATTTAATAAAATAACCTCAAGAGAAGAAGACAACACATGTAAACCTTGCACTAGATTACATCTAGACATTTCATATAAGCTTTCTATAATTAGCATGTCCTAATATTTCATGCCATAGTTTTGACCCAAATGTGTTACTTGGTTTCATTCAGATTTAGGTTTTGTCAAGGCAAAAATAGTTAGTACGCCATTGTTTTCCTAAACTTTTAAAACACACCCCATTATAATATACAATGTACCACATTGCTTGAGTTAGATACATATTTATCAATAATAAATACAACACTTTTAATAGAAGAAGATCTAAATTTTTATAGATCTAAAGAAACTATTTGATCATAACTAATTTTGTCATTACAATGCATAATAATTAACCTCTCATGATCAAAATAATAACCCACAATATAAAGGGCTCTGCATTATACCCCATATTTATATAAAAAATATTTCCAACCATATAGAAGTGAAGAAGAGACCCCTAAGAATGCATAACAACTTTAAATTTCTAAAAAAATTAATGTAGACAAAAATCCGTCCAGCTTAAATTTGACATCTAAATGACCGTCATAATGACTTATTTTTTGGTCTATCATGATGGTCATTTGACCATCAATTTTAACACAATGAAAGTTTCCTGGAACCTACGAGCTTAAATTTGACATCTAAATGACCGTCATATTGTCTTATGTTTGGTCTACTGTGACGGTCATTTGACTGTCAAATTTAATGAAGCCAAAACTTATGTATTTCCAGAATGTGAAATTCTAGAATTTATTCTTTTGTATAATATTAGGGAGGTTATATTTTAACACATTATAATAACCTATTATAATTTATAATGTAAAAATATATACACTTTAAAAAAAAGGTATATAGTTTATATAATGTAAATAAAAAACAACATATAGTTCATAAAAATTATAAACTATAGTATATTTTTATATAAAAAAACACATAACCCTTATTAAAGGGGTTTAAAGGACATAGACCAAGTTAAAAGAATTTTACCAAGTGCAAGTAGATTTATGAGAGTATAGATTAACTTGCATATTGTACAAGAGGATAAGTAATTTCACCCGACCAATGAAATAAATTGAAATCTCTATTTTCATGAGCCTTGTCTTTCTCCTTCATTTACTCTTAATTTTACCTTGCACACATTTAAAACTATGGAAAGATTGTAAAATATTTTATATAATTCTATAAGCTAAAAGCTTTTAAAAAATTTTGTGTCTATAACTACAAATATTTTAATAAATATTTAACACACTTCACGTGGGCCACCAATAAACTAGATTTTTTTATAAAAATATCTATTTATACCTAAGATATTATCTCATTTTATTCTCCACTCTCACTCTTATATAAAAGAAAACCTTTAAATAGGTTTATTTATATAGTTTTTATAAACTATAAAATATAAATTAATGGGGCCTCCCCTTACATGGATAATATAAATGGTTAGAGACACATTTTAGATTTTATTTAATTAGTATTAAGATTTAAAAAGTAATTCCTTCATGGCCAAGCAATAAACACGGCCCCCTTTCCAAAAAAAGTAAGCACTTAGGTTTTTTTTTAAACATATATAGACCAAATCTAATAAAATTTATATTTTAAGCGGTTTAAACTAACCATATATATAAAATATGATTCAAACTTAGGTTTGTTTCTTCTTTTTAAACTATATATACCTAGATTTATAAGTTAAGTTTAAATATCATTTAAACTTGGCTTAGAATATGGTGTGTTGACTCTTCCTCAATCACATGTAAGTTTAATATTGTTTATGCTTTTAATATACAATTTTTGTTAAAACTATATAAATTTTAATATGATGTTTATATAAATTATTATATAAACCTTATTCTATATTATATATATTTTTATTTAAAAATAATAATATAGTTTTCAAATTATATAGGATATAGTTATAGATTAACTATAAACTATAGTTTTCAAGTAGAATCCTTTTAGAGGGGTCCAAATAACACGGGTATGAATTTAACTTCCAAAATATTTAACCGAAAACATTTGAAATTATAGAAAACATAAAAATTATTTCATATAGTAATAAATACTTTCCTTTTATGTATGTGACTTTCGGGTAAGTAAATATTTGAAACACCTTTCATCTTTGCACACATCAATCTCCAAACAAACATTAATTCCATATAATTTACAAAATTTAAATGAAAGTAAGAATCATATCATATTATATCCCCACCAAAAAATAGGGATTTAAAATTGAAAAACCCTAAAATTTTTACCAAAATAAATTGGGAAAAAAAAAAGGGGACCATACTTTTAAATACCGTTTGGGTTGGTTGAAAAAAACCCAAAAACATTAAATAAATAAAATACACAACATTTGATCTTAATTTATTTAATTTACCTCACTCTGTTACCATGTTAGGATTTAAGGACTCTAATAAATACAAATTTAATCAACTTACATATTATATAATATTAAAATAAATATTAAAATAAACATTACATCATAACATAAGTAAATAAAGAAATACTCACATGAAATAAATAATACGGGTGACACATTATTTATCTTTGAAAACCCCAATAGGGTAAAAACACTTTTAAAATAACCTTTTACTTAAGTTTTGTAAGATCACGTCCTCCTTTAAAATCCTATTTACCAAGGGTAAATCTAAATCACTTGATTTGTACATCTTTGATATATCTCCCGAATATATCAAATGAGAACCTAAATTCCTTTTTATATAAGGTGATCGGTTATGTCTCCGACCCACCTTTTTAACCTAAAATAGTTGACACATACACCTAAGTTTATTAAAATTTAATATTAGAAATATAATCATTCCATCATATTAAATATTTAACCTAAAGTATATACCTAGGTTAGCATATTTAATAATAGAAATATAAATATTTCATATTATTAAATATTAACATATATATTAGTGATGGACCCATATAAATTAAGGTTTGTCTAGACCACTTAATCATTATGTTCTAACAAATTTCAAGTCTCCAATTTGCATGTCTTCTCCCAACTTGAATTTCTATTTTGCATCCTTCAATCTTTCACAAAAATGATCACAATATAAGGAAGGGGAGTAGGCAAAGCTCTCCACCAAACATTTAATCTATTAAGAGGAGAATACATCCTGTTAATGTCCCCCAAGCCCCAACAAAATAACCGTGAGGGATCTTGAGCAAAAATTGACAACATTCAACAAATATGGCTTCCACAACCAACAATACATTCAATTATTCAACACACTAAAATGACAAACTCAAGTAAGTTTTATAACTTCAAAAAAATTACATAGGTTTGATACCCAAACCAAATTGAGAAAGGAATATGGGAAACCACCTCCCTTTTCCTCCCAAGTTAAGTGGGATTTTCACCCTAATCCCCCAAGTACACAAAACAAACAACACAATATCCTTATCTCTCCCTTGCAAGTATGCAACAAAAAGAACATGATTTCCTTTTCAATCCTCTTAGGTGGAACTCATAATCACACTCCCACCAAATGCATGCCTCACAAACTCCATTATCTTTCCCCAATGGTTCCATAAGTCCATATCTCACACCCAACTTAAGGCATACTACCCAACTAGACAAAAACACATTCACAAAAATCTAAAAACTTAACAAGCACAATATTTCCACATCTACAAAAATAATAAAGAAAGCAAAAAAGGTATAGATCCTACCTCTCCATCAAGCTCCAAGAAAACTTCACCTCACAAGTCTTTCACACACTTTCAAGCCAAAATTTTTCCCAAAAGCACTCCAACAACCTCCCAATTTCAAAAGGTCAAAGCAAGAAAATGAACAAGTAACCCCATTCCAAAAAAACAATGAATAAATAGAAATGAAATGTGAGGATGATGAGGTGGCTGCATATAGAATGCCTCTTCATCATTCATCCATTCCCACACTCAAGTCAACACACCATGCCCAAGAAAATAAATTAGCATGTAATAACTATGAAAAACCCACATGGCACACAAACTTGCACACCATGCCTTCTAAGGACAAAATTTATTGTGACAAGAAGAAGGTGCAATTATTTTCACCCTTTTACACTCCAAAAAGGATATATAATTCAAAATAAACTACCCAACCCATAGGTAGGGTTCTTGGGTAAATTTAAGAGGCATGGAACAAGCTTAGCTTGTCCCACAAGCCTCCAAAAAGGCCTCCCAAGTCAAAATCCTAATTTTTAAGTTGGGGTGGAGTAAAACACACACAAAATAACATAAATCGAACTTACACCAAGGACCACATAACCTCCTAATTAAATATTTGTGACATCTAATTTAGTTAATAATTTAAGTAGGATTAGATTAATTAAGACACAATTGTAAATGTTAATAAAGTGAAAACCACTACCAAAAATTTAATGCACAAAGCACAAATAATGAATATACAAAAATTAAAAGAAAAAAGGAAGACATTTCACCCCATGGCCACACATGTGAGGTCACTCCCCATGGAAAACCTCTAAACTAGGCATGAAATAACACCACATAACATTATACATGTTTTCAAATTTTGGCCAAGTTTCTCAACATACGACATCCTTCCGCATGGTTGGTCCCCTATCCTCTTTTTATGTATGTAATAAAATTTCCCTACAAAGAGAAAAATAATACCTTTCTGTCATTTTATTCAGTATTAACAACATCGAGTTAATATACATATAAAATCAATAAACATGATTCAACATTAAAAATTCTAAAGCATCTAAAGCATCATATAATTACGTTGATTTTTACATTCATAAAAATCATAATTCTATTTAAAACATCCAACATATGATTTACATCAAAATTATGACATGTTAGTATGAAAATCAGAATATCACAAATCAACATATATGTATATAACTAGATATCATCGCCATCTAGTGCATCATACTAAAATGTAAACCACATAATGTCAATAGTCTAAATATTTACATAGTCCATTATCTACTGATAAAAATATAATACTCAAATATCTAAGTATCAGTTCAATAGTAACAACATGAAAATGAAATAGTGTTGAAAATAAGTTGGCACTACATCGCCTTCCCTTAGACTCGACTTCCTCCTAGAAGTCACTAGAATAGATGAGGAAAATGGGCTCGCAATAAAGTGGAATCCTATAATGTGGTTGTAGTCTTATCATACCTATCCCATTTGACCCACACCTAGTCAATCTTATGGCCTTGAAGGCTCGGGTTCTTGGGCTTTATGATGCACACGAGATTCACTAACATTTTCCCTTGCTCGCACTCTGCAATGCACCCAATCTATAACATGAGAAGGATCTAGAATGTTTCTCCTAAGTGCGAGAAGCATGAAATACATTGTGCACATGAGATAACCGGGTGGAAATGCTATAAGATATGCCAAAGGACTGATACACTCCAAGATCTCAAAGCAACCCATAGATCTAGGATCTAACTTAGAGTCTTTTCCATAACGAGATAGGACTCTTATGAGGCCTAACTCAAAGAAACACCTTCATACCCACCTCAAAACTATGATCTCTCCTCCTCGATCTGCATATTTCTTCTTTCTATCCCGAGCCTCTTGTAGTCTCTGTCGGATCATGACAACATGCTACTCTACTGTATCCTGTAATAATGTCAGCCCAAGAGAAACCCGGTCCTCCAATATGTCCTAACTTAGCAGGTGTCCTTAACTCCCCGCATATAATGCTTGAAAAGGATCCATACAAAAGGAACTTAGAAAACTGTTGTTGTTGGAAAATTCTAATAAATACAAGTTCTCCACCCACCTAGACTCGATGGTCCATGACATACATCCGTAATATATCCTCTAAGGTATGATTTATCCACTTTATCTATCTATATATCTCTAAATGATAAGTTATCTTGAAGTTGATACTCATCCCAAGGGAATGTTGCATGGTAGTCTAGAAATGAGAGGTGTATAAGGGATCACAGTCCACAAATAATCTTCCATGGAATATCATACAATATGACAATATTATCTAAATATACTCGTGTCGTTGCACTAGTTGTATAGGTGGTCTTCACCGAAGAAAATTGAGCCACTTTCGTCAATATATCCACCGTGACCATTGTGGCATCATGGTGGTATCTCGACATCGGTAACCATACAATTAAATCCATGGAAATGATGTCCCATTTCCACTCGGTATCGCATTCCAAAGTAGAGAAGGCACACTTTGGACACCGATACTTATCCTTCACCCTCTAACACTCTAAACAACACGATACAAACTAAGATACATCTCTCTATAGGATTCTCTAATGGTATAGCTTCCTCAAGTTGTTGTTCATCTTCTTTACCTTGGATGGGTTGAATAAGGTGCACGATGAGCCTCTGCCAAGATATTGTGTCTCAAACCTCCATCTCTAGGTACA
Organism: Taxus wallichiana var. yunnanensis; assembly: GCA_018340775.1. NCBI lineage: Eukaryota > Viridiplantae > Streptophyta > Pinopsida > Cupressales > Taxaceae > Taxus > Taxus wallichiana. The sequence continues at coordinate 695,825,910 of CM031238.1, forward strand.
AAAATCCATCCTCTTTTTCGAGAAGACCATCTTCCTCTAATGAAAATCCATCAAACATCCCCTCAAGGGATCTCTCGAGACTCAATCTCTGATTTGGTCTGCAAGGTAGAATTTTTCATGTGGAAGTGCTACAAAATACTTCTCTATAAATGCACCCACCGAAGTATCCATAACCAAATGTCTACATCTACTCGGAGCATCTAAAACCACATTATCCTTCCCCTTTACATGCTCTATCTCCATGTCTTACTCATTAAGAAACTCCATTAAACACCCCGATGCGTGTTGAGATTGGGCTACGTGAAGAGGTGAAAAAGACTCAAATGATCAGTCCTGAGAATGAATCTCCTTCCTAAAAGGAAATGTCTCCATCAAACTAAAGCACACAAAAATTATGCAAGAAAAAGGTCATGAGTTGGATAATTGAGCTTATAATCCTTGAGTTTTCAAGAATTAAAGGCTATAACATGGTCTTCCCTGCATCAATACACCACCTACTCCTTCTAAATAGGCATCTATGCATATGAAGAACTCTCCTAAGGATTTTGAAATGCAAGAATGGGTGTAAACGTAAGGCATTCCTTTAGTGTCCCGAAGGCCTACTAAAATCAATCAATATATGAAATTTCTCCATTTACGCTAAAGGGAATTGATGGGGTGTGTAATCCAAGAAAATTCTTGAACAAATCTCTTATAGTACCTTTTGCCAACCCCATAAAAATATGCACATCGGTTACCTTTGGTAGGTCTTTGGCTAATCCATAATGGCTCTAATATTGGAAGGATTATTTTGTGATACCTTCCTTAGAAATTATGTGACCCAAATACTGCACCTCTCACTGAAAGAATGCACACTTCTCCAAGTTCCCAAAAAGTTTATGCTCACAATGACTCTGTAGAACACTGGAAAAGGTTCTCTCTCACGCATACTGAGAGAAGATAAAAATGTTATCAAGAAACACGAGGACAAAGCGGTCTAGAAAGGTCCTAAACACCCGTTCATCAAGCTAATGAACATAGTAGGAGTGTTTGTCGGACCAAATGGCATAACTATAAAATCATAGTGGTCATATATCATACTTAAAGTTATCTTGTGAATATCATCTACCTCTATAATCCTTAGGCTGATGGTAGCACGACTTAAGACCAATATTAGAAAAGATTGTGCCCCATTCATCTTATCAAAAAATAATTGATGTGAAGAAGGGGCTAAAGATTCTTGATCGCTACTTTGTTTGGTGACAATAGTCCACACAAAACTACAAGGATCCATCCTTCTTCTTCACAAAAATCACTGGTGCACCCCAAGCAGATACACTAGGACAGATTAGGCCTTTCTTGAAAAGTCCCTCTAGCCGTAACTTGAGCTCACATAGCTCGAGGTGTGGTTATCCTATATGGAGTGCACGAGATAGTTTCTACTCTCTGCAACCAAATAAATGTGAAAATAAATATCACGTGGTGGAGTCATCCTGACAGATCACTAGGAAACACATCAAAAAAATCTTGCAAAATGGGGTGATCATAAAAGTAATCTCAACTAGCGCCATCCTTCGACCTATCACTAAATGTAATAGCATACAACTAACAACCCCATCGCACACATTTCTTTCAGTTGTATAGCGGAAATAGTATAAATAGAGATGGGTCTCTTGACTCCAACAAATCACTCACTCCACTCCTAAATCATTTGCAAAAGATATAACATTGGTGTTACACTAAAATCTATCTTTGTGAGTGACAACCAATCCATGCCCAAGAACACTCCATACGAACCCAAGGAAGGATATGAAGATCCAAAGTAGTGATAAAGGGTCATAGGTCCACTACGCACTCCTTGACTAAGGAGTAAACCGAGATCTTGGACCCAAATTCCATCTTGAAATCCCAACTAAGGCCCTACCTAATAGCCACCAACCTGAAATTCTCTACTAAAGATGGAGAAATGAAAGAATGTTATGCACTGAGTCAAATAAAATAGGGGTAGAAATTCCACCAATTCTACCTTTGGTCTCTGTCACCATGCCCTAGTGCTCTACCTAGTGGTTCTCAACCACTGCTGCGTATATCATGTGGTTCATAGCCATGTCGGTAATTGTAGGCTTAGAAATAGGTGCCTTACCCTAATTAGTAGGGTTATGAGGGCACTCTCTCCAATGATGTCCATGTACACCTTTGCATCCATAACAAGTAACTTATCCTCTCCATTAAGAATATATTCCTCTAAGTTACCCAAGTAGTATGTGCTGAAGAACCTAATGATCCTGTCATAGATCTCTATGGGTGCTACTTGTACATACTCCTTCCGAATGTGCTAGAGGTAGATCCCGTGTCCTATTTTTTCACCTAGATAGACATCCCATACTACACCCTCTCTAAGCATCATGACATTGTGGGGGTTGAAAGGTCAATCGATTCTACCACTTTTACTACTCTCATGGAGGTGTAGGAGGTCGGAAGGAATATTGTGTTGAAGTGTGTCACGCACTTACGAAGAAGGGGAATCGATCCTCGATCTACTATCCTATAACTATTGTATGTGTCTCCTAACTCTCTCACGAGCATACCGAGTCTTCTCCCTATTTTCCTCTACAATATAGGCCTTCTCCATAACCTCTGATAATGTCTGCAGTAGTGAATGTGTACTACCCAACCCAAGTCTAAGGTCGGGCCCTAATGAACCTATGAACTCTAACCTGCTCATCCTACATGTAGTCAACATACTAGAGCGAGATATAAAAATGCCACTCATACTCTACCACTATCGTGGAAGCCTATCGTAGATCATGAAACTCATCGATCTATTCTTTGGATGAATCTCCTAGATATGTATCTACTCCTGAAATACTCCTCAAAGAGCTCCCAAGTAACTCTCTGAATCCACATGGAGATTTTCTCCACATCCTCTACCAAACTCGACTCTTTCTCTCGAAGGTGGTGGAAACATGATATTTCATGTTCTTAGTACAAGGAATAACTTGAAGCATCCACTTAAGCTTACCGGTCATGCCTCTGTTTTAAATCCTCCTTTGTCTCCAGTAAAATGATGTGGGTGTAACTTCAGTATCTCTCTAATGTGATATGTTCCAGATCAGCTGTCACCCCTAGGTCTCTCATGCATGATCATATCTTGGCCTAGGGCTTGTAGAACTTGTCTTTTTGTCTCATATCTCTATCTATTTTCTCCCTAGGAGGTGACCCATGTCTAACCAACTCCACATGGGAGTTCTCTTCCCTATCCTCAACATTGTGACGTGAAGGTGCACGAGCCTCCACTGATGGCTCTCTCATCCTGTCTCGCTAGGTCACCCTCTTAAGGATCCTCTGTGTATAGAGGAATTAACATCCTATAATGTCTACAATATTTGAGGTAAAATAGTTGCTACTTCTTGATCTGGGAGTGGTAGGTCTAGGTCCACGTGTAGGAACTATTATCCAAACTAAGCTCATGCTTATTTTTTGGTTAATTGCACCAATTTTTCCTCCTTGAGCTTTAATATGATTTTAAACATATTTTAATACTTAAGGAATTTTGAAAGAATCTTCACCAAATAGGAAATTTCTTCCCGTTTCCGAGAAATATAAAGAAGTCCTTCGACTCATCATTTTTCCAAGTTATAGGCCGGCGGGCCTAGGAAGAATTTTTGCCCAAATGCGGGTCGGCGGGCTGGGAAGACTTTTCACCAATGGGAAAATTAGGAACCAGGCGGGGTAGTAAGAGATATTTTTACATTTTACACTTTTAGCAAAAGGAATAATTTATAATTACGGTCTTGCAAGCCACGGGGATCATTTATTTTTCTAAGTGGAAAATGCAAAGCCGCGGGGCTACGAAGTACTTTTGGCACTTTGGTATTTTTGCACAAATGGCACATTTTTCAAGCATGGGCCCTTGAGCCTGCAAGGTTTTTTCACCAAGTTAAAATTTACAAAGTTGTGGGGCCTTGTATGTATTTTCCAAAGTGAATTTTCAAGCCTAGGGGGTCTTTTTGCCAAAAGTGAAATTTGGGGGCATGAGTCTACAGGAAAATTTTACAATTTTGACCTTTTTCGTAAAGGGCATAGTTGTAAATTTACTCGCCCGTAGGCTCAGTGAAGTCCATTTCAAAGGGAAAAAGTGAGAAGTTGTAGGATTGCGAGGCTTAAGGAAGACTTTCACAATTTTACATTTTTGCAAAGGTGCGGTTTATAATTATCGGCCCATGGGCCTAGCGATGTTTTTTCACCAATCCAGAGACTTTTTGACTTTTTACAATTCTTGTGCAAAAAGTGCAATTTAAATTTTTTACCAGAGGATTTTGGGAAAAATGAATTTCTCACATGTGGGCTCATGGGATGCTTTTGAACTTTGAAACTTTTGTGAATGGCACAAAGTGAATTTCGGGCCAGTCGGATCTATTTTGCAAAACTTTTTTCCACCATTTTTGTATGGATTTTGTTGGTACCAGATTGATTCTCCACAAGAAGGCGAGCATCACCAAATATTTCACTAGACACTCGGGAGATAAATAATTATGTATGTCATTTTGTACATGGGGTAGCAATTTATGTGACCTTTAAGCACTCATGTGTTAGAGAAGTGGGTAGCACCTTAAAAGGATTATATCTTATCCTAACTATTTTAGGTTTTTCCTTTCAACCAAGGTAAGAGAACCTATTTTTAACCTTTGTTAGTGAAGGAGATGAAGATATCCTTCTTTTGCACAATTTTTATAAAGAAATCCTTGGGAAAATATGATCAATACCCCAAATCGACTCTCACGAGTTGTCACTCCCGAGAAGATGGAGATATTTTCAACACAAGGCTAAGGTCACTAAAGAAAATTGGAATCCTAACTTGTTTCTACATATTTTGACAAAGTGGAATTTTGCATTTGTAGATATACTGAGGACAAACAGGGGTAGTTCAAGGTAGGATTATTTGTTTGAATAATTTTTGGTGGGAGATTAAGCAAGACAAAATTGACTTTTCTAGATCTTTGAGGGCCTTATTAACAAATGGAAAACTCAACAACAGAAAGTTTCAAAATAGTTAAAATACTCCTTCAACCATAAGGTGTGCATCAATAGAAGCCCAGATCTGCACGTTTTCACACAATCTCCAAGAATTTAACACGAAGGCTCGAGTTAAAAGACCCAATAAAGCATTAGAAACCTCTGGTTTATCACGTCTAAGGTACACCCAAAGACTTAAAACATTCTCTGTCACAACAAATGAAGGTAAACTATTTTTAAATTGTTTATTTCCTTACTAGATGAAAGTTCTTCGATAATGAAATTGTAAATGCCACTAAACTATTACAAGGATAATATATGTTTGATTCACAAAGATTTTAATAAAATATTGCAACAGAATAAGAAAAACTATATGAAGACATTGCGAAATCAAGAAGACATAAATTTTACCAGATATTTAACACAAATTAATTCAAAATTTATCATATTCATCAAAGACAGAAATTTATTTAAACAATCTAAGAGCTTTTTGATGGATATGCACTTGTAACCAACTCAACATGATTGAAATCTAACACATAAGAAAGTAACTGAAGTTTCTTAGATGGTTCCTCGAGAAGATGAGATTTTCTCAAATTTTCTCGTGAAATTTAACCCCAACCATTTGCGTATATAAAAACGTATTATATAAAATTCATTTACATCCAAGCCTTCTCTCCCAAGAAAATAATATCATAAGCATATTTTTTGTTACAAATTTGATCATGATTCCCAAAAAGGAACGTTTAATGATTTTCAACAAAAAGTTACCAGTTGTTCAAAAAAGGGAATCATTCTAAATATTTTCATCATTTTTCTAATTGGGGACATGTTTTTCATCCTTCGTGCGTACATAATGCTTTTCCTTCATCATCTCATCTTTTCCCCTTTGAAATTTTGCTCTGTAACTCACGGATTTGGCATTTCACATTTTTGTAGGAGCATGATAAATTTCACTTCAAATGCTCAAATTTCACACTTTAGATTCACAAAATGAGCCCTCAACCATTTGATTATCCTTCATTGGTAAAAGCAAAAAGGAATCAATCAAAAATTAATGAAGAATGATGCAAAAACCACATCTCTAGAGTTCTTGGAACGTTAATGCCACCAAAATCATATGGAATGTATAATTACCATTGATCTACTTTTTCCACTTTAAATTACAACCTTCCACATGGAAGATGAGGTAAATCAGGAGGCCTAGGGGCACTTTGGTGCATTTTATAAATTTTTGGAAAAAAGCAAAAGTTTGACAGCTTCCCATATACGCCTTTGACAAATGGGCTTGACATGTGGCTTAACATGTGCCTTAATGGAGATGTGGCTCAATTCAGCATTTTATTTTTTTACAAAAAGGAAAATTTTCCAAACTTCCTCCGCGCTCCATACTCTCGCCTTAAGATTTTGATGCAAGTCCAAGCGGAACTAAACTTTGTTTTTACACCTTATATTTCATTTCACAAAAGAGAAAAGTTTCCAAATTTTCTCCGACGGCTCGCACCTCTATTTCAACATTTCAACAATGGCTTTACTATTTCTGTCGGGGCCACACTTCAATTTACAACTTTTACTTCCTTTCTCAAAAATAAAAATTTCCATATTATCTCCAATAGCCTACCCCTCCCTTTGTTGGAGCCATGCTCACTTTAACAAATTTTTCCATTTCAAAAAAATTTAAAAGGTTTCCAAAACCTCCCAAAGTGAACCACCGATCCACATTAGATTTTTCAAAAATAATTCAAACAAGGCATTAATTCGTCCTCCACTGAGTCTTGGTTCAATTTAAAACTTTAACTCTTTTTCCCAAAAAGGCAAAAACTTCAAAGCTCAAGCTCGACTCTCCGCTTCTCCATCTTTGATTGTTCAAAGTGATGACATCATTTGTTCCTGGAGGAAATGCAACCCATTTTATAATTTTATCTTCTTCAAGAAAAAGGCAAAATCCTAAAATCTCTTCGTTAATCCGCATCCCCTTTGCCTTTTACTATTTCAACTTTGCCACGTGTCCTTCTCTAATCCCAACAGGGTTGTGGTTCACTTTGTGACTTCAATCCTTTTACAAAATAAATTCAAAAACTTGAAATAACCCTACAACCCACCATTCTATTTTTAATCTGAAAAGCTACTACGTGTTCTCATGTGGGCCTTAAACAATTTTTTTCATTTTTCTCCTTTTTCCATAATGCTCGAAGGCATAAAAAGGTCTGCCTTCCCATACTAATTTATTTTTCGACACGTGTACACCTTCGGGGAAAAAATAGGAAAATTTCCCGCCACTTCAAAATTCTAACCAATCGGGATCCAGAGCCATGGGACCATTTCACACTTTTAAAAAAGTAAAAAAAGTGACAAGTTTACAAAAAAACCCATCATGCCTCATCCAATAAAAAGAAGCCACGTAATCATCAATACAACCACTCGTAACTTAGCGGAGCCATGTGACCAGAATAGCTCTTTTTCAAAAATAGCCAAAAGTGATAGGTTTAAAACATTGATCCGCCATCCTCAACCAATGAAAAGCTATCACATGTTCGCATTAAGGCTAAGATACAATATGATGGGTAAAGGATGCCCGTCGACCGTAAAATACACAGAGCTTTTACCAAATCCACAAACACAATGCGAATTTTTTATCAATGACAAATAATTTTGCAAACGATTCATGGCCAAACATTATTTACGACCATGGAGAAGGATTTTTAATAGCATATAGAATAAATTTGAACATTTTCGAGCATCTAATCTAATAAATGGAAAATCGAGCACACAAATTGAAGATTTTAGGGAAAACGAAAGTATCTTTAGGTAAATTAGGGAATGGTCAAATTGAGCACCAACATTGGCTCTGCTTGTGGATGGGCACTCCCAGCGAGTGCCATAAGAACAAAAGTATACCAAGTGTCAAAAATACCCATTGGTCAATGGAGTCGACACAGAGTAGAAAAACTATAACCATCCTTCAAGAAAAATGAGAAACCAATAACAAAAAGGAAACCAAGGGATAGGGAAAATGAAAAATGTAAAAAGAACGAAAGAAAAAAATCTATACACTATACAATGGTGTGCATACCTCAATTATGGGGAATCAATCAAGGAAATGTTTCAAATTCCCGCAATTAACAGAAAATTCAAGTAATTCCCCATCTAAATCTTTAAAGAAGAAGGCATGTTCACTAATTCAAATGTCAATGGAATAAGGCCGATCCATAATGCATCAAATTTACCATGCTTTCCCTTATCCTCATGCCTTCTATCCCACAATAGCACAAGATCTCCAACACTGAAATCCCTTAGAGTCACCTTCTTATCAAACAACTTCTTCAACTTCTCTCTGAACTTTATAAGTCTTTGGTGGGATGCCCTTCTTTGTTCATCCAACTCAACAATCTGATTGATGCAAGCATCATATGGATTACATTCTTGATCTTCTAGTTGTTGGAGAAATTGATATGAAGAAAATTACATATGCAGGGGCAACATATCTTGAGTTCCATACACCAACTCAAATGGCCTTTGACTAGTGGCTCTTTTAATAGTGATCCTATTAGCCTAAACAAAAACTTTAACTCGCTCATCCCACTTCCTCTTGTTCAACTCCAAGGTTCTTCTAATGATCTTCAACAAGTTTTTATTGCTAGACTTAGCTTTTCCATTTCCTTGGGGATTATAGTTGGAGGCATATGTCAAATTGATCCCATACTCTTTACACATTGCCACCAAAGTTTTAGCTCAAGCTCATGGTATTATCAAGTAACTATTTTAGTGACACTCCAAATTTGGAGATGATATGATTCACCATGAAGTCCATTTTCAACTTGTTGTGTTGCTTTCTTAGTGTGGATTTCTTCCACCCACTTAGTGAAGTAGTCATTAGCTACAAGTATCCATTTATGACCAGCACTGGAAGGGTTTGAAATCTCACCAATGAAGTCCATTCCCATTAATTAAATGTTGCTTCAATTGATACATGTTGTAAAGGAAGGGAGCTTGAAGCTTTCATTCTTCGAGAAAAATGAATAAAAATTTCATATTTTCTTACCAATAGAGTTGTATCTTCGAAGAGAGTTAGCCACCAATAACCAGCCCTCAAGATCTTGTGTGTTTTAACTCTTCCAACAAAATTTCCCCACAAACGCCTCCATGGAATTCAACAATTACTTTGGGCGCTTCATCTTTAACAATGCATCTTAAGAGAACTCCCTCAACGTTCTTCCAAGCTAACCCAAAATAAGTAATGACATATTTTTGGGAGGCTAACTTAAGAGATCTTTTCTAATTTTTACTAAAATGTCTAGGGTAGCATAGATGTTTGAGATAAAATATTATATCTTTGTACCATTGAGAACTTACCAACTTTACAAGGAAATTCACCACCCTTTATTCTTCAAATTCATTCACCTCAATAGTTTGCAAGTTTCTCTCACCATAAGCTTCACTAAGCCAAAACCTCTTACCAATTTCGTGGTTTGGATATCCATGTCATATTCCTGCAATTTGTTTACCCATCTACATCTTTTTCTTGAGACCTCCATCTCTGATAAGATATCTTTCACCATGGTGTGGGGAACATAAGCAACAACCTTAGAGCTCAAAATGTATGGCCTAAAAACCTTTGTTTCTTTCACCAAGTAGTATGTGTGCTTCTCCATAATGGTGTACTTCAACTCAGCTCCTTGTAATGCCTTACCTGAAATAGGAAATTGGTCTTTCAGCCCCTTCATCATCCTTTTGCAACAATACAGATGCAATAGTATTTTATGAAGAAAAAGAAAACATTTGGAAAGGTTTCTTATTATATCGGAGTGTCAAAATATGGGCATGATTTAATGCTTCTATGATCCCATTGAAATATTGAATGGCATATTCTTCCCATTTGATAAGTTGATATTTCTTTAGCATGCAAGTAATTGGGATGGTGTACTAAAAAAAGTTAGATATGAATCTTCCGATAAATTTTATTTTCCTAAAGAAGGATTGAATGCCCTTCTTAGTTTTGGAATTGGAACTTTGTTGATGGCTTCCACCCTTTCAAGATCAATCATAACCCCTTCCTTGACACAATGTGTCCAACAATCTTTGATTTTTGCACTCCAAAATGGCACTTCTTGGGATTAAGAGAGATATCATCCTCTCTACATCTTATCATCATTTTATCAAAATGTTGCAAATGGTCACTTCCTTTTCTAGAAAAAATAGTCACATCATCTTGTTAAACAACAATTAAATCATTAATATAACAAGATAAATATACATCCATTACCTTTTGAAATGTTTCTCTAGCATTCATTAGACCAAAACGCATTCGACATAGACATATGTTCCCAAGGAGTGGTAAAGGCGGTCTTAATTCTTTCGATTCCTTCAAAATACTGATTATATCAAGAAAAACCATCCAAGGTGGATAACAATTCAAAACCGAGTTACCATTTGGACATATTCTCCATATTAGGTAAAGGGTAATTATCTTTCATTGTTGCCCTATTAAAGTTTCTAAAGTCCACACAACGCCTTATGCCTCCATTTTTTTCTAACGGGTGCTAGATTTGCAACCGAAGATGAGTACCTTGTGGGTTGAATGATCACTCCATCCCTCAAATTCTTCAATTCTTCTTACCTCTTCATGAAAAGGAGAAGATTAAGCGGCCTCTATTTTTTCTTGAATAGTTTTACATTATATTCCAAAGGAATTACATGCTAAAAAATATCCTCTTTGTATGTTTTCAATTGAGAATAAGACCAAGCTAGCGGTCTTGATATTTCTTCAACAATTGGGCATAAGATGTTTTTTCTTCTTTGCTCAAATTAATACCTAACTAGATTTTACATGGTTTCTCCTTTTGTGTCAAGTTCATGGTCCTCAACATCCCTTGAAACCGAAAATTCCTATGACAATGCAATCTGTATTATCAAAACTTGATTCAAGAGTAACCATCCCTCTCGGAATGGTATTAGTTTTTAGTTGAATGATGTCTTTGCAAAAAAAGTCTATTTTCCTTTTGCTTTGCACAATCAATACGTTGATTAGAAAATTCTCCTTGGTTCTGCAAAACCTTTGCACCTGGGCATCATCATCAAATACTTGCCAATGTTTAATGTTGTCAAGGACAGATGGTCTAGTTAGTACCTCAACATCATACTCACAATATGGGGATATGGTGCAATTTTCAAATCTGGACCCCAACACTACTAACTTATCTACAACAACATTGAATTTCCTATCATGATGTATAATATTAAATGAGTCAAACATCTCAATAATATCCCAGACTGTATGTTTGTATTGTTTCATTCTCTTATTTTTAGTAGCATACAATTTTCTAACTTGCTTGACAATTAGTTTTGAATATCCTTTGACAATGATGTCTCTAACACCATATTTCCAAGAAATTCTCAAACCCAACAACAACGCTTCATATTCAACAATGTTATTAGTCCACTCAAAGTTGAGTTTGAAGGAAAAAAACTCTTCTTGGCCTGGAGAAATTAGAACTACACCGGCACCATTTCCAAATTTGGAACAAGCTCCATCGAAAAAAAAAGTCCAAGGAGAGCCTACTTTCTCAAGACACTTGCATTGATCAATTTTGTGCTCTTTACCATCAGAAAATCCAACAAAGTTATCATCATCAACACTTGTGTATAATACTTCATAAGAAGCATTGTTGGGATCTTCAATGAGATACAATATCTTCTTTTCTCCATACAACTTCACAAGGTTGCACTCAATTGGAATGGTTTAAAAGGACATATCCATTTGAACACTACCACCAACACTTCGAACCCACTTTGTTGATAACAACATACCCCATTTAGTAGTGTAATCAACAATAATAACATCTATTTTAAATTTATTTCCCGGATATGCTACAAGCTGCACTACCAAACCTTTCACACATCCAAAACTAGAACTTCTCTAGAATCCATTATAGTAAACTTGCCATAAGTTGTTGTTACTTTAATGTTCAATTAATTCATGAGCGCAAGAGGCATAAAATTACATGATGCTTTAGAATCAAACATACAACTGTGCGATAGTATCTACTTAATAATTAGAGTATTAAAGAATGGAACAAAATTTAGTTGAGACTCAACCAAATATGTTCCCAAGTAAACTTCAGGTGGTTCACCTACTTCTTCCAATACTTGGGGTTTTTCAAATTCTGCAATGGTAGGAGGCACCTCAACATTGTTCACATTTCTCCCTAGGGTAGTCTTTTCTTCTTTTAATCCCAAATACTCAAAGGCCATCTTCTTGTGCTCAAGAATCCCGAGCATCTAAACAATAAGGACATAAATCTTGATCGACTCAAGACTTCGTAATTTCATATGGAACATACTTGGCGAAGGAACATTAGGAGAGAGATTGACAAAATCATCATATGGCATGGAAATTTTTACATTCTAAGCATGGGCGTGGATAGAATTTCTACTTGGGATAACAAGTCCTTTGCTAGATACATCTTTCTTTGGAGTCTCTTTTGGGATAGTGGTGAGAATCGGGTTTTGGCTTGGCAGGGCCCTGCGCCTTTGAAAACTTCTTTACATGCTTGTGTTGTGCTCTTTTTCTTGGGCAACAACAACATTCATTAACAATTATCTATCCTCCTTTGAATTTATTCCTCCATCATACTTCTTAATCATTAAATCTCTTAAGTACTCAAAATAATTATTAGGTAGTTCAAAAGCTTGCACCATATCTATTTCTAAAGTATGAGAGGGAGGAAGAGGTAGTACCTAGTGAATGCAATCCCAAAAATTTGTAGAAGTTTTGGCATTGACTAATTCGGTTGAAGTTTCTCCTTGTTGTGAATTTGTGCTGAAACCCATCATGCATACATCATCATCAATTTCATCTCCATCAGCCTTCTTCAACTTGTTTATCTACTTCGTATGGTAGATGGGTCAAGAAACACTTGTCACACCAATCAATTTCATTAGCCTCTTCAAAATTAGTAACCCTTGAAGTTAGAGGATCAGCCACCATTCTATTTTCCCTAGGATGGGATTGTTTATTTGCAGATCCCACGGGCCCTTTACCTCGTCATCGATCTCTGCTCATTTCTAGGATGATTTGCAAATATTTCTTAACTTTGTTGCTTGTGCTAACCTTGGGAACTTTGTCCAATTCATTTATCTTCTCTCGCTAAATTGTATGAGATTTCTTGGACAGCTTCTCGCCAAAAATTTTACACCTTCCTCCAAATCAACAACCTTACTTGGTTGAGGGTTTTCTGTGTTTATCAGTTTAACAAGCTCCCTATTTGGAGGCTTTCCAATTACTATGATGTTATTCTCAATTTTACGGGGCCATAGTAAAGGCTCCGCCTCAAATTGTCGTGGTTTTTATCCTTGAATAATATGTAAATTTCTTGTCAAATGCATCAGAATACTTTATCAGACATGATTCATCACTAGGCCTTAAGATGATAGGAAATCTTCTCAAAGTCTTGTTGAATCTTGTATTGAAGTCATGGAATGATTCATTAGGGTTCTTCTTTATATTTTCAAATTCTGATAAAAGAAACCTAGGGTCTGTTTTATCTCCATACTACAATCTAAAAGCATTCTTCATTTATGTCCAAGAATCTATAGAGTTATCTGGAAAATATTTATACTAGTCCCGTGCATCTTCTTCTAAAGTATGAATAAACAATTTGATATACACATCTTCAAACTCTATCTCAAAGTCTTCCATCATATTGACAAAAATATTTAGGTGTTGATCACTAGTAATAGCATTATTTCCTTGAAACTTAGGCAATCTATTTCTAACATCTTGTGGAACAACATTTGGATAACCATCCATTCCTCTAAATTTTATAGGACCAAAGGTATTAACAACAAATGGAGGTCTGGGTGGAGGCTAAGCCATATTGTTTTGTGGAGGTGAATTGGCAGGGACACAACTTGATGAGGAGTGAGAGGTCTGTGGGGCATAGGGATGTAATTCTCAAAATGAATATCCTCTAATGGCTCTACTTCTTGGAAAAATCTATCAGATTTGGAAAATACAGGGACAAAATGAGAAGTAAATTTTTCAAATACAAATGAAGACCCCTCACCAGATGGAGAATTCAACTCTACAAAAAGACTACCTGATTCAGAAGCACTTGAGGAAGAACTGCAATCTTCAATGATAGGTTGATCACTTTCAACAATGGAGATCCCTTTTCTTGATGTCTAATCTCCAACCACTTTCCAAATTCTTCTTCCTTCAGAATTTGATTTTCCTAGCTCTGAAAACAACCTTCTAGTAGGGTCCTTAATGAAGAAATATCTTCTTCCTTCCATCTTTGCAAAAATAGTAACAAATTCCAATTTACAAAGGTTAAGACATTGGAATTTATCAAAATCAAATCAAAACGAGTCACACTAAGGATTTTCACCTCGGTTGTTTAAATGCACTAAAAATGGTCTATCAAATGTCTTTTAGCAATAAAATCGTGCAAATCTTCACAAATCTAATCTTCCCTTACCCATATTTATCATTTACAACACCAACTTTGTGCAATACTTGCTTTGAAAACTAGAAATATTGCATAGAAAACTTGAAAATTTAATGAATTCTTACAAATCTTAATGGAGGATAACATTTTCAACAACGTATTTGCACACAAAAAATGTAATAAGAATTTACCAGGGGTATGTATGTTTTGCATTTATAAAAATACCTTCAAATATTCCCGACAATGGTGCCAAAAAGATTGTTGGTACCTGATTGATTCTCCACAAGGAGCCGAAAAGCATCAAATATTTCATGCAAGACACTTAGGGGAAGATAAATAATTATGTATGTCATTTTATAGTGGGGAAGGAATTTATCGACCTTTTAGCACTCAGCCATTGGAGAAGTGTGTATCACCTCAAAAGGATTTGATCTTATCCTAACTATTTTAGGTTGTGCCTTTCAACCAAGCTAAGAGAACCTATTTTCTAACCTCCGGTAGTGAAGGAAATGAAGATATCCTTCTTTTACACAAATTTTTATAAAGAAATCCTTGGGAAAATATGATCAATACCCCAAATTTTACTCTCACAAGTTGTCGCTCCGAGAAGATGGAGATGTTTTCAACAAAAGGCTAAGGTTACTACAAACAATTGGAATCCTGACTTGTTTCTACATATTTTGACAAAGTGGAATTTTGCATTTGTGGATATACGGGACAAAGAGGGGTTGTTCAAGGTAGGATTAGTTGTTTGAATAATTTTTTGGTGGGAGATTAAGCAAGACAAACTTGAATTTTCCAGATCTTTGAGAGCCTTTACAACAAATGGAAAACTCAATAATAGAAAGCTTGAGAATAGTTAAAATACTCCTTTAACCAGAAGGTGTGCATCAATGGAGGCCCAAATCCACATGTTTTCAGATATTCTCCAAGAATTTAACATGAAGGCTAGAGTTAAAAGACTCAATAAAGCATTAGAAACCTCTGGTTTATCATGTCTAAGGTACACCCAAAGACTTACAAACAATCTCTGTCAACAAATGAAGGTAAAGTGTTTTTAAATTGTTTATTTCCTTACCAGATGAAAGCTCTTCTGATAATGAAATTGCAAATGCCACTAAACTATCACAAGGATAAGATCTGTGTGATTCACAAATATTTTAATATAAGATTGCAACAGGAATAAGAAAAACTATATGAAGACATTCTAGAAATCAAGCAGACACAAATTTTTCCAGAGATTTAACAAAAATTAATTCAAAATCTATCGATTCATCAAAAGGGAAAGTTATTTAAAAAAATCTTATATCTTGTTGATGGCTATACACATGTAATCAACTTAACATGATTGATATCTAACACGAAGAAATTAACTAGGTTTCTTAGAGCGGTTCCTCGAGAAGATGAGATTTTCTCAAATTTTCTCATAAAATTTAACCCTCGACCATTTGCATATCTAAAACATGCATTATGTATTATTCATTTACATCCAAGCCTTGTCTCCGAAGAAAATAATATCCTAATCATCTTGTTTGTTACAAATTTTATCATGATTCGAAGAAAGGGAAGTTTAAGAGATTTGCAACATAAGGTTTCCTTTGTTCAAAAAAGGTGAATCATTCCAAATATTTACATCATTGTTCTAATTGGGAACATGTTTTTCATCCTTAGCACATGCAACATGCTTTTCCTTCATCATTTCATCTTTTCCCCTTTGAAATTTTGCTCTGCAACTTCTAGATCTAGCATTTTGCATTTTTGCAAGAGCTCGAGAAATTTCACTTCAAATGCTCAAATTTCACACTTTAGATTCACAAAATGAGCCCTCAACCATTTGATTATCCTTAATTGGTAAAAATGACAAGGAATCATTAAAAATTGATGAAGAATGATGCAAAAATCACATCTCCAGAGTTCTTGGAATGTTAATGGTGGCAAAATCATATACAATGTACAATTACCATCGATCTACATTTTCCACTTTAAATTACAATTGTCCACATGGAAGATGAGTTAAATCGGGTAAGGGGAACTTTTCGCATTTTATAACTTTTTGGAAACATGAAAAAGTTTGACATTTTCCCTGCCCTTATGCCTTTGAGAAATGGGCTTGACATGTGGCTTAACATGGGCCTTGATGGAGATGCGGCTCAATTCTACAATTTTACCCTTTTTACAAAAAGGAAAAATTTCCAAATTTCCTCCGATGCTCCGCACTCCCGCCTTCAGCTTTTGATGTGGGTCCTAGTGGAACTATCTCCTTGTGTTGACCTTTGAACATTGGCTTTACTAGTTCCTATCAAGGTTGTGCTTCAATTTACAACTTTTACTTCCTTTCAAAATAAACCAAAATTTCCATATTATCTCCGATAGCCTGCACCTCTGCAAGTTTGTAATTTCTCTCCGGCATGGGCTGCACTTAGCTTTCATACTTTTCCTTTTTCACAAAAAGTCAAAAGTTTCAAAGACCTATGATGGCCCGATGTTCCACCTAGAACTTTTAACGGTAGAATTGCACTAACTCTAGTGGTCACACTCCACTTCATGATTTTACATCATTTTCTCAAAAAGAAAAAAATGCTTCAAAATTATCTAGCACCCACCTTCCCATGCTGAATTTTCAAATTCAAACTCTAACTATTCTTTGTTGGGGCCATGCTCACTTTAACAACTTTTTCCATTTCACAAAAAGTTAAAAGGTTTCCAAAAGCTCTCGTGACCGACCTAGATCCGCATTTGAATTTTCAAAATAATTCAAACAAAGCATTAATTTATCCTTTGTGAGTCTCGGTTCAATTCAAAACTTTAACTCTTTTTTCCAAAAAGGAAAAAAACTTCAAACTACTTCGACTCTCCGCTTCTCTATCTTTGATTTTTCAAAACTCGATGACATCATTTGTTCCCTGGCCAAAATGCGGCCCCTTTTATAATTTTTTTCCTTTTCAACACAAAGCCAAAATCCTCAAAGCTCTTCATCAATCCACATCCCCTTTGCTTTTAATTTTTCAACCTACCATGTGTCCTTCTATAATCCTAAGCAGGTTGCACTTCACTTTGTGACTTCATTCCTTTTACAACATAAAGTCAAATAACTTCAAAAGAACCCAACAACCCGCCATTGTATTTTTAAGCTGAAAATCTTCCATGTGTCCTCCCATGGGCCTTAGAAATTTATTTTCATTTTTCTCCTTTTTTCCATAATGCCTCAAGGTATAAAAAGGTTTTCCTTCCCATACTATTTGATTTTTTGACACGTGTATACCTTCAGGGAAAAAATAGATTTGCCCCGCAACTTCAAAATTATAACCAATCAAGATTCGTGGAGCCATGGCACCATTTCAAACTTTTACAAAGTAAAAATAGTGACAAGTTTGCAAAACAAACCTCTCGTACCTCATCCAATTAAAAGAAGCCACGTAATCATCAACTGAACCAATTAGAACTTAGCAGAGCCATGTCACCAAAATAACTCTTTTGCCAAAATAGCCAAAAATTATAGGTTTAAAACATTGATCCACCATCCCTCAACCAATCAAAAGTGACCACGTATTCGCTAAGGCTGAGTTAGAATTTGACAGGTAAAGGACACCCATCGGACCATAAAATACACATAAATTTTACCAGTCGTATTAGAATGCAAATTTTTTACCAAGGAAAAAGAATTTTGCAAACGATTCATGGCCAAACATTATTTATGACCATGGAGAAGGATTTTTAATAGCATATAGAATAAATTTGAAAATGTTCAAGCATCTAATCGAAGAAATGGAAAACATAGCACACAGATTGAAGATTTTAGGACAAACTAAAAGTGTTATTGAGAAAATTAGGGCATGATCAAATCAAGCACCAAAAGATTTGATTCAAATATTCAAATGTGTTGATGTGTGTTATTTTCCACATCATTAGGTGAGTCATCTCACTTAGTTGAGATCATAGGTCATTGTGTCATTTAGGCATCATTATGAGATTCTCTTTATGCGTCGGTCCATCAATGTGTCCTATTTGTCATTGGGAGTTACACTTCTATTCTGGGAATGTAACTCCCCCTCTCTACTCAAGTTTTCATGATTGCAGCACTGGGGGTTACTCAACACCTCCTATATGTACACCCCATTTGATCTATGAGATAGAGGAGAGTTTTGTGGCTTATCAAGGTTCTGCCCATTTTTTGAATCTTTGCATGCACATTCGGTTGATGCTCACTCCTCCCGAGATCTCTTCACGCTGTCATTCACACATCTGTTGATGTGCACGTCATCCCTCGTGATCCTCACTTGTGGGTTTTAAACCCTCTTTCATGGTATTAGAGTGGATCTTGTGGATCCATGCACTCCTCATTGTTTTATGTGTGTTTTCTAGCTTCCAGTGATATCCAGATCTCGTTGCATGTGTCGTAATGGTTATTCTTTTTATCGTTCTCTACTTGAACTCGATTCAGTTTCATACCTCTTTTACATTGTTCATGTGATCATGGGTGTTTTTGGGGTGTTTGTGGTTTTACAGCTTTTGCATGTGAGTCTTCAGAGGTTGCCATGTTGTTTTGTATCGGGTTTGTATTATCCATTGCTGAGTTTGTGATTGCTTCTATTCTCATGTGCTCATTTTTGGCTTCGCGCATGGACTGTGGGTTATTGTTTTGATACGGATTTACATTGGTTCGCTCCTCTCTACATTGGTTCTTATTTTTACTTGATGGTCATGCATGGTTTGGTCATTTGGCTGCAGTTCGTTCTTCTGCTCGCTCCCTTGTGGTCAATTTTTCCTTAGCGTGGACTCCGTGTTCCATTAGAGTCACCTCAGCCAAGACATAGTATATACAACCAATGGATCATTTTTTCTATTGGGATCTCGTGGTTGAATTCAATAGTTGGTGCCCCGGTTCCTTTCCCTCCTCCATTGTGCATTGTTCCTTGCTTGTATCCCACCATAGTTGCATTTGAACTGTGCTCGTGATTGTTCCCTACTGCGTGGTCGTTTTAAAACATTCTTCTACGCAAACATTCTAGTCCAACCCTCCTACACATGGCCTCACACCTCTAAACCAACATATTTTGCATCCTGGCAACTTCAATCCCACTCGAGCATCTTATATTTGGCTCGATGTGCATTGTTTGCATGTATATCTCATTTCTCCTCCATTGGTTCAATGTGTGTAATCTCCACGTGGCACGAGCTAGCCTTTCTTTTCTATCTCCCATGATGTTACAATTTGGATCTCCTTAAATATTTTTAGCCACCATCACAACACAACCCTTGTACACGTGAATTGAACCAATTCAACGGTCACTCTTCTTCTACCTGCAAATCTCCATTCACTGCGCAACTTCAATGCTTTTGTTTATATATGCCACGTGGACTTGCAAATCTACCATGGCTTGAAAATGTGGGCGTCGTCCCTTTTAGAATTATTTATAGGTTAAAATAATCCATTTTTAATGTTTTAACGTTAAAAATTCATTGTCATGGCATTGTAAATTATTTCAAGCCACTATTTTTGCTTGGTTTAATCCCTTCCTATGCATGTCGAAGACGAAGGGTGAGGTCTGGGGTTAGTAGGATGTTAACCCCTCGCAAGCAAAACAAGCCCTTTCCAAAATTTGATGCCATTTCAATGATCAGTAACATGATACCCTTTTGCACTCATTTCAAGCACTTTTTAATGCATTTGCATCGTTTATTGGCATTTTCCATTAGTTGCGGCAATCGTAATAATTCCATAACTTTTGACTCATGACTCATTTCTGAGTGTTTCATTAGTCAAAGTTGCATTATGTTTTGTACATTACGTGATGAAATTGTCATTTTGTAAATGCACTACTTTATAAAGTGCCACATTCTTGGGGGGTTAACTAGTACTCTTGGGCTTTCACATGCAAACGCATTATCGTCCGAAGTCTGGCGTCTTGCTTTTGTGCATCTTGCACTTTTTGATTCCACATCATGGAGGGTGCTCTTTCCATACTTGAGCATCGTAGATTGATTTACACCCTCCACCACTTCGCTCACTTTGGGAGAGGGAACTATTCATCTTGGCATTCTTCCACGGAACACTACTTCGCCATGAGGGTCTTTCACCCTTCTTACTTGGGTGAGTTCGCACCCAATAATCATCATCTTCAGAGGATTTTTATAAAACTTGCGACCACGTTTTTTTGTCACATGATGATGCATGTATCTTCATCTCTCTAGTTTCACATGGTAGACTCAAATCCACCCCACCGTGTCCGGAGCATTCTTCGGATCCCTCAATGGATTCCCTTCGAATCTGCAAATCACCGTTATTGTTGCCGATTCAATTGTCTCATCTTCTTCATGTGATGACAATTCCACCGATACAAAATCCCTTGATTCTACTTCGATGGAGAGG
This sequence comes from Taxus wallichiana var. yunnanensis, assembly GCA_018340775.1. Taxonomy (NCBI): domain Eukaryota; kingdom Viridiplantae; phylum Streptophyta; class Pinopsida; order Cupressales; family Taxaceae; genus Taxus; species Taxus wallichiana. The sequence goes on from CM031238.1 coordinate 695,846,724, forward strand.
ATTTTGCACCCAGGTTGATGCAGAGATCATTACAAAGGACTTCTCTCCTCTTTCTCTCACTATTCTAGAGAGTGTTGTCACCCCTCCCATCTCATCAGATATTGAGTAGTCTCCTATATAGTTTCATATAGTCATCACACTGCCTCTTTTCCATCTTCGGTGTGTGAGGCCCCTTTCACTCCTCTACCTTCATTGGATGACTCATACATATCTTACATCACTCTACTATTTGTTCAGCCCCCTCATTGGGATGAGTATCTGTGACCTTAGTCATCTTTTTACAGAGTCCACTTGTGGTGCTCTACAAGTTCCTCATCCATATACATGTATTTAGAGAGGAGTTCATCATCTCATTGTTGGGATTTCCCCTTTTAGGAATCATGTCACTTCCACATTTCAAGAGACCTTCATTGATCCACCCTTAGTTATGGATCCATTTTCATTGTGGAGGATGTTTTGTTCCCCTTCACATCACTTGGACATCCTTTCTGTGGGTGTTCTCTTTTTAATCGACAATTCTACACACGTGGCATTACCTTTTGTTCCTGGCACTCACTTACTAGACCTATGTCACACTTTTGTGTACTAGATTAAGAGTTCTTCATGTTGCTACCTTCTATTTCCTTCGAAGACTGGGAAGACTTCCAGCACATCATTTCTGTCCTTCCTAAGGGTAGGCACAAAGTTCAGTGCAAGTGCCTCTTCTTCAGTCCAGAGGTAGAGTATCTCATCATCGACACTCTTCTGGGAGACTTCCTAGAGTTGTAGAGTTCAAATCCATCCATGGCATCTTCTGCATTCCTCTCATCTCCTCTTCTTCTCTCTTCTTCTTCTTTTGGAGAGATTGCCTCTTTGTACATGGGTATCCTTTCAAGCTCGTCTATGGCTGGGACCCATATTTGGCATCTTTCTTATATTAGAGAGTGTGATTTTCTCTTATGGTGGATGTTTTTCCCACTAGGTTTTCCTTCACTTCTTGGGATATTTTTCTTGTACATTGGTACCTCATCGATTTATGTCTTAGGGACCCATTTCTTGTTGTTGACTTTCCGCCTCATCCTAAGTTACGATGAATGGAGGGTTTTGGTGTGTGTTATTTTCCACAACATTAGGTTATTCATCTCACTTAGGTGAGATCGTAGGTCCATGTGTCATTTAGGGGTCATTATGAGATTCTCTTACCCGTCAGTTCATCAAAGTGTGTCAGTGCATCATATGCGTCATTGGGAGTTACACTTATATTATAGGAATGTAACTCCCCCTCTCTACTCGAGTTGTCATGATTCCAGAACTGGGGGTTACTCAACACCTCCTATATGTACACCCCATTTGATCTATGAGATAGAGAAGAGTTTTGTCTTTATCGAGGTTACGCCCATTTGTCGAATCTTTGCATGAACATTCGGTTGATGCTCTCTCCTCCCGAGATCTCTTCATGTTGTTGTTAGCACATCTGTTGATGTGCATGTCATACCTCGTTATCCTCACTTGCGGGTTTTAAAACTCTTTCAAAATGGGCATACCTTTCGATCAAGTACTCAAAATTTGAAAAATTTGATACTATTGGAAAGATCTCGACCTTCTCTACACCATGCAAGCATAAAATATAATTTTCAAAAGTATTGGATGGGTTAGGATCAGGAAAATGTCTTTCATTGCATTAATATGATATCCGATTATTTTACTAGATCAGATTTTATTCGACCCACCTTTCTTCCTTATCTAACACGCCAAGGAAATCGTGGAGAAATGATTGAATTTTATGAGTTAGGATCTAGAAAATGTCTTTCACACAATTAATATGAGATCTGATTGCTTCAAGAACTACATTGGATTCGATCCGCCATTCTTCCTTCTCCAACACGCCAAATAGGACGTGGAGAACCCGGACTTGACAGATTGTGGGTAAATTTGCGGGGCATTGATGGTTGGTGGTTGAGATTCCAAACCACATTTTCTTTATTCTCCTTTTCTCCTCTCTTTTCTTCATCTATAAATGGAATTTATTGGCTCATTGTTAATGGTTGGACATTTAATCTTTGCTCTCTCCCTTCTTCTCTTGTCTGTAAGTGGAGTTTTGGATTTTAAAACCTTCCATTAAAAATGTAGTTCAAACTTATGCCTCTTGGCCATTGTAATGTTCTGTATGAATCTATGGAGCAATAAAATAAGCTTGTGGATGATTTCAAACCTTTCTTATATTCATTACATCTTACTTATCTTTCATTGCAATCTTGGTTATCCGTGTATTGGTGATTGTATTACATTTTTTGGTCTGTGTTTAATGGAAAAGTAGGTGTTCAACATTCCTTTCTAGGAAGTTAGAATAGATTTTAAAATAGATCCTCTGTAAATTTTATGTGTGCACCTGAATAGAGGAAAAGGAACCATCCTTCATCCAGAGAGATTTCCTAATTGCAAATTCCCACACTTTGGGAAAAGCTCCATGTTATGCTATCAAAATGAGGGTCTTAACCCATCGACTTGCAGAGACATTCAAGGGTCTTCGTGTGATTTTCATTAACAATTATGGCACACCCGGTGCGAAAAAGAGGTCTCCATTTTTATTATAGCAAAATTGATGTGCACTTGTTGTAATTTTTCAGCTTGTAAGGAGCTTTGAAATTACACATGTGGCGACTCCAAAAGAGGTATAATCCACTAGTTACAGCATCCCAAGCTTGGAAGATTTATGAGAAGAATTCAAACAAGTTCAAGAATGATAGAAGAAGGATTGTTTTTCTATCTCCACTTGTCCCTAGATAGAGGGAGAAGAGGAAGAATACCTCAAAGGTCTCCATCTCCACTGAATAGAACTTTATCAACTCCTCCACCTAGTAGGCCTTTCATTCAATCAACAAGGGTTCTTAGGCTAATCATAATGGCACATCTACAACCCAATCCCTATGTAAACTTCATTGGTAGCATCCCACTTTCTCTCAATTCACAAAATCAAGTTCCAGTTGTAGCATTGAAGAACATTCCATATTTCACTAGAGAGAGAACAAGACAACTCTCGTTTGACCACATTCAAGACATTATAAATGTCTGTGTAATTCATGACATTCTTGAGATGGACATTGCAGTCAAGTTTTTAGCCTCTTCATTCAAGGGTAAAGCTTTACAATGGTTCAGGAGTCTAACAACAGGCTTTATTCCAAATTGGGACCATCTATGCATAGCTCTTCACAATTAATTTGGAGAAAAGGGGGATAACCTATCTCTATTGGAACAATTGACAACCATTAAGAGGGATCCTAATGAACAATTGACATATTTAAACTTCAGATTTCAAAGGACATGGGATAGAATTCCATTGGCTCGTGAGACCAACAACTGAAGGTGCTTTTCTATACTTTCTTAAAGCTTTAAATTCTGATATTTCTATAATGATTCAATCCATGGGAGGTATAACTTTACCTGCAGCCTATAACATTTCCATTAGAGCTGAGAATTGTTTGATTCAGGTTGGTAAACTTGCACCTAGGCCACCTATGCCTCTATATCTAGAATTAGGAAGTCCAAGCACTAGTCAAACACCAGAGTTGAATCCCATTCCACCCCTAGAAATCAAAGAAACAATGAGGCTTCTACTTCTTCAAGCACTTCAAAAGAGTACCAGGAGCTCTTGAAATAGATGCAGAACCTAGGAAACGAGCTAGTGACTATCAAGAGACAACAAGCTCATATTTCTAGGCCATATCAGCCTCAAACTCAGATGTATCGGGTAGGCCCCATACCAACAAAATAAACCACCAAGTCATGCCACAAATCAAAATTTGAACCAAGGACAACCTCAAGCTATCAGGCCATTCCAACCATATGATCCAAATGTAGCTTCAACATCAAAATATTTGGTTCCAACACAAAACAACATGGCACAGAGTACAAATTGTGTTACCCCTGCGTTCTACCTCACAGTCAATCAATGTGTTTCAATGCGCGCGGACAAGGCCTTGATGGTACAAACCATTGGTGTGTCCCAAGAACCTAGTCAAGAGGAAAATCAGTAGCAAGAAGCTCAGCAAGAGACACCTCCAACTGAAACTATGTTGGTTAATTGGAAAATAGAAGACTTATGTGGAGTTAACCAAGCCCCTTCTCAAAGTGTAGCTTCCAATACACGGTCCAAGAAAAGGAATATTGGAGAGGGACAATCATCAAATTTAAGTGATCCACAACCCTCTATTACTCCACAAGGTATTGGCAATCAAAGTACAGCTCCCAATGTGCAAGGTCATCCCAAGCCACCTCCTAGACTAGCTCAAGTGCTAGTTGTAGCAACCCATGTGCAAGAGAAGAATATGCAAGGAAAAGGGAAGCAGAAGGATAGTTCATCTCCATTCAACATCATTGAGAAGATGAAGAAAATGAATGTAAACATCTCAATGTGGGAGTCATTGGCTATCCCAGGATAAAGAGACCTATTGCAAGTTGTTATGGAAAGCTTTTCAACATGAAAAACCATCCAATCAATAAGAAAAGGTGTTTACCAATACATCTCATCCTAGAGGAAATTGTGGAGGACACAAAGGTAAAAATTTAAAGCCCCCACCATTCTATATCTCATTGATCATTGAAGATAAATTGGTGCATAATTGCATGATTGATTCAGGAGCAAGTAGCTTTGTAATGCCAAAACAAATAGCTGATCATTTGGGTCTTCAATATGGAGTCGGGGATTCAAAGGTGTGGTGTAATTGGATTGCACAACAAAGAGCAATGTTTGGAGTAATCAAGGATTTAAGCCTCTCATGGAATGCATGTCCCAATGTGATTGTTTGCAAGATGTATCGATATAGACTTCCTGTTATCCAAAATTCACCCTCAAGGTAATTTTGATAACATGCATCAAATTATTTAGTCCTGAGCAAGTAGATTGATTCAAGGCCCGAAATCGTGTTTTGGGGGCCCCTCAGGCTTCTCTCTAACTCTCCCATCCAAGAAGAAATCCCAACGAGTTAGAAAAAAGGAAAAATGCAAAAAATAAGGTTGCAAGATTGTTTTAAAGAATTTTGGGTCTCAAGGGTTCAGGTCGTACCAATGCGAGTTGTACCAAGGTTCGTTGTACCAAGCTTGGGGCTGAAATACAAAGAAAATCAGCTAAGTCAGACATTTTTGTCCCAGGCGGTCCACGGGATAGTTGGGACGTCGGGACGCGAGGACACAAAGCCGAATCGGCCGAAAGCAAGGAAAATCGTCAAGTTTTTGTTTCGCGTGGTTTTGGGACAACCGGGACAAAAGTACATGTGGGATGTGAATCAGCCGATTTTCTGACAGACAGTCCATTTCGGGCGGTTTAGAGATATTTGTCCCAGGCAGTCCAGACAAGTTGGGACAAAAGTACGCGAGGGACGCGAAAAGGTGAAAAAGCCGCAAACAGGAACAAGGAAGCCCGAATCGGCCGAAGCAGGAGATTTTCATCCTGGGACAGCCAGACAAAGGTATGCATGGGACGCGAGGGATGCAAAAATCTGAATCGGCCGAAGGCAAAGAAGAAAAGTCAACGTTTGACCGTGAAACTTCAAATGGCCATAACTTTTGACTCTGAGCTCCGATTTTCACAAAATTGGACTTTCTGGAACGAAAGCACGATGTTAGTTAACTTTTTAATGAGGGTATATATATTTAATTAAAATAAAAATATTCAGCTCAAGTCAGTTAATGCTCATTCCGTCAAATGACAAAACACTGCCAGGACTCCAAAATAGCTGCCCGCACTCAGAAGGCCATAACTTTTGTATTTCTCAACGAAATCACACAAAATTGGTACCATTGGAATTGTGGCTCGAGCTTGATGCACGAAATCAAGAAATTCTATATTTTATGAGATATTGATGGAGATTTTTTATAAAATGTGGCCAGGTTCATAACAATGTTGTATTTGGTGGTTGGGAGTGCAATTAAGAGGCATGGTCATCATTCTTTCTCTGCTGCAGCACCTGGGATAGTATGGGGAGCCTTTTGCAAGTAATATATAATCATTTTACTCCATTTAATGCCTCTTACAAGTGGTTGAAGGATAGATTTTGGGATTTTCATTTTTCCCTCTCTCTCTCTTCTCATCTTTTCTATAAATTGGAGTGTTGGGCTCATTGTAAAAGGGGGTTTTTTTTGTAGCAAAGCTCTACTAAAATTGCTTTGTGAAGCCAATGTGTTGTAGGCCCTTATTGTGGACTCCTTGCATGGTGATCCAGGCCCTTTTCTTGTAACCGATTGAACTGTGCATATCAGGAAGCAATAAAATATAAGTTTGTGGATGCATCTTCCCCTGCTGTGTTTTCTTGCATTCTTCTTGCCCCTTCAACCTTGATTACAAGAATATTGTGTCTATTATTATGTTCATGCAGGGATCCATTATCATTGTGTATGTTTGAAATATTGTTGTGAATGCGTTTTGCTAGATTATGGAGAACTGTCATCACCTCTTCTAGTGTGCACTTTGCTTCTGTATTTCATGCATTTGAAGACTACTCTCACACCCTCCTTTTCTGGTGTATCACCGCTTTAGTGTAGGCTTTCATTTTATGCATTCTCTCTCCCTGGTCCCTTGGAAATTTAGATTAGAATAGTTAGTTTCCCCTACATTAGAGTAGATTGTGGTAGGTAGTTTAGGAGCAAGAACCAGCTTTCTCTGGAGGTCTATCTCAAGTAGCAAGTCCCACAACTTGGAGATAGTACCCATGTTATCCAATCACACCGTGAGTTCAAATATATGCACTTGTATAAACCATAGAAGGGTGCTGTGATTCGGTGATAACACTTCCCACCAATCTTTGAATTATGTTTGTCAAGAGACTTCACTGCTAAAATTGGAGGCTATTTGTCAGTTGATTGGTCACACATGTTATTCATAACAAGGTATGGAGCTAAGGCTACAATCAAATCTGAGCCTATTGCAAACTTTCATATTGAGCCTCATACACTAAGTCCAATAAATGCAAATTGTTCAGTATTTGATCAAGAGGATTATCCAAGAACCCATGAAGCTGATACCAAGGTTGGAAGTATTCCAAAATTGACCCTTGATGAATGGGCGAGTAGAAGGCATGAATTTGACCCATACGAAGAAATGGAGGAAGCTGAATTGGGATTCTATTTCTTGCATGAAGATAATCATCCTCTCCTTGCATCATCAAGCAAGACCACAAGGATTATAATGAGGTATGACAGGTTATTCTTTGATGGCTAAAGAAGTAGGTAAGGTGCGGGAAGAGAATCCATGTTTGATTCACCTCAAGGCACAAAATATTACTCACTTTTCACTTCTGTTTTCTTGCTCAAAAAACACAGCTAAGTATGAAGCCTTAATTCACAAATTGTATTGGGCAAGAAAGAAAGGCATTGAAAACTTGCAAGTCTTTGGAGATAGCAAGTTGATTGTGAACTGTCATCACCAATCCGGTACTATGATAATTCTTCACCGGGAACTCCTCATGCTATGATTATTTACTAATGCATAGATTTTAGTTTGGTGGATGGAATTTGGAAACACAACAACAAACATAACACAATAATACCATAGACTATGATAAGAAGGAATGATGATAAATCTGAAATATAAGTGTAAATTATAATATCAACATGAAATTGTTACAATCTCACCCATGAGGTACTTCAAGTGTTACTGACTTCACTTGCCTTCCAACAATAACTATGGGAGAAACTTCACAATTACACCTCTTAATGGCTTCTTTAACACACCTTCAAAATGATGGTTTCCTTTACACACTTACTCATACAATATTTCTCTCTACTTCCTTCTATGCTAAATAAGGGGGTGGCCTCTTTATTTATAGGAATTCAGGCTTATCCACCTTATCTCTAAGATAGGATAGGAAATCTCTTCCGGCCAATCATATTCCATGCCTAAACTCTTGCCTTTACATGTAGGCTTATCTTCTAAGATAAGATAAACCTTATCATCTCACATGGGTTCCACCTTTTTAGACTTTTCCACAAATAAAATACAAAAATATTTTATGACATCACTCTTTTTCCTTATTACAAATATAATATTTCTAATTCCTAATCATGTAGACCCTACTTCTCTACTTATCCCAACTTTGACATTTTAACATTACCGGACCACTTACGACAAATATTTACTTTTTACAACATTCCTATTGTACTTTGATTGTTACCGTACTCTACATTATTGGCGAGAACTGCATATTGATTGCACTATTATCTTCTATTGGACGCCACTACTAATTATACTTAACAACATCCTATTCCTAATACATACATTAATAAAATAGAAATTACGGAGGAAAATTTTAATGTCGACATTTTCCCCCTTCCTAACTTCTACTCCATCCTCGGAGTAGACTCTTATGGACATTCTAAAGCTGGTGCTTGGAAAATCTTTAACTTGTCATGGTTGACCCATTTTGTAATGGGAGTACCATCCAATTCCTCCAGTCGATATGTACCATTTTCATGCACAGCTGCTATTTTCTAGGGCCCCATCCACTTTGGAAGAAATTTCCTCTGTCTTCTTCTTTTGTATCTAGAATCATATGCTAGAACCAAGTCATTCACATGAAATGGAGACCAATGGATCTTTTGATAAAAGTATTCCTTCTTCTTCATTTTCTTCTTATAGCTTGTATCCTTCACTATTTCCCTTATTTCCTCTAGCAAATGAAGATGTACCAACCTTTCTTTTATTGAATCACTTTCATCCATCCTTTCATTTTTCATAACTCTCATAATGGGAATATCAAAATCAATAGGAAGAACTGGATCAATGCCATAAGTCAACTGAAATGGGGAGTATCCTGTTGTTGACTTTGATGTTTCCCTATATGCCCACAATGTTGCATGAATCTTTTTATCCCACTTATGTACCTCTAAGTTCTCCATAGCAAATATAAATCCTGCATCAAGCAACTTATCTATTTCTTCTTTTACAGTCTTAGAAAAATTAGGATTCATTCTATATGGCATTTGCTTTATGGGCTTAGCACCATCTACCAACTCAATAGAATGTTCTACCCAACTTACTTGACAAAGTTCCTGTAATAAAAATGAATATGTGTATGTACCTTCGAAAGAGCTGGAGGTAGGATTCCTTCTCACTCTCCATCACAGCATCACCAATCTTTATTTGTTGGAGACGATCATCAATTTCTTCTTCAGATAATTTTATAGGATCATGAGTCGGTGTGACTGGAAGGATATCCATGACCGAAACATCAACCTCACTTTCTTCATCTTAGGTGTTCGGTTCACTAATACTCGAGTAATCGAGGATGTTCAATCATCAATTTCATCACTTGAATCCACAGTGTTCGCCTTATGATGCCGAGGGATCACGTTTATCTTCACCCTCTTTCTACCACGTCCAAGTGTCCGAAGCCTTCATTATAGTAGTTTCTTGCATGAACTCTCCTTAGCCATGGTCTTCCCAATAACATTACGTACACAAAAGTACCATTTTTCATCACCCGAAAGTCTTCCACACATACAACACCCATAACAAATATTGCCGCATTTGAGACTACACCTTCTCGGTTTACTTTTTCCTTTATTTAATGACCTTAACATAAGTGTTGAGGGGCGATCAATTTTTAACCCAACATATTTATTACAGACTCGGTCATTACATTAACTGCAGCACCTCCATCAACTAAGACATCGTGAATTGAAATACCATTACATAATACCTCATCTTGTGGAGTGTAGGGATCCGCCTCTGTCTCCAAAAAAGGAACCTCAACCTCCTTCCTTCATTGAGCATTGAGTCCACTTCGCAGCTCCCGCCTATTCTCAAAAGACATAGCCAAGAGTTGACCATATGTAGTATTTGCGGAGCCTTTTGGACAGATCGTCTAAGATGGAGTATGGTCCTTGTCCCTGTGAAATTAGAAAATCCCTGCACACCCAACTTTCTTCTCCTATGTTTCTTAATAGTTTCTCCTTTCATCTTCTTAGGATCATTTCCATCTTGCTTATCTTTTTCTTTCTTTTTTTTGTTACAAACACCATCTACTTCATTATTTATGCTCTTATCTACTACATCAAAAGAATTCTGGTGATTTCCCTTTATCATTATCTCTTGTACAGTAGTAGAAGCTATATCTGGACAATTATACTTATAATGACCCTTTTTATAACAACCATAACATACAACTTCAGAAATATTTCTTTTTGGACCTCTATCTCCTCCCTGAGAACTAAATTCTTTTCCTTGAAGAAGATTAATAGTTAACTGACCCATCTTTCTGAGTAGATCTTCATACTCAGTAGATGTACTAGGAGAAGGATTTGTGCTCATCGAGAGTGGTTGTGGATTCTGGACCAAAGGTGCTGGTGTAGGCTCTACTTTAGCAACAATTTCTTTGGGCTCCTCTTCCATGCTTTCTTCTTGCCTTCTTGCAATCTCCTTTACTTGTTCAATGGTAGTTGGGTGGTCATACTTCACTCATTGTCTGATCTTTGGCTTCATCCCAAGAATGAAGTTCTTACAGAGGAGATTATCCACGCCATTCATTAACCCATCCGCTAATCCTTCCTTCCGGATCTAGGCATCAAGCTTCCTCCTTAGCTCTAGAACACGAGCATGATAATCCCTTATCTTCTCCTTCTCTCCTTGGGCTATCTTTGTGATATCGATCATGAGATCTACATATTTCTATTGTTCACCAAATTCTTCAAGAAAACTTCGATTAATAAATCCCATGAGTTTTTCACATTATCACCTAGTGTTTCAAACCACCTAAGGGCTAAACCATCCAAAAAGGTACGAAAAATTCAGTCCATTATTCCCTTCTTATAAGGCAATTACAAATACAAGATCGTTTAAACTCTTGAATGAAAGAGGAAGCATCTTCATTAGATTGGGCTAAAAAAGCAGAATCTTCCCCATTTCCAAAAGTAACACAAAGTGAAATACAAACCCACAAGTACAATCAAGAAGACTTATGTGCACAAATAATTGGAATCACTATAATAGAAAATAGAAATGACCACGGTAAACTATGGTAAAACTTGACTTATCATGGTAAAACCGACTTCACTATGGTAAACACTATTCATAGTAAAAAGTGAAGTTCTACTGGTAAATACTATTCATGGCAAAAGTGACTTTACCATGGTAACTACTATGCACAAGAAAAACAAGGTTACCATTTAAATATTTTCTAACTAAGTAGGAATATTTCTCCAAAAAATTCACCAACGAGGAATGGTCCCGGCATCGGAACCAAAATGTAATCACCAATCCGGCACTATGATAATTCTTCACCGAGAACTTCTCGTGCTATGATTATTTGCTAATGCACAACTTTTAGTTTGGTGGATGGAATTTGGAAACACAACAACAAACATAACACAAGAATACCATAGACTATGATAAGAAGGAATGATGATAAATCTGAAATATAGGTGTAAATTATAATATCAACATGAAATTGTTACAATCTCACCCATGAGGTACTTCAAGTGTTACTGACTTCACTTGCCTTCCAACAATAACTATGGGAGAAACTTCACAATTACACCTCTTAATGGCTTCTTTAACACACCTTTAAAATGATGGCTTCCTTTACACACTTACTCATACAATATTTCTCACTACTTCCTTCTATGCTAAATGAGGGGGGTGGCCTCTTTATTTATAGGAATTCAGGCTTATCCACCTTATCTCTAAGATAGGATAGGAAATCTCTTCCGGCCAATCATATTCCATGCCTAAACTCTTGCCTTTACATGTAGGCTTATCTTCTAAGATAAGATAAACCTTATCATCTCACATGGGTTCCACCTTTTAGACTTTTCCACAAATAAAATACACAAAATATTTATGACATCACTCTTTGTCCTTATTACAAATATAATATTTCTAATTCCTAATCATGTAGACCCTACTTCTCTACTTATCCCAACTTTGACATTTTAACATTACCGGACCACTTATGACAAATATTTACTTTTTACAACATTCCTATTGTACTTTGACTGTTACCATACTCTACATTATTGGCGGCACCATACTGACAACATCGTTATCTTCTATTGGACACCACTACTAATTATACTTAACAACATCCTATTCCTAATACATACATTAATAAAATAGAAATTACGGAGGAAAATTTTAATGTCGACGTAACCAAGTTAAGAGACAAAGTGCTACTAGAAATGATCTACTGAAGAACTATAAGAATTAGGTATGGGACCTCATAGAAGATTTCTAATATTTTAGCATCAATTCCATCCCAAGAAATAAAATGAAGCAGCAGATAAACTTGTAGCAATTGGGGCAGAATTTAATGTTGTAGAAAGTATAAAAATGATAAGTCTCAACCCCATATCAAGGTGGTTGTAAGGCTAGTTGTTCCAGATAACAACACAAGTTGGCAAGTCTTCGAGAATGATCAACAAATTGTCAATTTTATTCAAGAATAAGTTGATTTATCCTCTAAAACCGAGACAAATTGGAACAACAGTATAACGACCAAGTGGTGTAGTTGAGAACTAAAAAATTACCAAAAGGTCTTGTAACCTTGGAGTCAATCTTCAACCCAAATGATGAGATCTCTGGAAAGAGAAAGAAAACATTCAAGTAAAGGGTGAAGATTCGAGCCCATTTAAGTAGAGCGAAGGCAAAAATTGAAAATTGGAAAGGTAAGTACCCCACAAGAGAAAGCTGAATTGGTTCAACTTTGTCGAGAATTCCCAAATGTTTTTGCATGGACTTATAAGGATTTAAGAGGTTTCAACCCAAGATTAGCTAAGCATACAATTGATTTAAATCCTAAATCTAAGCCTTTTAGATAGAAGTAAAGGCTAGTGAATCCTCACATTGAACCTCTCATGAGAAAAGAGTTGAATAAGTTGATTGAGGCTAGCATCATCTTTCCTATCAAGCATTAAAGTTGGGTTGCAAACTTGGTGCTAGTGAGAAAAATAAATGGAAAAATTAGATTGTGTGTAGACTTTCGTGATCTAAATAGAGCATCACTCAAGGATAACTATCCACTTCCTTCAATGGATAAAATCTTGGAGGTTGTAGTTTTGTTCGAGAGGTTCTCATTGTTAGATAGTTACTCAAGCTATGATTAAATAATGGTAAAAGAAGATCAGTTCAAGACAACATTCACCACTAAATGGGGTATATGCTTATAAGAAGATGCCATTTTGACTGTATCAAATGCCGAGTAACATTTTAGCGAAGCTATGGACATGGAATTCAAAGGCTTAATCAACAAGATATTGTTAGTGTATCTAGATGATATCACTGTCTCTCAGAGAATGTGCAGACCACCTCTTTCACCTCAGGCAAGTATTTCAAAGATGTAGAAGATTCAAAGTGTCATTGAATCCAAATAAGTGTGTATTATTGGCACACGAGGGCAAATTTTGGGCCACATTGTCTCAAGAGAAGGGTTAACAATTGATCCTTAAAGAGTTGAAGCCATCCAAACACTTCCATTTCCACACCACAAGAAATCTCTCCAAAGCTTCTTGGGAAGGATAAACTTTGTTCGCATATTTGTGCCTGTTTTTGCCACTCTTGTGAAGCCTTTGACCATGATGTTGAAGAAGATTCTTACATTAAAATGGACAATAGAAGGAAAAAAAATTTTGAGGCCATCAAACAGGCAATATCACAAGCTCCAAATCTTATCAACCTAGACTTTTCAAAGGACTTCATGTTGTATGCTTTTGGAGGATCAAACACAATCTCAGCTATCTTGGTATAGTTGAATAGAGAAGGATTAGAGCAAGCCCATATAATTCTTCAATCGAGCCTAAAAGATTACGAAGTAAGACATTCTTTTATTGAAAAGCATATCCTTTCTATCATTAGGAGTTTGAAGAAGTTCAGACACTTATTCTCAAACAAAAATATTCAACTACTAGTGTCTCATGTTGGTGTCAAGGACTTTCTCCTAAACAAATAATTCAATGAGAAGAGAGCAACATGGATAACTGTGTAATGGAATATGATATTGAAATCAAGGTGACCAATTTGGTTCATGGAAAAGGTTTGTGTGAGCATCTCATTTCCAAACAACATGATGAATCAAATGGAGAAGAAGAGGTTGTCTTGCTACGGAAAAAAATCAAGAACAACCGGATAATGATGCACCCATTCCATTTTGGAACCAATACTTGGTGCATTATCTCCAAATAGGATTATGCCTTCCAAAGATAAGAAAATCAAAGAGGAGACACTTTAGATTACAAGTCATCCCATATGTGCTTATTGGTGGTGTCTTGTTCAAGAAGGACATAAATGGTGTTCTATTAAGATGCATTGGAACATGTCAAGTTGGGAGGGTATTACATGAGTTCCATGATGGAGAAGTAGGAGGCCACTTTGCTCCTCAAGTAACAACTCTCAAAATCATTATGGCTTGTTACTATTGCCCTATGGTATTTAGTGATTTGTACTCATGGATTAAGAAATTAAAGAAGTGCATATTCTTCATAGGGAAAGAAAGGTTAGCAACCTGCCCCCCTTCATCTATTTTTAGTAGATCATCCATTCATGCAATGGGCATTAAAATTCATTGGAGTGATAAACCCAAATTCAAGTCAAGGCCATAAATGGATACTTACAAAGAACTAATTATTTCACCAAGTGGACTAAAGTAGTGACACTTAAAAGAGTCAAATGAATCCAGAATCTTGGATTTATATGAAGGAATAGTCATGAGGTTTGGAGCCCCTACCACTATCATATCAGATAATGCATTGGCATTTCTTAGTACAAGGATCATCGAATGGGCTGTCAAGAATGGTATATACCTCAACACTTCATCAAATTATTACCCTCAAGGTAATGGCCAAATAGTTTCCATAAACAAAAACTTACTAAGAATCATCAAAAGGACTCTTGATGAGAATCAGAGAAGTTGGCACACAAAACTCAAATCAGCTCTATGGGCTGATAGGATCACACCCAAGAGGTCTACAAGCAGCTCTCCATTCAAGCTTGTATATGGGAAAGAAGTAGTCCTACCTATATCACTTGAATTGCCAACATTGGAGCTCATGAAATAGTTGGAACTAGCTGAATTTGAGCCCATGGAAATCAGGTATGTAGAGCTAATGGAATTAGAAGAAACAAGAGAACATGTAATGCAGATCATGGAGAAAGATCAAGCATTGATCAAGAGGAGATTTGACAAGAAATCTAAATCCAGGACATTCCAAGTTGGAGACTTTGTACTGAAGTGGGATGTTGACCATGCAAAGCTAGGCAAGCATTCCAAGTTTGATAGCATATGGAGTTGTCCATACATGATCACTGAATGCAAAATTAGCAATTCCTTCCTACTGACTAGGTTGGATGGCAATGAAATACAAATTCCAGTGAATGGAATCTACCTTAAACACTACCACTTGAAGGAGAATTTCTCACCCTTGTAAATATTAGTCTAGGATTTTCAATTCCTCTAAGTGCATATGCACATTGTATTGTTGTAGTTTAGGTTTCATTTTCCCTAAGTGTTGGTGCACATGCTCTATTGCTTTTGGTGTATGCTTGTATACAGTTCATCTCACTCATGAAAGATACTTGCAGCCATAAGGAATTAAATCAACAGAGTATCCATATTGGAGTAGGTTTGGATGTTTTCATTGCACTCCAATAGATCAGATTTGTAGAAAATCAATGAGGAAAATTTTCCAAGTTTCAGACAACTCTCTACTCTCACAAATCTTGAATCCAAGATTTTCTTACAAAGATAAGAGTGCATGCAGTGGAAGGTAGTTCCAGACCAGATTTGAAATTACCAGATAGAATCCATGCCCAATGGATGCTTCAAGGCCACATATCATCTCATCTAGCAGGAAAATGTCCCCTATGAGTCGCCAAATTGTTATCCAAAATAAGCTCATGCTTATTTTTGTTAACTGCACCATTTTTCCTCCTTTAGTGCCCTAATCATATTTTTTTACATATTTTAAGTACTTACAGATTTCTGAAATCATCTTCATCAGATAGGAAATTTCTTCCCCTTTCCAGAAATATAAATAAGTCCTTCTAACTTCTAATATTTTGCAAGTTACCGAGCCGATGGGCCTAGGAAGGATTTTTTTCCCAAATGCGGGGCGATAGGGTGGTGGGAGATATTTTGGAATTTTACACTTTTCAAAGAAGGCATAAGTTATAATTGCGAGGCCGCAAGTCGGGGATGATTTATTTTTCTAAGAAGAAAATGTGAAGCTACGGGGTTGTGGGGGACTTTTGGAACTTTGGCATTTTTACACAAGTGGCATAGTTTTCAAGCGCAGACCCGTGAGCCAACGAGGTTTTTTTGCCAAGTGCAAAGTTGCAAAGTTGCATGGGGGCTGCGGAAGTGTTTTTGCCAAAGTTAATCTGAAAAGATAGCAAGCCTACGGGGTCTTTTCACCAAAATTGAAGTTTCAGTGGCCATGGGTGCATGGAGAATTTAACACTTTTGATTTTTTTTTACAAAATGCACAATTTTCATTTTGTCAGACTGCGGGCCCAGTGAAGACTTTTTCAAATGGAAAAAATGTGAAGTTGCGGGCTTGCGGGCTTGAGAAAACTTTCACACTTTTGCATTTTTTCACAAAAGGTGGAGTTTACAATTTCTGACACTGTGAGGCTCGACGATTTTTTCACCAATTAGAAAGTTTTGAAGTTGTGGGCTTTCAGGATTGTGAGAGACTTTTGCACTTTTGTAATTTTTGTGCAAAAAGTGTAATTTCAATTTGGGGCCTGCGGAGGCTTTTTAAAAAATCAATTTTGAGCTTGTAGGAACGAAGGAATTTTGAACTTTGAAACTTTTACATATGGCACAAAATGAATTTTGGGTGCATGGATACATTTTACAAAACTTGTTTTTTCACCATTTTTGTATGGATTCGATTCAAATATTCAAATGGGCATAACTTTCGATCCAATGCTCGAAATTTGAAAAATTTGATTATTGGAAAGATCTCAACCTCCTCTACACCATGGAAGCATACAATGTCAATTTTAGTAGGATTTTATCGGTGAGTATTGGGAAAATGTATTTCATGCCATTAATTCTAGATTTGATTACTTTACCGAGATCATATTTTATTCGACCTACATTTCTTCCTTCTCCAACACGCTAAGGAAATCGGGGAGAACCGACTAGATTTGATGGGTGAGGATCTATAAAATGTATTTCATGCCATTAATATGTGATCTAATTTCTTTGAGAACTACACTAGATTTGATCCACCATTCTTCCTTCTCCAGCATGCCAAACATGCACAAGAAGAACCAGACTTGGTAGATTTTAGGTAGATTTTCAGTGGGAATTAATGGCTAGTGGTTGAGATTCCAAATCACATTTTCTTTCTTCTTCTTTTCTCCTCTCTTTTATTCATCTATAAATGGAAAATATTGGCTAATTGTAAATGGTTGAACATTTTTCTTTTCCCCCTCCCTTCTTCTCTTGTCTATAAGTGGAGTTGTGGAGTTTCAAACCTTCCATTAAAATTTTAATGCAAGCTTATGCCTCTTGGAAATTTTTATGCTCTATATCAATCTGTGGAGCAATAAAATAAGCTTGTGGATGATTTCAACCCTTTCTTATATTCATTGCATCTTACTGATCTTTCATTGCAATCCTGGATATACACTTACATGGTGATTGTATTACAATTATTTGGTCTATGTTTGATGGAAAAGTAGGTGTTCAAAGCATCCCTTTGGTGCATCACCTCTATTATTTTAGGTTTAATTTCTTGTATCTTCTCAACCCTGTCTCCTTGACAAGTTAGAATAGATTTTAGAATAGATCCTCTTTAAATTTTCTGTGCACCTAAACAAAGGAATAGAACCACCTTCATCCAGATAGATTTCTCAATTGCAAATTCCCACACTTTGGGAAAAGTTCCATGTTATGATATCATAATGAGAGTCTTAACCAATCGAGTTGTAGACATTCGGGGGTGCTTTGATTTTGCACTAACAAGAACTCCTCGTCTAGTCGTCAGGCCTCATGCATAAACCAAGGCGAGACTTAGTTTATAATCATCTAAGTTGTTTCGGTTTTCTATGTTTTATACGTTTAAAAAATATCATACAATGTTGTTTGTTCTAGGTTTCTAGTTGTGCTAGGTTTATTTATTTATGTTTTGTGTTATCAAGTGTTCCCGGGTCCAACTGTTGAACCCACGGATCTTATACCAAGTGTAAGGAAAACAAATCTTACATGCACGAAACCAAATACAAATAAAGGTTAAAATAGAAAAATTATAGAACTTTATTTTAAAATAAATTTGGTTACAAAGCTTAGGTTATTCCTTGGTGTATACTCTACCGCTATCAAATAAAAACTAATGATTTTTAACCCACTAGACAGATTAAAAACCTCATTCCGATAATCCTTAATGAATTTAATAATGTGGTTCGAACTTCATTTAATAAATCACTATTCTATGGCTAGTCTAAAATCACCCTCTCATTAATTAAATGCAAATTCATTATAATCCTACAATAAATGTTTCTTAGTTATCGAAAGGTAATTTGAATTGGTTAATTGTAAGGGTCAAGGGCTTTTATAAAAATGCCACCATCTAATTAAAAAGGTTATAAAAAAATTAACTCCTACACCACTTAAGTGGCCCCATTAAAAATTGACCCATGCATTTCATTTAAAATATTCTCAGCTACCCTAACCTAACTTTTGTAGGGAACACTCCTAGCCATCGGATGGGATCAATCAAGCCATTGGATGTAACGCAATTTCAAACCCTAATTATCTCTATGGAGTCTTTTATTTATTCATTGACTTAATTTCCTCATTTTTGTTTTTTCAGATTAAAGGGAATGACAGGGATGGATACACACAACCCACAATCTTATTTCATTTTTTCTTGTCATTTCTATTAAAACATCTCCAATGATTTGATTTAAATTTTCTTATTTTTGTAAATCCATTTAAATGTATTTTTCCTTCTTCGACATTTGGGTATTTTAGCCTTTTTACTAAATCTAGTTTTTTTAAAAACATAGTTTGGACATTCATTTATTGTTTGTATGTATGTATGTATGTATGTACACTTGTGTGTGAGTTTATATTTTAAATGTTATCCACTCGAATAACCTAGCCGTGGAAATTACATACTGAGACCAAGCTAAACAAGAGGGCCAACCGTATTAAAATGCGGTGGGTTCTATATTAAATTGTGGTAAAAGTATTTGGGAGGGGGAGGGTCACCACCCCACCCCCATCCCATATTACAATGGGGTGGTGAGTGGGGTGGTGACCCTCCCCCTCCCCTTTTAAGTTGAAACAAATAATCACGGTGGCGCAGCTAGGCTATAGCCAAAACAATAACTTTCTTTTTATTAAAACTTAATTATTTTAAGGTTTTATCAATATATAATTAATTAAAAAAATTTAAATATTAATAGTAATATTACTACTACTAATAATAATACTAATATATATATATATATATATATATATATATATATATATAAATTTCATTATTAGTATTAAATTTTAATAAGATTAATATATTAATATATTAATAATATTTAAATAACCTAATTTGTTTAAATTTTTTTTTTTAAAGGAATCAATCAAATAATTTTGAGATATAAATATATACTTGTGAGAGGATTTGGCTAATTACTAAATTCTAATTATATATGGATATAGGTATTATATAGGTAATTTTAATTTTGTTGGATTCAAGATAACAAAAAGGGAGATGAATAATATTGTGTTCAACAAGCCAAAACATTGTAGTATTCTAACTATACCAAAATGAATAATATGAGAAACATTTTAAACTTATATTTCAACCTCATTTGATTTCAAAGGGAACAACTTTCCTTCAACAATACTAAAAACATAACTAAAGTTTAATTACTGCCATATTTCTTCATTCAATGCAACAAGAGTAACTATTTCTTTCTTTCACAAGATACAAATGACATCCATTTCAACAAGTGATTTATAACAAGATTTCTCCAATATTTTTAAAAATGAACATGACACATTTTGCAAGAAAAGAAAACACTTAAATTGAAATCAAGGTTATTTTCATTTAAACTCATTTCAAACTTTCTAATTCACCAACAATAATTAAAATTTTAGTAGTTTTGTTTTTACATAACTAACACAAATCAAAATGTAGTTTCCTCATTCAGGCATTCTTAGAAGAGTCTACAATTTATGGAGATTTTCAAGCAAAATTACTACTTTATTTCAAACTTACAAATCTACAATCGTCCACTCAAATAGGGATAATAAAATGAACAATTACAACATAAGGGCCATCCATAAGGCCAAATTTCAAGTCTCCAATTTTCTTGTCTTCTCCCAACTTGAATTTCCATTTTGCATCCTTCAATCTTTCACAACAAGGATCACAATACAAGGAAGGGGAGTAGGAAACGCTCTGCCGCCCAATCTTTAATCCATTAAGAGAACAAGTCATCCCCTTAATTTTGCGTGAACCCCAACCAAAGTACCATGATGGATCTTGAGCAACATTTGACAACATTCAACAAATATGGCTTCCACAACCAACAATAAATTCAAATATTCAACACACTAAAATGAAATACTCAAACAAGTTTTATAACTTCACAAACAATTAAATATGTTTGATACCCAAAACAAATGGAGCAAGGACTATGGTAAACCACCTCCTTTTTCCTCCCAACTAAAGTGGGAATTTAAACCTAAGAATCCAAGTACACAAAACAAACAACACAATATCCTTATCTCTTCCTTGTAAGTATGAAAAAAATGATGATTATTTTCATTTCACTCCCCATAGGTGGAAATCCCAATCACACTCCCACCAAACGCATGCGCCACAAACTCTCTTTTCCCTCCCAATGGTCCCACAAATCCATCTCACACACCCAACTTAAGGCATACTACCTGCACACCAAAATGCACATTCACAAAACTCAAACAAACTTAACAAGCATAATATTTTCACATCAACAAACAAAATAAAAAAGCAACACAGGTGGAGAGAATACCTCTCCATCAAGCTCTAAGAAAATTCACTTGCAAGTCTTTCACACACCTCAGAGCCAAGAAATTTATCAAAAACACTCCAACAACCTCCAAATTTAAAAAGGGCAAAGGAAGACAATGAACAAGTAACTCCCATTCCCAAAAACTATCAATAAATAGAAATGGAATGTGAGGATGATGATGTTGCTCCATTTAGGATTCCACATCATCATTCATCCATTCTCACACCGAAATCAATACACCATTCCCAAGACAATAAATGAGCATGTAAGAACTACGAAAAACCCACATGGCACACATATTTGCACACCATGCCTTCTAAGGACAAAATTTATGTGACAAGAAGAAGGTGAAATTATTTTTCACGCTTTTACACTCCGAAAATGATATATAAATTTAAAAAAACTCCCTAACCCATAGGTAGGGTTTTGGGTAAATTTAAGAGGCATGAGATAAGCTTAACTTGTCCCACAAGCCTCCAAAAAGGCCTCCTAAGTCAAAATGGAAATTTTAAATTTGGGGTGGAGTAAAACACAGACAAATTAACATAAATCTCACTTACACCAAGGACCACCTAACCTCATAATTAACTATTTGTGACATCCCAAATTTAATTAAAAATTTAAGTAGGATTAGATTAATTAAGACATAATTATAAATCATAATAAAGTGACAACCACTACCAAAAAATTAATGCAAAAACACAAATAAAGAAATACAAAACTTTTTTAAAAAGGAATACATTTCACCCCATGGGCACACATGTAAGGTCACCCCTCACGGAAAACCTCCAAATTAGGCATGCAACAAAAACACCACATAACATTACACACGTTGTCACATTTTGGCCACATTGCTCAACATATGAAATCCTTTCGTGGTTGGTCCCCTTTCCCCTTTCAATGTATGTGATAAAATGTCCCCGTAACACAAACAAAATACCTTTATGGCCTTTTGGCCGTATTAACAACATCAAGACAATATACATATAAAATCAATAATCATCGGTCACCATTAGAAATTATATCATATAGCATCATAAAAATTACTTTGATTTTGACATTCATAAAAATCATAATTTTATTCAAAACATCCAACATATGTTATGCATCCAAATTACGACATGTTAGTATAAAAATCATAATATCGTAAATCAACATATATATATATATATGTAATCGTCTATCATCGCTATCTAGTGCATCATAATAAAAAAGGTAAACCACATAATGTCAATATCCCAAATATCTGCATAGTCCATCATCTACTGATCAAAATATAATAATAAAATTTTTGAGTATCACCAACAGTAACAACATCAAAATGAAATAGTGTCGAAGAGGAGTGGGCACTACATATGTTCAATATTTATTTCAAAATATTGTAGATTATCTAAAAACATTAAATAGATAATGTAGTTTTCCAACAATAAATAGTATAGAATTACAACGAATTATTTTTATAAATATATTACCTACAAACAACATATATATAATTGTCTATCATCGCTATCTAGTGCAAAGCATAATAAAGTTATGTAAATTATTCACAAACAATATTTGTAATATTATGTAAATTATCTACATAAATAATATTGGAAATTGATGTAGTGTATATTATTTATGATTTTCTTATTTTTACATTACTCAATATTATCACTATTTTATTTAGTAGTATAGATTATTAACAATAAGAATATAATTAATTTGTTAAATGTAGATTGTCAACAATTAGAATGAGTTGGGATAATACATAACTTAACTATTAATGGTTTTAGATTTTTTATTAATCAAATCAAACCTTAAATATAATGAGATTTTTATTCTATGATAATAAATGGTTCAAGATATTATAATCAAGATACATTAATCAATTTTTAGATTATTAAAAATTAGAATTAATTTTTCTCCCGTCCGTATCAGTTGCATACATTTTTTATTTGTTAGATAATACATATTTATAGTTTTAGTCGTATATTTTTTAATTTGTTTTTTCAAAGTTTAGAATGATATGGAAATTAGGTATTGTGGTCTACATTTTATTTAGACTATTTTTAATTATAATTTTAGATTTTTTTAAGAACATATAGAGAAATCATATTTTACCACAATAAAATTATAAGATGAATACTCCACAAATTAAATTTAACTTTAAATTTTACGAAAATGTGAAAAGTCTAGTTTGTATATAATAGAAGCTATCTATTTAATATTTCTAATCCATATTTTTCCACACATTAATTATTTTATGGATAACATTTTGGAAATGTAGCCTCTTTCTATTAGTTGATAGATATGTTAGTTATTTAGCCTTGTCGTGGAGGTATCAATGGTTTTCATGTTACAATAATTCATGTCGTCTTTTTAATAAGGATGGGTATTTCTTTCTAGCTAAAGATATAATGTTAGAAGACAAAAATATTATTAAATATTCTTCGTCTTTTCAATTTTTCAAGTACATAGTTTTTCTTTTCAAATTTATCTTTCATCTAAGTGTGGTGAAAGATATGTTAGATTTTAATTCTCGATAGCTAATGGATCTATAGTTGTCATATCATAACAATTTATGTTGTTGTTTTAATAAGTATGGGTATCTTTCCTTAATAAATACATAAAGGTTAGCAATAATGGAAATTAGATGTCATATCACAATAATTCATGTTCATCGTTTTAATAAGTAGGTTATTTTTCTTTATAAATATATAAAGGTTAGAGGACACAATTATTATAGAATAAGATTGTTATTTTTAATTTTACAAATACATAGTTTTGTTTTTGTTTTTTACATCTACATGTTGTAAGAGATATTTTAGATTTTTATTAATGGTATCTAATGAATCTATGATTGTCAGATAGCAAAAATTTAGATTGTTTTTGTAATAAGTATGGGTATTTCTTTCTCAATAAATATTTAAATATTAGAGGACAAAATTATAATAAAATAGTCATTTTTTTCACTAAATATATATATTACAACTTGAAAAATAATTATTATTTATTTTCTTTTTCATTATTAAAAATATTCCTTTTCAAGATGAAAATAAAAAAATATTATAAAAGCAATAAAAAAATGTGTATCCTTCATTTCCTTAAAAAGATATTACCTTTTTTATTAACTCGCTTTTAATATTTATATCTTTACGAGGCACCTCCCACTTGCATGTAAAATCGAAAGTATTTTCTATCTTATAGATATCTGAATTATAACTATAAAATTTTTCAATCACCCATTCTTATTGACTCACTTTTTAAGGTTTCTTTCTTAAGAACCACCTCCCACCTCAAAATGAAATTGAACCTCTTTCCCATCCCATCAATTTCTGAATTATAACTATGAAAACTCATAATATTCTGGATGTTTACAACCGAAACTTTATCTAGATAAAGTGTACCCATGGTATTGTATTTTGTAAATCTCAATAGATGATGTAGAGTATGATGTTAATTCTAGTATAGAAGCAGAGATGAAATTTGACACTTCAATGTATTTTACAATTTTATAGAATCATAAACTATCCTGCAAGTAGATACAAAAAGCCTTCGTTGGTGTAATATTGAAAGTGTAAAACTTATATTGACGTAATTCCGATTACACACAGTTGTAACGGCTACATTTTCAACACAAAAAACAACGGTAGAAAATATCACGATAAGTTTTTTTGACTTACATTTCTCGCTACACAACACCACAAGAGGTCCAAGAAAAGAAAACTTAAAAATGCATAACAAACTTACATAAGTCATCGACTCACATAAGCACATGACAACACCATATAAATGTCAATGCTACATTTTCCTCAATGAACGAATGCTAGCAAGAATGACCCAACCACAAGAAAATGACTCAAATATTGGCAAACCACAACACATCATTTCCTTAATTGCATCTTAGTTACGATTAACATTCCAAGAACATTATTTTGTAAGGATAATTTCCTCCTTTTTCCACATACATATTCTTAAGTTCATTTCACATTTAATTTACAGTTTGACCATTTCAAGTTGGCTCTTTATTCTTTATGAAAATTTCCATAACTTACATAATTATATGGCATATTTCAAATTACATACAAAGTACTTAATTCTCTTGTTATTATGTTAAGAATATGCTTCTCAAATGTTTATTCAATGTTTACATTTTACCCTTAACTCAAGTGAATTTGACTTGATGTCAAGAAAGAAATATTAGTATTTAGGAGGGGGTTAGAATTAAGATACCTTTTCCCATTAATATTCTTCAATCACGGTATCTTTATTTTCTGATTCAACATTCCCACGGAAGAAATTATAATTAGATTATATATATATATATATCCTTTTCTCTCAAGTTTTATCTCAAGCAAAGGAAATTCATATTCTTTGTAACACATGAAAATGTTTAATTGAGTTTTAAGGACTCTAAGAGTGACATTATTCCTAACCTCAAATCTCATTTTACTCTTATGTGTTTTACTCTTATATCGCACTATGGTCTCATTATTAGCATTGTTTTATAACAAAAGAGTTACAAAAGTACTTTCCTAACATCTTGAAGAAGTACATGATTGGAAGAATTAATAACTACATATGAACCACAAGTGATCTGAATTCAAGGTAAGATACCATATTTCTAAATTTCACAATTCCACGTGTGAAATTTATTTTATTCTTAATGTCATAAAAGGGCATAACAAGGATTACGAAAAAAAAATTGGTTTCTGGGTTCTCTAAAGTCAACATAATTCAAATCAATATTTTTTGTAAGGTGTTACTTACCATTTTATACCCACACGTTAACTCCTTAATTAGACAAGGTTCAGCTTTAATTCAAATTACACCTAAGGATCTACACCCCAACTATAAATGAGTTTAAGGTGAGAGTACATATTTATGCTAAACAACCTTCATGAAAGACCAAGGTGTTATGTTGTTAGTATCCAAGGTAACACATTTATCTACGAGGAACTAAAGAGATCATTAACAAGAGTTTAAGTAATAGTACAACTATTGTACTAGGTCCATTTGTGTCATCTAGATCCCACAAGGAATTCATTCGATGATGGAGAAAATTCCTAGATCTAACTTTGTAAGACTTGGTAGACGACAAGGATACTAAGGAGGGGTTAGATCTACTTACTCTAGATAAAGTTTTTCCAGGTCACTCCTAACCATTGGGTTCACGACGGTAATGCTAAACATACCGACCATGACGATAACACAAACTAGGGGTCTTATTTACCTAAACTAGGAGGTGTCATCGAGTACAAGGTTTAAGATCATTCTACGATTTCAATTTCTTCCACGCTAAGAAGGATCCCACATGAAGACAAGTTATGGATGAATCTTATGTTAGGGTTGACTGTTGTGGTTAGATTTCTTTATTACATTTTCAAGGTAAGAAACACAACACCAATTATTTAATCATCTATTACACACTAGAAACGCATTGAAAGATATTAAATTCACATTCATTTAACACACACACACACACACACACACACACACACACACACACACACACACAGATATATATATATCCATCCATCCTTTTACCACACGTAATTATGAATCAAAATTGCACGTACGATTAAATGTGCACTTCCTAAGGTATCCCTAAAACTAGCATCTCATACATATTAGCATATTAGCATATTAGCATCTCATACAACGTTTTGCAACATAGGAGTACATTGTACATATATAAATTTTACAACGACCTGCACAAATTTTGATAATAAGAAATGAATTACACCACACCCTTTCACCATCTTTCTTGCATCCTACAAAACCAAGTGAGCATGAAATCAACGATAAATCGCTGGCATGGCATCCACCTAGATCTAGCATAATTAACATTTTTAGTTTTCCATTTACATAATATTAATAATTTTCATTCAAAAGGGGGTTTAGAGACACATATTTATTTCATTTCATTTCACCTTATTTTGTAACCAATGAGAGAGAAAGAGAGAGGGAAGAGAGAGAAACACTATTTTGTCAAAAGTTTAATTTCACACAATAAGTCACATGATAGATTTTCAAACAGTTATTTACAAGTGTCAAAAATTTCCATGATGGTTTGGTTACCCGTTGGAGGTCCTACAACTTTCTTTTTACATTTTCCTACTAGTTGCAAAAATGTTCAATCTAGGCTCAGAGGCTAAGAAACCACTTTCAAACGTTGTCTTTCGATGGGAAAACACACCATGTGTAAGTTTCTACATGTCCTCATATACACCAAGAATTCACAGAACTAGTAGAATTTAGTTTTGGTGAACATTTTCTAATGAAAATGAATTTTCTAAACCCATGTCGTAATTGGTCTAGTTTGACCTAGTCAAACTGCGACCGAAGGCCTACAAAATGCCCTTTCCAAACTATCTAGAAGAGTGTTTTTCCCCAAACTGGAGGTTTAAAGAAATTTTCTAGTAAATATACTATATGTTTGTGAAGGCAGAAATACATTTCGTTGCTCGTGGTTCAAAAGGTTGTTTAAAATGAAAGCCAACTTTTATGTTTTTGACACTTCCTAAAATTATGAAACCGAGTACCAGTGGCTTCTAGAGGAGTTACGAAGAGAGAAACAAAGATCAAAAAAGGTAGAGCTATAACTTTACGTGACTCTCTACATAAAAAAATAACACATATGATGTTTGACATATCCTATACGGAGATCAGAATTTTTTTTATAAGTATCTCAAAATTGCATTTTCTAACTTTGCAAGGTAGATGGAAAATGTTGTTTGATCTTGACAAAATCATATAACTCTTGCCAATACCAGAAGATAGGAGCACTTAATTCAAATATTTTAGTTTCATCATATATGGTTATGGTAGCTACAACATTTAATGTTTAAAATTAAAAATCAGTTTCACAATCACAAAGTGAAGTTTTATTTCCTTACACTATTTAAATTTTGTTACATATCCATTTGTAAGATTATCTAGTGGTTTAATATTTCTATAATATTGCAAATGAAGAACCAATTTATGAAAATTATACAAGATGAAGGTAAGGAGACCATGCCTCGAGAATGATGAGTGAAGAGGGTAAGAAGGGCTCCACGTGGTTTATACTCATGATCTATTAAAACCACCACTTAACCACATGTCTACAATTTCTACTCTCTTTTGTGCTTATGGATTATTGCACCTGATACTAAAGCTCCCAGGCATTTGGTTCACAACCATTTTTCTTCATCTGATCTATTAACTTGAGGCCTATGTGAACTTTTCCCAACTTGCAATGCCCATAATTCAAGGTAGTGTAAGTTACTTCATTTGGTGTCAGTCCTTTCTTAGGCAACTTGATAAATAAATCATAGGCCCTGATCCAACTTCCTCCATACAAATTCCATCAATCAACTCGGTATAGGTTAATATGTTAGGCTCACAACTAGTTTTTTACATCATGTCAAGTAACCTAAATGCATTTTTGACATTAGGTATATTTACAATACGCATGAATTAAAGTGTTAAATGTTACAGGTGTAGGAGATGACCCACTTTTACACATTCTATTAAAAGCAACATTGTGTTATACACCGTCCCTTCCTTACACAATCTATTGATGAGTTCATTTTAAGCTCAAGCATTTTCTTTACAACTATCCTTCTCCATTCTTCCTAGAAGCTCCAATGCAGCATCAACCTTGTTTTTATTTTTTTGGGTAGAGGCCATCAATAAGAACATTGTAAGTGACCATGTTACAATTTAGGACTTCTTTCACTACTCTAAAAATAATTCAGCTTGCCTCTTATAATTTACCCGCTTTGTGAAGTCACTTTGAAAAATGTATTATACATATGAATTTTGGTTCACATCCTCTCTCGACCATGTTCTTCACTAGATCGCGCGCTTCCTGTAACTGCCCTCTTTCACAAAGAACTGTGATAGGAAAGGTATAAGTATGAACTGTGGGCTCACATCCATTTTCCACCATCTCAGCTAGCATATTAAAAGCTTCCCCTATTCTACCCATAGTGAAGAGACCATTTATAAGATTAGTATAAGTCACCGAATTGGGCGCACAACCCTCTTCTCCCTGCATTTGTCGAAAAACCTTGAATGCTCGATCCACATTCCAATTTTCTCATACTCCTGCATTTCGCTAGATTAAATTCACCACCCATCATCTGTACCATGATTTGGAGACCATAGAGATTCCCAAAGACACTACTATCATCTTGTAAAACATTTTCCCATGATCCATTTTTCCAAAATGGTATGCTCTCATAATGCACACGTCGCCTCCCCGACAAAACTATTACAGATGGAGGGTAAGTGCACAAAGTTGGTGGACAATTCCGTGGACATAAAAACCTGAAATTTAGGAACTGCGACTCGGTTCTTGAATTTCAGGTTCGGTAATTACCGAACCTAAAACGTGATCATGGTTTAGAACCATGAGCACGGTTATAAACCACGATCGTAGAACTCTAAGACAAAAATTAGCAGTCCATGAGTCCTTATTTTCCCCATTTTTCATTTCAAACCATGATTTCTCCTAGACGTTTTTCACTCAAGCTTTGAATACCACCTCAAAATTGCTCATCAAACTTCTAGATCATGATAGATTCAACCATGCCGCCAAGACGAGGAGGTAAGCCCCCGATTTTAATCTTTTTTTTGCATTTTAGGTTTTTTTTTTGCATTTTCATGGGTTTTTTGAAATGTTTGTTTATGTATACAATTTTCTTGTTTTGTCAGTTGGTTGGCAAGCTTGAAATCATGCAAACCATCAAAACATTCCTCAAAACCCACCGAACATTCCTCAAAACCCTCCGAACATTCCTCAAAACCCTCCTCCAAACATAGATCCGCCTCCTGTGGCTCCTTCTGTCCCCACTGAGCCAGTAGGAACACAAGATAATATCATTGGAAGAATCTCGAGAAAATAAAATTGTCATTGAGAACCTTATTTAGACTATAAGACAAAATCATGCCACAAATCCATCCCGCATGACTTTAGCCAACACATTGCAAACATTGATTGGCGAAGTCGACTCTGCAACCAACCAAATACACAGACGGAATACCTTTAAAGGTGACTGTAGGTGGTGGTGGTATGCGAGATAAATAATCCCATGCAGTGTAAAAGACAAAAAAATATAAAATACCTCATTTTTTCATTATTTATCGAATTCTATAACCAATGCCCCATGATTACTTCGCAAATGGTTACCAATGCATTAGTGCCATGATGACCGAATCAAAAACAATTTTTGGGACTGATGGTGGATGGTTTTGATTATTCACCATGCAACAACAATGAGGTTTCTCTTTATTTTTTGAAGAAATTATATTGCAAGTTCGTGCTTAATGAGGTCCCGAATTATTTTTACTTTTCTAACTTTTTTGGTTGAGGAGGTGGCTCTACATAGAGTAGAATTGTTGCACACATAGGTTAACCAAGGATCCCCATGCCCCAAAACCCCACTTCCTTGATTATCCCTCCTAGAGTGAAGGAGGTTGTGGAGATTGACACACTTGCATGAATTAAGGGAGCTCACTAACACTGACTCGAAAGATAATGACTAGATTGCATCTAGTGTTGTTGGTGGAAGTGCCGGTTATAGCGCACCACACCACATGGATCATGTGGTGCCGTATACACTGTGGGTGAGACATCATTTGTTGGTTCACAAGATTTCTTTTCTATAGAGGAGATGCTTTGGGAATGTTTTCTAAACTGGTGCCATTGATATTGGTCTTTCATAAGTAAATTTCAAATAAATATATAAAATATATATATATATATATATATATATTTACAATAGTTTAATTCACATGTTTGAGATTTTAATATATATGTATTTGATTGTACGTCATGTAGTTACATATAAAAAATAATTTTTATTCTATTTTAAATAAGAAGAGCCAGTGAAGGAAACATCGGTGTTAACATGCTAACCATCTCACTTGGTGGGCATGTTTCAAACATAAGTTTCAAGTTGTACAAACTTACAATTTTAATTTCATTTGATTGCACTAGATTATTATTATAATGTTTCATGTGTATGTTGTACATATTAATATGTGTCTTTTATACACTGGGATCCTAGCGTGGTCATCATCTGCTCTCTGGCAATCGAGGCTACTGACATGCCTCACATGAGTTTTACAAGTTAGTTTCTCTTTACACTTTGTTTCTAATTGTGGAAGTTCACGTGGATTACATGCTTTGGACCTCTGTTATGTGGTGCATAGTCATGTAGATTTTAATATTGATTTGTACATGTTTTTTGTATAGCTTATGTCTTCCTGAGAGACTCCTCCATATATGCAACTATGGAGGGCGCTTGTAGATCTTGCCAAAGAGCATCACTGAGATCCACTTTGAGGTACAATTTTTCAAATTTTTAAATTTGGGAGGTTCATTATTTCTTATTACTTAAATCTAGAATATCAAATTTTGTATGTATGTGAAATATTTAATTTAAAAATTAATTATTTGTATGTAACTTACCCTCATGAGTCTCTGTTGTCCTGCGATGCCAACAACAAATTGATAGGGATCATGACATTGTGGTAATATTTCACATGCATTTTAACTAGATTTTACAAGTTTCTAAATTTTGAATGTATTTTAAAATTTTGGGTGTTAAAACTTGTTTTTATGAATGTGTAGGTTAGGTTACAGCCAACTTAGAGACGCCTAGGACCACATAGATCAAATCAGTGGCATCTCCCTCCACTACATCCCTAGGTCATGGACGTGCTACTTTAGCAGGGTGAAGAGAGGGAAGATGTTTCATGAATAGATTCATAGTCCACCTGGATGTACATAGATATATATATGGGCCATCTGGTCCTAGTGAACATGTTTCTTCATGTAGTCCATCAAATATATTGCCTTTGTGACCACATGTGGTCCTATATACATTATGATACACTTAGTTCGAGATGTACATATGTTATGAACTTACATATTTTTAGAGACGAGCGTCTGGAGCATACTTTGTTTGATTCTTATATATCCATGTGTGTTGGTTTTCATAACGATATTACTAAACTATATGTTTGATTCAATTTCATTACATGTATGATATCCTTCTATGTATGTTTTCATAACCATTTAAATTAGTTCTAGATATGTATGTTTTATTTAAAATAAAAAAGAATGTCCTAGAGCACTAAATGGTACAATTGTTAAGAAAACCTATTCCATTAAGCAAAACCATGCTAGGTGAACTACAAAAGGGCAATACGTACAATTACTTTTTTAAAAGATAACACTTCGTCATCTGTTGCATATCAACTAATGTGAAAATTAACGAAATAAGCGAGGTAGAGTTAATCTTCAACTATATGAATATTTAATGTTACTTATGGTGCAACATTGAAGATTTTACAATTTTCCCAATTTTCAAGTTTTACAATTTTCATATTTCTAGTATTGAAGATTACACAAGGGTTTCAAATTTTTTTCTTTTGTTATAAAAATTATTATTTTTAGTAAGCCTCATATTCCAATTCAATAATAAATATAATCATGTCTTCTTTTATTTGGATCGAGATGAAATTTTTTCATTAGATTAGGTATTTTCATATGGTTTCCTACTTCAAATTTCAAGTGTTTTCGATCTCTAGAATTACAAGGATCTAAAAAGGCAAGTTTTTTATTTGAAATTTTAAATGGGATGTTATAAAAATTTAGGGTACCAATGGAAAATATTTTTAGATCATCTTCAAAGAGTTCATGAGTAGAATTTACGGGAAAAATTACAGGGAAAATGGAGCAAAAATGAAGGAGATATGAGCAAAAATGTGATATTTGCAATAGGGTTTCTTGAAAATTTAGTAGCATAACTAAATACCGAAGCAATGAAGGAAAAGTAAATATTAAAACGGGTTAAAAATGGCTAAGTGTTTATTTATACTCACCTATTAACATTAACCTAGCTAAATCACCTTCTAACTCATCCTTGACCATTTTGGATTAACCTAAAGTTACATGGCATGATAGGTAGTAGAGTTAAACTTTCTAAATGGGTTTTGGTTTTCCCCATACCACATTTATTAAGGGAAAAAGGGAATTAAAGGGGTGAAAAGAGTGAAGGGGGTAAGTATTCATGAGAGGGGGCAACATAATCAAGTTGGGAGTACCGAGGAATCATACCTAGTGAGAATGTTACAAGCCTTAAGTGACAAAAGGGAGAGATTTCATCGGTGGTGCATTCCGATGTCCCCACGTGCCAAGTTGAAAAGGGTAAAAATTTGATAGTAATCCCTTATTAGTATTCTTGGGTTCCACCCATCACGAGGAATCCTCCTCTAATGAAGAATCAACTCATGTCTTCCTCCACGGAAGATCTTCAATGATGAGGCTTTTCCATAGACCATCTTGTTGAATCTGAAACTACAAATGAAACTTTATCATCTTCCAAGATGTTCACATGATCCAATGTGTTGAGTCAGTTCTTAGGGATGGCATTGATATTTCCATATTGACTAAAATATTTTCATAACTCTTCATAGGATTAGAGATATAACCTATGATCTCTACAAGGGCTTCTAAAGTATCACTATATGAAGGAAAGGGTCACAAATATTTTCTTGAACCAATTCTTGAAATTTGAATCCTGAAGATTCTTCATGGAATTATTCTCCCGAGAGAAGTACCAAGCTCATGCATTCTTGTGCCAAGATCTTCCAAAAATTTTGATACATTCTCCTCATGGGATTCAAAATCGAAATGGCTTCTTTTAGAGCACAAAACCTCTAGGTGATGGTCTGGGACAAAATGTCATACAAGTTATATCTAAGTTAGATGAAAACACACTTGATCTCACCAAGGAATGAGAATCAAAATTATTCATCTCACTCGCAAATGGGAGATTATTTTCCCAATGGAATTTCTCTTCCATGATCTTAACTCTATTCTTATTGATTTTCAAATATATGACCAAGAACAATCTAAACAAAGAGATAATCTCAGAAATAGATCGTTCCTTCTTCAAGGATCATGCTCACCCAATGGTCACATGTCCTTCTTTGCAGTGTATGAATGCTTGATCTTGCTTGATGGATGGAGGTTGAAGTTTTAGATGGGAGAAATTGCTTCAATTTGGAGACAGAGATGATTAATCTCATGTAATAAAAGATTGCACTTGTGAATAAAAGGTCCTCACATGTATTCCCTTAATTTTTGATGATTTACTTATACTCCTAATTGTGTAGTGATCTGTGATGAAGAATCCTATTACAATGCAAAAATAATGAGCATGTAAGAACATACCTGGGGGTAGCATAGGATGGAGAGAGATCACCACAATAACATAGCTCAAGAGAGAAAAGAAAGGATAGTGATGAAGAACATAAGAGGATAGAGGAAAGTCCAAAGAGAACAAGAGAGATGGAATGTAAACAAGTGACATTGAATGTTTTGAGTCCTAGGAAATGAACAGAGGTGACGAGTGAGAATTCATGCCTCGGGATGTCGTGGAACCAAACTCACTACGACAACACATCTAGGTAGCTAGGTGAACACTAAAGGAGATAGTTTTTGGTGCATGACAAGGTCGTTGCTTTAAGGCTAATTTGTTCGAGTGTAGTCCCTTAAGAGCCCCGAGACCAAAATATCGTTCAAATTCGACCGGTGACTACTCGCACTGTGGCACCTAGAGATGCCTCGTCTAATCTAACACCCGATATAGGGACCCTCTAAAATAGTCTCTCTCAATTTTTTCCTTCCCTGATTGGTGCTCTCACCGCCCTATTGTTTGCTGAAATGCGTGAAATAGTGTAGTTCAAGTCTGTAAGGTTTTCAAATGCTATAATTTGCAAACGGTGGTTCGTGGCACCAAACAAACCGTGTCGAAATGTCTAGGTGGCTAGGTGAATGCTAGAGGAGG
The DNA here is from genome assembly GCA_018340775.1 of Taxus wallichiana var. yunnanensis. Classification (NCBI taxonomy): domain Eukaryota; kingdom Viridiplantae; phylum Streptophyta; class Pinopsida; order Cupressales; family Taxaceae; genus Taxus; species Taxus wallichiana. The sequence continues at coordinate 695,881,527 of CM031238.1, forward strand.
TGGTGTTTTGGTGTGCGACAAGGTTGTTGCTTCCGGGCTACTTCGTTTGGGCGTAGTCCCTTAAGAGCCATGAGACCAAAATATCGTTCAACTTCGACGGGTGATTACTCAAACTCCGTGGCACCTAGAGACACCTCATCTAATCCAAAACCTCAATGTAGGGACCCTATACAATATCCTCTCTCAGTTTTTTCCTTCACAGATTGGTGCTCTCACTACCCTATTGTTTGAAAACGCACACAAAATAATGCAGTTCGAACGTTGTAAGGTTGTCAAATGCTATATTTTGCAAACAGTGGGTCGTGGCACCAAACTCGACTGCACCGACATGTCCGACTAGCTAGGTGAACACTAGAGGAGGTGGTTTTTCGGTGCATGACAAGGTCATTACTTTGGACTACTTCATTCAGCGGCGTAGTCCCTTAAGAGCCCCGAGACCAAAATATCATTCAACTTCTACGGGTGACTACTCATACTTTGTTGCACCTAGAGATGCCTTATCTAATCCAAAACCTCGGTGTAAGGATCCTCTACAATAGCCTCTCTTTGTTTTTTTCCTTCCAAAATTGGTGCTCGCTTCTATTCTTTTCAAACGCATGAAATAGTGCGGTTGAGCAGTGTAAGTTTTTCAAACACTATATTTTGCAAACGGTGGGGTAATGGAACTAAACCAACTATGTTGTCGACACGTCTGGGTGGCCATGTGAACACTAGAGGAGGTGGTTTTGTGGTGCGCAAAAAGGTCATTTCTTCCGGGCTACTTTGTTCTGGGCGTAGTCCCTTAAGAGCCCCGAGACCAAAATATCATTCAACTTGACAGTAACTACTCGCACTCGTGGCACCTAGAGATTCCTCGTCCGATCTAAAACCTTGGTGTAGGGACCCTCTAAAATAGCGTCTCTCAAGATTTTCCTTCTCATATTGGTGCTCTTGCTACCCTATTGTTAGGAAACGCATAAAATAGTGTAATTTGAGCCAATGTAAGGTTGTCAAACGCTATATTTTACAAATGGTGGGTCGTGCCACAAACCGATCGTGCCAAAAAAATTGGGTGGCCATGTGAACACTAGAGGAGGTGGTGTTTCGTTGTGCGAAAAGGTCAATGCTTGGTCTCACTTCGTTTGGGCCCAGTCCCTTAAGAGCCCTACGACCAAAATATCGTTCAACTTCGACGGATGACTACTCGAGTTTGTGGCACCTAGAGATGTATCGTTTTATCCAAAACCTTGTAATAGGGACCTCTACAATAGTCTCTCTTAGTTTTTTCCTTCTCATATCGGTGCTCCGGCTGCCCTATTGTTTGTAAAACGAATGAAATATTGTACTTAGCCAGGTGTAAGGTTGTCAAATGCTATATATTGCAAACGGTGGGTTGTGGCACCGAACCACTGCTCCAACACATCCTGGGTGGCTAGGTGAATTATATAGGATGTGGTTTTTGGTGCGTGTCAAGGTCGTTGCTTTGGGCTACCTCATTCGGGTGTAGTCCTGAGAGCCCTAAGACCAAAATATCATTCAACTTCAACGAGTGACTACTACTCGAGACTCCATGGCACCTAGAGACACCTCAATTTAGGAACCCTCTACAATAGCCTCTCTTGTTTTTTTCCTTCTCATATTGGTGCTCTCGCTACCCTATTGTTTGTAAACGTATGAAATAGTGTAGTTTGAGCCAGTGTAAGGTTGTCAAATGCTATATTTTACAAATGGTGGGTCATGGCACCGAACCAACTATGCCGACACATCTAGGTGACTAGGTGAACACTAGAGGAGGTGGTGTTTTGGTGTGCGACAAGGTCGTTGCTTCCGGGCTACTTCATTTGGGCATAGTCCCTTAAGAGCCCTGAGACAAAAATATCGTTCAACTTCGACGGGTGACTACTCAGACTCCATGGAACCTAGAGATGTCTCGTCTAATCTGACACCTTGGCATAGGGACCTCTACAATATCGTCTCTCAAAGTGCCCTATTGTTTTCAAACATGTGAAATAGTGCAGTTTGAGCTAGTGTAAGGTTGTCAAATGCTATATTTTGCAAATTGTGGGTCATGCCACGGAACTAACTATCTTTGACACATCCAGTGGCTAGGTGAACACTAGAGGATGTGGTTTTTCAGTGTGCAACAAGGTTGTTGCTTTCGGGCTACTTTGTTTGGGCGTAGTCCCTTAAGAGCCCTAAAACCAAAATATCGTTCAAATTCAACGGGTGACTACTAGGACTCGTGGCACGTAGAGATGTCTTGTCTCGATTCAACACCTCGGTGTAGGGACCCTCACAATAGCCTCTATTAGTTTTTTTCCTTCCCAAATTGGTGCTCTCGCTGCCCTATTGTTTGCAAGCGTGCAAAATAGTGCAGTTTGAGCTAGTGTAAGGTTGTCAAATGCTATATTTTACAAATGGTGGGTCGTGGCACCAAACTGATTGTGCACACGCATAGGTATGGTCTTGTAAACACTTGGGGAGGATTCATTTTCAAAATTTACAACTTTTTCAAACAATGAAAGCTTCTCTTAGCTTCGAGAATTTAAAATTCTCTACTAACAGTGCCAACCACGTGAAGGTGGAAGCTTTTCTGGCACCACTAACCTGAACATAAAAGTGTTAGTCAAAGAAATTTAAGTTTCAAATCAAAACCATATACTAGATATATACAAAATACACAAATTTAAAATAAAATATATGAACTTAAATCTAGATCTAACTAACAAATTTATATATATATCAAAGAAATTATATATACCAGACATGAGCATTGTAAATTCATTCTAATGAACCATCAGGATCGGATCTACTCTGAATAGTAGACAAGATTGCTTCATGATCTAACTCTCGAACCTTCCAAATAATCTTGTTATTAGGCCTTCCTCGATATCTATACAGCTGAATATTTATCGCTAGAACTAGATGCGAATATAAGAGTATTTTCTGTGTGTCTCAAAGTCTTCAAACACCCAAACAAAGGAGTTTTTTAATGGATACCATGAAGCCAAGTTCCAATAACTACCACTGACCCTATAGGATACTCAATATCTTTGCCATCTATAATAGGAGAATTCAACTTCTTTCTTTCCTCGATGCAACGACATAAGAAATAGTTTGTTCCTTCTTCATTGTCTTCTATCACAATTACTGCAAACACATGTCCTACAAAAAAACAAAGGTTGAACAACTCAAATTTAAATTACATATTAAAATTTCAATGGACATAACTCAATACAAAAATTAAATAAATAACCATAATTACCTTGTCACACCAAAATAAAAAAAAATTCAGAGTCCTTGGATGTTCATGCAACCTCATCTTGAAACAATTCATAATTTTTATGGAGGTTGATAACTAGAAGCGAGTTAGAGGCCTATAAATCCATCCATCCACCCATTCTTGTGAATCACACTCTAGAAGTGACAAATTTGATACAAGATGCACAAAAAATGTCAACTTTCTTGTCCATATGGCCCACAAAGTAGCGTCTGAGCTAGAAAATGAGTGCATATCACTTGACCCAGTGAGTGTCATACAATCCTCGTAGTTAGCAATTTGTTGTTCCTCTATCAACCAAAAATATCTGCGAACTGTGGAATTTTCTTGAGAACCTCAAGCCATGTTGTCAATACACCATTCCACTATGCTCTTTACATATTTTAATTTAGCACCATCTTTGTACATCAACTCTTCTCTTACAAGAGCTCTTTTCACACATGCCCCTGCACCGTCATGCTCTCCTTTTCCATGTCCAGCCTCAGTGAAACTCCAAATATGTTACACACCCATCTTGACATGCATTATTCTCATCCAATAAAACATTCGTGCATTCTTAAACTGAGATGTGTAATTATCTGACAATATATAATGTTGTTTGAAGTGGATGTCCCTATTAGACAAGTTTCATAAAATAATTGCAAACACACCCTTACACAAATTCAAAGTAGAATGAGTATGATCATCACTAATATAAAAGTGGTACTGTCAAAAAAATTGATCATTCTTTGTCTGTCGGGAGAATGTAGAAATGTTATATGCACAAAAATGACAACTTGTGAGTTGTAATATTGTGATTGAACCTCCATTTGTGGTTGTAATGTGTAATTCTCTGCACTATCGACCACTTTGAAACAATAGTACCAATAGGAAATGTGTCCTTGCATGGCTTGAACTATTCATCCAACCATCGAGCTCTATGTGTATGCCTAGCATACTCATACAAAAATTCATCCTTAAATTTTCTCAAAAATTGGAAAACATGCATTTGTTTCAGAATTAGCTCACACCGTTTAGACTCTTTTACATCTTTCAACCGGTATGCAACTGATTTATATTTATCAAACTCAATTAAATTATGTCCTATTATACCTTCAATTTTCTCATGGATGCAACTTTCCAATGTAGGTAATCGCCGCATGTACTACAATTTCCATATAAACAATCCCGAGAATAAAAAAATTGTCCAACTTCTTTTCACAAAATATAGTAGGAATGAAATCCTGGAAGATATTGGTGGAACTTGAACACCACATTCGATAACATAGTTTCAAAATGAAAAATAGAACGAATACGTAAAAATTTAGCATAATGCATCATAAATTCAACATGTTGCCTACAACAACAAGTGGTGTGAGCATGGTTGATTTTCACATAGAATGGTTTCAATATTTAAAAAAACGTTTACTAATTTTAATTTCCAAATTCTCTTTTTCAAAATTATGAAAAATTCAATTTAAGTCATATCTAAGAAATGCTTTGGATGTGGTTCACGATTAGTAGAACCAAATCTCCATTTTATAACATCTCTTGTATTAGGTGAAACTCTAGTGTTATCATGCCAAAATTTAATAACAACTTCTCTTATAGCATCAAAATTATTTTTGTCCTTATGTGGTGCTCTAGCAAAAAATGCCCAAAAATTAGAATTATTGAGTGATTGAAGGATATTACATCTTTCAATTGCTTTCATTAGATTTTTTCGATTAACTTGCAACATTCGACTTGTTTTGCGTAATGAAACATTTGTTTTATTGATTCACTTACAACACTAGTAGCAAGTACACAACGCACAATATTAGTATCCCTAGTGCGTTTCTTGACACCAACAATGTGATATGCATCATGAAGGTTTTTAACAATTGTAGAGGTTTGACCACATATATTAGATGTTCATTAATCTTAAGGTGTTTAATGTAGGTCTCATTTTAATCAATTTCATCAAACTAACCAGCAATGACATCTTTGGGAATCATTTAAAATTTCAAAATGATTATCCCAAATTTTAGTGGCTTTTCTTCTTATTTTTCATTTAGAAAGTTTTTCAAACATTGGTTTCAAAATGTTATTATCAATTTCACTAAAAAAATTAGGCTTCTTACGTAAAATCCTATGAGGTGTTTTTGTCAAATTTTTCCTCTCTGACGGTTTTTCAACATGAATTTTCTTATTCACATTTTCTTTGTCTCCTTCAATTTCAACATTTTCTACATCATGAGTATTTAATTCTTCTTCTTGACATTGATTTTAAAAACATCTTCATCACAAGTATTTAATTCAACTTCAACATGATAGAAGAAACATTACCTAGTTCTTCATTGCTTACAATAGTCTGGGGTTAAAGATGAACCTCTTCTTGATTCATGAAGATTCCACATTCGCTCAAACATTTTGAATTTTGTTAGCCTCTAATACGTTTGGTATTTTTAACTTAATGACTTCCTTTTTTGACTTTGATTCTTGTCTCCCATGATGTTTTGCTTCCAATGATAAGAAAAACGTGTAGAAAAAGATAGAATTTCACAATAATTAGTATGCTTTAAGGTCAGAGATTAAAAATCACATGGTAATTTAGACATTGGGATGTGTGTAACTATGATTTATGAACAACAGCGCACTTTTGTGTAAAAACTGCGATTACACTTTATAAACTGCGATCACTGATCTATCACCGAACCTAAGCCTTGGGAAATCTTTGTTTTTCCCAACCAAAGCTATGAAAGGTCATTATAAAGTGTAAAAGGTCAAAAACCTCAAATCTACTCTTCCAAAGACTTGAACCATGCTAAGAAACTGAAAATATTTCACAAAAAATGTTGCCATTGCATAGGAATATTGATTTTAAAGTGAATAGAATAAGATAAATATAATTTTATAATTTTTACTAGCAATAGGTCTTTAAGACATTTTTTCCCGTGAATGTTCATGTCTACATTTAAGACTATAAATTTTGTTTCACTTATCAAAATGTGATAAAACTTCTACCATCCCAAGCATGGAAAAATTCTATACACGTTAAAAGTATATATATATATATATATATTTGATTTCGATAATTTTTGATATAGTTATGGTAGGCTTAACGGAAAGCACTCCATTTTCTAAATATTTTTAGACTACTTTCAAGAAAAATCATTAAAAAAAGTATTTCTCAAAAAATACAAAATAAAATCCATCCCAAGATAGACAACTACATCTAATGTTTCACCAAAGGAAAAAAAAACAAAATTTGGTCAACCAAAATGAGGGCAAACGGACTACAATCTCATAAGTTTTAAAAAAAAAACCAAGTCATATAATTTTAAGTGTTTAATATAGCTAAACTTGTGCATTTTTGAAAAAAATAGTATTTTAGAAACAAGATTCGAATGCTATGATTCATATTTATATAAAGTTTTCTAATTTTGAGTGCGTGTATTGCTAATAATCCCTACAAGTTGAGATTTTATTTTTTTTTGCAATATGACATCCACGGATGACCCTATATTTGTCCATCAACTTCCCGCACTTACCCTAGATTGACGGTGATTATTGTATATAGTGGTGAAGTGTTGGATATACACATTGAGTATATGAAAAGATGTCGAATGTGGTGGTTTATCAAGTGGTTATACTAAGAGAAAAAAACAAAAATCCATGACCAGAACCACATTTTCATTCACGCTACTCTTCACCTCGATGGCCATGCTCTTCGCTTACGCTTATTTTGATCCCCTTAATTATTCAACGTATTATTATTCCTCAAAGATACAACAAACAAAAATAGACACGGGAAAAATCACCCTTATCCATCCGCCTCGTTGTAACTATCTAAATGTTGCTAAATTTACAATGTTAACTTAGGTTTCTACGTGGTTAAAGTCTTTAGATATCGAATTAAGTGCTTGAAGTATCATGCAAGGGAGACGAAAGGTTTGACACCTCCGTGCTGCCCATGTGCCTTCACATGGCCATATTACTCGATTCACCAATCTAAGCCCTCTAATAGTTATTCACTTTTTATTATTATTTTTATTCCATTTTATTTATTCTCAATGGTGGTACTAAATTTCCGTCCCCTTAAAGAGCATCATCCTCGATGCAACATAAGATAGAAGCTTAAAGTGTTCTTAGACAAAAAGTTCAATAATGAAACATGTCATTTAACAAAATAACTTGTCGGTACAACACGATCACAAGGAAGTAAGATAATTTCCGCAATGTCTTAAATTTTAACGTTCTGTGAAGATTAGTAGCTTTTAGTTTACATTATTACTTGATTACACTTTTCCTTTAACATTATTTATTAATCTCAAGCTCTTAATATTCTTTGTTAAAATTTTCAATTGTCTTATGTTCGTGGGTTCCCAACGATGGAATCGACATCAATATGTCACACAAAACTCAACACAACAAAAATGACCCATGAGACACCTTGCTACATACGTTCATAATTGTATCACATCTCGCGAACTTAACCAAACCACAAAAGTAATATACATAGCTCTCACAATATATTTCTTATCACACATGCTCCCGACACAACAAAGTATTCATAAAATAAGTAGACTACAACAACATGGAATTCCCAACATCTACACATACAATTGTTTCACACAACTCGAACCCATAATTATAGCTACACAAAGCATCAAGATGGGAACAATATCACAAGACATAAAAAAATCACAAAATTACACATAAATCATAAAACCAACTCCATATGCCTCCTAAAACATCACAAAAACACCATATAGCTCCCAAGAATCATAAAACAAATACATATACCTTCAAATAATCAAAGGAAACTCCATATACCTCCCAAAGCATCAATCACACCCACACAAATATCTTATGCCTCCCCAAATTCTCTTATGCATCCCTAAAGTGTCTCTTATGCCTCCCTCGAGTATCTTATGCTTCCCTCAAGTGTCTCTTATGCCTCCATCAAGTCTCTTATGCCTCCCTCAAGCAATAAAATAACTTGATAAATTTTAATTTTCACTCCTCAAAAGAGGTCGGACACCTTATGGTCCTAAGTGCATAGAGTTTAGATACCTCTAACCCAAGTGACATAATAACTTATGGTTCAATAACCCGCTAGTTATATATAAATCCTTAAAGGCATAGCCCTATACAATGAAGTGGGTACATAGGTCCCACCACTCCATGGTGAATCCCATGACCCTATTCCAACACATTGCGACGTTAGAGTGAGCATAACAATCCATATCAAATTCCAAGTGACAACAATCCCAAGCCTTACAACATATAGTGAATTGCAATACAACATGGTGATGCACATGATTTATCATAATATAGTGACGACATCATGACAAAATTTAATTCGCTTTACACCAATTTTTCATGTAATACATCAATACACCTGCATATCACATAATTGGCAAAATGCTCCACTCCTTCACAATCCACAATAATTTTCTCTTTTCACACAAAATAAGGTGGTACATCACATGTGAACTCTTCAAAGAATCCATGAAAAGGAGATAGAATACTCGATCACAAGCACGTCAATGTGATAAACAAAATGCACTAAGTGACATACACAACATGTGCGTTCACAATTTCACAATTACGACATAGTTCACATCATTCTTATATCACATTACTCTTCCAATATCCACCACCATCATGCAACACCATCACAAATCCAATCTACCCCGAGGTTTGAGATCATGAATCTCACTCACGATACCAAATTTAATGACCACATTTTACACACACAAAAACAACAAAGTAAAACTATCAAGATAAATTTTTGTAACTTACATTTCTCATTACACACGGCCATAAGGGCTCCAAGAAAAGAAAACTCAAAAACGCATAAGAAACTTATATAAGTGGTCGACTCACATAGGCATAGGACAACACCATAGACATGTCAATGCCACAATTTCCCTGTTGAGCGAATCTAACAATGACCCAACCACAAGAAAAGGACTCAAATATTGGCAACCCACAACACATCATTTCCTTAATTCCATCTTATTTACAATTAACATTCCAACAATATTATTTTTTGCAAGGATACTTTTCTCCTTTTTCCACATATAAATTCTTAATTTCATTTCACATTTGATATACAATTTGACCATTTCAAGTTGGCTCTTTATTCTTTACAAAATTTTCCATAACTTCCATAATTATATGCCATATTTCAAATTGCATATAAAGTACTTAATTCTCTTGTTCTTATGTTAAGAATATGTTCCTCAAACGTTTATTGAATGTTTAAATTTTACCCTTGCAACTCAAGTGAATTTGACTTGATGTCAAGAAAGCAATATTAGGATTTAAGGGGGTTAGAATCAAGATACCTTTTTCCCATAAACATTATTCGATCATGGTATCTTTATTTCCGATTCAACATTCACACAACAAGAAATTATATATATATATATATATATATATATATATATATATATATATATATATATATATATATATATATATATATATATGTAAATATACATTACATATATATATATATATATGTATGTATATACATACATACATACATATATATCTATACACATACATATATATATATATATATATATATATATATATCCTTTTTTTCTCGAATTTTGATCTCACCAACGAAAATTCATATTCTTTTTAACACATGAAAATATTTAATTGAGTTTGAAGGACTCTAAGAGTAACATTATTCCTAACTTGAAATCTAGTTTTACTCTTATGTGTTTTACTCTTATATCACACTATGGTCTCATTATTAGTATTGCTTTATAACAAAAGAGTTACAAAAGTACTTACCTAAAATCTTGAAGAAGTATGTGATTGGAAGCATTAATAACTACACATGAACCATAAGTGAACTTTGTTCAGGGTAAGATCCCATGTTTCTACATTTCACAATACGCATGTGAAACTTATTTTATTCTTAATGTCATAAAAGGGAATAACAAGGGATTACGGGACACAATTTTTTAGTTTCCTAGGTTCTCTAAAGTCAACATAATTCAAATAATTTTTTTGTAAGGAGTTGCTTACCATTTTATACCCACAAGTTAACCCCTTAATTAGCCAAGGTTTGGTTTAATTCTAATTACACCTAAGGATGTACACCCCAACTATAAATGAGTTTAAGGTGAGAGTAAATATTTTTGCTAAACAACCTTCATGAAAGAGCAAGGTGTTATGTTGTTAGTATTCAAGGTAACACATTTATCTATGAGGAACTAAAGAGATCATTAACAAGAGTTTAAGAAATAAATGAATTGGAAGAAAAGCAGTCAAACAATATGGAGGTAGGAACACCACCAATACTACTTGTAGTCTCTAAATAAGCTGTTCTAGGGTACTCGTCTGGCGGTTCTCAACTATTTGTGTTCCACATCACCAACCTGTCGGCTCGAGATTGGTGCCTTACCCTTGTTAGGGTTCTTAGGGAAGTCTCTCCAAAAATGTCCCAACTCCACATCCAAAACAACCGCTGATCCTCTCCAAGGAGTAGCACCTCCAGTGAGAGTCCTCTAGAAGAAGGTGTTGTGGATCTTGATGATCTAGCTATTTTTTGTGGCCTCTTCTAGTGAGATCCCATTTGACAGAGCTCTAGGTACACCCCTGTGTCCGATAGGACCCTAGAAGAGGAGGCCTCATACTCCAACCTCTCTCGTGCATCATCTCTTTGTGGAGGTCTATAAGGTGGGCAGGACTGTTGGTGCTGCTCCTACTATGTGGTATAAAGGATAACCGTGAAGAATGCTGATCACCACGAGGAGGAGGAGATGACCCCCTTGATCTACTATCTACATTTTTGATGTGGCTCGACTCGGTCTCTAGCCTGCTAGGTCTTTCCCGAGTCTCCTCTACTATGTAGGCCTTCTCAACGGCCTCTGCTAAAGTCTATGGGTAGTGGATTCAAACCACACCTCCAATGTCTAGATTTAGGCCCCGGATGAACCTGTGGATCCGCACCTACTCATCCTGCATGTACTCAACATACTGGAGTAGATCCAAAATCTTCTCTCATACTTTTGCCACTATGCGAGAGATGTTTTTCCGAGGTCATGGAACTCATCGATCCTCTACTATATGAACCTCATGACAAATTTCTACTCTGAATCTCTCCTCAAATAGCTCGCAGGTGACTATCTCAAAATCTACATGGAGCTTTTGCTCCTCTATCCTCCACCATACTCCAGCTCCATCCCTCAGTAGATGGATCACAACATGATTTTGTGTTGCTAGAACAAGGAAAAGCTTGAAGCAACCACTCAAGCTCACTAGCTAGGCCTTTGCCTGAAATCCCGTGTCACCTGAGTAATGTGATGGCCAAAGCTTTGAGATCTCCCGATGTGATCTATAGCTATTGTCTGAAGGCCTTTAGGCCTCTCTACATGCTCGTCCCTAGGCCTGGGCTCGAGACCTCTCTCTGTGTCCTCAAACTTAGTCACCATGTCCCCTCGAGGTGACTCTACCCTGGAGACTCTCCATGAAAATTCTCTCCTCCACGCTCCTCACCGAGTGGATGAAGTGCATGTCCCTCAATGGAAGTGACTCTATCATGTCTTCGGCATGCCCTCCTACCGATCCTCCGCGTAAAGTGGCATTAACATCCTAAAGGGTGCAAGATAGATCTGGATGGCATGATCTCGGAGGTGACATATCTAATTCTATGTGAAAAGACTCCTCATCTCTTTCTACGCCTCCTAAATAGAAAAAAATGAGAGTTAGTTCATTATTTTAAGTTCCTTCTTCGAGTTCTATGTTTACTATCACATAAAATTTTCAAAGGTTTAGTCTAGATTAAAAGGTGTGCTAGATTTAAAGTTATGTCTCAATTTTTCTAGTGTGCCCAATGGTTTTTGAACCACTTCTCTAATACCAAGTGAAATTTCCGCTTAAAACAACCACTTGAGACCCAAGAACAACCTAGGATTAGTTAGGAAAATTATGGAATAATTTTTTTATTAAGAGTATCAACACAACAAGATTTAAGATCAACTATAAAGAATGATTTATATAATTACCTCTTACATTTATTAATAACAAAACACAAGGTCAAAACAAGGGATTAGATTAACCACTTAGGTCAGGAGAGTAATTTCTCACTCAACCACTCTCTAACTGGCTCATAGGGTTCAACTTGATTTTTCACAAAATTAATCCATCAAAACTTTCCTAAATCATTCCATTAGATAGGAAATTTTCTCACCTTTCCAATGATATAAAGAAGTCCTCCTAACTCCTTATATTTTTCAAGTTATGGGCCGGTGGACTTTGGGGAGAAATTTTCCCAAGGGATAGTCCGCGGGCCTAGGGAGGAAAATTTCCCCATGTGGGTCGGAGAGTGGGAAGAACTTGCACATTTTCCTCCTTTGCAAGCAAAAGTGCAATCTTCCTTCATGTGCCCGTGAGCCCGATGAGGGAGACACGTGTCAGCCCGATTGTCGGGGAGGAATGGCGGGCCGATGGAGTGCGGGTTGAGACATTAAGTCTCTTAGTCGCAAAGTGCTAAGGGATCAATTTGATCCATGCCTCCACAATGACTTCAAAATGCCACATGTCACACTTTGATTGGCATGGGGAAAAATGGACATGTGGGGGAAACTAGGAAATTTGGATTTTTAGTTTAAAAGTGCAAGGGTTAAAATTTTGCGTGCCTCCGCCGATTAAAAAAATGTGCCACGTGTCACAACCCCATTGGTCGCGGGTCCACGGGCCATCGGAGCACTCAAAGATTTTAAGATTTCAAAAGGTGAAAAGTTCAAAGTTAAAAACAATTCCGTGCCTCCGCCGAGCTAAGGCTGCATGTGTGTCATCAAATGATTGGATGCGAGGGATGGGGTGGCGGGGAAAAGTTAACATTTTTGCCAAAGCCAAAATCAAAGTTTCAAAGGGAAAAATTTCTCCACTTCTTCCATCATTGCCGGGTGAAGCCACGTGTCACCCAATGATTGAATGTGGGTGATGGGGCAGTGGAAAATTGTAAGGCATTAAGCCAAAAAAATAGTTCAATTTCTAAAAAGCTCGCGTGGGCCCGCGCATCCAAGAAGAGGATATTTCAAAGGCAAGGCGCTAACACAAGGATGGGAGAAAAGGAAATTTTTCCAAAAGGGAAAAAAAAATGTTAAGTTCAAAATTTTCCCATGCGCTTCATCGAGCCACGTGTGGCAGCACGTGATTGGCGCGGGTTAGCGGGGATGCGGGAAAAATGGGAAATTTTTCCCAAAGGCAAATTCTCAAAAAGTTAATTTTTTAAAAGGGTCCACCCCTCCGATGTGCCACGTGGTAGTACCCTGATTGGATGTGGGATGGCGGGGGCCATGGACATTTTTGGGAAATTTTTCCAAAGTTAAAAATTAAATTTTAATAGTTAGATTTTTTTTTTGAAAGGCCAAATTGAAGTAAAACTTCAAATGGCCATAACTTTTTGATAGAAAGCTCAGATTTGGGAAAATGAGGACTTTCTGGAAATATCTCAAAGTCCTCTTTGCACAAGAATCATTAATTTTGGATTTTGATGAAGTTTAAGTGGTCAATTTAATGAAAAAATTGCAGGATTTTTAGAATAAAACTAGTAATTTTTAACTTATAAATTTTTGTTCAAATTTGATCTTCTCCTTTCTCAACATGTCAAATAGACATGGAGACTTGTTTTTATAGGAATTTAGGAAGGGTTCAAGTGTGAATTAGTTATAAGATTGAGTTGTAATTGAATTTTTACATTTAACACAAGCAAATAAACTTGTGCAAGTTTGCTAAATTTTAGGATATTTTTAAAGTTCTGAAGGGTCTTTCTTAAGTTTTATTGGGAAAATTTGAGTTCATTAGAACTTACTTGACTTAATTTTTAATTTTCATTTCTTATTTCTTTGTAGGTTTTTTTTCATTTTTGATAAAAATTATTGCTAATTTTATTTAAAAAAAAAAAGATCAATTTAAGGATTTAAACATTTTTTTCCATCCTCAAGTATGGAAATTCATTTCCTTTCTAGTCTAATACATTTTAATTGATTCAACAAACATTTAAAAACCAAATATGCAAAGTTCTGATTTCCAAATTTTAATCATTTCAAAGAGAATAAAAAAATTTGTCTTTTCTTCACACGCATTCTTCTTTCAACAAATAGAGATTTCAATTCACAATAACAAATCAAATTCCAATGCAACAATGTAAATTTGAGAAAAAAGTAAATTCCTTTATTGATTTTCAAAATACAACTTTACAACTTTCTTTTCCATTTGATTTCAAAATACAATATACAAAATACATATCATCCTTTCACATTCTTTTCAAAACAGAGAATGGAATATAACTCTTTACATTTCACATTTCAATTTCAATCTTTCATTATCAATACAAGTATCTTCTCAAACAAATAATTATACAAATCATCCACTTCAAAGTGGGAAGGTTACAATGAACTTGCTCACAAGAAGGGACTGTCAAACTGTCCATTTTTTTCTTGCTCCAAAACAACAACATGTTGGTTTTCTTCATCTTTCAATTGATCACAACAAAGAATAGGGGAAAGGCAATGCTCTCCACCCAACCAAGATATCCAATGAGAAGGGAGAATCCATCCTTCCTCATTGGCCCCGAGCCCCAACCATAATGAAATAAGAGATGTAAATCAACTCATGGAAAACAATGGCTTCCACAAACACACACAACATTTTCACATTTAAAAACACATTTCAAGAAGAATGTAGTTCACAACTACATTAAACACATACAAACAAAACTGAGGCTTCATCAAGCAAGCCAAAAAGAAAGGATCTATGGGGAAGCTACTTATGCCTCCCAATGGGAAATGGGAATCCACCTGAACAACCCACCAATAATAATTCATCTCACATATCCTTATGCCCCCCCCCCCAAATTCCTCCTTATGCCCCCAAAGTTTCTCCTTATGCCCCCCCAAGAGTAAGAAATGCAAGCTATTTCTTTTCCATGGTGGATCCCAATCCCAAACTCCCTCCACAATAAAACTGATGCCATTGGCATTCCCTTATGCCCCCCATATGAAATCCCCATAGCCTTCTCCTACACCATATCCTAAGTAGTCTACCCAACCAGCCAACAAACACATAAAAACATTCACCATTTCATACATGCATAGAAAGAGAAAGAAGCATTTTAAAGGATCAAGTTCCTACCTCTCCATAATGGAGTTTGTTCCAAGAACAACAAGCTTTCCAATGCCAAAATACAGTCCAAAATCAGCAAAACACACAAGCATGCAATGGTCTCCAATCTCCTTCCACAAGCAAGAACTCCAAAAAAAAAAATTCACCCCAAGAGAAGTATGCAAAGTTTCAACAACCCAAAACAAGCAAGGAGTTCAAATTTTAAAGGAGAGGGAAGAGAAGAGGATGATGTGGATCCATGTGGGATGCCACATCACACTTCCTCAACCCCAAAACAAAATTCAACATCATTCACCTAATGCACAATAAATAAAATGACAATTTAACTTACACACTCCAAAATAACCCATACCCCAAAAGGACTGAATTTAAAACATGTAAGAGAAGTGCAATTAAAACTTACAATTAGTCATTTCAAAATGCATTAAAAAGGTCTAATTTTAACCTCCAAACCATAGGTATGGTTGGTGAATAATTTTAAGAGGTGTGGGACAAGTTTAACTTGTCCCACAAGCCTCCAAATATAGCCTCCAAGGAAAATTGAATTCCCAAGAGGATGAAGTGTTTCATACTCCAAAATCTCTTACATTCTCTTTACATTCTCACTTACACATCTTACACATACACTTCTTACACATTCTTACACATTACTTACACATTACATTTAAGAGCAACAACTTCATTAATTACATTCTTATGACATATTTGATTTATTTATTTTAACACATGGTTATTCACAACATTAACACAACATAATAATAATTAATGAAAGGGGTAACACATCACAAAATAAACACATGCAAACATTAATAAAAAGAACCACATTAAAGAAATACATAAAATCCCTTGGTCACATTTTAAAGGTGATTCCCCCATGGGAATCCCTAACAAACACAACACACAAACAAATATAGTTGCCATGGTGACCTTGTTGAATTCATCTAGAATTCTAATATGGTTGGTCTCCAATCCCCGACATTGTTGTGATATTTTAACCTGCAAAATACAAATACCTCCTTCGGCCTCGTGGCCATATCAGAACATCCAAAATGATATAAATAACATCTCAAGATCATCTATACATATGAATCACAACAACATCAAGAAATCAACATTATCATTTTCAATTTAATTAACAACTATATCATCATCAATAATTTCCATACTAGATCTACTCACAATATCCAATATCACATGTCCGAACAACATCCATAATATATCCATGTCAAACAATATATCATCATCCACATATAAAAATGTCTCTAATAATCATCATGCATAATAACTGAATCAAGATCAATAATAATCCATGGTCTAACATCTAAACATCATACTAAATCAAAACATAATAATGTCCATAATAAGATCAACAAGTATCAAGATCAGTATCTAAAAGTGTCAAAGGGAAGTGGGCACTACATCCCCCTCCCCTTAGACTTGACTTCCTCCTGGAAGTCACTGGAAAAAATGTGGAAACTACACTCGTAACACGGTGGCATCCTCCCAAGTGGCTGCAGTCTCATCGTATCTGTCCCACTGCACCCATACCTGATCAATCTCTCTGCCTCAAAGGCCTGGGTCTGCGATCTATGATATGGATGGGCTCCACCATCACCTACCCCTAATCCTGCACCTACAAAGAGGTCCAATCTAGCACATGAGAAGGATCTGCAATGTACCTCCTAAGAACAGAAACATGAAACACATCATGTACGCGAGACAAGTTGGGTGGCAATGCTAGATGGTAAGCCAAAGGGCCGATATGCTCCAAGATCTCAAAAGGACCAACAAATCAAGGAGCTAACTTAGAACCTTTTCCATAATGGATAGGGCTCTTATGTGGCCTAACACGAAGGAACACCTTCATGCCCACATCAAAATTACGTTTGGTCCTATGTTGATCAGCATACTTCTTCTACCTATCATGTGCCTCTGTAGTCTCTTCCGATCATCACTACCTGCTGCTCCATGTCCTACAAAAGGGATGGTCCAAGAGATACTCTATCCTCCAACCTGTCCTAGCTAAGGGGTGTCCTGCACTCTCTACCATACAAATCTGAAAAGGAGCCATGCCTATAGAACTCTGAAAACTATTATTGTAGGAAAACTCCACCAAGTATAGGTACTCCTCCCATCTCACCTGATGATCCATCACGTACATCCTGAGCATGTCCTCCAAAATCTGATTCACCCTCTCGGTCTGTCCATCAGTCTTAGGGTGATAAGTTGTGCTGAAATTAATCCGTCCCGAGGGCATGTTGCATGGTAGTCCAGAAATGGGAAGTGTACAAAGGATCGCGGTCACAAATAATCTTCACGAATCTCGTGCAACCTGACAATCTCATCCAAATAGACACGTGCCACTACACTAGCTGTATAAGTGGTCTTCACCGAGAGAAAAGTGAGCCACTTTTGTCAATTTATCAACCGTGACCATGATGGTGTCATGGTGATATCTCGACATCGGTAGCCCAACAATGAAATCCATGGAAATGGTGTCCCACTTCCACTCCAAGTATAGCATGAGGAAAGAGAAGGCCAGCTGGATGTTGATGCTCGGCCTTCACTTTTCTGGCACTCTAAAAACATGACACAAATTGAGCCATGTCTCTGTGAAGTCCTCTCCAGTGGTACAACTGTCTCAAGGTAGCGTGCATCTTCTTCACCCCGGGATGGGCTGAATAGGGTGCATGATGTGCCTCTGTCAAGATGTCCTGCCTCAAGCCTCCATCTCTAGGAACATAAATCTGACCTCTGTGCCTGAGAAGACCATCTTACCTCTAGTGAGAAACCATCAAACTTCCCTCAAGGGGTCTCTGGGACTCGATCTCTACTCAAACTGCAATGTAGAAGTTGTCAAGAGGAAGCTGCTTGAAGAATCCTGCTCACAAATCTGTGCCCACTGAAGTGGCCATACTCACATGTCTCCATTCGAGAGAGCATCTACAACCACATTCTCCTTCCCCTTCACATGCTCTATCTCCATGTCATACTCACAAAGAAACTCCATCCAATGCCGCTGATGAGTGTTTAGATTGGGCTACGTGAAGAGGTGGTGAAGACTCAAGTGATCTATCCTGAGTGTGAATCTCGACCAAGAAGAAAGTGCCTCCATCAAACCAAAGTGTGCACAACTACCACAAGCTCAAGATCATGAGTTGGGATAATTAAGCTCATAATCTTTGAGTTTACAAGACTCAAAAGCCACTACTCTGCCCTCCTGCATCAGTACACCTCCAAGGCCTGCCAACGAAGCATCCGTGCATACAAAGAACTCACCATGTGGATCCGGTACTACAAGAATAGGTGTTGTAGTGAGACATTCCTTTAGTTCTAAAGGCCTGCTCACATCTATCCGACAAACAAACTTCTTCCCTTTCCCTAAAGGGAAGTGATGGGGTGTGCAATCCGAGAGAAGTCCTAAACAAATCTCCGTAGTAACCTGCTAATCCCATGAAGCTGCACCTCTATCATAGTAGTGGGTGTTGGCCAATCCATAATGGCTCTAATCTTGGAAGGATCGACTACGATACCTTCCCCAGAGATGATATGACCCAAGTATTGTACCTCTTGACTAAAAGAAAGCACACTTCTCAAGTTCCCATAAAGTTGTTGCTCACGAAGACATGAAGAACCTAGTGAAGGTGCCCTCATGCTCCTCATGCATACACGTGAGTAAATCAAAATGTCATCAAGGAAGATGAGCATGAAGTGATCTAAGAAGGTCCTGAATACCCCATTCATCAAACTCATAAACACTGTGGGGGCATTTGTCAAACCAAAAGGCACCACTGTGAACTCATAGTGCCCATATCTCATATGAAAAGAGCAGTCTTATGAATGTCTGCCTCTCGTAATCCTCAACTGATGATAGCTTGACTTGAGATCAATCTTAGAGAACACCATGGCTCCCTTCATCTGATCAAACAAGTCATCAATGCGTGGAAGGGGATAATGATTCTTGATCATTACCTTATTCAAATTGGTGGTAATCAATACACAACCGCAAGGATCCATCCTTCTTCTTCACAAAAATCACGGTGCACCCCAAGGGGATACACTAGGATGGATAAGGCCTTTCTCCATAAGGCCCTCTAGCTATAACTTGAGCTCACAGAGCTCCAAGGTGGTCATCCGATAAGGTGCTCGTGAGATAGGCTCTGCTCCCGAACAAGATCTATATGAAAATCAATCTCACGTGGGGTGGCATCCCGGTAGCTCCCCTAGAAAGACATCTACAAACTCTCTCAAAATGGGATGATCATCTAGTGATGGTCCACTAGACCCATCCTCTGACCTATCACTGACTATAATAACATACATCTGACAACCCATCGTCACACACACCGCTTAAGCTGCATAGCGGAGATGGTGTGAATAGAAATGGGTCTCCTGACCCCGAAATCACCGACTCAACTCCAAGATCATCTACACAAGATATAGTCTTGTGATAACAATCCATCTTGGCCCTATGTGTAGATAACCAATCCATACCTAAGATGACTCCATACGAGCCCAAAGGAAGGATACGAGAGATCTGAAGTAGTGGTGAAAGGTCCCAAATCCACAACACACTCCTTAACTAAGGAGTCTACAAGAGATCTTGGCTCCCGAAGCCATCTCAACATCCCAATAATGACCCTACCTAACTGCCACCAGCCTGCATCACTCTACTAAAGATGGTGCAATAAATGAATTGGAAGAACTAGAGTCAAACAATATGGAGGTAGGAACACCACCAATACTACTGTAGTCTCAATAACTATGCTCTGGTGCTCGGCCTAGTGGTTCTCAACCACTGCATAAATCTTGTGGCTGTCCCATATCACCAACTGTCGTCTGAGATCGGTGCCTTACCCTTGTTAGGGTTCTGAGGGTAGTCTCTCCAAAAATGTCCCGCAACTCCACATCAAAACAACCACCTGATCCTCTCCAAGGAGTAGCACCCTAGTAGGTGCTCTAGAAGTAGGTGTTGTGGATCCTGATGATCCAGCTATGGTTTGTGGCCTCTACTGGTGAGCTCCTGCGAATGAGCTCTAGGTCCACCCTGTGTCCTGATGGGACCCCTAGGAGGAGGCCCCATACTCTGACCTCTCTGTGCATCAGCTCTCTGTGGAGGTCTATAGGGGGGTGGACTTGTTTGCTGCTATTTGCTGCTACTGGGGTCTAAAGGATGACTGTGAAGAATGCTGACCACCATGAGGAGGAGGAGGAGCGACCCCCTCGATCTATTATCCTACATCTACTGTATGTGGCTCCTGACTCAGTCTCTAGCCTACGGGTCTTCCCCGAGTCTCCTCTGCTATGTAGGCCTTCTCAATGGCCTCTGCTAAAGTCTATGGGTAGTGGATCTAAACCGCACCTCCAATGTCTAGATTTAGGCCCCGGATGAACCTATGGATCCACACCTGCTCATCCTGCATGTACTCAACATACTGGAGTAGATCCAAAAACCTACTCTCATACTCTGCCACTATAAGGGATGCCTATCGGAGGTCATGGAACTCATCGATCCTCTGCTATATGAACCTCCGTGACAAATATCTACTCTGAATCTCTCCTCAAATAGCTCCCAGGTGACTATCTCAGAATCTACATGGAGCTTCTGCTCCTCTTTCCTCCACCATACTCCGGCTCCATCCCTCAAGTAGATGGATCGCAACACAAGATTTCATGTTGCTAGAACAAGGACAAAGCTTGAAGCAAACTGCTCAAGCTCACTAGCCAAGCCTCTGCCTGAAATCCCTGTGTCACCTGAGTAATGTGATGGCCAAAGCTTCTAGGATCTCCCTGATGTGATCTGCAGTTGTGGTCTGATGGCCTTTAGGCCTCTCTGCATGCTCATCCCTGAGCCTAGGGCTCGAGACCTCTCTCTATGTCCTGAAACTTGGTCACCATGTCCCCTCAGAGGTGACTCTACTCTAGCTGACTCTCCATGAAAATTCTCTCCTCCATGCTCCTCACTGAGTGGAGGAGGTGCATGTCCCTCAATGGAAGTGACTCTATCATGTCTTCTACATGCCCTCCAACTGATCCTCGCGTAATGCGGCATTAACATCCTGAAGGGTCTATAAGATCTGTGGCAGGATGGCTGCTACAACATGATCCGGAGGTGGTATATCTAAGTCTATGTGGAAAGACTCCTCATCTTGTTTGCGCCTCCTACATAGAAAAAAATGAGAGTTAGTTCATTATTTTAAGTCTTCTTCAGTTTCTATGTTTACTATCATATACAATTTTCAAATAGTTTTGTTTTCTAGATTAAAAGGTGTGCTAGTTTTAAAGTTCATGTCTCAAGTTTTCTAGTGTGCCCAATGGTCCAAGATTTTGAACCACTGCTCTGATACCAAGTGTAATTCCCACTTAAAACAACCACTTGAGACCCAAGAACAACCTAGGATTAGTTAGGAAAATTATGGAATAATTTTTTTTTAATTAAGAGTATCAACAACTAGGTTACAAGGAAACAGTTAGCACAACAAGATTTAAGATCAACTATAAAGAATGATTTATATAATTTCCTCTTACATCTATTATTAACAAAACACAAGGTCAAAACAAGGGGTTAGATTAACCACTTAGGTTAGGAGGGTAATTTCTCACTCAACCACTCTCTAACTGGCTTAAAAGGGTTCAACTTGATTTTTCACAAAATTAAGCCATCAAAACTTCCCTAAATCATTCCCATTGGATAGGAAATTTTCTCACCTTTCCAATGATATAAAGAAGTCCTCCTAACTCCTTATATTTTTCAAGTTATGGGCCGGTGGACTTTGGGGGAGAAATTTTCCCAAGGGAGTCTGTGGGCCTAGGGAGGAAAATTTCCCCATGCGCATTGGGCTAGCAGAGTGGGGAAGAACTTGGCACATTTTCCTCATTGGGTGCAAAAGCAATTTACCTCACGTGCCGTGAGCCCGAATGGGGGAGACACGTGTCATCCTTGATTGGTCGGGAGGAACATGGGCCGTCGGAGTGGTTAAGACATTAAATTTTCTAAGTCAAAAAGTGCTAAGGGATCAAATTGATCCGCTCCACCGACTCCAATGGTGAAAAATTCCACATGTCACTCTCTATGATTGGCATGGGGAAAAGATAGTGGGGGTAAATAGAAAATTTAAGATTTTAGGGTTAAAAGTGCAAGGGTTAAAATTTGCATGTGCCTCCGCCGATTGGAAAATTTGTGCCATGTGTCACAACCCTATTGGTCACGGGTCCACGGGCCATTAAAGATTTTAAGATTTTAAAAGGTTAAAATCTCAAAGTTAAAAAAAAAAAGAATTTGTGCCTCCTGCGAGAGCCTAAGGTTGCCACATGTCATCATGTGATGGATGGGTGACAGGGCGGCGGGGAAAATTAGGTTTTTTTAACCAAAAGCCAAAATCAAAGTTTCAAAGGAAAATTTTTCTCCACTCTTCCGTTGTTATCCGGGTGAAGCCACGTGTCACCCAATGATTGGATGTGGGGCGATGGGTGGTGGGGAAAAATCCTAAGGCATTTTTAGCCAAAAAAGGGAAAAAAGTTTAAAAAAAGCATTTCGCGGGGCTCCACTAAGGCGTCCTGCGAAAGAGGAAATTTCAAGGAAAGGAAGGTGGTTGATGGGGCCATGGAGAGAAAATGGAAATTTTTTTCCAAAAGGAAAAAAATGTTAAGTTTAAAAAAACTTTTTCCGTGCTTCCATCAGCCACGTGGCAACATGTGATGGCCATGGGTTAGTGGGGATGGGGAAAAATGGGAAATTTTTCCCAAAGGAAAATTCTCAAAAATTAAGTTTTAAAAGGGTCCACCCCTCCGATGTGCCATGTGGGAAGTACGATTGGATGTGGGATGGCGGGGGCCATGGAATTTTAGGAAATTTTTCCAAAGTTAAAAATTAAATTTTAACAGTTAGATTTTTTTTTTTGAAAGGCCAATTTGAAGTAAAACTTCAAATGGCCATAACTTTTGATAGGAAGCTCATATTTGGGAAAACGAGGACTTTCTGGAAATCTCTCAAAGTCCTCTTTTGCACAAGAGTCATCAATTTTGGATTTTGATGAATTTTAAGTGTTCAATTTAATGAAAACAATGTAGTTTTTTAGAACAAAACTGGTAATTTTTAACTTATAAATTTTTGTTCAATTTTGATCTTCTCCTTTCTCAACATGTCAAATAGACATGGAGACTTATTTTGGATGAATTTAGGAAGGTTTCAAGATTCAATTAGTTAGAAGGAGTTGCAATTGAAATTTTTTTTACATCTTTGGGCAAGCAAAGCCTATAGTGCAAGTTTAAATTTGGGAGATTTTTAAAAGTTCTGAAGGTATTTCTTAAATTTTTGTCAATTTGAGTTCCTTAGACTTACTATATCTAAATTTTAATGTTTCATTTCTTATTTCATGATTTAGGTTTCAACCGTTCAATTTTCATTTGATAAAAATAATTGTCCAAGTTTTGAAAAAAAAAGTGAGATCAATCTCTAAGGATCTATTAAACATTTTCCATCCTCCAAGTATGGGAATTCATTTCCTTTCTAGTCTAATGCATTTAATTGATTCAAAAACCATTTAACAGCCAATATGCAAAGTCTGATTTCCAAATTTCAACACATTTCAAAGGGAATAAAACATTGTCTTCTTCTTCATACGCATTCTTCTTTCCAAATAGAGATTTTAATTCACAACAACAAATCAATTCCAATGCAACAATGCAAGTTTGAGAAAGGTAGTGCATTCCTTTATTGATTTCCAAAAAACAATTTTTACAAACTTCTTTCCATTTGATTTCTAAATACAATATACAATTATATAACATCCTTTCACATTCTTTTCAAAAATAGAGAGTAGAATATAACTCTTTACATTTCACATTTCAATTTCAATCTTTCATTATCAATACAAGTATCTTCTCATTACAAATAATTATACAAATCATCCACTTCAAAGTGGGAAGGGTTACAATAAACTTGCTCACAAGAAGGGACTGTCAAAATGTGCCATTTCTCTTGCTCCAAAATAACAACATGTTGGTTTCTTCATCTTTCAACTTGATCACAACAAGAATAGGGGAAAGGAAATGCTCTCCACCCAACCAAGATATCCAATGAGAAGGGAGAAGCCATCCTTCCTCATTGGCCCCCGAGCCCCAACCATAATGAAATAAGAGATGTAAATCAACTCATGGCAACAATGGCTTCCACAAACACACATGCAACATTTTCACATTTAAAAACACATTTCAAGAAGAATGTAGTTCACAACTACATTAAACACACAACAAAATTGAGGCTTCATCAAGCAAGCCAAAAGAGCAAGGATCTATGGGGAAAGCTACTTATGCCTCCCAATGGGAAATGGGAATCCACCTAAGAACAACCCACCAAAAATAATTCATCTCACATATCCTTATGCCCCCAAATTCCTCCTTATGCCCCCAAAGTTTCTCCCTTATGCCCCCAAGAGTAAGAAATGCAAGCTATTTATTTTCCATGGTGGATCCCAATCCCAAACTCCCTCCACAATAAAATTGATGCCATTGGCATTCCCTTATGCCCCCATATGAAATCCCCATAGCCTTCTCCTACACCATATCCTAAGTAGTCTACCCAACCAGCCAACAAACACATAAAAACATTCACCATTTCATACATGCATAGAAAGAGAAAGAAGCATTTTAAAAGGATCAAGTTCCTACCTCTCCATAATGGAGTTTGTTCCAAGAACAACAAGCTTCCCAATGCCAAAATACAGTCCAAAATCAGCAACACACAAGCATGCAAATGGTCTCCAATCTCCTTCCACAAGCAAGAACTCCAAAACAACAAGAAAATTCACCCCAAGAGAAGTATGCAAAGTTTCAACAACCCAAAACAAGCAAGGAGTTTGAATTTTAAAGGAGAGGGAAGAGAAGAGGATGATGTGGATCCATGTGGGATGCCACATCACTCTTCCTCAACCCCAAAACAAAATTCAACATCATTCACCTATGCACAATAAATAAAATGACAAATTAACTTACACACTCCAAAATAACCCATACCCCAAAAGGACTGAATTTAAAACATGTAAGAGAAGTGCAATTAAAACTTACAATTAGTCATTTCAAAATGCATTAAAAAGGTCTAATTTTAACCTCCAAACCATAGGTATGGTTGGTGAATAATTTTAAGAGGTGTGGGACAAGTTTAACTTGTCCCACAAGCCTCCAAATATAGCCTCCAAGGACAAATTTGAATTCCTAAGAGGATGAAGTGTTTTACACTCCAAAATCTTACTTACATTCTCTTACACATCTTACACATTCTTACACCTTCTTACTTACACATTTATTACATTCTTACACATTACATTTAAGAGCAACAACTTCATTAATTACATTCTATGACATATTTGATTTATTTATTTTAACACATGGTTATTCACAACATTAACTCAACATATAATAACTAATGAAAGGGGTAACACATCACAAAATAAACACATGCAAACATTACTAAAAGGAAACCACATTAAATACAATACATAAAATCCCTTGGTCACATTTTAAAGGTGATTCCCCCATGGAATCCCTAATAAACACAAACACACAAACAAAAAAAGTTGCCATGGTGACCTTGTTGAATTCATCTAGAATTCTAATATGGTTGGTTTCCAATCCCCGACATTGTTGTGATATTTTAACCTGTGCAAAAAAAAATACCTCCTTCGGCCTCGTGGCCATATTAGAACATCCAAAATGATATAAACAACATCTCAAGATCATCTATACATATGAATCACAACAACATCAAGAAATCAACATTATCATTTTCAATTTAATTAACAACTATATCATCATCCAATAATTTCCATACTAGATCTACTCACAATATCCAATGTCACATGTCCGAACAACATCCATAATATGTCCATGTCAAACAGTATATCATCATCCACATATAAGAATGTCTCTAAAATGTCTCTAATAATCAAGATCATAATAATAATCTAACATCTAAATATCATACTAAATCAAAACATATACAACATTTCATATATCCTTTACGGGGCTCAGAGTGTTGTTTTGCAAGTCTCTAAAAATTACATTTTCTAACTTTGCAAGGTAGACAGAAAATGTTGTTTGATTTGACGACATCATCTAACTCTCGCCGATACGAGCACTTAATTCGTATACTCTAGTATCATCATATAAGGTTATGGTAGCTACCACATTTAATGTTTAAAATGAAAAAATCAGTTTTGTCAATCACAAGGTGAAGTTTTATTTCTTTACACTATTTAAATTTGGTTACATATCCATTTGTATGATTATCTAGTGGTTTAACATTTCTATTATATTGCAAATGAAGAACCCAAATTTATGAAAATTATAAAAGAAAAGTTAAGGAGACCATGCCTAGAGAACGATGAGTGAATCCAAAGTAAGAAGGGCTTGTTATCACCAAAAACATCACCCTCTCGATTCGTCATTCCTGTGTGAATGAGAAACCAAGTGTTTTTGAGTAACATTGGATCACCTCTCAAGTTGTGGGACATGCGGCCTTGAGATGATCCTAAGAGAAGGTTGGTTCCGATCCTAAACCACCCGACACAATCTACTCTAATGCACGAAGATTATCTAATCCTAATCTAACTTTCCAAGGGGCTAGGGAGAGAGAGTACATGAAGACAAATCCTACACTAAAGTGGTGATACACGAGAAAGGAAGTTGTTGATCACAATCCCGAGCTTCACGAAGTGGAGAGGGGTGAGAAATGGAGAGGATGGATAAGATGCACCAAAGACCAGAGATAAAGTTCACACGAAACCACTTTAAACGCATTAAACATAGCTCCCACAACATGCAATAGACATAAAGATATGCATAGTATACCCTCTGATGGTGAGAGGCACGAAGAGACAATACAAAAGAAAAGGATGGACAAAATGCATCGAAACATATTTTATTTCTTTAGGAGTTCACACAATACATCATTAGTGGGAAAGGGGCAAGAAAATTCCATTACAAAGCAAAGAGAGGAGGCTTAAGCTCCACATTCAACCCTAGGGAAGAAAGAGAGAGGGGGTAGGAGAGGAAAAATGACCAACTCCTTTACAAATGAGCCCAAGATTACAATTTATAGAATGAGAAAGAGGTAAAATTGTAATCCCAGATTTGTCTTTTCAACTACTTCCAAGTTGTCATAAATGAGTGTAATTGATGGTATGTTACTCGCAAAAGGTTCCCCATGTAGTCCCATAACTTTTAGCAGTTAGAAATGTCAGCCCATAGTTCATTAATGTCCTCCCAACTATCAATTAAATCACCGTTATGAGCCTCTCTATGTTTTCAGTAAAATATCCATCATTTATTCATAAAATTATGGATTTCTTGATTTCTTTGCGTCGGGATTAGAAACACAATTCCAACAAGTACCAATATGGTGTGTTTTCGTTGATAATTGCAAAATTTATGGCCTTCGAGTGTAGGTGGCTATTTTGGGTCTGCATCATACATTTTTGTCATTTTACGAGAATGAGAATTTATTTTATTAGAGCTAGACATGTAGAGGATGTAGTTCCCATTCTAAAAATTAAAATTTTGTGAAAAACAAAGCTCGGGGTCAAAAGTTATGACCATTTGAAGTTCGGGAGGTCAAACATTGATTGTTCCTTTATATTGCGTGGGCATTTTGGCAAAATTGGGTCTGGTGTCTGCATGTCCCTTGTGCGATTTGTTACGAAAATCTCCGCTTCATTCAGTATTACTCTCAACCTGTCGGCCCTTTATGCAGCATTTTCGGCAAAAGTGGGTCCGCATGTCCCAACTATCCCGAACACTTTCTTTCGCACCACCCGCATTGAACTGCTGTTCCCTCTTGGTGTGGCATTTTTAGACTTTGCACTTCCCACTCATACTTTTCTCCCGGATGTCCCGCACTTGACACACAGAGGATAAAAAGTTTTGATTTTCCCAGATTCCTATGCTTGCGGCCTTTTCGGCATTTTGGTCTCGGACGTCTGTGTGAACTTGTGCTATCTGGGTAAAAGATCCAACTTTGCTGAATTACACTAATCGGGTTGATTATGAGTTTGCGCGTCCTGGTCATCCCTCTATCCCGCGGACCGTCACGGGATGAAAATATCTTTTTTTTTTGCATTTGTCTTCATCCTTAGCTTCTCGCCCCGAACCTGGTACGATGAACCTTGGTACGACCCGCACCGGTTCCATCCACACCCCCTCGGACCTACAATGCACTAAAATAGGCCTCTTACTCCACTTTTTCAGATTTTTGCAAATTTTAACTAACTCCTTGTTTTTTCCTTGGATTGAAGAGTTAGAAAGAGCCAAAAGGACCGCTGGAACCTGATTTTGGTCCTCGAACCGAATCCTACTTGTTTAGGCCTAAAAATTTAGGCAAGTTATCCAAATTACTTTGAGGGTGAATTTGGGATAACAGGGCTCCAAGTTGTTTATACTCATGATCCGCTGAGCCCACCACTTAACCACATGTATACCATTTCTACTCTCTTTTGTGCTTTTGTGCTTGCGGATTATTTCACCCGATACTAAAGCTCCCACGTATTTGGTTCACAACCATTTTTCTTCATCTGATCTATTAACTTGAGGCCTATGTGAACTTTGCCCAGCTTGCAATGCCCATCAATCAAGGCAGTGTAAGTTACTTCATTTGGTGTCAGTCCTTTCTCAGGCAACTTGATAAATAACTCATAGGCCTGATCCAACTTCCCCTCCATACAAAGTCCATCAATCAGCTCGGTATAGGTGTACATGTTAGGCTCGCAACTAGTTTTCTGCATCATGTCAAACAACCTAAATGCATTTTTGACATTAGGAATTTTGCAATACGCATGAATTAAAGTGTTAAATGTTACAGGTGTAGGAGACGACCCACTTTTGCACATTCTATCAAAAAGCAGCATTGCGTTATGCACCCTCCCTTCCTTGCACAGTCCATTGATGAGTTCATTGTAAGCTCGAGAATTTGTTTTACAACTATCCTTCTCCAACGCAGCATCAACCTCTCGTTGTTTGTTGTATGCTTCCGCTTCTGTGCATACAACAAACAAAACATGGACAGGAAAAAGCCCCTCCTCCATTTGCCCTCGCTGTATCATGCTTGAAGTATCATGCAAGGGAGATGACAGGTCTGACGCCCTCCAGGATGCCTTGGCAGGGAGGTCCTTAGTCATTTTCAGGAAGACCATGTGCCTTCACATGGCCATATTACTCGATTCACCAAGCTCGCCCTAAATTAGTTATTCACCTTATATTATTATTTTTTTATTCCATTTTATTTATTCTCAATGGTGGGGCTACACACGGTCACCGCAACCACATCCATTTTATTTTTTATTCCATTTTATTGTTTCTGTTCTTGGTGCGTGTTTGTAAGAATATACACAGCTTTCCTTTATTTAGAGTAATATATTTTCTTAAATCATTTTATTTCCACTATTATAATTATCAATATTTTGTTTATTCTAATTCATTCAACTTCCTCACAATAAATAAATTCAATAAAGCTGATCTATTTGAAATCCCTTTGGCATGCATTCTTAAACCCTGAATTACAGTGCCTTCTAAAAACTACAACACAAACGTTTAGTTGTGGACGGCTGTTTATATATGTTTCATACTAAATCTTGGAAGTAATGTTTTTTCTATGGCAAATCATGGTGTAATATCATTATGATTAATATTTATCTATATTCATTTTGATAATGAAATATTGTAGTAAAAATCCTAAAACAAGGTTTGTGAATGTATAAGAATGTTTGAAATTTAGTAATGGTTTGTGGTAATTACAAGGTGGCAATCTATAAAAATTTATGGTGTAATATCATAATAAATATATTTCTTATATTCATTTTGATATTGAAGTCTAATAATAATAATTCTAATATAAAGGTTTTGAATGCATAAGCTCTCCTAAAAATATGGTCTTATTCAAAAAGATTGATGTGTACCCAAACACAATTTTATATTGTATATTTTATGTCCGGAATTTAAATGATACACATAAGAAAGCTCTCTAGGTAAGTTTGAAATAAACTTTCTAAACATATGTGGCTTCATCAATATTTGTGTGCACGGGTGAAATATTTTGGTTAACCCTCACGCACATTTGTGGAGGGTCAATATAGTCAATTGTCTGCCAAACTTGTCCAAATAATAATTGCAGTGCATTGATGAAGATCAGCACTGATAACCTAGAATTCCTAGGTCATATTTTGGCCAACTCCCTCACAAACATACATGAGGAATATATAGGCTCTACTTGGGTGAGTATTCCTTAAGCAATCTCTTCACCTTCCATATTATCTATCATTTAGCAAAGGGTGCGCCCGACTTTGGGATAATACACGGTTTCCATCTTCAAAGACATAGATTTGACTAGTAGGAATGATTCAAACACAGGACTTTCATTGCATCTTGTACTAATTAATGCAATCAAATCTCTAGCACTTTTTCCTTTTGCGTATCCATCTCTCATATGTTCAGATATTTGTTTAATAAATTTTTGTTTGGCTAATAAATTTTGAAAAATCAAGAAATGTTACTTATAAACACTGTCACAACATGAGCCACAATCCCCAATTGGATGGAGAAAGTGAGGACCAATAGATATAAAGTTTTTTACAACTTCTCACATAGAGTTTTAATATAGTATTCATCTATTGCAACAAAGTATAATGTGGATAACCATAATAATAGGAAATTTCATTCCTTGAATTTGACCTATTCTATCTATAGAAATACAATCAAAGTAGGAAATATGTCGAGTTATTAATGTTTAATAATGTAAAAGTCATGTTAGCCTATAATATTTAGGTATGCACGGGTGTTATAATATATTTGAAACATGATATCAAGAATCTTGGAATGCTCTTCCAAAATCACTACTATATATTTTAGTTAAATTTGATATTTACTTCAAAATAATATCATTTCAAGATCAATGTTGTATATATGATTTCAATTATACTAATATGAAAAGGAAACACATTAACTATCCTTATAGTATAAGAATGTATAAGAATGTTTGAAATTTAGTAAACAAGGTTTGTGAATGTATAAGAATGTTTGAAATTTAGTAATGGTTTGTGGTAATTACAAGGTGGCAATCTATAAAAATTTATGGTGTAATATCATAATAAATATATTTCTTATATTCATTTTGATATTGAAGTCTAATAATAATAATTCTAATATAAAGGTTTTGAATGCATAAGCTCTCCTAAAAATATGGTCTTATTCAAAAAGATTGATGTGTACCCAAACACAATTTTATATTGTATATTTTATGTCCGGAATTTAAATGATACACATAATAAAGCTCTTTAGGTAAGTTTGAAATAAACTTTCTAAACATATGTGGCTTCATCAATATTTGTGTGCACGGTGAAACATTTTGGTTAACCCTCACGCACATTTCGGAGGGTCAATATAGTCAATTGTCTGCACAAACTTGTCCAAATAATAATTGCAACAGGTGCATCGATGAAGATCACACTGCTTAACCTAGAATTCCTAGGTCATATTTTGGCCAACTCCCTCACAAACATACATGAGGAATATATAGGCTCTACTTGGGTGAGTATTCCTTAACCACTCTCTTCACCTTCCATATTATCTATCATTTAGCAAAGGGTGCGCCCCGACTTTGGGATAATACACGGTTTCCATCTTCAAAGACATAGATTTGACTAGTAGGAATGATTCAAACACGTGACTTTCATTGCATCTTGTACTAATTAATGCAATCAAATCTCTAGCACTTTTTCCTTTTGCGTATCCATCTCTCATATGTTCAGATATTTGTTTAATAAATTTTTGTTTGGCTAATAAATTTTGAAAAATCAAGCAATGTTACTTATAAACACTGTCAACATGAGCCACAATCCCAATTGGATGGAGAAAGTGAGGACCAATAGATATAAAGTTTTTTACAACTTCTCACATAGAGTTTTAATATAGTATTCATCTATTTGCAACAAAGTATAATGTGGATAACCATAATAATAGGAAATTTCATTCCTTGAATTTGACCTATTCTATCTATAGAAATACAATCAAAGTAGGAAATATGTCGAGTTATTAATGTTTAATAATGTAAAAGTCATGTTAGCCTATAATATTTAGGTATGCACGGGTGTTATAATATATTTGAAACATGATATCAAGAATCTTGGAATGCTCTTCCAAAATCACTACTATATATTTTAGTTAAATTTGATATTTACTTCAAAATAATATCATTTCAAGATCATTGTTGTATATATGATTTCAATTATACTAATATGAAAAGGAAACACATTAACTATCCTTATAGTTTACTTGGGTATTAACAATGAAAATCATATGGTTTTACTCTTTCGAATGTTATAATTAATATAGAATAAAATGAAAGAACATCGTTTATATTAGACTTTTTCGTATAATGTCCTATTAAAGACTAATAATATTGTTTTTATTTTTAAATAATCACAATGAATAGATGAGAAAAACAACACCTTTCCAAAGCCGAAAGGTTGAGGAAGTGATAGTAATTTCAAGTTACGATATAAATAATGTCGTCTACTTATTACAAATTTATTTCTATAAAATTGAATAATGTACTCCGATGTGCATGACACATTTGGATTAATTTATTTAGTAATTTTTTTGTTCATGTTATCTTATGTATATTATACATTTGGATGATTTTTAAATGCTTCTCTTAATACAATTTAATGTGATATATATTACATGTTTTAAATTTTAATGAAAATTTTCAACCATTATATGTTAGATAACTCTCGACATGTTTTACATAGATTTATCTAGTGTATAAACTTCTGCTCATATATTTAATTGTGAGAGAGTGACCATCGATTATTTGAAAAGACATTAATGGTATGTGTAAATAAGACATTATTTTTTGAATTATTTATTTCATCAAAGTTTAATAACATTCAAGTAAGTTTAATACGATATTTATATAGTCATTGCATTCTAATGATAAAGTAATTTTACATAAAATAAAATGATATATTATGCATAGTTACAATTTACATAGATTTAAAAGAACAAAATATAATATAATTGTATAAATGAATTATTCTAGTAGTAACCTAAAAGAGCATGTCTCGCACCCGCGTGTGTCTAACAATTTATTTTTTTATAAATATGAAGACAATTGTAGAAACTCGTGTTATATTGCAATCGATACAATTCATATTTGTTCTTCTCAACTATGGGGCTCCAAAAATATGCTTATTTTATTTAAATTTCACGTAAATAATATTAAATTTCCCTCCTTCCTTGGAATTTTTATATAGAAACAAAACTTTGCAAAAAGAACACATCAAAGACGTATTATTCCTCTATTATTATTAATTATTTCAAATCAATACAATATACATATGATGCAAATCCGCTTTAATGAATCTAATATTTTGAAATCAACATACCTATTCCCACATATAAATCAAGTGTGCAGTCTGTTCTCTATTTCGTAATTTTATATTGGTAAGTTCATTGTACTGTAGCGCCACTTCCGTTGCCTTAGAATGGCCGACTGAAATAGCTCTCAAATTCAATTGTGTAAATGACCCGCCACGTTTTTTTGGGTTAATAAGGTAAACTGTTGCCGTATATCATATAGACGGCGAAGGAACGAACGTCTATGATCGATAAATATTGTTTACTGTTAGGCTTTGATATACGACAGAATGAATCGCCAAAAATAATTTAAAAGCTCTTAACTATTTTCCGCCGTGCAGAAGTTTCCCTATCGAAAACAACAGCGGAGAATGATAGGTAATTTCAACCCCACAAAATGATTATTTTTATTTGTAATTGTTTTAATATTAGTGTTAGTGTTTTGTGGGTTTGTTTTGTATTTATTGATTATCAGTTTAAATTAGTTTCTTATTTGTATCTAAGGTTCTTATTTGTATCTATTTAGCGTTTAAATTTTGATACAATTTTTGTAAATTTTGTTTGGATTTTGATAAGGTTTCTACAATTCCTGTTGACACATTTACATATCTTTCATATCAACTTTCTTTTCTATGTATGTCCATTTTCCTTTAATTTTCCTCTTAGCTTTGTCTCTTTTTTTCAATTTTTCTCTTTCATTCCATTATTTTTCCAGTGATGTGATATTCCTTTAAACTATAACGATATAATACTAGTAAGTCAAAATTGAACCATTACATGTCAATTCCCACGTAATATAGCATATCGACTTAGAAGGTAGTGCTATTAACTAGCTAAAGATAGACATTGGTGAGTTGGCTTAGCCATACTATACCTAGTCACTCTAGATGTAGAGAGATTAAATTGAGGTGAATGATTGAGAATTTTAGTGTCACTCATTGTACCCACATTACCATCCCAAATTATCAACTTCAATCATAGAATTGATTGTATGTAATGAAATTTCAACAACTATAAAAATTGTTGTATTGTTTTATAAATTGATTTTTACTTTTAGGTAATCATAGGGTTACATGTTTTACATACGTAAATGTTAGCCATCTCTTATTACAAGTACCAATCTTTAATTGAGTGCAATGTACTCAATATAAGCAAAAATCAAATGGTAATAAGGATATCACCTAAGCATTCTATAACGCAAGATAAAAATGCCAAAGCATGAAACCCGAGAACCTAGGACAAACTAGAAAATTATGGAATATTTTTTTTTCAAAAATGTGCCCACAAAAGGTTTTGAAAACAATAATGTCACATTAATTTTGATTTTGATATTGTTGGCTATACGTATGAACATTATAATATCATTTTGACTTAGCTTGATGTTAGATGATTGAGATACTTGGATTATGGTTGGATTTTGATTTATAGTATTATGTGTATGGATTATTAGAGATATGATATATTGATGATGATGGACTATCGACATGGTTATATATTCTGACATTCATGTTTTCGTTATATTGAGTAGACCTTAGCAGTTGAACTAATCTTGTGATCCATTAATATTGATGAAATGTAGAATTGAGATGTGTTGGAAATTGAAATTGGTAACGTTACTTATCTAGATGATAATTTAATTTAAATTATATGTGGATGCTTGTTGATTTATATTGTATATTTTATCTTGGATGTTTGATGCGGCCATGAGGCCGAAGGAGGTATTGTATGTTTTGCAGGTAAAATATAACACAAAAACCAACGAGAGATCGAGACCAACCACATCGAATCACACGGATGAATTCAACAAGGGTCACCATGGCAACTAGTGTTTTGTGGTGTGTGTCTTGTTTGTTGTTAGGGGGTCCCCATGGGGGGATAACCTCCAAATGTGACCAAGGGGTGTGTGTGTTCTTTTATTTTGTTTCCTTTATTTTATTTTAGTATGTGATTATTTAGTGATGTATTTTCCCTTTATTAATTATTTAAATTGTGTCTAGATTAGTGAATTAATCATGTTGCTAAACAAATCATGGATGAGATAAAATAATTTATTTATTAGATTAGATGGCTCTTTCGTTTGTGTTGTAAGTTTAGTGCTTAAGATCCTTAGTGTTGTCAACTCCATCTCTCCTTAGGAATTCGAATTTTCGTTAAGAGCCAATTTTGGAGGCTTGGGACAAGTTAAACTTGTCCCACACCTCTTAAATTACTATACCAACCATACTTATGGGTTCGGGGTCAAAAATAGACCCCATTATGTGTTTTGGGAAGACAAAAAGGTAAATTTTTATTGCACTTTCTTACATGTATTTATTTTAGTCCTTAAGGGGTGTGGGCTTAGATTGTGTGTGTAAGTAAAATGTCATTTCTTCAACCACTTATTAATTATGCTTTGGAGTATGGGGTTGACTAGGGTGATGTGGAGTGGAGAGGAAATGATGTGGCATCCTACTTGGAGCCACATCATCCTCCTCCTCCTTTCTATTTATTCAAATTTTGAGAGGAATTTGGGGTTACTCACTTATTTTTAGAGCTCTTTCTCTTGGATGCTTGCTTGTGGGAGTTTGAAGATTGCTTGGAAATTTTCTTGTGTTGAAGATTTTGGATCTAGTTTTCAAAGAGGAGCTTACCATGGCAAGGTAGGATCTTGCTCTTTTATCTTGCTTCTTAATTCTTGCATGTTATGTGTTTGTGTGAAATGGTGTTCTTGTTTGAAGTGTTGGGTAGAATGTTGACCTTAGGTTGTGTTGAGATTTGGATATGGGGATGAAATCATGTAGGGAGGAATAAGATATTTTTTTGGGTTTAGGAGCAAGTGGGTTTTGAATGCCCCACCTTATTTTATTCTTTTTATATTATGTATTGTGGGAGCCATAAGAGTCCGAGAGGCATAAGAGACTTGGTTTTTTTGTGAGGGAGGCATAAGAGACATGATATTGAATGTGTGTTGGAGGGAATTAGAAGTGGGCATCCAAACCCTGGGAGGCACAAGGGCACCCCTATTTTTCATATATCTTTTTAGGCTATTTGGAAGCCTTTGTTTGGGAATTCTTTGTGTCTAAAAGTAATTATTTTTGATCTTCTCTTTTATGTGGTTGGTTATTTTATTGTGAATGTTGAAGCAATGTTTTAGTTGCCATGAGTTGAAACATCCCTTATTGCCTTGTGGTTGGGGCTCGGGGCCAATGAGAAGAATTTCTTCTTCCTCTCATTGGAATTTTGGTTGGGTGGAGAGTGTTGCCTATCCCCCATTTTTGGTAGTTGTGGTCAAGTGATGAGAATATGGAGCTTAGCTGAAGAGTTGATTTGGGAGCCATAATCAAGACAACTTGTATTTCATTTTAGCCTTCATTATTGTATTATTTCCCACTTTAAGTGGAAGACATTGTATTAATCCTTGTGAGAAAAAGTTGTATTGATTATTGGATTTCAAAGTTGCGTTGTATATTAAAAGGGAAGGAAAGATTTGTCTTTTTTTTTTTTGCAAAGCTAGTTTTTTTGTAATAGGAAAGAAGTTTATAGGGGGAAACATCTTGTTCCATTTGTAGTTAATTTATTTTCGCAAAAGTGTGTAGCTCTCATTGAAAGTTAGTAGTTCTTATTTTATTTATTTTTAAATAAATTATTGGAATTTTTGTTCAAAGTCTCTTTTGGAATGTTGGAAATTTGTATGAAGAAATATTAAAATTTATTGATTATTTAAAAGGCATCTAGTGGTAAAGTTGAACCATTTTGCAGTTTCTTGTATTGTTACGTGTGGTGTGGTATCAAAATTAATTCTCCCTTGGAAAGTCAGGCAACATCATAGATTTAACATGATACTTAGAGATAGACAAATTATGATATATGTCATTTTCTAGCCGTGGAGAAGATTCAACTAGCTCTTTGTCACTCGGTGCATTTGGAAAATGGATAGCACCTTCATAAGGGTTTTATCTACCCTCACCGCTTGGTTGTGCCTTTCAACCAGGGTGAGAGGACCTGTTTGTAATCACAAAAATAATTTAAAATCTCTTAACTATCTCCCACCATGTAGAGGTTTCCCTATCGAAAACAACAAAGTGGAGAAAGATAGGTAATTTCAACCCCACAAAATGATTATTTTTAGTTGTAATTGTTTTAATATTAGTGTTAGTGTTTTGTGGGTTTGTTTTGTATTTATTTATCATCGTTTAAATTAGTTTCTTATTTGTATCTAAGGTTCTTATTTGTATCTATTTAGCGTTTAAATTTTGATACATTTTTTTGTAATTTTTTTGGATTTTGATAAGGTTTCTACGATTCCTATTAACACATCTACATATCTTTCATATCAACTTTATTTTCTATATATGTCCATTTTCCTTGAATTTTCCTCCTACCTTTGTCTCTTCTTTCATTTTTCTCTCTCATTTCATTATGTTTCCAGTCATGCACTATATTTATTTAAAATATAAAGATATAATACTAGTAAGTCAAAATTGTACAATTACATGTCGGGCCCACGTAATATAGCATAACGGCTTACAAGGTAGTGTTATTAACTAGCCAAACATAGACATTGGTGAGTTGGCTTAGCCATACTATACCTAGTCACTCTAGATGTAGAGAGATTAGATTGAGTTGATTAATTCATAATTTTTAGTGTCACTCATTGTACCCACATTACCATCCCAAATTAGCAATTTTAATCATAGAATTGATTGTATGTAATGAAATTTCAACAACTATAAAAATTGTTGCATTGTTTTATAAATTGACTTTTACATTTTAGGTAATCATAGGGTTACATGTTTTACATACGAAATGTTAGCCATCTCTTATCATAGTACCAATATTTAATTGAGTGCAACATACAACGAATATGAGCAAAAAAACAAATGGTAATAAGGATATCACCCAGAATTTAATGAAACCTATAGTACTCTCTTTCACAAGTTTGATTCCTATATATGAAACCATGCGTGCATCTCATATATGAATCACAATTAAATTCCTCCTTAATAAGAATATAAATTAGTACCATATACTATAAATTGCATATAATGTCTAAAAATATGCCACATAACATCCTTGACTATGAAAAATTTATTATTATTATTCAAGTCTATAGGAAACTAAACACAATATCTAAGAAAGCCATACAACTTTACAATGTAAAGTTAAAATAAATTTTTAAACTTGCATGGCTTAGAAAATATGGGTAGGCACGGGTAAAAATTCATCACATCTACCATGTATAAATTCCTCCCATATTTTACGTATTCCGATGTCCTTTGACATCTCTTCTTCCTAGATTATAATATCATTTTTCCAGCTAAATTTTAGATCTATGATTTTTAAAGTATAGAAATTCTC
The DNA here is from genome assembly GCA_018340775.1 of Taxus wallichiana var. yunnanensis. Lineage (NCBI taxonomy): Eukaryota > Viridiplantae > Streptophyta > Pinopsida > Cupressales > Taxaceae > Taxus > Taxus wallichiana. Next base: position 695,920,645 of record CM031238.1, read on the forward strand.
CATAGTAAAGAATATTCTTGTGTTTTATAATCGTTGATTTGAAATCACAAAGCACCCTGAATATCGCTACCCGATGGGTTGAGACTCTTAGTGTGATTACATAACATGGATCTTTTCCCAAAGCGTGGGACTTTGTAAAATTGGGAAAGCTCTCAAGATGAAGGTTGGTTCTTATTCTTCCTGTTCAAGTGCATGCATGCATTCATATTGCAGAGGATAAATTCTAAACTCTACTTTAACTTTTCCAAGAGACCAAGATTAAGAAAGGCGCAAAAATGAAATCTAAGCTACAGAGGTGATGCACCATAGGAATGATGAAAAATCATTTTGTTATTAAACACAGACCAAAAAAATGTAATATAACTAATAAGCACAAATAACTAGATTTGCAAGGAAAGATCGGAAGGATGTAGTGAACATAAGGAAGGGTTGAAAATCACCTGGAGACTTATTGTATTGCTCTATAGATTTGATAAAATGAATTACTATGGCCAAGAGGTAAAAAATTGCATTTAATGTTTTAATGGAAGGTCTAAAACTCCACAAATTTGCTGCAGTAATGCAGAGAGAAGAAGGGAGGGTGAAAAATTGAAATGTCCAACATTTTTAATGAGCCCAGATCTTCCATTTATAGATGAAACAAAGAGAGAGAAGAGAGGAAGGAGGTGAAATCTAATTTGGGAGCTCAGCCATCAATGACCCTATAAATTCTCGCCTGCAAATGTCAAGTCGATTCTCCATTTTTGCTTTACGTGTTGATGAAGGAATAATGGTGGATCGAATCTAGTGTAGTTCTCAAAGCGATCAGATCTCAAATTAATGGTGTGAAACATGTTCTTAAGGCCCTTATGCATCAAATCTAGTCATTTCTTCATCTTTGGTGTGTTGGAGAAGAAAAATGGTGGATCGATTAAAATATGATCTGGTTGAAGCGATCTCGATCTCGCATTAATGGTGTGAAAGACATTTTTAGGTTTTCACCCAAATCAAGACATCCAGTCGATTATTCATGGCTTTTGGGGTGTAGAAGATGTCAAGATCTTTCCAGAAAGTCCTCTTTCACCCAAATATGATCTTCTAAATGAAAGATATGACCATTTTAAATTTTACTTCAATTCATAAAAAAATGGAGGAATTTTTTTCAAAACGGATCCATGGCGAATTTCAACTTATGCCTTTTTGCAAAAAAAAAAAATTCCAAAATCCTCTGCATCCCCGCAGAGCCCGAAATCCACATTTTCCCATAAACTCCGCGGGCTTAAAATTGAAATTGTGCTCTTTGTGCAAAAATAAGGAAAAAAACTTCTCGCATGCCTCGCAGATCCGAATGACACGTATGCACAACTTCACTGGCCCCAAAATTCATTTTGTGCCACTCGCAAAAAGTTTCAAAGTTTAAAATCTCTCCGTAGGCATGAAATTTGCTTTTTCCCATAAGCTCAGTGGGCTCAAAATTCATGTTTTACCTTTTGCAAAAAAATTACAAAAATAAAAATCCTCCCATAGCTCTCGTACCTCGCATTCTTCATATTCCTTTCCCAAAACGGACCTAGGGGTTCAAAGTTGCAAATTGCACTTTTTGAACAAAAATGCCAAAGTGCCAAAAATTCTCCTTAGGCCCTTGGCCCCGACGCTTCACTTTTTCATTTGGACTAAAAGCCTTCCTTGGGATCACGGGCGTGTGGCTTCAACTATGCCATTTGCAAAAGTTGCAAAAATTCCAAAGTTCCTCCAAAGTGGTCTGTTTCCTCGCAGACTAACAAAGGCATGACACGTGGCTTCTTCCTCGGACGTCGACGAAGGTCTTTGCTCATTTTTTTACTTTATGCTTTTTCAACAAAAGGGAAAAATTCCAAACTACCTCCGGCGACCCGCTTTGACCACTTTCACTTGAAACATGGCTACATGTCCTTATTGGGGCTTAGGAATTTTTTTCTTTCTTTTCTCCACACACACCATGGGCCAAAACTCACATTTTATCTTTTAGCAAAAATTATAAGTGCCAAAATTTCCTTCGCGGCCCCGCCGATCGCAATCTTCTTTTATAAAAAGTCTTCCCTAGGTCCACAACCCGATTTGGGCAAAGAATCCTTCCAAGGCCCGTCGGCCCATAACTTGAAAAATACTTAAGAGTTAGAAAGATGTTTTTACCTTTTCGGAAAGGGAAAGAAATTTCCCATCTCATGAAGCAATTTCAGAAACCTTGAGTGTTTGAAATATGTAAAAATCAAATTGAAGCATTATAAGGAAAAAGTTGGTTACTTGACCAAAAATAAGTGTGAGCTTACTTTGGTCAACAATTTGGTGACTCGGGGGCCATCCGCCTACCGATGAAATGATCAGTTTCCTTGAAGCATCCATTGGGCATGGAGTTTATCAGTAAACACAATTCTAATATGAACTTTGAAAAATGATCCTTGAGCCACTTGGAAACCCACTAAAACTAAAACCAGATCTTAACCAAATGCGAAGTCTAGTGCACGTGCAAGAGCAACAAAATAGTACCACTCAAACTATGTACAAAACAGAAATCATACTTTCTCCAATGAGAACAAGAAGAGTGTTCAAAGCACTTCTTGCGGAAAACAACCTACCTAATCTATGCTAACCAGAAGAGAGCATGTGCACCAACACTTAGGAAAAATGAAGCCTAAACTACAACAAGACAATGTGCATACGCACTTAGAGGAATTGAAAACCTAGAATAATATTTACTGGGGAGAAAATTTTCATTTCAAAGGGCAATGTTTAAGATAGATTCCATTAACAGGTATTGAAGCTCCTCTCCATCCAATATAGACATTTGGAAGGCATTGTTACTTTTACATCTTGTGACCATGTAAGCAAAGACTCCAAATGGCATCAAATTTTGAATGTCTTCCGGTTTTGCTCGATCGCATCCCACTTGAGAACTAGGTTTTTTGGTACCTAGATTTAATCCTTCTTCAAGAACGGAGAAGCATCAAGGATTGAACAAGACACTCAGAAATAGATAAATAATTGTGTGTTGTTTTGTATCCAGGGAAGCAATTTATCCGACCTTTTAGACTCAGGATTTGAAAGAAGTGGGTAGGATCTTAAGAGGATTTGATCTCGATCCTAATTATTTGAGGTTTTGTCTTTAAAGCAAGGTAAGAGAACATACTTTTTAAACTTCAAATGGTAAAGGAGATAAAGATACCTTCTTTTGCACAAATTTTATATAGAAGACCTTGGGAAAATATGATCAACACACAAAATTTGACTCTCACGAGTTGTCACATCCAGAATAGGGAGATATTTTCAACACAAGGCTAAGGTTACTGAAGACATTTGGAATCTTGATCTGCTTTCGCATATTTTGATAGTGATATTTTGCATTTGTTCATACATAAGACAAAATAGGGGTAGTTCAGGGTAGGATTGGTTATTTGAATAATTTTTTTGTGGGAGATTAACAAGATAGATTGGACTTTTCCAGATCTTTGAGAAACTTCACAACAATGGAAAAATCAACAACATAAAGCTTCAAAATAATTAAAACATTCCTTCAACCAAAAGGTGTGCATCAATGGAGGCCCAGATTTGCACATTTTCACACAATATTTGAGACTTTAACACAAAGGCTTGAGTTAAAAGACCCAATAAAACATCAAAATATAAGATCAATCACGCATGAGGTACACCTAGAGGCTTACAAACAATCTGTGTCAACAAATGAAAGAAAAGTGATTTTATATCATTTATTTCATTCCCAGATGAAAGCTCTTCTGAAAAATGAAATTGCAGATGCCACTAAAATATCACAAGGATGAAGATCTGTGTGATTCAGAGAGATTTTGATACAAGATTGCAATAGGAATAAGAAAAACTACTTGCAGACATTTTGAAATGAAATAAACACAAAATTGCCAGAGATTCAACACAAGTTAATTCAAAATTTATCAGATTCATCAGCCGGGGAGAGTTATTTAAACAATCTCAGAGCTTGTTGATGGCTATACACTTGTAACCAACTCAACATGATTGAAATCTAACACAGAAGAAATTAACCAGGTCTCTCAGAAAGGTTTCTTAGAAGATGAGCTTTTCTCAAACTTTTCTCGTGAAAATGAACTCTCGACCATTTGCATATCTCAAATATGCATTATATATCATTTTTTTACATCCAAGCCTTCTCTCCCAAGAAAAGAATATCCTAAGTATCAATTTTGTTACAAACTTCCATCATGATTTGCAGAAAGGGACATTTGATAGAAAAACATTCAAAAGTTGCTAGGTGCCTCAAAAAGGAGAATTATTGAAAAAAATCACATCGTTACTTCCATAGGGTGCATGTTTTTCAGCCTTGGTGCATGCGTGAGACCCCTTTCCTTTCATCATTTCATCTTTTCACTTTCCAAATTTGACTCTGCAACTTTTGGATATGATATTTCACATTTATGCACGAACCCAAGCAAAAATCCATTTCTTAAGTTTCTCGATTTACAAATTGAACCATCAAATCGATTCCATTGATCTTTACAGACCAAAACGACATGAATTTTCCAAAAATTCGATGAAGATTGATGCAAAAATAGCATCTCCAAACATCTTGGAGCTCAATGGCGGCCAAATTGATGAAATTCATAATTCTGTTGATCTTTCCCTTTAACTTTTAATCTCAACCTTCCACATGGAAAAATGTGAATGGAAATGGGCTTGGGAGTGCTTTTGACATTTTTAGAACTTTTCAAAAAATGTAAAATTTTGGCATTTTTCTCCGCCTCCACCCTTAGAAAATGAGCTTGACACGTGTCTCAATGTGGGTCACAACGGAATCGCTTCTCGATTTTGCTATTTTTCCTCATCTTTGGAAAAAGGAAATTTTCCAAATTTTCCCGTAGCTTCGCCTTTTCATCTTTAGCATTCGATATGGGTCCTAGCGGACCTGCACTTCAATTTTTCACTTTATACCTATTTTTTCGAGAAATTTTTTTCCACAATTTCTCCACAGGTCCCCACTTCCGCCTATCACCCTACCACATGTTCTTCTCGTGATTCATTGTGGAGTCATGGCTTATATCAAAACTTTAACTTATTTTTCCAAAAAGGAAAAATCTTCATTTTTCCTCCAACGACCCATTTTCCCACGTAAGCTTCAAATGTCCTCTTTGTTGGGTCGCACATACTTTTATAACTTTAACCATTTTTTGGAAAAACGTTAAAAGTTTCAAAATCTCTCAAATGACCCATCGATCCACCTTTTTTTTCAATATAGGCTTTAACTATTTTGTGGGGGCATGCCTGTTTTTTAGGACTTACTTCATTTTGCCAAAAAAAAAAATTTCCAACTTGCCTCCAAAACCCTGCACCTCTACTTTTGATTCAAACAAGCCATTAACTTATTTTTAGCAAAGCTTTTAAGGCCTTTTCCAACACTTTAAAATTTTTACTCCAAAAGGTGAAAAAACCTTAAACATCTCTAAGCTCCACTTCTCCATTTTCAAAGTTAACCTTAGCATGATATTTTTCCCTAGCATAAATGTGGGCTTTCCTACAAATTTTGCTCCTTTTCAAAAAAAAGCAAAAAAATCTAAGTCCTCTGCCATCCTTCCTTCCCGCCTTTGATGTAAACATGACACATGTCCACCTATAGAGCCCTGTGGTGTTGCGGTTAACTTTAAAACTTTATCTCCTTTCACAAAACAAAGCCGAAAAACTTTAAAGTAACCCGAAAATCGCAATTGCATCTTCGATTGAGAATCCACCATGTCCCTTTTGATCCATTGTGGGCCTTAGGAATTTTCCTTTCATTTTAAATCTTTTTCTAAAATTCCTTAGAAGACAAAAAGACCCGCCTTCGCACAATTTCTCAACATGTGACACGTGTACATTTTCTCTCGCCACTTTGAATTTTAGCCAATCAAAAGATTTACTTGGGCCACGGGGTGAGTTAAAACTTTTTCCAAAAAGCAAAAAAAGAATAAGTTCACAAAACAAATCCATCGTGCACCATCCAATGAAAAGAAGACATGTAATCATCGTTAGAACTTATCGAACAACACGGAGCCGGGGGAACAAAATTTTCCCTTTTGCCAAAAAAGAAAAAAGTGATAAGTTAAAACATTTTCCCGCCATCCCTTGAAAAATTAGAAGAGGCCACATAGCCATTGAATGTTGAGGAATAATTTGATGGGTAAAAGATGCTCGTCAAACCATCAAAAACACATAAATTTGCCAGTTATGCCCAAAATCTGATTTTTTCGCTAAGGATGGAAAAATATAAAAAAACCCGGATGAATCATGGTTCCAAGCATTTTTGATAGTGGGGATGGATTTTCAAAGGCATACAAGTATAAATTGAACATTTTCGAGCATCCACGATTGGGGAAAATAGAAAAGATGACAGATCCCGCATATTTGAAAAATTTAGGGAAAACTTGGAGATTTATTCAAAATGGGGCATGAAAAAGATTTAGCAAAAATTCATGGCACTCAAATGGAGGTAAAATATTTTTATCGGTCATTTCAAGAGATAAAACATTTCACATCACACGATCAAAGGTAAAATTAGGGGAAAATTATGTTAGATCGAATGAGAACCAACATCGGCTCTTGCTCGGGGATGGGCACTCCAGATAGTGACACAAGAACAAAATTAGGCCAAATGCCAAAAATATCCATTGGGAAAAGTATTCAACTTGCAGAGAAGAAAACCAAAACCATCTTCCAAAATGAACCGAGAAACCAAAGCAAAACAAGGTCACCAAGGACCGAGCGAGCAAAAACACAAAAAGAAAGAAACCAAAGAACTATACACTATACAAATGATGCATACCTCAATGGGGAATCAATCAACCAAATGTTTCAAATGCCTACCATTAATAGGTAATTCTAGAAATTCCCCATCTAAGTCTTTCAAGAAGATGGTATGTTCACCAATTCGAATGTCAATGGAATAAGGGCCCATCCATAATGCATCAAATTTACGATGATTGACCTTATCTTCGTGCCTGCTATCCCACAATAGTACAAGATCTTCAACACTGAAATCCCTTGGAGTGACCTTCTTGTCAAACAACTTCTTCAACTTTTCTCTAAACTTTACATGCCTTTGGTGGGATTCCCTTCTTCCCTCATCTAGCTCAACAATCTGATTGATTTGAGCATCATATGGACTAACTTATTGATCTTCAAGTTGTTGAACAAACTGAAATGATGAAAATTGCAAATGAAGGGGCAACAAAGCTTGTGTTCCATATACCAACTCAAATGAGCTTTTACCAAAGTAGCTCTCTTCGTAGTTAGCCTATCAACCCAAACAAAAAAATTCAGTTCCTCACCCCACTTCTTCTTGTTCGGCTCCAAGGTTCTCTAATGATCTTCAACAAGTTCTTATTCTTTGGACTAAACTTGTCCATTGCCTTGGGGATTATAGTTAGAAGCATATTTTAGATTGATTCCATACTCTTTGCACATTACCATTAAAGCTTTAGCTATGAAACTCATGGCATTATCAGCAACAATTTTACCTGGTACTCCAATTTTGCAGATGATATGATTCACCATGAAGTCCATGACAACTTGGTGTGTGTTTCTTTCTTAGTGGGGATTACTTCCACCCACTTAGTGAAGTAGTCGATGGCTAAAATAATCCACTTATGGCCAGCACTATAAGGGTCTGAAATATCACCAATGAAGTCCATTCCCCATTGTTTAAAATGATCTTTAATTGATAGAGGCTCAAAGGAAGGGGCATGAAGCTTTCAATCTTCCAGGAAAAATGCTTTGGCAACTTTAACATCTTCTTACCAATAGAGTTATATCTTTGAAGAGATTTGGCCACCAATAACCAGCCCTCAAGATCTTGTGTGTTGTAACTCATCCAACAAAATTTCCCCACAAACTCCTCCATGGATATCTACTATTTTTTTTTGGGGCTTCATCTTCAGAAATGAATCTTAAGAGCACTCCCGGGTTCTTCCAAGCTAACCCAAAATCTATAATGACATATTTTTAAGAGGCTAACTTAAGAGATATTTTCTGATTTTTTCTCAAGTGTTTAGGGAAGCATAGATGTCGAGATAAAATATTACATCTTTGTACCATTCATAACTTACCAACTTTTCAAGTATATACACCCTTTCTTCTTCTCGCTACTTCATTCACTTGAATAGTTTGCAAGTTTCTCTCAGCCATAAGCTTGGCTAGGCCCAAACCTCTTACCAACTTTGTGGTTTGGATATCCATGTCATACTCCTACAACTTGTTCACCCATCTCGCATCTTTTGCTTGACACCTCCACTCTCGATAAGATATATTTCACCATGGTGTGAGGAACATAAGCAACAACCTTAGAGCTCAAGATGTAAGGTCGAAAACCTTTATTTCTTTCTTCAAGGTAAATGCTTGATTCTCCATGATGGTGTACTTCAACTCAGTTGGTTGTAATTACTTACTAAAAAGGAAATTGGTCTCTCAAAGCCCCTTCATCATCCTTCTGCAAAAAAACAGATGCAATGGTGTTTTATGAAGAAAAGAAAACATTTGAAAAGGATTCCTATATTTTGAGTTGTCAAAATAGGTGCATGATTTAGTGTTTCTTTGATCCCATTGAAAGCTTGAATGTCTTCTTCTTCCCACTTGATAATTTGGTATTTCTTTTTGCATGCAAGTGATGAGGAGAGTCAACTCAACAAAGTTAGATACAAATATTCTAATAAATTTTATTTTCCCAAAGGAGGATTGAATTACCTTCTTGGTTCTTGGAATTGGGACCTTGCTGATGGCCTCTACCCTCTCGGGATCAATCATGTCACCATCCTTTGATACAATGTGACCAAGCAACTTGAACTTTGCACTCCAAAATGGCACTTCTTTGGATTAAGTGAAATACCAAATTCTCTGTAACCTATCAACATCTTTTCCAAGTGTTACAAGTGCTCATTTCTCTTCTTGGAAATAAAATTCACATCATCTTGATAAACAAAAATGAATTCATTAATGTAACTAGAAAAAGCCACATCCATTTCCTCCGAAATGTTGCTCTCAGAATTCATCAAACCAAAGGGCATTTCGACATAAACATATGTTCCCAAGGAGTGGTAAAGGTAGTCTTAATTATTTTTTATTCCTTCACTACAACTTGGTTGTATCTAGAGAAACCATTCAAAGTGGACAAAAATTCAGATCCATTTACTAATCTGTAGCATGGTTTCCAAGTTTGGCAAAGGATAATTATCCTTCATTGATGCTCATTCGATTTCTAAAATCCATACATAGCCTGATATCACCATTATTTTTTCTAACTGAAACTAAGTTTGAAACCCTATAAGAATACCTTGTTGGCTAAATGATCCCTCCATCCCTCAATTTATTCAATTCATCTTGCATCTTCATATAGAGGAGTGGATTAATCAAACATTGTTTTTTTTTTCGAATGGCTTGGCATTTGTTTCAAGAGGAATTTCGTGCTAAAACAAATCCTCTCTGTATGCTTTTAGTTCAGAATAAGACCAAGCCAAATAGTCCTAATATTTCTTCAACAATTGGACATAGGACTATTTTTATTCCTTGTTCGGGTGATTGCTTCCCAACCAGATCTTCCTTGGTTTCTACTTTGTGCTAGGTCATGCTCTTTCAAAATATTTTGAGGCTGCTTATATGTTTGTTAATAATGTAATCAACATTATCAAAGTTTGATTCAAGAGAAACCAGTGCCCTAAGAATGGTATTAGTTTTCAATTGGACTATGTCTTTACCAAATAAAGTTTCTTTTCCTTCATTGCACACACCATTGGATCACAATCCATACATTGATTAGAAAATCTCCTCTCGTTACTGCATAATTTTTTTACCGAGCATCATCATCAAATACTTTCCAATGTATGACATTGTGGGGACAGATGGCCTTGTTAGTATTTCAACATTATATTCACAATTGGGGACATTGAAAATTTTCAAATCAAGATCCCAACACTACAAGCTGGTCGAAACATCATTGAACTTTCTATCATGATGCATAATATTAAATGAATAAAACTCTCAATCAAATGCCGGAATGCCTACTTGTATTGTTTCATTCTCTGATTTTTAGTAGCATACAAATTTCTAATTTGCTTGACAATAAGTTCTTAATCTCCTTTTACAATGATGTCTTTAATATAATACTTCCAAGCAATTCTCAAACCTAACAACAATGATTCATACTCAGCAATGTTGTTAGTACACTCAAAGTTAAGTTTGAAAGAAAGAAAATCTTCCAAACATGGAGAAATCAGAACTACACCAGCACCATTTCAAAATTTGGAACAAGCCCCATCAAATAACAAGGTCCAAGGAGAACCTACCTGTTCAAGACACTTACATTGATCCATTTTGTTCTCTCTACCATCAACAAATCCAAAAAAATTATCAGCATCAACATTAGTATACAACACTTCATAAGAGGCATTGTTGGGGTCTTCAATAAGATGCAACATCTTCTTTTCTCCATACAACTTTACAAGACTGCCCTCAATTGGAATAGTGGAATAGGACATATCCATTTGAACACTTGTCCCAAGACTTGTAGCCCACTTTCTTCATAACAACATGCCCCATTTGGCTGGAAAATCAACAATGACAACATCAAGTTTCAAGTTCTTACCCGGATAGGCTGTAAGTTGTACCACCAAACCTTTAACACATCCAACAACTGGGACCTCTCTATATTCCATGGTAGTACACCTTCCATATGCTACTATCACTTTGATATCTAGTTCATTCATGACCTCAAGAGGCATGACATTGCATGATGCTCCGGAATCAAACATACAATTGTGTAGCAGTTTGTCCTTAATGATCAAAGTTGTAAAAAATGGATCAACATTTAATTGAGACTCAACCAAAGATGTCCCCAAGTAAACCTCAGGTGATTCTCCAAGATCTTCCAATGATGGTGGTGTTTCAATGTTTGTAATGGTTGAAGGAGGAGTTTCTACAATGTTTACATTTCGGCTAGGGTACTCTTCTCTTCCTTCAATCCCAAGTACTCAAATTCTCTCTTCTTGTGCTTAGGAATCCTAAACATCTCAACAATTGTAACACTAACCTTGATTTGACTCAAAACTTGGGCAATGTCATATGGAGTATACTTGGGAAAAGCAGCATTGGGATGAAGATTGACAAGCTCATCGGATGGCACGGGATATGTGAGATTTTACAGTTTGGGCATGAGGAGGATTGTTATTTTTATTTGGGACAAAAGGCCTTTTGAAGATGCATCCTTCCTAGGAGCTTCTTTAGGAATACTTATAAGTAATGGAGTTTTAGGTTTGTCCCGAGGCCCTACTCCTTTAATAACTTTAATCTTTGTATTATACTATTTTCTTGAGCAATAACAACATTCATCAATAACTACCTATCCTCTTGGATGGGATTCACCCATCATACTTATTAATCATTAAATCTCTTAAATACTCAAAGTCATTTTAGGTATTTCAAAATCTTGTACCACATATATTTATAAAGTATGAGAGGGAGGAAGAGGTAGTACCGGTGAATGTAGTCTCAAAGCATTACAGAGATTGAGCACGATTAGTTGATTGAAGTTGCTCCTTGTTGTGATCTTGTAGAACATCGCAACATGCAAATCTCCTCATCGTACCATCATCATTATTAACTTCTTCGCCTTGTTGATTCACTTCACATGGAGGATGGGGCATAAAACATCATCACACCAATCAATTTCATTTACTTCATCAACAACAACAACCCTCATAGTCGGAGGATCATGCACCATTCTATTCTCACGTACTTGGGGTTGTCTATTTCCTCCTCAATGGGTCCTTTACCTCTTTCATCTTACCTTTGATCATTTCTAGGATGGTTTGCAAATATGTCTTGCCCTTGCTGCTTATGCTTGACATTATGAGCTCTGCATAATTCCCTTCTCTTCCCGAGCTAGTTTTTAAGATACTTTTTTGATAACCCCTACCAAAGTTGTTACAACTTCTCTTGAATAAGCAGCCTTAATACCTTGAGGATTTTCGGGTTTATCATTTTAACACCCTCCCTCTTAGGATGTTTTTCAATGGCCTTAATTTTGTTCTTAATTTGCAAAGCCATGGTAAAGGCCTGCCTTAAAGTGCCATGGTTTTTACCTCTCAAATAGTATGCAACCTTCTTTTCAAATGCATCAACATACTTTATAAGACAAGATTCATCACATGGCATCAAATTCACAGGAAATATTCTCAATGTTTTATTGAATATTGTATTCAAATCATACACTAATTCATTAGGGTTCTTTTTAATATTTTCAAATTCTGACAAAAGAAACCTAGGGTCTGTTTTGTCACCATACTGCAATCTAAATGCATTCTTCATTTTAGTCCAAGAATCAATAGAGTTATCAGGCAAATATTTATACCAGTCCCTTGCATCCTCCTCTAATGTATGAATAAACAATTTGATATATACATCCTCATATTCAATCTCAAAGTCCTCCATCATGTTAACAAAAAAATTTAGGTGTTGATCACCAGTTATAGCATTATTGCCTTGAAACTTAGGCAATCTATTTCTTACATCTTGTGGAACAACATTTGGATAACCATCCATTCCTCTAAAATTGATAGGACCAAAGGTGTTGACAACAAATGGAGGTCTGGGTGGAGGCTGAGCCATATTGTTTTGTGGAGGTGAGTTTGTAGGAGATGTAAGATGATGAGGACTGAGGGGTTTGTGTGGAATAGAAATGTAATTCTCAAAATGAATATCCCCTATAGGAACTAGCTTTGATAAACTCTAGAGACTTGGAAAAATCGGGGGCAGAATGAGAAGTAAAATTTTTAAAGAAAAATGAAGAGCCCTCACTGAGATCGTAATTCAATTCAACATAAACACTACGATTCATATGCACTTGAGGAAGAAATGCAATCTTCAATGACATGCCAATCACTTTCGAGTTGAACAATGGAGATCTGTTTTCTTGGTTCTTGATCTCCAACAACTTTCCAAATTCTTCTTCCCTAAAAATTTGATTTTCCCAAATATGGAAACAACTTTCTGCTAGGGTCCTTCTTGAAGACAGATCTTCTTCCTTCCAACTTTGTAGAAATTAATGAAAAATATCACTTGATATAGGTTAGGAAACTGGTATCAATTAAGAATTTAAACAGCAAGGAGTCACCACTAAGAATTTTCACCTTAGTTTGTGCAAATGCACTATGAAAAACCTATCAAGTGTCATTTAATACCAGATTCATACAAAGCTCAATAGATCTGATCTTCTTTTACCCAAATTTATCAATTATAATGCAAATAAAGTGCAACAACTACTGGAAACTGGGAATATTATAGACAGAGCTTATAAATTTAAACAAATCTTACAAATCTTAATATAGAATGATGCTTAAACAATGTATTTGGATGCAGCATTTGTAAGAAACATTACCAGTGTTTGATATGTATCCAAATATTTCAAATATTTTCAACAACTCCCTGGAAATGACACTGGAGAAGCATGTTGGTATCAGATTTAATCCTTCTTCAAGAAATGAGAAGCATCAAGGATTGAACAAGACACTCAGAAATAGATAAATAATTGTTGTCATTTTGTAGTCAAGGAAGCAATTTATCTGACCTTTTAGCACTCAGGATTTGGAAGAAGTGGGTAGCACCTTAAAAGGATTTGATCTGATCCTAACTATTTTAGGTTGTGCCTTTCAACCAAGGTAAGAGAACCTATTTTGTAACCTTCAAATGGTAAAGGAGATGAAGATATCCTTCTTTTGCACAAATTTTATATAGAAGACCTTGGGAAAATATGATCAACACACCAAATCTGACTCTCACGAGTTGTCACTTCCAGAATAAGGAGATATTTTCAACACAAGGCTAAGGTTACTGAAGACATTTGGAATCCTGATCTATTTCTACATATTTTGACAGTGAGATTTTGCATTTGTTCATACACAGGACAAAACAGGGGTAGTTCAGGGTAGGATTGGTTATTTGAATAATTTTTTGGTGGGAGATTAACAAGATAGATTGGAATTTACCAGATCTTTGAGAAACTTCACAACAATGGAAAACTCAACAACAAAAAGCTTCAAAATAGTTAAAACATTCCTTCAACCAGAAGGTGTGCATCAATGGAGGTCCATACTTCCATGTTTTCACACAATCTTTGAGACTTTAACACAAAGGATTGAGTTAAAAGACCCAATAAAACATCAAAATCTAATATCAGTCACATGTGAGGTACATCTAAAGGCTTACAAACAATATGTGTCAACAAATGAAAGAAAAGAGATTTTAAATAGTTTATTTCATTCCCCAGATGAAATCTCTTCTCGAAAATGAAATTGCAGATGCCACTAAAATATCACAAGCATGAAGATATGTGTGATTTAGAGAGATTTTTATACAAGATTGTAATAGGAACAAGAAAAATTACTTGCACACATTCTAAAATGAAATAAACACAAAATTCCAGAGATTCAACACAAGTTAATTCAAAATTTATCAGATTCATCGGTTGGGAGAGTTATTTAAACAATCTTGAGCTTTTTGATTTCTATATAATTGTAACCAACTCAACATGATTGAAATCTAACACATAATAAATTAACTAGGTCTCTCAGAAAGGTTTCTCAAAAGATGAGCTTTTCTCAAAAATTTCTCATGAAAATGAACTCCCACCATTTGCATATATCAAATATGCATTATATATCATTTTTTAAGATCCAAGCCTTCTCTCCCAAGAAAATAATATCCTAAGCATAATGTTTGTTACAAACTTCCATCATGATTTGAAGAAAGGGACATTTAATGTAAAAACGCTCAAAAGTTTCCGTGTGCCTCAAAAAGGTGAATTATTGCAAAAAATCAGAACATTACTTCCATAGGGGCACGTTTTTCATCCTTGGCGCATGCTGGACCCTTTCATTTCATCACTTCATCTTTTCCCTTTCCAAATTTGGCTCTACAACTTCTCGGATCTGATATTTCACATTTTGCATGGCCCTGAGCAAAAATCCATTTCAAAAGTTCCTAAAATTTACAAATTGAACCATCAAATCGATTCCATTGAACTTTGCGAGACTAAAACAACATAAATTTTCCAAAAATCACATCTCCAAACATCCCGGAGCTCCAATGGTGGCCAAATTGATGAAATGCACAATTCCCGTTTATCTTTCCCTTTGACTTTTAATCGAGCCTTCCATGTGGAAAAATGTGATTGGAAATGAGCTCAGGAGAGATTTTTCACATTTTTAGAACTTTTGGAAAAAGTAAATTTTGACATTTTCTCTACACTCCACCCTTAGAAAATGAGTTTGACACGTGTCCCAATGTGGGTGCCCTGAAATCGCAGCTCGATTCTGTTATTTTCTTTTTTTGGAAAAAGAAAATTTTCCAAGTTTGTCCCATAGCTCCGCCTTTCCACCTTTAGCATCCGATATGGGTCCTCATCGACCCGCACTTCAATTTTTCACTTTATAGCTATTTTTCTGAAAGGAAAAATTTGCACAAATTCTCTGTGGGCCCACACTTCCACCTCTCACCCTACCACGTGTTCTTCTCGTGATTTGGTACAAAGTCATGGCTTAAATAAAAACTTTAACTTATTTTGTGAAAAAAAAATAATCCATTTTTCCTCTAGTGGGCGCGTTCCTTCACAAGCTTCTAATGTCCTCTTTGTTGGGGCCGTGCATACTTTTATAACGTTAACCTTAATTAGGAAAGAAGTAAAAAATTTCAAAATCTCTCAACGACCCACCAATCCGCCTTGCTTTTTTAAATATAGGCCTCAACTATTTCATGGGGTGCGTTTGTTTTTTTGGACTTACTTCATTTTTCCAAAAGGACAAAATTTCCAACTTGCCTCCAAAACCCGCACCTCCGCTTTTTGATTCAAACAAGGCATTAACTTATTTTTAGCAGGCTTGCAGCCTTTTCCAACAATTTAACATTTTTACTCCAAAAGGAAAAAAACCTTAAACAACCCCGAAGCTCCGCTTCTCCATTTTCAAATTTAACCCTAGCATGATATTTTTCCTAGTGGAAACACGAGCTTTCCTACAACTTTTGCTCCTTTTCACTAAAAAAGGAAAAAAAATTCTAAGTCCTCTCACAAATGACCTTCCTTCCCATCTTTGATGTAAACACGACAAGTGTCCACTCAGGAGCCCTCATGAGCCACAGTTAACTTTAAAAATTTATATCTTTTCACAAAACAAAGCCGAAAAACTTTAAAGTAACTTCGAAAACCCGCATGATTCCATCTTCGATTTAGAAGCCGCCACATGTTCCCTTTCCGATTCATTTCAGGGCCTTAGGCATTTTCTTTACATTTTAACTCTTGTTTCCAAAATTCCTTAGAGCACTAAAAAGACTCGCCTTCCGATATTTGCTCAACATTTGACACGTGTACATCATCGGGAAAAATTAAGAATTTTTTCCACCACTTTGAATTTTAGCCAATTAGAGCTTCTAAGCAGGCCATGGGAAACTTAATTTTTTTCCAAAATAGCCAAAAAGAACAAGTTCACAAAAAAATCCATCGCGCCTCATCTAATCAAGAGAAGACATGTAATCATCATTAGAACTAATCAAAACAACATAGAGCCATGGAACCAAATTTTACCTTTTTCCAAAAAGAATAAAATGATAAGTTAAAACATTTTCGCCATCCTTGACCAATCGAGAAGACTCCACGTAGCCACCGGATCTTTGAGAAATAATTGTGATGGGTAAAAGAGCGCTCATCAAACCGTAAAAACACAGAAATTTTCCATTTATGCCTAGAATCGATTTTTCGCTAAGGATGGAAATTTTTGAAACAAAACTAGGTGAATCATGGTTCCAAGCATTTTTCAACCATGGGGATGGATTTTCAAAGTCATACAAGTATAAATTGAACATTTTGAGCATCCACATTTGGGAAAATAGGAAAAATGATAAGAGCCCATGATTTGAAAAATTTAGGGTAAAAATAGGGCAAACTTGTAGATTTATTCAAAATAGGGCATGAAAAAGGATTTGGCAAACAATTCAAGGCGGTCAAATGGAGGTAAAAGCTTCGAGATCATCCTTTTTAAGAGATAAAATGTTTGAACACGTGGATCAAAGGGAAAATTAAGGTAAAATGATGTTATATCGAATGAGCACCAATAGGTCCCCTTTGTGAAAAGTCCTTATTCTTGCTTTGTTATCAAACCATATTTTGATGAAGACCTGATCCTTCTCCATCATTTGAGCTGCATGGTCTCTAATTTCTTCTAATTCCATCATCTTTGCATACCTGGTCTCCTTTGGTTAAAAATCGAGATAACTCCAATGCTTTATTAGCCCCAATGTGGGCGCTCAATGATATAGGCAAAAATGCTTCCCTTCCGTATACAAGCTTGTAAGGGGAATTACTCGTTGACCTTTTGGTGTGATCTGCTAGACCACAAGGCTGATTTTATCTTTGCATGCCATGTCCTTTGCTTTTCATCCAGGGCCCTTCGACAGTGTGTTAGTGCTAAATACGATCTCTGATCTTTTGCTTTGTGCCCTAATTTTCCCTTTGATTTTCATGTTTGAAATGTATTTTTCCTCTCAAATGGATGAAGTGACACATTTATCTCCATTTGTATGCCTTGAATTGTTGTAAAACTATTTGTCATGGCCCATTTTGAAGAAGTCTCTAAGTATGCCTGTTTTTTCCTTAAATTTTTCAAATCTGCAGTGCTCGCCATTTTTTCCTTTGTTTCGATCATGGAAGCTTGAAAATGGTAGATTTATAATTATATGCCTTTGAAAATCCATCCCCATGGTCGAAAATGATTGGAATCATGTTTCACTTTTTTCATTTCAAAAAATTTCCATCCTTAGCAAAAAAATTAGATTCGGGGCATAATCGGCAAATTTATGCATTTTTAATGGTTTGATGGGTGTCTTTTACTCACAAATTCATCCTTAGCACTCGGTGGCTATGTGGATTCTTCTAATTAGTCAAGGGATGGCGGGAAAATGTTTTGAACTTAGCATTTTTGGCTTTTTTGGCAAAAGGGCAATTTTGGTCCCATGGCTCTGCGTTGTTCGATTTGTTCTAATGATGATGATGTGTCTTATTTTGATTGGATGAGGAGTGGTAGATGTATCTTGTGAACTTATTATTTTTGGATATTTTGGAAAAAAATTGAATTTTCCCCGTGCCCCTGCTAAGTTCTTATTGGCATTTGAATTCAAGCAAGCGGAGAAAATTTCTTATTTTTTCCCGAAAATGTACACGTGTCACATGTTGAGTGATTGTGGAAATGCGGGTTTTTTTGTGCTCTAAGGAATTTTGAAATAGAGTTAAAATGCAAAGAAAATGCCTAAGTCTCACAATGAATAAGAATGGAACATGTGGCAATGACTTGAGAATAAAAGAGGGAATCGGGTTGTCGAGCTCTTTTCGAAGTTTTTGACTTTATTTGGTAAAAAGATTAAAGTTAGAAAACAAACCCAACCCATGCAAAAAATCCAAGTGGACACGTGGAAGGTTTTAATAGTCAAAAGAAAAATTTTGGATTGGCGGAATACTTTGAATATTTTTGGCTTTATAAAGTTGTAAAGTTCTAAAATGAAACATAGCTCCGCATCGAATCAGAGAGAGACACGTGTCGTGTTTTCATCAAAAGCGAAAGGAAAGCCGAATGGAGAACTTTGAATTTTTTTCCTTTTTGGGTAAAAAGATAAAGTATAAAATTAAAGTGTGTCCCTCCAACCAATCAGAGAAGGACACGTCACCCAGGCTCGTGGAGGAAAAATTAAAAGTTTTCCTTTAGAAAACTAAGTTAAGATTGTAAATTAAAAGTGTGGCCCTGCAACGAATCACGTAAGAACACATGGAAAGGTCGAGGTGGAAGCGTGGGCCCACGGAGAAAACTTGGAATTTTTGTTTTGAGAAGTAAAGGTATAAGGCGAAGAATTGAAGTGCGCAGTCCACTGGACCCCATATCATATGCTAAAGGTGGTAAGCCGGAGATGCGGGAAAATTTGGAAAATTATCTTTTTCAAAAAATAGGTAAAAAGGATAATCGAACCATGATTCTACTGGGACCCACATTCGGACACATGTCATGCTCATTTTCAAAGGGTGGAGGGCGGAGAAAATGTTAATCTTTTACATTTTTACGAAAAAGATAAAATGTCAAAACCACTCCCAAGCCCGCTTCTAGTCGCATTTTGCCACGTGGAGGCTAATATTAAAAGGTGAAGGTCAGGATCAATGGTAACTATCCATTTCATCATTTTTCTAAAAAGGATAAAATATCAAAAAGTGCTCCTAAGCCCGTTTCTAATCACATTTTTCCATGTGGAGGGATTAAATTAAAAGATGAAGGTTATGATCAATAGTAATCAGTGCATCATTGCATCATTTTTACGCGCCATTAGAGCTCCAGGATGTTTGGAGATGTGATTTTTTCATCAATTTTCATCGATTTTTGGAAAATTCATGTCGTTTTGGTCTGCAAAGATATTTGGAATCGATTTCATGGTTCAATTTGTGAATTTGAGGTACTTTTGAAATGTATTTTTGCTCGGGCTCGTGCGTGAAATGTGAAAACCATATCCAAAAGTTGCAGAGGAAAATTTGGAAAGGGAAAAGGTGAAATGATGAAAGGAAAAGGGTCTGCATATGGAAAGGATAAAAAAGTGCCCCCTTTGAAGTAATGATGTGAATTTTTGCAATGATTCACCTTTTTGAGGCACCTGACAACTTTTGAATGTTTTTATGTTAAACGTCCCTTTCTGCAAGTCATGATGGAATATTGTAACAAACTTGATGCTTGGCATATTATTTCCTTAGAAAAGAAGTCTTGGATGTAAACAAAAGATATATAATGCATATTGAAGATATGTAAATGGTCGGGAGTTCATTTTCATGAGAAATTTTTGAGAAAAGCTCATCTTTTGAGAAACCAGTTAACTTCCTCTGTGTTAGATTTTCATTCATGTTGAGTTGGTTACAAGTGTATAGCCATCAACAAGCTCTAAGATTGTTTAAATAAATCTCCCTTACTGATGAATCTGATAAACTTTGAGTTAATTTGTGTTAAATCTCTAGCAATTTTGTGTTTATTTCATTTCAAAATGTCTGCAAGTAGTTTTTCTTGTTCCTATTGCAATCTTGTATCAAAATCTCTCTCAATCACACAAATCTCAATCCTTGTGATAGTTTAGTGGCATCTGCAATTTCATTTTTCAGAAGAGCTTTCATTTGGGAATGAAATAAATGATTTAAAATCACTTTTCTTTCATTTTTTGATAGAGATTGTTTGTAAGCCTCTGGGTGTACCTCATGCATGATTGATCTTAGATTTTGATGTTTTATTGGGTCTTCTAACTCGAGCCTTCGTGCTAGAATCTCAAAGATTGTGTGAAAAAGTGCAAATTTGGGCCTCCATTGATGCACACCTTCTAGTTGAAGGAATGTTTTAACTATTTCAATTTTTTTGTTATTGAGTTCTCCATTGTTGTGAATTTTATCAAAGATATAGCAGAGTCCAATTTGTGTTGTTGATCTCCCAAAAAAATATTCAAATAACCAATCCTACCCTGAACTACCCCTATTTTTCCCTGTATATCCATAGAAGAACAAAATCCATTTGCTAAAGTATGTAGAACAGATCAGGATTCCAAATGTCTTTAGTAACCTTAGCCTTGTGTTGAAAATATCTTTCTACGGAAGTGATAACTCGAGAGTCGATTTGGTGTGTTGATCATATTTTTTCATGAAGGTTTTCCTCATAAAATTTATGCAACAAAGGGATTTACCAAAGATTCTTCACTAGCAGAGGTTATAAAAAATAGGTTCTCTTACCTTGGTTGAAAGGCACAACCAAAAATAGTTAGGATAAGATCACATCCTTTTAAGGTGCTACCCACTTCTTTTCAAGGCTTGAGTGCTAAAAGGTCGATAAACCGCTTCCCACTATACAAAACAAAACACAATTGTTTATGTGTTTCGAGTGTCTTGTCTAAATTATTGATGTTGCTTGGACTTTGAAGGAGATTAAATATGGGTACCAACATGATGATTCTTAAAAAATTCTTGTTTGTGGCCTATGCCTCAGCCATTACCCTATGGGTAATAGTGTGAAGAGGTGCTCAAGTAGATCCCATTCTTGACTTCCCAGTCTGTGATATTGGAACCAATTATTGCTTAAGGAATTTTCTGATATGATAGTGGCTAGCACACCAAAGCTGGTTACTATTCCTTTATAGAAGTCTAGTATGCCAGACTTGTTAGCTTCTTTGAGTGCTACTACCTCGATCCACTTCATGAAATAGATCATTGGCTGTGAGAATCCACTTATGGCCTTGGCTTGAATTTGGATTGATGACCCCGATGAAGTCCAATCCCCATTGCATGAATCGTTGGTCAATTGCAATTGGGTGCAATGGAAGTGTTGCAAATATCTCCTTGCCTATGAAGAATGCACATTTTTGCACTTCTAATCCATGTGAAGCAGATCACTAAACTCCTTGGGAAAATAATAACCCAACTTGATGATCTTGAGAGCTATTACCCGTGGAGCAAACCGGCCTCTCGCTTCTCCATCATAGAACTCTTTTAACACCCTCTCAATTTGACCTATCTCAATGCATCTAAATAGAAATCCATTGATGTCTCTCTTGAACAGAACACCATCAAAAATCACATATGGAATGGTTTGTAATATGAAGTGTCTCCTCTTTTCTTTTCTCATTTCTCGGAGGGCATAGGCCTATTTGTAAGAAGTGCATCATATTCTAAGTCTAACAAGGAGTGGGAAAGTCCTCACTTTCTTTCTCTCAACCATCTTATGGCATTCTCTTAGTATTCTGACCAACTCTAAAATCCCCTATACTATTAAAGAAGTTCATAATGGCATATGTAAAGGTCACTCAAAGGTAGCCTTCTTCATTGCTTTATGCACATTCTTCACCTAGGATATTAATGGACAAATCTCAATCATGATTGTTGCGACTACATTAGGCGTTGTGTAAAATGACAACAATAGGCCAATCTTCATCACACACCTAGTCATGCCTTATAGGTTGCTCGTGACCTTTGGCCTTTCTCGAATGGGGTTTGGATCTTGTCTCGAGAGATCAATCCCCACTCTTCCCTAAGACATCAATGGATCATCTCCGCTACCAAATACTACAACAAATGGGTTGAAGGTGTACTAATCATCTCCACGAAAGCTGAGAAAAATGTGAGTTCATCACTCATCACATTATTTATCGCTTTGGTGTTCCACATCACCTCATCACTGATAACAGGAAAACAATTTAAAAACAAAAACCTATAGAAAATTTGCGACGCCTTTGGCATCCAGCTAAGTTTCTCCTCACCATATTACCCACAAACCAATGGCCAAGCCAAATCCACTAAGAAAACCCTCAACACAATTCTCATGAAAGTGGTTAATGCTACCGGGAAGGATTGGCACATGCACAAATCCTTTCATCCTACGGGTGTACCGTACTAGTATTCACACTTCCACTACCGCTACCCCCTTTTCTCTTGTCTACGATATCATGCGGTTGTTCTACCTATCAAGTATAGATCCCATATCTTCATATCTCCCTTCAAGACATGCTCACTGATGATGAGTTTCTACAAGACCGTTTAGCACAACTGGAGTTATTAGACAAATGTCGTCTTCATGCTCTCGAACATCCTCAAGTATACCAAAAATGCATCAAGCATGCCTATGAAAACGTGTCCATGAATGCACCTTCAAGGTCAGTGACCTTGTCCTAAAGGAAAATCAATACGTAACCAAAGCGAAAAAAAAGAAAACAGGGAAAGTTTTCTCCTAATTGGCTTGGACCATACATCATGACTCGTGACTATGGATCATGAGCTTATCATTTTTCTTCACTAGGCATTGGTAAGCCTATACCCAGAGCCCCTTTGTGAATTGCATCTTCTTCCATTCTATTGTTTACTTCTAGTCCTATATCACTATTTATCTATTTTGTGCTCGGCCCTTGAGCGCCATTCACCTTTCTCTTTTCCGCATCTCATCTTCAATGACTAAACAAGAATCATGTGGTTACCCGTCACATTTTTGCCTTATCTCAAATATGTGTACCATGAATCTACACATGGCCTAATTCTCATGGATACTTTTCATCTTTTCTTAGATGAGATCCCATGGTCGTTCACCCTTACCTTCTGAACAAGACCCAAATGCTTCGTTATAGTCTTGTCCATGACTTAAAATCCCAAAATTTTCATTTTCAAAAATAAAGGGATTAACTCCTTGAGTCAAACATCCAATACAAAGATGAATCCCTCAAAAGGAAATCTTCCGCTCTAAATTGCCGCTATAAGTTGGATCGCTTCCTCCAAGGATATCTATATAAATCTCGCAACTCTCTACATAGTCTATCAAAAAAGAAGACTATTTTCTTTAAAAATACCTCAAGGGGACATATATCAACTTCATAAAACCTCAAGGGGACATATATTCATCTCGTATAGACTTCCCGCATCGATCCATTTATCTAGAAAGTCAAAATGAAAAATAAAAGTAAACTTTTTCATCTTGGACTTTCCTATTCTGATCTTGGATCTCTTTCCAAAGGCATGCTACATCTTATCATATGACCTAATTACCTCCACCTCCTTACCCGCTCGCTCTTAACTTCATCCTACCTCAAGGACCCACGAACCTATGACATTTGGTGATTCTATCACTATTCTTCACCTCTAGATTAATCAATCATGCAATGTCTTTAGGGTTTTACATTCACTAGCCTATCTATATATGTGTTTCATATATTTTGAGCCTTGCCAATTGGGTGGCTTTCTTTCCTCTTATCTTTTCGCTTCTTCATTACCTTTTGATTATCCTATATAGGACTAGACCCTCGATGCTTGTTTTTTGGGATTTTCTTCTCTCACCACAATCAACCTAAAATCACCCATACCTATCTACCTATACTCCACCCAAACCTAAATGACCTTAACCTAATTATACCTATGACCTAGAATCAAACCTACCTATCAACCTACAGGCACTATTCTTCTACCTCGCTCATATTCTTCCCTAGCTTATGGGAGAACTACATTGTCCTGAGGTCCCTTTTCACCGGGACTATGTAGGAAGCACTTCCAGGGCATGGGGCCCTAGAAGGTTAGCTCGGCCACTCTTCACCCTAACCAATTTTCCCCATTTTACTCTTATTTACAATTCATATCACAAAACTAGCCATTTAAACCATATCCACATCATTTAACCTATATATATTCATCATGCATCATATAACCTTTTACCACTTACATCATTCCACATTTTCATACATAACCCATATTTAAACATTTTACACCATCACATTCATTTGCATTAACATTTATTACCAAAATACCAAAATAAACATCCATGCCTAAACTAACCTAACTCCACCATGCCTAAACCGACTTGACTCGATCCATGCCTAAACCAATCTGACTCGATCCATCCTTAAACCGACCTAACTCGATCCATGCCTAAAATGACCTAACTCCACCATGCCTAAACCGACCTAACTCCACCATTCCTAAACCGACCTAACCTGGATCCATGCCTAAACCGATCTCGACTCGATCCATGCCTATGACCTGACTCCATCATGCCTAACTCACCTAGTTTCCATCCATATCACAATAAAGTAAACTAAATACACATAACAACACAATAATTTGAATCTCATCTATATCCTCATTTATACATGTGTGTATCAATACAATGTACACTGGTATAAAAATAATGTGTATCTCAAAAATAATCGTCAAAGACGCAAGCCAATATCCCACACAAAAAAACACCATAGAACATCTCTCTCCCACACGGGTGACCAACATCCATCCAGAGGCCATCCAACACACATTCCAACTAAGATTTGAATAGAACCAAGCAATAAGGAGCCCAAACAATCCATGCAAGAGCTCTGCAACACTTGGTGATTCCTCCACACCCTTCAACTTCATATAAGCACCTCAAGTCCTCATTCTGACCACATGAATCAGTTCCAAGGTAAGTAGAAAGTATTTACTCTTCTAATTCCTTTCCTTTTTCACTGTATCTCCTTATTGCTGCATTACATTCCTTTCTCTATACATGTATTTGGTTATATAAACCTCTATAGACCATCCTTCATACTCACCCCCACATCCCCTGCAAATCTTACCAAAACCTGTCAAAACCTCTCGAAAACTCACCCCAACTAGCCCTATCCTTTTGTGCAATAAAAAAGGAGACCCAAAACCATTTCTATAGGATTACAAGTATTCCACGATGAATCGGCACTAGTTTATCCATAACCAAAGCATTGGTTACCTGCAGGTGCCTTAATCTCACCCTATCTTTCCTTAGCTCACCTATAGGTTGCCCTACCTACCTCCACCAAAACCACCGTGAAACCTACTCATTGACTTGATAACCCTTCTAGGTATCATGATAACCTCATTCCGTCCTCTCGATAGCCTCGAGAAATTGTCCCTTAGACCCCTATATTGACCCCTATCAAACTATCAATGACCGGCATTGGTCATCCTTAACCGACATCAGTTCCTCTAAGACCAACATCGGTCTCTATCTTCCCTACCTTGACCCACTTGATCCAAATTACCCATAATCATACTGAACCTGTCCCTTGCACTCCGTGGTCGACACCTTACCTCTCTAGATCTGATTGTAGCTTAGCCTGTTATTATTAGATTCACTTGTTGTATTTAAGTGAGATAACTAAATCATTTAACTACAATAGGATTTTATTTACTTTTTACATTAACTTGTTTTAAACAGTGGACTGACAGCCATCTAGGAAGTATCGTACTTCCTGGAACTAGCACATGCTAGGCAGTCCACTGCCATATATCATTTAATTTCCATTTTGTGGTCTTGCTTTGTCTTTTAGGTAGTTCCTTTCAGCCCAAAAGGTAGCTCTCACAATCGACTTTAGATTGAGGAGTCGACACTCACAACAACTTTCAACTGTTTATAATAGGTATTCCTCCTATGCCCATTACCTTATCTGTTTTGTCATTACTTCTAAGGAACGCTAAGAAATCGGGTGAAGCACCTTCAAGAAGATTTGATCTATCCTCACTACTTTAGGTTGTGCCTTTCAACTAGGGTGAGAGGACCCATTTTGTAACCTCTGTTGGTGAAAGATACTGGTAAATCTTTCTTTGCATAATTTTTTAAAGGAAACCTTGAGAAAATATGATCAATGCACCACAATTTAACTCTCACGAGTTGTCACTTCTAAATAATGGAGATATTTTCTAAACAAGGATTAGGTTACTAAAGACATTGAAACCTGATTGCTTCTGCATATTTT
Organism: Taxus wallichiana var. yunnanensis; assembly: GCA_018340775.1. Lineage (NCBI taxonomy): Eukaryota > Viridiplantae > Streptophyta > Pinopsida > Cupressales > Taxaceae > Taxus > Taxus wallichiana. The sequence goes on from CM031238.1 coordinate 695,946,952, forward strand.
AGTAGTGGAAATTATGAATTTTTGGATATACAGGAAAACATGGGTGTTTCTGTAGGATTTGGTTGTTTGAATAATTTTTGTGGAGATTAAGCAAGATAAATTTGACTTTTCCATATCTTTGAGAGCCTTTACAATAATTGGAAAACTCAACAACAGAAAGCTTTAGAATAACTAAAATATTCCTTCAACCAGAAGGTGTGCATCAATGGAGGCCCAGATCTACACGTTTTCACACAATCTTCAAGAATTTAACATGAAGGCTCAAGTTAAAAGACTCAATTAAACATTAAAAACCTCTGGTTCATCATGCCTAAGGTACACCCAAAGACTTACAAACAATATCTGTCAATAAATGAAGGTAAAGTGATTTTAAATTGTTTATTTCATTACCAGATGAAAGCTCTTCTCATAATGAAATTGCAAATGCCACTAAACTATCACATGGATGAGATTTTTGTGATTCAGAGAGATTTTAACATAAGATTGCAATAGGAACAAGAAAAACTACTTGAAAACATTCTAGAATACAAGTAGACAAAATTTTGCCCAAGATCAACACAAATTAATTCAAAATTGATTAGATTCATCAGCAGGGGAAAGTTTCTTGAACAATCTCAGAGCTCACCAATGGCTATACACTCGCAACCAACTTGACACGATGCAAATCTAAAACAAAAGAGATTAACAGGTTTCTCAGATGGTCTCTCAGGAAGATGGGCTTTCTCATATTTTCTCGTAGAAATTAACCTCAACCATTTTCATGTCTAAAGCATGCTTTTTATAACACTCAATTTACATCCAATCTTTCCTCCTAAGAAAAGAATATTCGAGGAACCTTTGTTTGTTACATTTTTTTATCATGATTCTACATAATGACGTTTAACAAAGTTGCAAAAAAGTTACCATTTGTTCAAAAAGGTAAATCATTTCAAATATCCCAATCATTTTTTTAACCGGGAGAACATTTTTCATCCTTCGTGCATGCAGCCTCCTTCATTTCATCTTTTTCCTCTCGCAATTCACTCCTCTAATAATTAAAATTTTTCGCAAGTGCCCGATAAAATTCCAATTCAAATTCTAAATTTTGCACCTTAGATTCACAAATTGAGCTCCATAACCATTCAATTGCACTTCTTTAATAAAAATGATAAGCAATCATCAAAAATTAATGGAAAAATGATGAAAATCACATCTCCCAAAGTCTTGGATCGTTAATGGTGGCAAAACCAAAACTAATGCAAAGATTTCGTTGATTCTTCCTTTCAAATTTAAATTAGTGTCGTCACATTGATGGATTTTGGCCAAAATAGGTCCCTCGGGGCACATTTTAGCATTTTCTCGAATTTTGGAAAAAATGTGTAATTTTGACATTTTACCCCTACCCTCAGCCTTTGAAAAATGGTCTTGACAAGTGGCTCAACTGGGCCTCGACGAGTCACTTAATCAATTCTACAACTTTACCCTTTTTAAAAAATCCAAAATTTCAAAATTTCCCCTAAGCGCTCCGCCCCTTTCTCTTTAAACTTTGATGTGGATCCCAATGGAGTTGCGGTTCATTTTTACAACTTTTACCACTTTTTACAAAAAAGCAAAAATCTTCAAATGCTCCAACGGCTCGCCTTCCCACTTTGGATTTTCAACGCAAGCCTTAATTGCTTTCTTGAGGGGCCACACTTCACATTTATACTTTATCCATTTTTCATAATAAAGCTAAAAGTTTCAAAAAACCGTTGGCACTCGCCTCCCCCATCTTTGAATTTTTCAAGGTTGACCCAAAACGTGACATTATTTATTCCTTAGCGTAATCATGGCCCATTTTATAACTTCATTCTTTTCAAAAAAAATCCAAAAAACTTCAACGGAACCCGACGATCCGCCACTCCATTTTAAACTTTGTTGTGACCATTCAACACAACTTTAATGGGCTCAAATTTCCGCACTTTTATACTTTATTCCTTTTTCACATTAAGGCTAAAAACTCAAAAGTTCTCCAACACCAGCTTGTCCTCCTGCTTTTAACTTAAAAGCGGCCTACGTGTCCTCTTAAGGGCCTCATGGGGCACTTTTTTCACATTTTTAATTTTTCACCATAATGCCCTAAAAACCCCAAAATACCCATACTTCGCAGAATCGCTAACTTATAACATGTGTACACCCTGGGTAAAATAAGAATTTTGCTCTACCATGTAATAATTTTGAGTATGCAATCGAACTCAACAGGCCACATGTCCAATTCATTATTTTTGCAAATGTAGCCAAAAGTGACAAATTAATAAAATAAACACGCCGAACCTCATCCAATCAAAGGAGACCACATATCCACGAATCTTCGAGATAAAATTTTAAGGGGAAAACATGCCCGTTAAACCATAAAATGTAGGGAAATTCACCATTTGTGGCCAAATTTGAATTTTTTCACCAAGGATGGAGAAATTGCAATTAATATCAGTGCTCCAAGCAATCCACGACCATGGAAAATGATCCGATAATGACATACAAGTGAAATAGAAAATTTTCATGCATCCATTCGTGAGATAGAAGATATTTCAAACCAAAGCAATTTGAGCATTTTTAGGTCAAATTAGGTGAGATCAAGTTGAGCACCAAAGCACATTCAATGTGGTTAGTGGCATATGAGTCCTAGGTGGTTTGCCTCATTTCTCGGAGATTGATTTGATGACGTTGATCTTCGACTTTTGTGGAATGTTGATTGTTGATGATTTAATCATGGTTGGCTTCAAATTAATCCAACTCTTGAGCTTAGGAGGTAAAGGTCAATCAAACCTAGTGATCATTTCATTTTGATTTTTTGTTTCATGGTGAAGCCCTAGAAATTTTTTATCTAAGCACCATTGTTTGATCTTTGTTGAGATCAGATTTCCTTCAGAGATTGCTATTATGAAGCTTTCTTGCGTCTACATTTTGTGGTTATTTTTTTAAGCTCGACTTTGCTACTCTTTCGTCTTGAACGAGTTTTATTTTGAAGCGGACACCATTTATTGTTCCTCCAAGCTCAGTAAATCATCTTTCTTTGTAAGATTTGATCGAATTTCACCGAGTTTTCATTGTCTTTGAGCCTCAGATTTTCCTCAAAATAGGTCTTTGTCTTCTTTCTTGGCCACCATCGTTGAATTATGTGAGCTCGACCCTTCGTGAAAATGATTCTCTATTGCTCGCAAGCATCTCGTATGGTCATTATTTGAGTAAGGTGGTCATGGCTTGTTTCACCATTGTCATGAACTTTGAGCTTGGCTCTCACTACTGACATTGGTATTGCATCCAGTATTTCTTGGTTGTTTCTCTATTGATCTCAGATCTTGAACTCTCTTCATGGTTTAATGGCCACCATTTCTAATTATTTTGAGCTCGAGTTGTTATGTCATTCTACCTCTGTAGAAGATTTCATGTGATCTCGCGCCTCCTTCAAATCGGCCTCCATTTCTATGGGTTTGAGCTCGGATTTGAGGTTTTTCTTGTTGTACATTCATCATTTCTCGAGCTCGTGATGTGGCCTCCATTGTTATTTTCGAGCTCGTGAGATTTTTATTTTTCTCGAGGTCTTTGTGTTATTTCTTTTCCACCATCACAAGTCCTTTGAGCTCGAGACTTTGTAACCATCATACCATTTGATGAGAGAAGGTAAGTCTTGACCTCCTTAGGTATCACTTTGTCACTTTTTCATTATCATTTTGACTTCAAGATATTGATAATTTTCTCCTTCTTTGCATATTTTGTGATCTCGTGTTTCCATGGGAATTTGAGTTGAAACTCATTTTGGGTTCTTATTTTTGGCTCTCATATTGATCATCCTTCGAGGGTTTTATCAACTCAAATTTAAATGGTAAGCTCTTGTTTCTTATTCTCATTATTGATACCCATTTTTAAACCCTCGATAATTTCAAATTTCAATTAAAAACTTAATCATGAATAACCGGGACATGGGTAAATTTCTTTTCTTATGTGTTCTTAAATGTCAAACCTTTCGCTCGATTATGTAATTTGTTTTTGAATATTATAATGGTTTTTGGAAAATTTGAAAACCACTTCACACATTTTCTTGTAGATCTCTATACTACTTGATTCGATTCGGCCATGTAATCACTAAGTTTGAATCTTGTGTTTGAGATTTGTAATCTCTACTTATTTTCAATGCTAAACCAACTTCTAATGTTCTAAAATGAAGAAATGTGGATCTCTGGTTTTCTATTTCTACAATTTCTCATTTTCAGATTCATCCTCTTAAGCTAAAACTGGGCTTTACATATTTCATTTCCACTATTTTTCTCATGGCTAGGAGTTCCAGTTTGCATGCTATCTTCTTGTAGTTCTACAACCTCATGTTTTCTTTAAGTAACTGACAGATCTTATTTTGCAATTCCTCTATTCTGGAGCTTTGTTCTAATATGAAATTTTCTTTTACTTATCCTTCAGAACTGGAAGAGTGGTTACACTTGATAGTTTCCTTCACTTTCCTTCTCTTCCTATGTTCAGCTTTCTTCCTCAACTAAAAAGTCTATCGCATCAAGGACATTGTAATTCTTCTACTATCGGCTTTCTAAAGATATCTTAACTTTGTCTTAGGATTCCTTGAAAATGATATAACTTTAGTACAAAAGTTTCCCTTTCAGATAGGAAATATCAATTCATGAATCCAATGCATATTATCCTATTGAAGTGTTGAAATATTTGTTGTATCTCTAAAATCATGCATCCGAACTCCGGCCTCAAGCTATACTATAGCAATATGTATAATTGATGCTTTATTTATGAAAATAGTACTTAAGGATGGTTGTAATTTATAAAATTATGAACTTGATATCCTTGATTTCATCATTGTTTGGCCCTACTGTGATTCTATTATGAGTATCCTTCTTCATTTTTAGTTGTAAAATGACTTTGAAATTTTGATTTTGAAAACTGAAAACTATAGAAGTTAATCATTCACTTTTATTTGAGAGACTGGAAAGGACATAGCTGAACATTGAAATTTTGTTGATATGTTGTAGTTTCATTTATTTTCTACTTAAATATTGTATTTGAGCTTCATTACAACTTTAGTATGCATGCTGGAAAATTTAAAATGTCCATTTTACATGGCGAAGCCCTGACAAGTTTTTTCCATATTTCCTTCTTTTATTTCTGTTTCAGCTATAATAGATTTACTTTCATGATTCAAAAGACGTAATGTACTACTTATTCTCATGAATCTGATTTTTGTTGGAAACTAAAAAATGATAACTATTCTTTGATCATGTCATGCTTTTCTCGCTTTCTATATCAGCTTATTTGATTTACATAAAGCTTTTAAAGCATGTATTCATTAAAAATAACATGATGGAAAGGTGTAAATGTCCATTTTACATGGCGAAGCCCTGCACAAAATTTTATCAGACCTTTTTCTTATATTTTTGTTTCATCTACAATCTTCCTTTCAGTTAACTTCAATCTTTAAATTCTTATTCTTTTGCTTCACCTTCGAGTTGTATTCTGAAACATGTACTTCTATTTGTAAGTCTCTCCTCAGTATACTACTCGTAACTTATTCTATTTCTAGAATAATTAATGAACTTTGAGCTAAATTCTTCCTTCATGCCAATATGTACTTGTGACTTATCTTCTTCATGTACCATAGGATAGAAGTCAATGAATTCTACAATCTTTATCTACAAAGTGAGGAATGTAAGACATGATTTATTTCTTCCGACTTGAACTTGTACTCGCACACACATGAGAAAATAGTTAGAAAATATTTAGGCTTTTTGGCCTCTCTTATGTCCATGGTTTTTCTTTTCTTGTCTCTCCTTCTTTCTGAGTAAGTAAATCATGTATGTTGTTTGATCTTCATGTAATTTATATCTCCTTTGTTAGAGATTCATCTACTCAAATTATGATAGTATATGAATATGGATTAACCCTCACCATAACTGATAGGTTTTTCTTTTCTTCTTTTCAAGTACAATGCTTTCAGCAATTAAGATGGAGAGGGAACAAAAATAAAGATGAAGATGCATCAACCAAGAAGAAACCCCCAAGGAAATGATGGGTTCATTCATACTCCTCTATTTTCTCTTTCATGCATATGTACCTCTTTCTTTAGTAGTTGTACTTTAATTTTCAGTTACATCCCACAACTCAGGTGGGAACATTTGAAATTCCTTATGAATAAAACATTGAATTCTGAAATTGAGTTGTGTATTTCTTTCTACATTTCAGTTTTCTATGGATTGTATGATGAAATAAACAACCCAATAATATAATTGAATGTCTTAATCATGAATGAAAGAACATTAAAGAATACCTGTAACATCCACTAATGAACTCTGATTTCTGCAATCTGCAGTTATGATTGTTGTTCCAAAACTTAACACTTCATCTATTCTATAATTCGATGTCTTCATTAAGACAACACATCCTGGTCCTTCGAGGCTTTGTGTTCTTTTGCTGAAGATAGTATTTAAATTACAGTAGTATGTGATTTGTTATGTTTTGTAACAACACACATAGCTACATATTTCATGTAATAATTATTTAATTAATCGAAACAATATTGTCTAAAATAACCTCCCCTAGCTTAGGTCTACTTCACCAATGCTATCCATCGTAACGAAGTTTTGAGTTTCCCATTTTTGCACAATTACAAAAATTGTCAACATTTCTTGTGATCTTGTGGGAAAGCTTCCTACTAGCTTGTAAACTAATGCCTTTCTCTTGTCCATTGGGCATAGATTCTAAAGCATGTAACCAAAATTTTCCTTTTGAAGGTCCAACCCTTCCAAAACGAACTAAAACTAGGAAAGGATCTGGTAAACCAAATCACATGCACAAATGCACTTATTGAATTGAAAAACATTACAATGTGTAGGAACTGCACTTATTGAAGGGAAATCCTACTCTAAATAGTCACTGTAAGATTTTCAATAACAATGTTTGAGAAACATACCATTCACAAGAATGGGAAGTTCCTCTCCATTCAGCCTTGAGAGCTGAAAAGCATTGTGTTCTTTGCAAGATGAAATCATATAAGGACCACTCCAGATTGTATCAAACTTTGTGTGTCTTCCTAGCTTCGCTCAATCAACATCCCACTTTAACACAATATCTCCTTCATTGAAGATTCTGAATTTGGCTTTCTTATCAAAAGTCTTCTTCATTTGTTTCTGATTCTTTTCCATGTTTACATTAGCTTGATCTCTTAGCTCTTGTAATTCCATTAATTCTACATAACGAACCTACAATGGTTCATTCTCAATCAACTCCATTTGATTGAGCAAATCCAATGTGGGTAACTCAACCTGAAATAGGAATTCTTGCTTCTCTTCCATAAAAACTTTTGTATGGTAAATTGCCAAACAATTTTTAGAGTCACTCTATCACCCCAAAGTGCTAAAGTCAATATTAGATACCAAGCTCTTTGGTTATCTTTTAGTATTCTTCGATGATCCTTAAAAGATTCTGTTAGTACTTTCAACTAACCCATTACCTGTGGGTAATAATTGGATGACGAAATTAATTAAATTCCAAGGTTGACATCTCAATGCTACCTTTTCACCAAGAAATGCTAAAGCATTATCTCGAAATGATAGTTGCCGAAAACCAGCTCTCCAAACTATACCTTTGGATAGATGCCATGTTGTATATAGTTAACTAAAGCAATCGTCCATCTTGATTCTTGAACTTCTTGACCAACTTCAGGTTGCTGATTTTCTTGCTACACCATAATGTCCGATTGTTGATACGGAATTTCAGCATGCTATTTTGAATCCTATGGTTCGCAGCCTTGTTGTTTTCCATATCAGTAATTAGGTGTTCATAATAACCTTTACCTCGAATTGTCTTTGTAACACGATATCAACATCATACTCCATGACCTTTGTTATCCACCCCGCTTCTTTTCTCATTAAATTTTTATTTAATAAGAAAGCTTGCACACTTGGATGAGAAACAAGAACATGAATTTTCTTATTTGAAAGCATGTACTTTTTTAGTCCTCTAACTAATGAAAGTACTTGTTTTCCAATGAATATGTACCTTTTTCATAATCATGCAAGCTTTGTCCAAAGAAAGCAATTGGTTGTTCTATATTTTCATCATTAACCCGAGTTAATATGGATGAGATTGTTTCAGCTTCGTAAGTGCATACATTGTAAAGTTTTTATCAAAATTTGGATTTGCAAGAGTAGGAGCTTGAGAGATGGTTGTTTTGATTGCTTCAAACCATTCTCTCGATTCGTTGGTCCAAGAGAAAGATTTCTCTTCTTTAACATAGTTCACAATGGTTTAACCAATGCTATAAAACTGAACAAATCTTCTAACGAATTTATTTTTCCCAAGAAGACTCTTTAATGCCTTCTTATGATGAGGCAATGATAGCTATAATATGGCTTCAATTATGAAAGGATCAATTACTAAACCTTGCTTAGAAAGCAATATGAATGAGTAATTTTTCTTGATGTACTAAAAAGATAGACTTTTTGGGATTCAAGGATATTCGCAAATGTCTACATAATGAAAAGTCTCGCATTTTTAGGTGTATTAGATGCTCATCCGAATGTTTTAAAAATATAGTAATAACATATAAATAAAAAAGGATGCACTTATTTAACAAGATGCAAAAATCCATGTCCATTGCACGTTGAAATTTTGCACCAACATTTGAAAGGCGAAAGGCATTATTTTGTAAGCATAAGTACTCCACCTGGTGGTAAAATTTGTTTTGTACCTATCTTGTTCTCGAACTAAAATTTGATTGTATCCACTATAAAAATCTAGAAGAGATAGTCTATCCGAACCAAAAACCGTTCTAAAAATCTTATCCATATTTGGTAGTGGGTAATGATCTTGTAATGAATCTTTATTGAGATCTTTGAAATCCACACATAATCTGAATTCTCCATTCTTCTTCTTAAAAGGAACAAGATTTTCTACCCAAATTAAATTTTGAACCGGAAAGATAATACTTGATTCGATCAACTTAGATAATTCTTTCCTCATTACGAAGCTCTATTTTGGGATTTACAAGCCTTTGTTTTTTCCTAAGAGGCTTGAAATTTGGCTATAATTCAATAGTATGTTATGCAAAAACTATACCAAACCCTTTCTGAGTCTTGATATCTCCAAGAAAAATATATTTAAATTCCTTGCAAAGATTAATAAATGAATGCTTTTCACCAAGGAGCATACCTTCGAGAAACAAAATTTTTCCTTCATCAACTAAGATCTCCTCATTGTTATCGCGATGTCTTAACATCTTAGTTTTGTCTTTCCTTTACCGATCATCGGTGTTGAGGATGTCTTCCAATGTAACCGTGACTCGAGGTAGCTTAGTTGTCTTTAATTGAACAATTTGGTCACCATATAAGTGTTGTAATTTATCTTGATTTATCGCGTAGAAAATTCAATTTCTTAAGAAAAAACTTACAAATTTGATCATCATTTCAAAACCTTCATATTCAAGTCATTATCATGTATATAAGGCTTGACAATTAGCTTATTAGGCTGAATTTTGCTATTTTCAATCTGCTCCAAAGACTTCAAAACCAAAGCACTAATTGTGTAAGTCCTGTCGCATGCTTATTATCTATTCTAGGAATGGATCGATACTAATAGCTTCAAATGTTCCATTAACTCAGAAACTCTTTATCTATAAAGACTTCATTACTGGATTCCTATAAACATTAAAATTTCTTACTTGATTGATAATCAGACTCAAAATCACTTAAAATTTGTAGAATATTCATACCTCTCTTTCTCGCCCAAAGTAAGCCATGAATTAATGCTTCGTAATCAGCTACATTATAAGTGCATGAAAATTGGAGACTAAAAGTTGAGAAATACCTTTTGTTTTTTGGGGAAGTGAGCATCAAACCTACTCCTTGTCCTTTCTTGTTCTTAGGTCCATCAAAATGAAGCTTCTAAACCCCTTCGCTACATTTTCTATTTTGGACAACAAGGGAATTAGTGGGTTTTCCTCATGCAAACGGTACAAACCAAACAAATGTTCTTAAAATTATTTAAAAAGATCATGAGCGTGTTCTTCATGTGTGTTTTTTCATCCATAAACAGGTTAGAAACACCATCCAATGCTGAAACATGATCTAGATTATCAAAGTTAGATTGGTCTAAGGATGAATAATTAGCCAATGCATTAGAAGCATGACGATCAATGTGAAATCTTGCTAGCAGCTTCATAATTGATAGTAACCTTGGTTCCATAATGTGTAGTGAAAAACAATAAGGACCAATCAAGAGAGATAATCTCTTATCTATGCTGTGAAATCTCTAGATAAGCATATAGCAAAGTAAGGAGGTAAATCCACAACAAGAATATCTTGTAGAATGGAAATATTTTGGAAAGCAATAAATGTGACCACTAGATTTCTGATGACACCAACTATATTTGTTCTAATTTCATCAAGTTGTAAAACACTCTTTCTCGTAGGTTCATACTATGTGACTCCAATTTTTCTACAATTGCTTCCTAAGCATACCGTGTTACTTCCACCGCTATCCACCATACAGGCTTATAAACCGATGTTCTCCAAAAATCAGTGAAAAATAAAATTGTGGTGGATTCTTGATTTCATGATCATTTAAAACCTTCGAACCATCCATTTAACCTATTTAATGTGGTCTTGTTCCATCCTTCCAAGGACCATGTTTTCTTTTTTGAACTTCCTTTTCTACTATTTTAATAGAAATTTTTAGATTAGTTAGTTCATGAGAAAGTAATTTTGATGTCCCTGGAATAGTTAGGGCATTCCCATTATTGAGATGTTAACATTATGCTTTTTCATTACATGAACAATGTTAAAAGAAGAAACAATTTTAGAGACATTCTAATTTTTAGCATAGGCTTTAGCAAAATTTGATTCGGCTTCAAATTGATTTTGATATTTGTGGTATAAATAACCTTATTAGGTCAAGTTCTAGCTGTTTTTACTACTCTTTACTAGCTAAAACACCACATTGTGTTTTGAGGAATGAAAACACTATTAGCTAGTTTTGGGCACGTAGTTGTTGTTTTATCAAGAATGCAAGTGTAATAGGCCTATTTTGTTGGTTTTTACGCAAGTTTTTCTTGATCCCTAGTAGTCACTACAATGAAATCATCCTCACTAAACTCGACTAAGTTCTATTCTGTGTGTCTTCTAACTCGTATATCTTGCTGCTCACCCTCCATTCGAGGCATCTCAAATTGAGGTTGTGCAACAAGACTTAAGTTCAAAAAAGCATTTGGGAAACTTCAGCTAGATGAGGTTGGTTACAAGGTTGACACTACTCTTCCATAGCCATATTAATCTGGGACTAAAGGATTAGATGAACTACGAGCCTTTCGTCAAATCGCCTTTGTTGAGAAGGCTACCTATAATTTTGGTTTTGTTGATAAGGTGTCCTATTTTGTTGATTTTGCTGATAACTTGAGCTTGATAAGGTCTACTAGGTAATGCAAGTCTATTCTCAATTGAAGTCATCTTGTTTCCATATAGTCCGTAAAGCTTTAAATACATCATCTCCGATGGGATTGCAACAACAGTTCTATAATTGTGATAGGTTGTGGGATATGAGCTAAATATGTCGAAAATGGCTTTGAAGGCCTCACGCTAATTTTGGGCTTGAATAAGGAAGTTTCAACTTTTATAGCGATATCATAAGAATCAGAATATTTTCACCTCCCATAGATCAATCATAGTGGAAATATCACTTTTAACAATCTGAGATAATAAAGGAAAGTGTGATCATCTTGAGGTAAAACTTGCTTTGATTCTTTCCCAAGTTCAGGAACAACGAATATTAAAACTCGGGCATAAATTCATGAGGAGCTCTTCTAATGGTAGATAGTTGTTCTCTAAGGGATAAATGATCTGAATTATTCTAAAATTGTTTCAATAATTTATCACCTAAATTATCCCAAGTTCATATGCTTCCAATATCTAAATTTCTATACCATCAGTAAGGCTTGTCCTTTAAGGGATGCAGATAAAAGTCTCAAAGCTACATCTTCATGAGTGATATTATGAACTCGCACATAAGGCTGCAACATATTTAATGTGATTTGTAGGTGTAACCCTATTTTCACCAAAGAATGATGAAAATCTTTTCATTGCAGCATTAGGGATATCATGATAAACTTGGATTACTAATGGGCAATGACATTAGTAAAGGTCCTAAAATTTCTAGGTGGTTGAATAGCCATTGAAAATCAGATCCGAATAAATAAATTAATTCATGGTGAAGGAATATTAGGAGGAGGGTTACCAAAAAACAAGGCCTATTATAAGGTAAAGTATCACCAAATCTTCTCCTTCTTGCAGAATTCCAAGGTAAAGAAATAAACTCATAAGGAATTCCTCTACATCGATGATCTTCAGAGCTCACTTTAGGTATGGAACATGCTGCAATACTAGTCTGAAATCAGCTTCACTGAGAGTCACCAAATAGATCTTTAAATATTTAGAATAAATTGCTGCATTTAGTTGTCTTAAAAGTAACTTTTGATCCGCTTTAAATATGATGTAAATCTGCTGTAAATCTCTATAAATCGATGCAGATCCGATTCGTAGTCCCACCTGCAAGTGCTTTAAAAATTGTTATCTCTCAAAAGTGCACCCTATAGAGAGATGATTGCATGTGTTCTAGCCTTTCAAAAATTATCTCTCTCTTTCATACATACAATGGAATCACCTCAGTTTGTGTGTATACCTATGTTGAGGCGTAGTCTTCAAAGATCAAGCGCAGCTTTTATTGATGTATCATAAACTGATTTTCCGGGGTTTTAAGGGTAAAAGATGATTGTAAAAGGTTTTAAAACTGAGGTGATACATGAAATTTGTGTGAGGTCTTTGACTGAGTATATAAACAATTGATAGGGAATAGATTCTTGATGTACAAGCCAACAATTTTCTACAAAAATTAAGGGTAAATAATTTGATGCATTGAGGGATAAATATCACAACAATATCGGGTAAGTTAAACATACACATTAATATCATGCAAAATCTACTAAATTTATAATAGGATAAGACAATTAATTAGGGATTTTGCATTCACAAGATTAATGGTATTGTACGAGATTTAATCTCCTTCAAAGGCCGAGCAACGTCATGGATTCAATGAGACACTTAGAGAAAGATAAGTGATTGTGTGTCATTTTGTATCTAGGGAAATCAACTTATATGACCTTTTAGCACTGGGATTTGAAAGGAGTGGGTAGCACCTTGAAGGATGCGATCTTATCCTAACTATTTTTGTTGTGCCTTTCAATCGAGGTAAGAGAACATACTTTTTTAACCTCTATTTGGTGAAGAGTGCTGGTAAATCTTTCTTTGCACAAATTTTATGAGGAAAACCTTGGAGAAAATATGATCAACACACCAAATCGACTCTCACGAGTTGTCACTTCCTGAATATGGGGATACTTTCAAACAAGGCTAAGGTTACTAAAGACATTTGAAATCCTAATCTATTTCTACATATTTTAATAGTGAGATTTTACATTTTTCATACACGTAAAAAAAAATAGGGTAGTACAGGTAGGATTGGTTATTTGAAATAATTTTTTTGTGGGAGATCAACAAGATAGATTGGAATTTATGATATGCATGATTAACTTCACAACAATGGATAACTTAAATAATAAAGCTTCAAAATAGTTAAAACATTCCTTCAACCAGAAGGTGTGCATCAATGGAGGCCCAGATTTGCACAAAATTTTTCACACAATATTTGAGACTTTAACATAAAATCTAGAGTTAAAAGACCCAATAAAACATCAAAAACCTAGGTTCAATCTCGCCTTAGGTACTTCCAGAGGCTTACAAACAATCTCTCTCAACAGATGAAAGAAAAGTGATTTTAAATCATTTATTTCATTCCCGGATGAAAGCTCTTCTAAAAAATGAAATTACAGATGCCACTAAACTATCATAAGGATTGAGATCTATGTGATTCAAATAGATTTTGATATAAGATTGCAATAGGAACCAGAAAAACTAGTTGCAAACATTTTGAAATGAAATAAACTCAATGTGGCTAGAGATTTAACGTAAATTAACTCAAAGTTTATAAAATTCATCAAGAGGGAGAGATATATAAACAATCTCGATCTTGTTGCTGGCTATAAACTTGTGAAAAACTCAACATAAATGAAAATCTAACACAGAGTAAGTTAACTGGTTTCTCGGAAAGTTTTCTTAGAGGACGAGCTTTTCCCAAAATTTTCTCGTGAAAATGAACTTCGATCATTTCGCATATTTCAATATGCATTATAAATCATTTTTTTCATCCAACCTTCTTTCCCAAGAAAAAAATATGCCAAGCATCAAGTTTGTTAAAAATTCCATCATGATTTGCAGAAATGGACGTTTAACGAAAAATGTTTCAAGGATGCCAGTGCCTCAAAAAGGTGAATAATTGCAAAAATCTGCATAATTACATCAACAGGAGCACGATTTTCATCTCGTGGCACATGGAGACCCCTTTCCTTCCATCATTTCACCTTTTCCCTTTCTAAAATTTCCTCTCGCAACTTTTAGATCTAGCTTTTCACGTGTTTAAACAAGCTCGAGAAACAAACTATTTCAAAAACACCTCAAATCTATAAATTGAATCTCCAAATTGATTCCATTGATCCTTATGTACTCAAAATGACAGGATTTTGACAAAAATCTGATGAAAATTGATGCAAAAATTCATTTCAAACATCCTAGAGGTCCAATGGCAGCCAAATGGGAAAATGCATAGTTACCATTGATCTAACCTTCTTCTTTACTCGAGCCCTCCATGTGACGAAATTTGATTGGAAACGGGCTTGGGAGCACCTTTTGACATTTATCACTTTTGGAAAAATGTAAAACTTTGAAATTTTTCTCCGCCCCTCCGCCCTTTGAAAATGGCTTGACACGTTTCCCAATGTGGGTCCCAATGAATTACACTTGATTCTACTTGTTTACTCTCTTTTGGAAAAAAGGAATATTTCTAAATTTTCCCGGAGGCATGCACTCCCGCTCAGTGTCTCGCACGTGTCCATATGTGATTCATCATGGAGTTGAGGCTCTCTTTTTTATACTTTAACATATTTTGCCTAAAAGGAAAAGTATTCATTTTCCCTCTGTGGTCTCCTTTTCCCGCATAAGCTTCAAATTCATTCTTTTATTGGTGCCGCTATTGTTTGTTAGAATTTAACACATTTGGCAAAAAAGGCAAAAATTTATTTTCCTCCAGTGTGCCCAGTGACGTATCCTTCTTTGATTTTCTACAGGTGGTGCTTCAATTTACACTTTATCCTTTTTACCCAAAAAGGAAAAAAACTTCAAAGTCCTTTCACGCCTTCCTTTCGCTTTTGATGAAAACACGACACATGTCTCTCTCTCGATTCGGTGCGCAGCAGAGTTGTGCTTCATTTCAAAACTTACAACTTTATAAAGCAAAAATATTCAAAGTATTCCTCGCACAATCCAAAAAACTTCTTTGACTACTTAAACCCACTAATTGTCCTCTTCTCGATTTCTCATGGCAGTTAGCGGTCCTGCTTTGTGACTTTAATCTTTTACCAAATAAAGTCAAAAACCTCAAAAGAGCCCAATAACTCATAACTCCATCTTCGATTCCAAGGTGCCATGTGTTCCCTTATGATTTGTTATGGGCCTTAGGCATTTTATTTTCATTTTAAATATTTTTCTAGAATGCATTTGGGAACAAAAAAGGTCCGCCTTTCCACAATAACCCAACATGCGACAAGTGTACATTTTCGGAAAAATGTAGAAATTTTCTCCACCGCTGAATTCATCCAATCGAACTTGGTGGGGCAACGAGGTGATTTGAGACTTTTGTCCAAAATTCCCAAAAGAACAAGTTCACAAAACAAATCCATGCTCCTTATCTAATCTGAAAAGCGCCATGTAAGCATTATTAGAACCAATTAGAATGAAGCAGAGCCATGGGACCAAAATAGACTTTTTTGCCAAAAATATGAAAAATGCTTAGTTTGAAGTATCTTCCGCCAACCCTTGGCCAATTAGAACAAGCCACGTAGGCTGCGTTGAATGATGAGGAATAATTTGACGGGTAAAATACGCTCTTCAAATTGTCAATAAATAGAGAAATTTGATCCCGCTAGAATTTGATTATTTCGCTAAGGATGGAAATTTTTTTGAAAGAAAATCAAGTGAAACATGGTTCCAAACATTTTACGACTGTGGGAATGTATTTTCAATGGCATAAAAGTATAGATCAATCAATGTTGAACTTCCACGATTGGGGAAAAAGGAAAAAATGGTAGAGCTCATGGATTTGAAAAGTTTAGGATAAAAACAGTGGAACACTTGGAGACTTCTTCAAAATAGGGCATGAAAATATATTTGCAACAATTCAAGGAATACAAATAGAGATAAGTGCATCACATCATCAAATTCAAGAGATAAAATGTTTCATAAAATGCGTATCAAAGAAAAAAATTAAGGTAAAATGGTGCAAGATCAAAATGGACACCAACATCGGCTCCTACTCAAGGATGGGCACTCCCAGTGAGTGCCACAAGAACAAAAGTAGACCAAGTGCCAAAACATCCATTGGGAAGTGGAGTCAATATGCAAAGTAGAAAAACCGTAACTATCCTCCGTAAAACGAATAGAGAAACAAACAAAACTAGGTCACCAAGGACCTTAATGAGCAAAAACATAAAAGACAGAACGAAACCAAAGGACTATACACTATACAAATGATATGCATCTTGATTCTGAGAAAGCAATCAAGGAAATTCTTCAAGTGCATTCAAATTTGGGTATGACCATGCCACTCTGATACATTTTTAACAACTGGGTATATACTTGTTTTTCTTTTCTCTCCAAGTTGTTAGCTAACCACATTTGTTTCTTATTCTCCTTCATACCTATGGCATGTTTTTAACATATTTCAAGGCTGCATTAAAGATCAAATTTCTAGGAAAACCAAACTACTCAGGAGATTCTGCACTCTTTAATTCCATACTCCCGAAATAAACATAGCTCACAAGATTATCAAAAACAATATTAGTGTGCAATACTTCGTAAGATGCATTGTTGGGGTCTTCAATAAAATGTAACATATTTTTTTCTCCATACAATTTGACAAGGCTGCCTCAATCGGTGGAATGGTGGCATAGGAAATATCCATTTGAATACTCCCACCAACACTTGAAGCCCACTTTGTTGAAAACAACATACCCCATTTTCTGGGCAATCAACAATGACAACATCAAGTTTTAAGTTCTTACCTGGATAGGCTGCAAGTTGCACCACTAAACCTTTAACACATCCAACAACGGGGGACCTCCTAGATTCCATGGTAGTACACCTTCCATATGCTACTCTCACTTTGATATACACTCATTCATGACCTCAAGAGGAATGATATTGCATGATGCACCCGAACTACACATATAATTGTGCAAAGCAGTTTGTCCTTAATAATCAAAGTTGTAAATAATGGATCAACATTTAATTAAGACTCAACAAAAGATTTCCCCAAGTAAACTCCGAGGTTTTTTCTGAGATCTTCCAATGATGGTGGTGTTTCAAGGTCCGCAATGGTTGGAGGAGGAGTTTCTACAATTTTTACATTTCTTTTTCGGGGTACTTTTATCTTCTTTCAATCCCAAGTACTCAAATGCTCTCTTCTTGTGCTCAAGAATCCTAAATAAGTACAAAATTGGAACATTGACCTTGATTTGGCTCGGAACTTGGGCTATGTCATATGGGACATTCTTTGGCAAGGTATCATTGCAAGGGAGATTATCAAACTCATCGATGGCATGGGTTTTTTGATAGTTTGGGCACGAGGAGGACTGTAATTTTTGCTTGGGACAGAAAGGCCTTTGGAAAATGTATCTTTCTTAGGAGCCTCCCTAGGAATACTAGTAAGCAATGAGTCTTAGGTTTGGCTCGAGGCCTGCTCCTTTAAATAATAATAATAATAATAGGTTTTTACGATCCACAATGCCATGGGGCAGCTTGTTTTTGGATCTACAAGTGACTTATAGCATATGGGACTACCTCGTACTCACATGCGGCAGAGAGGCAACTAACTTTTCTACAAATGAGGCATACATACCCAACCCCTCGCAGGATTTAAACTTGTGACCTCTATTTCAAGAACACTCTACTCCTTGTATTATTCTCTTTTCTTTAAAGCAACAACAACCTTCATCAATAACTTCTTATCTTCCTCCGATGGGATTCCTCCATCATACTTCTTTATCATTAAAACTCTTAAATACTCAAAGTAATTATTAGGTATTCCAAAATATTATACTACATCTATTTCATAAGTATGAGGAGGGAGAAATGGTACCCAGAGAACGCAGATCCCAAAAAGTTGCGGCAGAGTTCTAGCAAAGACCGATTAGTTCAAATTGAAGTTCTTACATCTTGTTGTGGAACTTGAAGAAAAACCCATCATACCAACATCATCAATTACCATCATCATTATCTTCTTCTTCTTCTTTCGATTTACTTCACAAGGAGGATGGGGTAGAAAGCATCTATCACACCAATCAATTTCATTAGTCTCATCAATAAGCAAAAGAACCCTAGAAGTTAGAGGATCATGCACCATTCTATTTTCCCTAGCTTGGGGATGTCTATTTACATATCCCACGGCTCTTTACCTCTTTCATCTACCCTCTCGATCACCCTAGGATGGTTGCGAAAAATTTTCATGATTTTTTCCTTTTTTGACCTTGTGAACTTTTCCCAATTCCTTTCTCATCTCATTACAACTTGTATGAGATTTCTTTGACAACCCCTACCAAAGTTTTTACAACTTCTTCCAAATCGAACTCTTACTTGCTTGAGGCTTCTATGGGTTTATCAGTTTAACACCCTCCCTCTTAGGAGGTTTTCCAATGGCCTTAATGTTGTTCTCAATTTCCAGAGCCATGGTAAAGGCCTCTGTCTTAAAGTGTTAGGTTCTTATCCCTCAAATAGTATGTTTCCTTCTTATCGAATGCATCAACATACTTTATAAGACAAGATTCATCACACGGACTCAAATTCACAGGTAGTATTCTCAATGTCTTATTAAATCTTGTATTAAAATCATGCACTGATTCATTGGGATTATTTTTAATATTCTCAAATTCTGACAAAAGAAACCTAGGGTCTGTTTTTGTCACCATACTGCAATCTAAATGCATTCTTCATTTCATCCAAGAATCAATAGAATTATCAAGTAAAGATTTATACCAGTCCCTTGCATCCTCTTCTAATGTATGAATAAATAATTTGATATATACATCTTCATACTCTATTTCAAAATCCTCCATCATGTTAACAAAAATTTTAAGGTGTTGATCACCAGTTATAGCATTATTTCCTTGAAATTTTGGCAATCTATTTCTTACATCTTGAGGGACAACATTTGGATAACCATCCATTCCTCCAAAATTGATAGGACCAAATGTGTTGCCAAAAATGGAGGTCCTGGTGAGGTGGAGAGAATTTGAGTTTGTATTGTTTTGATGAGGTGATCTTGGAGGAGAAACAAAATGATGAGTGAGTGAGAGGACTCAGGGAATAGAAATGTAATTCTCAAAATGAATATCCCCTATAAGATCAGCTTCTTGATAAACTCTAGCATATTTGGAAAATATTGGGGTAGAATGAGAAGAAATATTTTCAAAGACAAATGAAGATCCCTCACTAGATGGAGAATTCAATTCAACATACAGACTACCTGATTCAGATGCACTTGAGGAAGAACTGCAATCTTCAATGACAAGATGATCACTTTCAAGTTCAACAATGGAGATCTCTTTTCTTGGTGCTTGACCTCCAACAACTTTCCAAACTCTTCTACCTTCTGACTTTGTTTTTTCCAATTCTGGAAGAAACCTTCTAGCAAGGTCCTACTTGAAGACAAATCTTCTTCCTTCAAGCTTTGTAGAAATTAATGACAGATCTTACTTGATATATGTTAGGATACTAGTATAAATTAAGAATTTAAACAGCACAGAGTCACCACTAGGGATTTTCACCTTAGTTTGTGCAAATGCACTATGAAAAAATTAGCAAGTATCATTCAATACCAAATTCATACAAATCTCACTAGATATGATCTTCTCTTACCCAAATTTACCAATTATAATGCAAAAAAGTGCAACCAAACTGGGCGGGAAAATTGCTGACAGAGCTTATAACTTCACTTAATCCTTACAAATCGATTGTAGAATGGTGTTTACAAAACATATTTGCATGCAACATTTGTAAGAAACAATGCTTAGAAGCATGTTGGTACCCATATTTAATCTCCTTCAAAGGTCGAGCAATGTCATGGATTAAATGAGACACTTAGAGAGAGATAACTAATTGTGTGTCATTTTCAGAGCCAAGGAAAGTAACTTATCGGACCTTTTAAAGCACTGTGGATTTTAATGGAGTGGGTAGCACCTTGAAGGATGTGATCTTATCCTAACTATTTTTGTTGTGCCTTTCAACGAAGGTAGGAGAACCTATTTTTGTAACCTTTGTTTGGTGAAGAGTGTTGGTAAATGTTTCTTTTGCACAAATTTAATGAGGAAAACCTTAAAGAAAATATGATCAACACACCAAATCGACTCTCACGAGTTGTCACTTCCAAAATATGGGGATACTTTCATGTAAGGCTAAAGTTATGAAGGCATTTGAAATCGATATGTTTTCGCATATTTAAATAGTGAGATTTTGCATTTGTTCATACAAAGGACAAAACAGGGTAGTCAAGGTAGGATTGGTTATTTGAAATAATGTTTTGGTGGGAGATCAACATGATAGATTGGACTTTTCCAGATCCTTGAGGAACTTCACAACAATGGAGAACTTCAATAATAGAAAGCTTTAAAATAGTTAAAACATTCCTTTAACCAAAAGGTGTGCATCAATGGAGGCCCAAATATGCACTTTTTCTCACAATCTTTGAGACTTTAACAAAAAATATTGAGTTAAAAGACCAAATAAAACATCAAAATCTAGGATTAATCACAACTTAGGTACTTCCATAGGCTTACAAACATTCTCTGTCAACAAATGAAAGAAAAGTGATTTTAAATCATTTATTTTATTCCCATATGAAAGCTCTTTTGAGAAAATGAAATTGCAGATGCCACTAAACTATCATAAGGATTGAGATCTATGTGATTCAAATATATTTTGATACAAGATTGCAATAGGAACAAGAACAACTACTTACAAACATTCTAAAATGAAATAAACACAAAATTTCCAGAGATTTAACACAAATTAACTCGTGAGTTTATCATATTCTTCAAAGCATGGGAGAGTTATTTAAACAATCTCAGTGATTTTTGATGGCTTTACACTTGTAGCAAACTCAAGCAAATAATGAAAATCTAACACATAGGAAGTTAATCGGTTTCTCAAAAAAATTCTCGAGGAAAATATTTTCCCAAAATTTTCTCATCAAAATTAAGTCTCAACCATTTGCATATCTCCAATATGCATTATATATCATTTTATTACATCGAACCTTCTTTCCCAAGAAAATAATATGTGGTGCATCAAGTTTATTACGAAATTCCATCATGATTTGCAGAAAGGGACATTTAATAGAAAAATGTTTGAAGGATGCCAGGTGCCTCAAAAAGGTGAATAATTACAAAAATTTGCATCATTACTTCAATAGGGGGCACATTTTTCATCCTTGGTGCATGTAGACCCCTTTCCTTTCATCATTTCACCTTTTCCCTTTCCAAATTTGCCTCTGCAACTTTTGGATCTAGCTTTTCACGTTTTTGCACAAGCCCGAGCAAAAATCCATTTCAAATATACCTCAGATCTACAAATTGAATCTCCAAATTGATTCCATTGATCTTTGTAGACAAAAAGACATGATTTTGCCAAAAATTCGATGAAGATTGATGCAAAAATTTCATCTCCAAACATCCTGGAGTTCTAATGGCGGTGAAATGGGAAAATGCACAGTTACCATTAATCTAAACTTCATCTTTTAATCTGAGCCCCCGCACGTGGCAAAAATGCAATGGAAATGGGCTTAGGAGATCTTTTTGACATTTTATAACTTTTGGAAAAATGTAAAGTTTGACATTTTTCTCCACCCTCCGCCCTTTGAAAAATGGATTGAAATGTGTCCTAATGTGGTTCCTTGTAAAATCATGGCTTGATTCTACTTTTTTACGCTCTTTTTGGAAAAAATAAAGTTTCCAAATTTTTCCCTGTGGGCCTCGCACTCCCACTGGTCTTACAACATGTCCATTTGTGATTCTCTATAGAGTCGAGGCTCTCTTTTTATACTTTAACATAATTTTCCAAAAAAGGAAAAATCTTCATTTTCCTCCAGTAGCCCTTTTCCCCGCACAAGCTTCAAATTCATTCTTTTGTTGGGGTGTGCTTTTTTTAGAACTTAATACATTTGGCAAAAAAGGAAAAAAATTCATTTTTCCTCCGCGTTCCCGGGTGATGTGTCCATCTCTAATTTTCCATGGGGACACGCTTGAATTCTACACTTTATCCTTTTTACCCAAAAAGGCAAAAATTCTATGTCCTCCGCCACCTTCCTTTCCGCTTTTGATGAAAACGCGACACGTGTCTCTCTCTCGATTCGGTGCGGAGCTGCGCTTCATTTCAAAACTTTACAAATTTTATAACGCAAAAAAATATTCAAAGTATTCCGCCAATCCAAATTTTTTCCCTTTGACTATTTAAACCTACCACGTGTCCTCTTCGATTTGATGCGGTGTTATGGTCTGCTTTTGACTTTAATCTTTCTACCAAATAAAGTCAAAAACCTCAAAAGATCCCAACAACCCATAACTCCTCTTCGATTATGAAGGCACCACATGTTCCCTTCTCGATTTTTTGTTCACCTTAGGCATTTTCATTTCATTTTAAATATTTTTCCAAAATGCCTTAGGGCAACTAAAAAGGCCCGCCTTTCCACAATCACTCAACATGCGCACGTCTTCATTTTCGGGAAGAAATGTAGAAATTTTCTCCGTCGCTTGAATTCAGCCAATCAGAAATTGGTAGGCAATGGGGCGATTTAATACTTTATCCAAAATATCCCAAAAGAACAAGTTCACAAAACAAATCCATCACTCCTATCCAATTAGAAAGCACCACGTAAGCATTATTAGAACCAATCGAAATGAAGCAAAAGCCATAGGACCAAAATAAAATTTTTGCCAAAAAATCCAAAAATGTTAAGTTCAAGTATCTACCCGCCAACCGTCACCCAATTATAACAAGCCACATATCCTTCGAATGATGAGAAATAATTTGACGGTAAAATACGCCCGTCAAATTGTCAAAAAACACAAAATTGCCGGTCGTATGCCCATAATTTGATTTTTTCACTAAGGATGGAAATTTTTTGAAACAAAATCAAGTGAAACATGGTTCCAAGAATTTTATGACCGTGGGGATGGATTTTCAAAGGAATATAAGTGTATACCGATAATTTTGAGCTTCAAGGATGGGCGAAAAAGGAAAAAATGGCAGAGCTCGAGGATTTCAAAATTTAGGGAAAAAACAAGGCACACTTGGAAACTTATTCAAAATAGGGCATGAAAAATAGATTTGCAACAATTCAAGGCATACAAATGGAGATAAGTGCTTCACATCATCAACTTCAAGAGATAAAACCTTTCTAACACGCATATGAAAGGAAAAAATTAGGGCAAAATGGACACCAACAAATGGAACATACACAAGACTCGCAAATAATTTGAAAGGCGTAAAATTCTTCACATTCAGAGGAAAACTAGTAGAAACCGCTTCAACACTCCTATATCTAAAAGTCCTCCATTTGTGCTTCGTCAAGGCACACAATATATAGAAAAATTGATTCACCCACCCTTCCTAAAAATAGGATAAATTTGTACTCGCCCATGCATCCTATTTTTATCCTTTATTTATTCTTAAATAAAGGAATAAAATAAATAAAACTAATGCAAAGAGGCTTTAATATCCTTTGATTACATCATAGTGAAACTACAGTTGACTGTTCTATTTTTAAAAAAAGCATGGGTGAATAATTTGCTAATAATAAATCTTTCTTGATGAGCAAGTCTCCTCTTAGTGCATGTAAATTTTGTCTTCTTGTTGATCTGTCCTTTTGTGAAGGCATGCAAAAATTATCTCCCTATGAGTGAGCAAAATTAATTACATTATTTGCAATACCTTGCAAAAATAATTCATCCCAACAACCATCTTGATTGGGACCACTTTTTGTTTCGATGTTTACACTTATTCAAATATCTTCTTCAGAAGTATAACATGACCTCTTTTGTCATCTTTTAGATACATCACCTGTAAAACAAAATACCTTTTTACGTGCCAACTCCATGTGAGGACAACTCTTGATATGTCCACTTGTCTTTGTTTGGTTTGGCCACCCTTGTGGACTTTGCAAATTACCATGTTTTTGAAAAAGATAAGGGGAACTTTTAAAAAGGGTGCCATAACATACTCGGCCACATTTGTATAACATATGGTATATTATATAGTTTTCTAGCTTTCGGTGTTGGTTATCATTGTGGGCATGTATAGTTATCGGCCCCCTTTTTATTTTCTTAGACATAGACCATGGTTTAAAATTTATCTTCCAGGGTGATCATTGGTGAAGTTGATTCGGTTGACTTTTTGTATATTCAGATCTTGGACTATAGTTGATATGTCAAAATGAAAAAGAAATTTAAAATTATAAGGATGTCCCCCTTGTGATGATGAATCACCCCTCCATATGCTTTGTCAGTGACATGGTTAACTCAGGTCGATTTTTCTTTGATATTTGGTGATCGGTTTGTGCATTGATCTAGTGTCCTTTCAATTTGTGGCCGTTGATCTCCGACCCATGATTAGGGTTTATGACTGTAATATTTAAGTTGGTAGGTGATATCTTTGATCCTTTTAGTTTTCTTTGATGGTTGTTGATCAATTTCCAATCGCCGATCTTTTTCTGGACATCTCAAGCCGTCGATCTTATACCTGTGGTTATGGTTTCTAGCTTGCATTGAATGTGGTCGGTGGCATATGAAACCTAGGAGGTTTTCTTCATTTATGGAGATTTATTTGAGGATGTTGATCTTCAACCCATGGAATGTTGATCGTTGATGCTTTAATCATGGTTGGGTTAAAAATAATCCAACTCGGTAAAGTTCAATCGACACTAATGATCATTTCATTTTGATTTTTGTCTACACGAGAAGCCCGGAAAAATTTTTAATGGCATCATTTCTTGATCTCTGTTGAGCTCGGATTTCCTTTGGAGATTGGTATTATGAAGCTTTCTTACCTCTGCATTTTGTTGTTATTTTTGTTGAGCTCGGCTGAGCTACTCTTTGGTCTCGAGCGAGTTTTCTTTTGAAGCGGCAACCATTTCTTGTTCCTTCAAGCTCAGTAAATCGGCTTTCTTTGCAAGAATTGATCGACTTTCACCGTTGTCATTTTTTTGAGCTCATCTTTTCCTCAAAAGAGGTATCTATCTTATTTCTTTTCCACCATCATGAAGTGCGTGAGCTCGACCTTTCTATGAAAATAATTCTCTCTGTTTCTCTCGGTCATTTGTATTGTCGTTATATGAGCAAGGTGGTCATAATTTTTCACCATTGTCATTATCTTTGAGCTTGGATCTCACCGCATATTGGTATTCATGATCTCAGATTTCTTGGTTGTTTCTCTATCGAGCTTGGCTCTTGAACACTACAGAGTTTAATGGTCAACATTTGATTATTTCAAGCTACGAGTTGTTCGTCATTCTTCCTCTATATAAGAGTTCATGAGATCTAAGCCTCCTTAAAATCAACCTCTATTTCGTTGGTTTGAGATCGTTTTGAGGTTTTTCCGGCTATACTCTTATCATTTCTAAGTTCTCATGAAGCTGGAATCCATTTTTATTTTATAGCTCGTGAGATTTTCTTTGTTCTCGAGGTCTCGTGTTGTTTCTTTGCCAACACTTTGTTGAAATTCTTTGAGCTCGGGAATGTGTAACCATCATAGTGTTTGATGAGGGAAGGTAAGTCTTGACCTCCTTAGGCATTCTTTGTAGCTTTTTCATTATAACTTTGACTTCAAGATATTGATACTTAGCTCCTTCTTTGCATATATTTTAGAGCTCTTTTCTTATATGAAATTTTCTTTTACTTATCCTTCAGAACTGGAAGAGTGGTTTCACTTGATAGTTTCCTTCACTTTCCTTTCTCTTCTATTTCTAATTTACTTCCTCAACTGAAAATTCCATTGTATCAAGGACACTATAATTCCTCTACTATCAGTTTCTAAAGATATCTAAAATTGGTCCTTGAATGTCTTGAATATGATATAACTTTAGTACAAAAGTTTCCCTTTCATTTATAAAATATGAATTCATGAATCCAATGCATATTATTCTATTAGAGTGTTTCAATAGTTGTTACATCTATAAATCATGCATCCGAACCTAGCTTTGAATCTATATTGTATCAGTATGTATAATTGATGCTTTATTTATGAAAACAATACTTAAGGATGGTTATACTTTATAAAATTATGAACTTGATTTCCTCCTTTGTTTGGCCCTCTTTGTAACTCGTTTCGAGTATCCTTCTTCATTTTCAGTTGTAAAATGACTTTAAAATTTTGATTATGAAAACTTAAAACTGTTAAATTTAATCATTAAATTCTTATTTGAGAGACTGGAAAGGACAACTAAAAATTGAATTTTTTTATATGTTATACTTTCATTTATTTTCTTGCTTAGATAATGTATCGATCCTCATTATAGCTTTAGTATGCATGCTTTATAAAATTTAAAATGTCCATTTCACATGGCGAATCCCTGTTAAATTTTTTTCAGATTTCCTTCTTTTATTTCTCTTTTGGTCGTAATAGATGTACTTTCATGATTAAAAATACGAAAGTACCACTTATTTTGTTGAAGCTGATTTGTTGTTGGAAACTAAAAACAAATAAATGTTATATGATCATGTCATGCTTTTCTACTTTTTGTATCACTTATTTGATTTACATACAGCTTTTAAACCATGTATTAGTTAAAAATAGCATGATGGAAAGGTGTAAATGTCCACTTTACATAATGAAGCCCCGTCAAAATTTTCACAGACCTCTTTCTTTATTTTGTGTTTCAGCTGCAATCTTCCCTTTCCAATTAACTTCAAACTTTAAATTTTGATTCTTTTGTTTCACCTTTGAGTTGTATTATGAAACATGTACTTCTATTTGCAAGTCTCTCCTTTATATACTACTCGTAACTTCTTCTATTTCTAGAATAGCTATTGAACTTTGAGTTGCATTCTTCCTTCATGCCAATATGTACTTGTGACTTATTTTCTTCATGTATCATAGGATAGAAGTCATTGAACTCTGCAATCTTTATCTATAGTGAGGATTGTAAGACATGATTCATTTCTTCTTGATTGCAACCTATACCTACACACTTGAGAAAATAGTTAGAAAATATTTACGCTTTTGGCCTCTCTTATGTCCATATTTTTTCTTTTCTTCTCTCTCTCCTTCTTTCTGAGTGAGTAAATCATGTATGTTGTTTGATCTTCATGTAATTTATATCTCCTATTGTTAAGAGATCCATATGCACAAATTAGGATAGTATAGGAATATGGATTAACCCTTAGCTTGTAACTGATAGATTTTCTCTTTTTTCTTTCAAAGGAGTACAATTATTTTAGAATAAACATGGAGAGGAAAAAAACTTAAGATGAAGATGCATCAACCGAAGAAGAAAATCCCAAGCTAATAATGGGTTCATTCATACTCCTCTATTTTATATTTCATGCACATGTGCCTCTTTCTTCAATAACTATACTTTAATTGTCGGTTACATCACACGGCTTGTGTAGGAACATTTAAAATTCCTTATGAATAAAACATTGAATTCTGAAATTGAGTTGTGTATTTCTTTCTACATTTCAGCTTTTTGTATGGATTGTATGATGAACTAAACAACCCAATAATATAATTGAATGTCTTAATCGTGAAGGAAATAACATTATAGAATACCTTTAACATCTAGTAATGAACTATGATTTCTGGAATCTATAGTTATGATTGGTGTTCAAAAACTTAACACTTCATCTATTCTTCAATTTGATGTCTTCATTAAGACAACACGCCCATCCATCGGGGCTTTATGTTCTTTTGCTGAAGATAGTCATGAAATTGTAGACTATGTGATCTGCATTACGTTTTATAACAACACACATAGCTACTGATTTCATATAATCATTATTTAATTCAACGAAACAATATTGTCTAAAATAACCTCTCCTATCTTAGGTCTACTTCACCAATGCTATCCATCAGAACGAATTTTTGAGTTTCCGTTTTTGCATAAGTGCAAAAATTGTCAACGATGTCTTTGGAGTAAAATGTTTCATTGTGTTCTTGTTCCGGGTTGGTGGTGGCTTGTGGAAGTACGAATTTTGAGTGGAAAATTCCCTTATCTTATTATGTGAAAAAAATTTAGTCTAAACAATATACACTTGTTAATCCTCTTAAATTCGTAAAAGTAAATATGCCTCTTTAAGGGGTCTTTTATTCGTAACTTCTTTTGAGACTAGTGGAGACCCACTTGGAGTGTTTAGTGTTACTTTTAACTATTTGGTAAACCCTTGAAATATTTGTGAGGCACATCTTGGTTGATTAATTCCTACTTCTTGAGAATTAATGATGTGGTTTTTATGTTGAATGTCTCTTGTTCCTTTAGAATTAAAAATGTGATATGTTGATTTATCTCTTATTCCCATAAACGTAATAATGTGATATTGTTGACTCTTCCTTCTCATTAAGATCTATTTGGTAAAATAATTAAATTGAGCATAATAAAACTCTAATTGAGGAGCTTGGACTTGAAACTTAACAGGTACACTAGAACATTAGGAAAAGGAAAATGGTCCTTGCTATAAACTTGGTAGATTAATAGAAGAAATGAAACTATGTAGAAGAATAGAAAGGAAACTTTGTCCATCTACCTTCCCTAGGAGTAAAATAAATATTTCCACCGCTATACAAAATGGTGAGATATAATGCAAAACCCTATTGGTGCTCCTTATAACAAAAACTTGTGATGTCATGCCACCTACCTGGAATTGTGAAACACCTTATTGATAGTGATGTGTTCTAATTGCGTATTACTCCCTTGTTCATAGGCATATTTGCTTTTCCCTTTTAGAATTTGGGTGGTCGTACCATTGTTTCCTCATAGCTTGACGAGTGTGAGTTGTGGCCTTTTCGGATTGGGTCTTATCTCTTATTTTTTGAAAAGAACCTCCTTGTGTGTGGATTTAGTCCTTAGTGACCTGGGTTATTGATATTTTAAGGCAACATATGTTAAGGATATGACATAACTTTTGGAAGTCCTATTTTCTTCTTATTTCTTGTGACACCTTGTTGTGGTTTCCCCTTTTGTCGTTGGGAAGGAAAGTGCAAATTATTTTGAATCAAGTTACTCACTTTTGGTATGATACACGTTTGGATTGTAGTTGGACCCCTCTTGTTACTTGTTCTTCTCTCTAGCTCCCTTGAGTGCTCGTTGGTATTACGATTTATGCATGTGATCTCTTTATGGTTATTTTGAGCTTGGGCAGGATTTAAGATAAATGAATCCCATTGTGTTATAGTGAATGGTGCTTCTTGTATTGATATGTTAGTTTCTAGTGGAAATATTTTCTTAATGTTTGACGTTTCTAAATTAGGTTAGTGTTGTGTGTTCATTTTTAAGTGTAAAATCAGGCTATAGGAAACCTTGTGGTCATGATTTTTCTTAGGATTACCATGAAAATCTAATGTTACCCTCTCGAGTTATAGAAGTGCTTCCCATAAATATATTTATTGATTGTAAATATTTTTACTAATTTAAGTGTCCTTCCTTGTTGTTAAACCTCATCTTGTGTGATCTCAAAATTGTGAGACCTTTGAGTAGACATGTTTCGATACAAATTTTTGGTCATGGTTGATTTTTCTAGCCTTGTCTAAATAACAAACTTTGAAAGCGTAACTTAACCTTAGTGGAAGCCTTAACTTTTGTTATTGTAGTATGAGGGAGCCATGAGAGACTATTTGGTCACCTCAAGTTCATGCAATTTTCCCTAACACTCTTTTACATTGGTGGTTGTTCTTGAGATTCCATTGGCAATTTCCTGTTTTGATGCGTTGTGTTGTAGCTTAGTTGATCACATAGAGTTACTCTTTAGAATTAAATGGTTGTGAACTTACTTGAAGAAAGTTTAGAACTCATCGCTTACAATCTCCCTTATTCTTGTTGATTTGCAATGGACAAGACTTCGGTTACCCAGACCCCACTTCTTTCAAGAAAACGAATTCCAAAAAGGGTGTGATCCTATTTCTTTTGCATTGTTCCCTACCTCTTTCTCTATGACTTCTAGGAGGAAGTAAAATCTAAGGGGAGGGGGATGTAATGCCCACTCCTCTTCAACACTTTGTTTGAAATGTGTTATTAATTTAAAATTGATTTTAATATTGAACCTTGTTGCCTTATCTCGGGTTAGCATACTAATAATATGTGTTTGGACATCATGATTACTTTTATTTTCTAATTATTATTTTGACTTTATGTCATATTGTGGATCTTGTTATACATTTAAGGATAATACAATTGGCTTGAATGGGTTCCTTGTTATAAATTTATTGTGATATCATTACTCTTCGATATTCTATTGTTATATTTAATATATCACTTGTGACTAAACACATAGACATCATTGCACAAGGTACTGGAAATATAAATAGATGAATGACATTAACACATTGTGATATGGAAATTGAAGGATATACATTATTGTAACTAAAGCATTAAATTTTGATAGACATTCAGTATGGAAGATAATGGTGTGTCATCAACTTAGATATATATTGATATTTTGAATATTCTTTGTATTGTTTTTTATTAGGATGGTCAAAGTCATTTTGTGATTTCGATTGATATTGAAGGAATTAAAAATGGTGAACGAGTGAAAGTATTGCTTAAATTAGATGATTTAGTTGGTTATGATCTTAATTGCAAATTGATGTATTAGCAGAATCAAAATGTTGGAAATTGAGAGTAATTGTTGAATCACTTGGTCTTAGAAATAGTAGTTATGACATTTGATGTTGAAATTGATATTTAGATATAAGCATTTTTATTAGTTCGATATCACTAATATGGCCATGAGGCCAGAAAGGTATTGTGTGATTTTACAGGTAATTATTTCACAACAATAAACTACGGGGGTAGGAGACCAACAACGAAGGAATGTGGGGTATTAGAATGGTCACCATGGAAACTTGTGTTATGTTGTGTGTCTTGTTTGTTGTTAGGGGTCCCCATGGGGGATTACCTCCAATTGTGACCAAGGGGTTTGTGTGTTATTTCTTTTATATTTCCTTTATTTAATTTTAGTATGTGATTTTATAGTGATGTATTTCCCTTTTATAAATTATTTAATTTGTGTGTAAATTAGTAAATTAATCATGTTACTAAAATACTTATGGATTGGAAAAAGAAGTAATTTATTAGATTAGATGGTTATTTTGTTTATGTGTTTTAAGTGAAGTGTATGTGATCTTGAGTGTGGTACACTCTACCTCTCCTTAGAAATTCGGATTTTGCCTTAAGGACCAATTTTGGAGGCTTGTGGGACAAGTTCAACTTGTCCCACACCTCGTAATTTATTATAGCAACTCTACCTATGGGTTGGGGGGTCAAAAATAGACCCCATTATGTGGTTTGGGAAGGCAAAGGTAAATTTTTATTGCACTTACTTACATGTGTTTAATTTTTGTCCCAAAGGGGGTATGGGTTCGAAGTGTTGTGTATAAGAGGTTTTTCATACCATTCAACCACCAATTTATTATGCCTTAGGGTTGAGGTTTGAATTGTGATGTGGAGTTGAGGATGAGTGATGTGGCATCCTACATGGAGCCACCTCACCCTCCTCTTCCTTTTCCTTTATATGCATGTTTAATTGTTGTTATAGGACTTACTCGCTCATTTTTTTGGGAAAGATTGTAAATTTGGAGAGCTTTCTTGAGAATGGAGCTATGAGTGGATGGTGGTTGCTGAGGATTTTGGAATGCTTAGAGCTTCTTGTGTTTTGATACTATTCATTTGTGAGGTAGATCTCCACCTTTGTTTTTACCTTGCTATTTTTTGTGCTCTTATGTAGATGTATATTGTTACATTGGTTATACTTGTTATAAATAGGCTTGAGTCTTAGGTTGTGGGAGAAATGGAAATGGAGGTAAAACTTGAGGGAGGCATAAGAGAAATTTTATTGGGATTTTTGGAGGAGTTGGGGTTGAGATTTCTACCTTGTTGATAGATATGTTTTGTATGTGTCTTAGTATTATCTTGAGGTAGGCATAAGAGTGAAAGAGGAGTAAGAGTGGGTTGATTTCTTGAGGGAGGCATAAAAGTGGTGTATCTTCTTGGAGGGAGGCATAAGAATGTTATGTGTATTGTGATAAAAAATTTGGATGCTCATACGTGGACACCAAAGACCTTGGGTGGCATAAGAAGAACCTCCATGTTCCTTTCTCCTCCATGGCTTTAGTATGAAGCATTTGTGTTTTGATAATTGTTGTCTTGTGATAAAAATTGGTATGGTGTTATTTCATTGAATTTGTTGATTTAATGTGTATGTGGAAGCCATTTTGAGTTTTCATGGTTGTCTAAATAACCCTCATTGCTTCCATGTTGGGGCTTGGGGACCAATGATAAAGAAGGCTTCTTTCCCTCATTAGATGTTTTGGTTGGGTGGATAGTGTTTCCTACTCCCCCATTTTTGTTGCTTGTATTACCTTAGGGAAGATGGTGGAAATCATGGGAATGAAGTGCTCTTGTTGGAGAAAGATATGTGAAGTTGCACCTAGTAAATTGTATCAATACCCTCAACTATTAAATTGTATCTATATCACATTGGATGTAACCTTATATTTTGGTGGATAGTTCTTGTAAATGGTTTCTTACGACTTGCATTATTTCGTATGAAATGTAAATCTTGTAATGTTTTTGTGATGAAAGGAATAATATTCCTAAATCTATGTTTTGCTTAGGATTTTCTTTGCAAACCTATACGAAAGATAGTGTTAATGGGTGGAAAGCGAATTTTACCTTCTTGCCTTCTTGAAGTATTGACCAATTATAAAATAGAAAATGATTAAAAGGAATTTAAGTTGATGTTTTACTTCCTTCCACCCAAACAATGTGCAAGAACAAATAGACAAAATTAGTTTTGCAATTCAATTCTCCCATTTATAACTTTAGAATTTATCTTAAGTAAACGAGTAAATTAAAACTAATTATACTATTATAATAAATGTGTAAAAGAATTTGAAAGTGGTAACTAGTTTAAATTAGACAACTACACATATTGGTACATTACCCTTATTATCTTGTTGTATGTAAAAGATATTTAAAATAAATTATAATCCAACATTTACTCTCCCTCACAAATTTGCAAACTCCTATATTAATGAAAATAGTAATTAATAAACAAAACATATTTATCTTTATCCTAAATTGATATGTTATCATGTTATTATTGTTAACATCAACAATCATATTGATATTGGTATGTTAATTAAAGGCTAATATCAATATATAAATAAAAGTATTAATGTTAATATCCATTTATTAAAATATTAATAATAAACTTAAATTTGGATATATATATATATAATAGTAAATAAACTAACCTCTTATGAAATGCATTTTTTTAAAGGGAATATGTTTTAATTATATATATATATATAAAGAAATAATAGTAAATAACCTAACCTCTTATGAAATGCATTTTTTTAAAGGGAATATGTTTTAATAAACAAGAAAAATGTTTATGTTATTTTTGCCATGGGGAGGCCGTAGCATGTGGGGATAAATTTTGTTTTTAAAGGTTGGGGGGAGGAGCGCCTACCGCACCCCCAACCCTTATATTTATAAGGGGTGCGGGTGCTGTCGGCGCCCCACCCTCCCAATATTTTAAACCCTCCAAATAATTCAATAAATTAACTCCCCTCCCACTAAAATATATACGGCCATTAATAATTATTGCGTCCATTATTTTTACATTTGGCCTGCGCCGAGCTTTTCACGGCCATGAATACACTTAATATCTCAAGCAATATATATATATATATATATATATGACATCTTTTAAGTTAGGTGAAATAAAATAAAATTGTATAAATATATATCTGCAATAAATAGAACCTCTCAAATTTTCCAGTATTTAAGGAAATAAAACGAAAAAAATGTATTTATCTCAAACCATATATAGGGGGTTTCGGGTATGACCCATATGGGTATACTCACAAAGTATACACCTTGAATCTACAAGTAAAATATTTCTAATGAATAAATACAAAAGAGAAAACAATACCCATAAAGGGAAAATGAATGGATCCATGTTTTAAGCACGAAGTTTCATCAAGGAGAGCTTCCATGTCTCCAATGGCCTCCATGGTTTTATCTTCTCCTCCCTTCTCCCTTAACCTGCAAGTGAAAACAAGAAAAATGAGAGAATAGGTCTAAAAAAAGAATATATGAGAACCCATAAGGATTTCTAGGGTTGCTTTTTCCAAACCTAAATCTAAGGGTTGAGAAAGATTAGATCTAAGGGTGTAGGATGAACCCTACATCACTTAAGTGATGGGGTATTTTAAGTGGGAATGTAATAAATAAAATATGTGTGTGTAATGTCAAATGGGGCCTAAGGGGTTAGACCATGTTGGGTACCCTTGACACCTTAGGTATTAAACCATGTTAATTGGATTTATTTATAAAGTAGGAGATTATTAAGTTTAGCTAATAAAATGTTGAATTAATTTTTGGACCATTCAATAAATAGAATTAATAAGACCCCTGGGGCTAAATAGTAAAGAGTAAAATGGATTAATATTTGAAGTATGAAGTGGAACTTAATATGGGAAATTAAATACAAATATTTTAATAGAGTTGGGTGAAATAGTAACTAATTACTATTGTAGTCCCAACAAACTTGAAATTGTTTAAATTTTTATACCATGATTCAATTGAAAAAATGGCTAATGCCTTGGAACCTTTCAAAAACAATTTTTTCCATAATTTTTCATGAGTTTTCTATTGGGTTTAGCATGGGTTTGAGTGGGAAAATTTGGGCATTACATGACTCACGACGATAAACTACAAAGATGTTGAATTCCCTCATCATTTTCCTCGAATGGATCAATGATGAAGGCATTGAAAATATAAGCATCCGCCCTATAGCGGTTGAACATAAAAAAACATTTAAAAAAAACTAACTTACAAACATAATATGAAGTTCATATCTAATCCCTTAGCTAAAGGAAGGAAAATGATACACAAAATTTTCTCAACCTTCTTAACATACATACACGATAAGAGGGATATCATGCTAATATTACCTTCCATTTGTTTAAAGTTCATTTTAGCTTAAATAAAAAAGTAACGTCTCTCTAACTAACTTATAGTTCTCCTCTACATGAGCCAGGTGAACTAAATATATATCCACTAAACTTTAATTTTTTTTATGAGTTCCCATTCCATTATTCAAACATGGATACATAAAGAACTTCATTTAATTCAAGATAATTGAATCAACATTTCCAATTGAATACCACCATGCATATAAATCAACATAGATCAATTTTCAACTATTTATAATTCAAGATCACTTATTTATTCATTTATGTAACGCGACCACATTATACAATGAAATACAACACTAAAACACTGAATAATTTTTATTTTTTTTACTTACATTGAAATACACATGACACTACAGGAGATCACTTGGGACAACACACTGACACATGGTATGTTTGCACAATAATAACCCGCATAGGTAACATGAAAACACATGATGCACAACAAGTCATTTCTCTCTTTTCATTTTGACAGGATACAACATAAAGATTCACAACATAATGATTCGGATATGGAATAAGTTTATAGATAGGGTCCTTCCCACATTTATTACAACATGTTTCAATCTTAACTTAAGTTATAGAAAGACTCATAATATGTGATTCATACATTCCTTTTCCTTTTTTCATATTTATTTTATATTGTTTAACATTTAACTTTTAGTGTATCTCATTAAATAAGGATCATATACTTTATTTCAATTACTTGTTTAATTCGCTCGTTTGTTAATATGGTATCTATTTTCACTCAAGGCTACTAGACCTTATTCTTATGGTTCACTTATAAGGGCATGCATCTTGCTCTTATATCATACTTCGATTACACTATCGAGACAATTGTAATTCAAAAGGATGTGAAGTTCTTTTTTTGTTAAGAGATTCATCTACACGAATTAGGATAGTATATGCATATGGATTAACCCTGAGCTCGTAATTGATAGATTTTCTCTTTTCTTATTTTTAGGTACAATGCATTCAATAATAAAAATGTAGAGGGAACAAAACTAAAGATGAAGATGCATCAACCGAAGAAGAAACCCCAAGGAAATGATGGGTTCATTCATACTCCTCTATTATTTCTTTCATGCATATGTACCTCTTTCTTCAGTAGTTGTACTTTAATTTTAAGTTACATCCCACGACTTGTGTGGGAACATTTGAAATTTCTTATGAATAAAACATTGAATTCTGAAATTGATTTGTGTATTTCTTTCTACATTTCATCTTTATGCATGGATTGTATGATGAAATAAACAACCCAATAATATAATTGAATGTCTTAATCATGAAGGAAAGAACATTAAAGAGTACCTGTAACATCCAGTAATGAAGTCTAATTTCTACAATCTGCAGATTACGATTGTTGTTCCAAAACTTAACACTTCATCTATTCTGCAATTTGATGTATTCATTAAGACAACACATCCATCCTTCGTGGATTTGTGTTCTTTTTCTTTGAAGATAGTCATGAAATTGCAAACTATGTGATCTATTATGTTCTCGTAACAAGAAACATAGTTGCAAATTTCATGTAACCATTATTTAATTCAATAGAAATAATATTTTCTAAAAAGAACATCCCCAAGCTTAGAGTCTACTTCACCAATTTTATCCATCATAATGAAGTTTTGAGTTGCCCTGATTTTGCACAATTACAAAATTGTCAACATTTCTTGTGATCTGTGGGAAAGCTTCCTCTGTTAGCTTGTAAACCAGATTGCCTTGGTCTTGTCCATTAGGCATGGAGTTTAAAGCATATAACCAAAATCTACCTTTCTAAAGGTCCAACCCTTCCAAAACAAACTAAAACTTGGAAAGGATCTAGCTACAATGTGTAAAATCTGCACTTATTGAAAGGAAATCCTACTCTAAACATTCATGGTAAGATTTTCAATAACGGTGTTTGAGAAACATACCACTCACGGGAATGGGAATTTCCTCTCATTCGCCTTGAGAGTTGAAAAGCATTGTGTTATTTACAATCTAAAATCATGTAAGGACCACTCAGTTATATCAAACTTTATGTGTCTTCTTGGCTTCACTTGATCATCTTCCCACTTTAACAAAATATCTCCTTTATTGAAGATTATGAATTTGTCTTTCTTATCAAAAGTCTTCTTCATCATTTCTTGTTATTTTCCATGTTGACATGAGATTGATCTCTTAGCTCTTTTAATTCCATTAACTATTCACAACAAACCTACAATGTTTCATTCTCAAGAAACTTCATTTGATGTAGCAAATACAATACGGGTACCTCAGTTGATATAAGCATTCTTCTTTGCTCTTCCGTAAATAATATTGTATAGTGAATTGTCAGTGATCTTTTAGGAGTCACTCTATCCGCCCAAAGTGTTGAATTCAACATTGGATGCCAAGCTCTCTGGTAATCTTTTAGTGTTCTTCCGATGATCCTTAAAATATTCTTGTTATTAATTTCAACTAACCCATTACCTTGTGGGTAATAATTATATGAATAACTTAAATAAATTCAAAAGTTGACAACCCAATTTGTTACCTTTACACCAATAAATGCTAAAGAATTATTTGAAATGATAGTTCTTTGGAAAACCAAATCTACAAACTATACCTTACGGATAGATGCGATGTTGTATATAGTTAACTAAATCAGTCATCCATATTGATTCGAACTTCTTGAGAAAGTTCGAGTTGATGATTTTCTGGTTGCACCATAATGTCTAATTGCTGATACGTAATTTCAGTATGCTATTTTGAATCCTCTAGTTCTGTCGCTTGCTTTTTTTCTATATCAGCAATTAGGTGTTCACACAAACCTTTACCTCGAACTATCTTCGCAACATGGATATCAACATCATACTCCATGACCTTTGTTATCCATCTGCTCTTTTCTCATTCAATTCTTTATTTAATAAGAAAGATTTCACACTTGGATGAGAAACAAGAACATGAATTTTGCCATTTAAAAGCATGTACTTGAATTTTTTTAGTCCTCTAACTACTTTTTGAAATTACTTTTTTCAAAAAATGTGTACCTTATTTCATTATCATGCAAGATCTATCAAAAGAAAGCTATTAGTTGTTCTATATTTTCATCATTAACTCAGGTTAATATGGTTGAGATTGTTTCAGCTCTGAGTGTATACATTGTAAAATATTAATCAGAATTTGAAAGAGTAGGAGCTTGAGAGATGGATATTTTGATTGCTTCAAACCCTTGTCTCCATTCATTGGTCCAAGAGAAAGTTTTCTATTTCTTTAACATAGTTGTCAATGGTTTAACCAATGGTGCAAAATCACTGGAGCAAATCTTCTAACAAAGTTGATTTTCCCAAGAAAACTCTCTAATGCCTTTTTATGATGAGGAAATGATATCTGTGATATGGCTTCAATTATGAAAGATCGATTTCTAAACCTTTCTTAGAAACAATATGACCGAGTAATTTTTATTGATGTACTAAAAATATGGAATTTTGGGATTTAAGGATATTAGAACTATCTACATTACTAAAAATTATGCCTTAGGTGTATTAGATGCTCATCCGAATTTTTGAAAATACAAGTAACATCACCTAAATAAATAAGGATGCACTTATTTAACAAGTGCGAAAATCCATGTCCATTGCGTTGAAATTTTGCACGAGCATTTGAAAGGCGAAAGGCATTATTTTGTAAGCATAAGTAACCCACTTGGTGGTAAAAGTTGTTTTGTACATATCTTCTTCTCAAACTAAAATCGATTGTATCACTATAACCATCTAGAAGAGAAATTCTATTTGAACAAGGAACTGTTCTCAAATTTTGATCCATATTTAGAAGTGGGTAATGATCTTTTAATGAAGCTTTATTTAGATCTATGAAATAAGCACATAATTTGATTTCTCCATTCTTCTTCCTAATAGGAACAAGAATTTCTACACATCTTGAATGTTTTTAATTGGAAAGATAATACTGATTTAATCAACTTAGATAATTCTTTCCTCATTACAGCTCTATTTTTGGATTTACAAGCCTCTATTTTTACGTAATAGGCTTGGGATTGACTATAATTCAATAGTATGTTATGCTAAACCGGGATAAAACTATTTCAGGTCTTGGTATCTCCAAGCGAAAACATCTTTAAATTCCTTGCAAAGATTAATAAATGAATGTTTTTCAACCAAGGAGCATACTTTTCTTAGAAACAATTTTTAACTTCATCAACTAAGATCTCCTCATAGTTATCTCGCATGTGTTGACATCTTAATTTTGTCTTTCTGAGGCTGATCATCGGTGTTTAATATGTCTTCTAATTCAACCATACCTTGAGGTATCTTATTTTTCTTTAATTGAACAATCGATCACCATATATGTGTTGTAATTAATCTTGTTTTACTACTGAGAAAATTCAGCTTCTTCTTTGTAAAAACTTGCAAACTTGATCATTATTTTGAAAAAATTCCAATTTAAGTCATTAACAAGGTATAGAAGGCCTGACAATTAGCTTAATATGAGGCTGAATTTTGTTATTTTCAATTTGTTCAAAGCACTTAAAAATTAGCACCAATTTACGCAAGTCTTTACGCATGCTTATTTTTGTTTAGAATGGGTGGATATTAATAGCTTCAAAATATTCCATTAAGTCTGAAACTCTATGT
Source organism: Taxus wallichiana var. yunnanensis (assembly GCA_018340775.1). Classification (NCBI taxonomy): domain Eukaryota; kingdom Viridiplantae; phylum Streptophyta; class Pinopsida; order Cupressales; family Taxaceae; genus Taxus; species Taxus wallichiana. The sequence goes on from CM031238.1 coordinate 695,986,994, forward strand.
CTTTAAGACTTCATTAATGGATTCTTACAAACATTAAAATTTATTACTTGATTGATAACCAACTCAGAATCACCAAAAATTTGTAGCATGTTGATACCTCTCTTTCTAGCCCAAAGTAAGCCATGAATTAATGCTTCGTATTCAACTATGTTACAAGTGCATAAAATTGAAGACTTAAAGGTGAGTAATAACTTTTGTTTTTTGGGTAAGTGATTATCAAACCTATTCTTTGTCCTTTATTTTTCTTAGCTCCATCAAAATGAAGCTTCCAAATCCCTTTAACTGCATTTTTTTTGTTTTGGACAACAAGGAATTGGTGTGTTTTCCTCATGCAAACAATACACACCAAACAGATGTTCTAAACTTCTTTAAAAGGATCATGAGTGTGTTCTTCATGTGTATTTTCATCCATAAATAGGTTATAAACACCATCAATGCTTTGAAACATTAGTTGTATTATCAAAGTTAGACTAGTCTAAGACTCGCATAATTAGCTAATGCATTAGAAGCATGAGGCTCAATGTGAAATCGGCCAATGGTTTAGAATTGATAGTAGCCTTGGTTCCATAACGTGTAATGAAAAACAAGAAAGACCAATCGATGAGAGATAACCTCCTATGTTTGCTTTAAAAACTCTAGATAAGCATATATAAGAAAGTAAGGAGGTAAATCCACAAGAGTAATATCTTACGAGAATGGAAACATTTGGGAAAGCACGCAATGTTACCTCTATATTTCGATGACACCAAGCTGTATTCATTCCAATTCCATCAAGATGTAAAACACTCTTTCTCGTAGGTTCATCTTTGAGACCCAATTTTTCTCCAATTACTTTTGGTATAACTGTGCTACTTGCACCGCTATCCACCATACGATTATTAACAAGATGTTCTCAATAAGAAATGAAAAATAAAATGGTGGTGGCTTCTTGATTTCATGAGCATTTAAAACCTTGAACCATCCATTCAACCACCTTGATGTGGTCGCGTTCCATCGTTCAAGGACTATCTCGCTTTCTAAACTTCTTTTTCTATTGTTTTAGAAAAAATTTGCATCTTAGCTAGTTCATGAGAAAGTAAATTTTGATGTCCTAGAATACTTAGGGCATCCCATATTGAGATGTTAACATTATGTTGTTTCATTACATCAACAATGTTAAAATAAGCAATAGTTTCGGAGACAAATTCTACTATTTCAGCATAGGATTTAGTGAAATTTGATTCCGCTTGAGTTGCTTTTGATATCTATGGTATAAATAACCTTCTTGGGTTAGGTTGTAGCTATTTTTTCTACTCTTTACTAGCTAAAACACCTATTTTGTTTTGAGGAAAAACAACACTGTTAGCTAGTTTTGGGCCTGTAGTTTATTTTTATCATTAATAATGGGTAGAACAGGCCTATTTTACTTTTTTTTACTTTTTGCAGCTTTTTCTTGAGCCCTAGTAGTAACTGCAATGAAAAATTCTCACCAAACCTGAATAAGTTACGATCGGTGCCTTCTAAACCTAAGTATCTTGCTGCCCACCCTCTATTTGAGGCATGAACAATGTCTCAGATTGAGGTTGTGCAATAAGACTTATGTTCAGAAAAGCATTTGGGAAAATTACAGTGGATGAGGTTGGTTACAAGGTCGAAACCACTCTTTCGTAGCCATATTAAGCGAGACTCAAGCGTTAGATGAACTAAGATCCTTTGGGTCAAACTACCTTTCTTTGATAAGGTTGTCTATAATTTATGTTTTGTTGATAAGGCTGCCTATTTTGTTGATTTTGCTGATAAGGAGCTTGGTAAGGTCTGTTAGGTAATGCAAATCTATTTTAAATTGAAGTCATCTTGTTCCCCATAGTCTATAAAGATTTAAATACATAATCTGATGGGGTTGCAACAACATGTTCTATAATTGTGATAGGTTATGGGATAGGAGTTAAATGCCAAAAATTGCATTAAAGGCCTTGGTTATAATTTTCGGCTTGAATAAGGCCGTTTCAGCTTTTATAGCGATATCATAAGCATTTGGAAGAGTTTCACCTCCCATAGGATGAATCATAGTGGATATATCTTTGTTTATTACTGCGAGATAATAAAAGAAAGTGTGATCAACTTGAGGCTTAACACTTGCTAGGATTCTTTCCCAAGTTCTGGAAAAACAAATGTTAAAACTAGACATAAATTCATGAGGAGATCTTCTAATGGTAGATAGTTACTCTATAAGGGATAAATGATCTGAATTATCCTAAAATTGTTTCACAATTTATCACCTAAATCATCCCAAGTTCTTATGCTTCCAATCTCTAAATTTTTATACCATTGCAAGGCTTGTCCTTTAAGGGATGTACAACTAAAAGTCTCAAAGCTACATCTTCATGAGTGATATTATGAACTACACATAAGGATGCAACATCTTTAATGTGCTCTGTAGGTGTAACCTGATTTTCACCAGTGAATGATGGAAAACTTTTCATGGCAAGCATTAGGATATCATGATAAAATGGAATTACTAATGGGTTGACATTAGTAAAGGTCCCAAAATTCCTAGGTGGTTGAATAGCCATTAGAAAAACGGGATCTTAACGAGAGAAATTAATACATGGTGAAGGAATATTAGGAGGAGGTTATCAAAACTAGGCCTATTATAAGGTAAAGTATTGCCAACTCTTCTCCTTCTTACAGAATTCAAAGGTAAAGAAATAAACTCAAAAGGAATTCCTCTTATTGATGATCTTGTAGTCACTTTAGGCATGGAACATGTTGCAATACTGGTCTGAAATCAGCTTTACAAAGTCACCAAATAGATCTTTAAATCTTTAGAATAAATTGTTGCAGCTTGCTATCCCAAAAGTAACTTTTGATCTGCTGTAAATCTGATGTAAATCTATTGTAAATATCTATAACTTACATGCATATCTGATTCATAGTCCCATCGGGCATGCCAAAAATTTTTATCTCTCGAAAGTGCACCCTATAGAGAGATGGTTGCATGTGTTCTAGGCTTGCAAAATTTATCTCTCTCTTTCGTAGATACAATGGAAACACCTCAGGTCTGTGGGTATACCTATTTTGAGGTGAGTCTCCGGTATCAAGGTTGGTTCCTTATTGATGTATCCTAAATTAATTTTCTGGGGTTTTAAGGGTAAAATATGACTGTAAAATGTTTTTAAAATGAGGTGATACACCAAATTTGTATGAATTATTTTGAGTATATACACAATTTATATCGGAATAGATTCTTGATGCACAAGCAAATATTTTCTGTAAAACATTAAGGTTAAATAATTTGATGTATTGAGGAGAAATATCACAACAATCTTGCTAAGTTAAACATACACATTAATACCATGTATAAATTAGTGAATTTCACGATAGGGTAAGACGATTAATCAGGTAATTCATATTCAAAAGATTAATGGAACATAAAAATCACTGCAAATAATTGGAAAGGAAAATACTTCACATTTAGAGGGAAAAGCTGGTAGAAACTACTTCAGCACTCTTGTATCTAAAAGTCCTCATTTTTTTCTTTTTAAGGCACATAATATATAGCAAAATAAGGCACATGATATTTTGTGCTTTGCTAAAATACTTGCCCATGCATCCTATTTTTATCATTTATTTAGTAATAAATAAAGGAATAAAATAAAGAAAACTAATCAAAGAGGCATTAATAGCCTTTGATTACATCTCATTCAAACTATAGTCGATTGTTCTATTTTTAAGAGAAAGTATGGATGAATAAGTTGATAATAATAAATCTTTCTTGATGAGCAGTCTCCTCTTAGTTCATGTAAATTTTGTCTTCTTGTTGATCTTTACTTTTGTGAAGGCATGCAAAAATTATCTCCTGTAAGTTAGCAATAATAATTACATTATTTGTAATACCTTGCAAAAATAATTCATCAGAAAAACCATCTTGATTAAGACCACTTTTGTTTCGATGTTGACAATTATTCTGTCTTCTTATACTAACATGACCTCTTTTGTCATCTTTTAAAAACATCACCTATAAAATAAAATACCTTTGTTCTTTGCTAGCTCCATGTGGGGACCACTCTTGATATGTGCACTTGTCTCTCATTTGGTTTGGCCACCCTTGTGGACTTAGAAAATTACCATGTTTTTGAAAAAAGACAAGTGGCATTTGTAAAAGGGTTCCATAAAATACTAAGCCACATTTGTATAACATATGGTATATTATATATTTTGCCACCTTTTGGTCCACCTTTTATCATTGTGGGCATGTATAGTTCCACCTTCGGGCACCCTCTTTTGATTTTCTTGGACATAGACCATGGTTTAAACCTTACCTTTTTGGGTGAGCATTGGTGAACATGATTCATTTGGATTTTGGTATATTTAGAGCTTGGACTATAGATGATATGTCAAAATACAAATTATTTTAAAATGATAAGGGTTGACCCCCTGTGATGATGACTCACCCTTCATACACTTTTTGGTGACATGGTTAACTCAGGTTGAGTTTGCTTTGATATTTGGTGATCGATTTCTGAGCATTGATCTAGTGTCCTTTCGATTTTTGGTCGTTGATCTCTGACCCATGATTAGGGTTTTTACGAATTTAATTTATAATGTGGTAGGTGATATCTTTGATCATGGTAGTTTTCTTTGATGGTTGTTGATCAGTTTCCAATCATTGATCTTTGTCCTAACATCTCGGAGTCATCGATCTTTGACCCATGATTAGTGTTTTGGCTTGTATTGAATGTTTTGGTGGCATATAAAACCAGGAAGTTTGCTTGATTGAGATTGATTTGAGGAAGTTGATCTTCTATCTTTACATGGAATATTGATCGTTGATACTTTAATCATGGTTGAGTTAAACTAACCCAACTTTTGAGCTGAAAGAAAGTCAATCGACCCTAATGATCATTTCATTTTGATTTTGAGTGCTCTGGTGAAGCCCTAGAAATTTTTTTAAGGGTTTCATTGCTTGATCTTTATTGAGCTCGACTTTCCTTTACTAATTGGTATTATGAAGCTTTCTTACCTTTGCATTCTGCAGTGGTTTTTTTTTTTTTGAGCTAGGTTGTCCTACTCTTTGGTCTCGAGTGAGTTTTCTTTTGAAGCGGCCACCATTTCTTGTTCCTTCAAGGTCGTAAATTGGCTTTCTTTGAAGATTTGATCGATTTTCATAATTTTTAATTGTCTTCGAGCTAAGCTTTTCCTCAAAAGAGGCCTCTGTCTTCTTTCTTGGCCTCCATCATTGCATTATTCTATGAGCTCAACCCTTCTACAAAGATGATTCTATGTCTCTCTCAAGCATTTGTATTGTCATTATTTGAGCAAGGTGGTCATGAATTTTTTCACCATTATCATGATATTTAAGCTTGGCTCTCAGGAGCTGTAGATTGATATTGCATCTTTATTTCTTGGTCGTTTCTTTGTTGATCTTCAAGCTCTTGTAAGCTCTCTCTAGGATTTAATGGCCACCAGGTGATTATTTTGAGCTCTAAGTTGTTCTTTTGTTCTACCTCTATAGAAGAGTTCATGTGATATATAGCCTCCTTCAAATCAGCCGCCATTTATGTGGGTTCGATGGTTCCTTTAAGGTTTTTCTAGATGAAACATTGATTATTTCCAAGCTCTGCAAGGTGGCCTCCATTGTTATTTTAGAGCTTTGAAATATTTTCTTTATTCGGTAAGGTCTTGTGTTGTTTCTTTTCTTGATACTATTTGAAGTCCTTTTGAGCTCATGACTACGTAACCATCATATTTTCTTTGATGAGGGAATAAGTCTTGACCTCCTTGGGTATCACTATCACTTTTTCATTATCACTTTGACATTGAGATATTGATACTTTTTCTCCTCCTTTGCATATTTTTGTGATCTCGTCTTTCCCTAGGAATTTCAAATTGAAACTCGTTCTGGGTTCTTCTTTTTGGCTCTAATCTTGATCATCCTTCGAGGGTTTTCTCAATTCGAATTCAAATAGTAAGCTCTTGTTTCTTATTGATTCTTTACACCCATTTTGAAACCGCTGTATAATTTCAAATTTCAATTAAAAACTTAATCGTGAACCAATATTGGGAAATGGGTATCTTTCCTTTTTCTTATGAGTTCTTGGATGTGAAACCTTTCCTTCGATTCTCTTTTAAAAAAATTGAATATTATAGTGGTTTCTAGAAAATTTGAAAAATTTTCTTCACATTTTCTTTTAAAGATCTCCATTACTTCATTCGATTCAGCCATGTAATCACTGAGTTTGAATCTTGTGTTCGAGATTTGTAATCTCTGCTTATTTTCAATGCTAAACTGACTTCTAATGTTCTAAAATGAAGAAATGTGGATCTCTTGTTTTCTATTTTTACAATTTCTCATTTCTAGTTCATCCTCTTAAGCTAAAACATGGCTTTACATATTTCATTTCCACTATTTTTGTTCATCTAGGAGTTCCAATTTGCATGCTAACTTCTTGTAGTTCTGCAACCTCATGTTTTCTTTAAGTAACTAACCGAGATCTTATTTTGCATGATTCTTCTATACTATAGCTCTGTTCTAATATGAAATTTTCTTTTTACTTATGAAATGGAAGAGTGGTTTTAATTGATATTTTCCTTCACTTTCCTTCTCTTCCTATGTTACTTTCTTCCTCTATTGAAAAGTCTATTGCATCAAGGACACTTTGTAATTCTTCTACTATCGGTTCTAAAGATATCTTAACTTTGTCTTGGGATTCCTTGAATATGATATACCTTTAGTACAGAAGTTTCCCTTTCATTTAGGAAACTATGAATTCATGAATCCAATGCATATTATTCTATTGAAGTGTTGAAATCTTTATTGTACCTATAAAATCATGCATCTGAACTGGCTTTGAAGCTATACTATAGCAGTATGTATAATTGATGCTTTATTTAAGAAAATAGTACTTAAGGTTGGTTGTACTTTACAAAATTATGAACTTGATTTCCTTGATTCCTCACTGTTTGGCCCTAATGTAACTTTGTTCTAAGTATCCTTCTTCATTTTTAGTTGTAAAATGACTTTGAAAATTTGATTCTGAAAACTAAAAACTATAGAAGTTAATCATTTACTTCTTATTTGAAAACTTTGGAAAGGACATAGAATTTCTATTCAACATTGACATTTTTTTGATATGTTGTACTTTCATTAATTTTCTTTCTTAAATATTGTATTTGATCTTCATTATAACTTTAGTATGCATGTTAGCAAATTTGAAATGTCCATTTTACATGGTGAAGCCTTATTTTTTTTTCAAGATTTCCTTATTATATTTATGTTTTAATTGTAATAGATGTAATTTCATGATTCAAAATACAAAACGTACAACTTATTTTGTTGAAGCTGGTTTTATGTTGGAAATTGAAATCTTATAACTATTATATGATCATGTCATGCTTTTCGATTTTGTATCACTTATTTTATCGACATACAACTTTTAAAGTATGTATTAGTTAAAAATAGCATGATGGAAAGTTGTAAATGTCCATTTTACATGGTGAAGTCCCTGTCAAAATTTTCTCGACCTCTTTGTTTTATTTATGTTTCAACTAGATCTTCCCTTTAAATTTAACTTCAGCCTTTAGATTTTGATTCTTCTACTTCACCTTTGAGTTGTATTCTGAAACATATACTTATATTTGTAAGTCTCTCTTCTATTCTAGAATAACTTCTTCTATTTCTAGAATACTTTGAACTTTGAGCTGCATTCTTCCTTCATGCCAAGTATGTACTTGTGACTTATCTTCTTCATGTATCATAGGATAGAAGTCATTGAACTCTGCAATTTTTATCTATAGTGAGGACTGTAAGACATGATTCATTTCTTCCTAACTGCAACCTGTAGCTGCACACTTGAGAAAATAGTTAGAAAATATTTAGGCTTTTTGGCCTCTCTTATGTCCATGGTTTTCTTTTCTTCTCTCTCTCCTTCTTTCTGAGTGAGTAAATCATGTATGTTGTTTGATCTTCATGTAATTTATATCTCTTGTTGTTAAGATATTCATCTGCATGAATTAGGATAGTATAGGAATATGGATTAACCCTGAGCTTGTAATTGATAGTTTTTCTCTTTTCTTCTTTTCAGGTATAGTACTTTTAGTAATGAAGATGTAAAGGGAACAAAACTAAAGATAAATATGCATCAACCGAAGAATAAAACCCCAAGGAAATGATGGGTTCATTCATACTCCTCTATTTTCTCTTTCATGCACATGTTCTTCAGTAGATGTACATTAGTTTTCAGTTATATCCCATGGCTTGTGTGGGAACTTTTGAAATTCTTATGAATATAACATAGAATTCTGAAATTGAGTTTGTATTTCTTCTACATTTCAGATTTTTGCATGGATTGTATGATGAACTAAACAACCCAATAATCTAATTGAATGTCTTAATCATGAAGGAAAGAACATTAAAGAATACCCGTAACATCCAAAGAATAAACTCTTATTTCTACAATCTTTAGTTATGATTGGTGTTCCAAAACTTAACACTTCATCTATTTTGTAATTGATGTCTTCATTAAGACAACACATCTATCCTTCAAGGGCTATGTGTTCTTTTTCTTTGAAGATAGTCATAAAATTGAACACTATGTGATCTTTTACATTTTGTAACAGCACACATAACCACAAATTTCATGTAATCATTATTTAATTCAATAGAAACAATATTGCTTGAAATAACCTCCCCTAGCTTAGGTCTAGTTCACCAATGCTATCCATCGTAATGAAGTTTCGAGTTTTCCATTTTTGCACAAGTGCAAAAATTGTCAATGATTTCTTTGGAGTAAAATGTTCCATTGTCTTCTTGTTTCGGGTTGGTGGTGGCTTGCGAAGTATGAATGTTGAGTGGAAAATTTCCTTTTTTATTATGTGAACAAAATTTTGATTCTAAATAGCAAACTTTGTTAAACCTCTTAAAATTCGTAAAACTAAACATGCCTCTTTATTGGGTTTTTTTCTTCATAATTTATTTTGAGACTTGTGGAGACCCACTTGGAGTGTTTAGTGGTGCTTGTAATTCTTTGATAAACCCTTGAAATATTTGTGAGGCACATGTTGGTTGATTGATTCCTAGTTCTTACAAGATTAATGATGTGTTTGTTATGTTGAATGTTCTCTTGTTCCTTTATAATTAAAATGTGATATGTTGATTTATCTCTTTTTCCCATAAAGGTAATAATGTGATAGGTTTGGCTCCTCCTTCTCATTAATATATATTTGGTAAAATGATTAAATTGAGCATACTAAAACTCTAATTGAGGAACTTGGGTGAAAACTTAATAGGTACACTAGAACATTAGGAAAAGGAAAATGGTCCTTGCTAGAATCTTGGTAGGTTAATAGAAGAAATGAAACTATGTAAAAGAATAGAAAGGAAACTTTGTCCATCTACCTTCCCTAGGAGTAAAATAAATTTTCCGATGCCTATACTAGAATGGTGAGATATCATGCCAACCCTAGTGGTGCTCCTTATAACAAAAACTTGTGATGTCATGATAGGAGGAAGTTTTAATTAAGAAAACTCATCAGAAATGTGCTTAGTAAGTGAAACTACAAATTTTGACTTAAAGAGTTGACTTATAAAATGAGTAATATTTATGTATTTAGTGCAATATATAATTGAACCTTTAGTTACGCTACCTACCAAGAATTGTGAAACATCTTGTTGATAGCTATGTGTTCTAATTGTGTAGTACTCCCTTGTTTATAGGTATATGTTATTTTCCCTTGTAGAAGTCGGAGTCGTTGTATTGGGTCATTGTTTATATGTAATGTTACCGTCTCGAGTTATAGAAGTGTTAAACCTCATCTTGTGTGATCACAAATTTGTGAGACCTTTGAGAAGACATGTTTCTCATAGAAGTTTTTGGTCATGGTTGATTTTGCTAGCCTTGTTTAAATAATGAACTTTGAAGCGTAACTTAGACTTAGTGGAAGACATAACTTTTGTTATTGCGTAGTATGTGGAAGCCATGAGAGGCTATGTGGTCACCTCGAGTTCACCCAATTATCCCTACCACTCTTTTAATTGGTGGTTGTTCTTGAGATTCCATTGGAAATTTATTGTTTTGATGAGTTGTGTTATAGCTTATTTGATCACATAGAGTTACTCTTTAGAATTATGTTGTTGCTTAACTTACTTGAAGAAAGTTTAGAACTCATCACTTATAATCTTCCTTCTTTTTTTTGAATTGCATTGGACCAAACTTGGGTTCTGTAGACCCACTCTTGTTTGAAGCAAAGGAATTCCAAAAAGGGTGTGATCCTATTTCTTTTGCATTGTTCCCTACCTCATTCTCCATGACTTCCGGGAGGAAGTAAAATATAAGGGGAGGGGATGTAATGCCCACTCCTCTTCAACATTGTTTGAAAAATGTTGTCAATTTAAAATCAATTTTAATCTTAAACCTTGTTGCCTTATCTTGGTTACCATACTAATAAGATGTGTGGGACATCATGATTACTATTATGTTCTAAATATTATTTTGATTTTATGTCGATCTGCGGATATTTTTGGCCATTTAAGGATAATACAATGGCTTGAATGGTTGCCTTGTTATAAATTGATTGTGATATCATTACTCTTCAATATTGTCTTGTTATATTTAATCTATCACTATGACTGAACACATAGACATCATTGCACAAGGTACCTAGAAATATTAATAGATGAACGACATTAACACATTGTGATATGGAAATTAAAGGATATACATTATTGTAACTGAACTGATTAAATTTTGATAGACATTCAGTATGGAAGATAATGATGTGTTGTCAAATTAAATATATATTAATAATTTGAATATTCTTTGTATTGCTTTTTATTAGGATGGTCAAAGTCATTTTGTGATTTTGTTGACATTGAAGTATTGTGAAATAATGAGCGAGTAAAAGTATTGCTTAAATTAGATGATTTAGTATGCTATGATCTCTTATGTGCAAACCGATGTATTAGCGGAATCAAAGTGTTGGAAATTGAAAGTAATTGTTGAATCACTTGGTCTTAGCAATATTAGTTACGAGATTTGACATTGAAATTGATATTTAGATATAATCATTTTTATTACTTTAAGCTCACTAATATGGCCACAAGGCCGAGAAAGGTATTGTGTGATTTTCAGGTAATTATTTCACAACAATAAACTACGGGGGTAGGAGACCAACAACGAAGGAATGTGGGGTATTGGCAACTGGTCACCATGAAAACTTGTGTTATGTTGTGTGTGTCTTGTTTGTTATTAGGGGGTCCCCATGGGGGATTACCTCTAATTGTGACCAAGGGGTTTGTGTGTTATTTATTTTATATTTTCTTTATTTAATTTTACTATTTGATATTATAGTGATGTATTTTCCATTTATAAATTATTTAATTTGTGTGTAGATTATTAAATTAATCATGTTACTAAAATAATTATGGATGGGAAAAAATAATTCATTTATTAGATTAGATGGTTCTTTTATTTGTGTTTTAAGTGAATTGTGTGTGATATTGAGTGTGGTACAGGTCTACCTCTCCTTAGAAATTCGGATTTGGCCTTAAGGGCCAATTTTGGAGGCTTGTGGGACAAGTTAAACTTGTCCCACACCTCTTAATTTATTATACCAACCCTACCTATGGGTTGGGGTCAAAAATAGACCCCATTATGTGTTTTGGGAAGGCAAAAGGTAAGTTTTATTGCACTTTCTTACATGTGTTTAATTTTTGTCCTAAAAGGGGTATGGGTTGAAGTGGTGTGTGTAAGAGGGTTTTCATACCTCTCAACCACCCATTTATTATGCCTTGGGGTTGAGGTTTGACTTGTGATGTGGAGTTGAGGATGAGTGATGTGGCATCCTACATGGAGCCACCTCACCCTCCTCTTCCCTTTTCCTTTATATGCATGTTTAATTGTTGTTTTAGGAATTACTTGCTCTTTTTTTTTGGGAAAGATTGTAAATTTGGAGAGCTTTCTTGAGAATGGAGCTATGAGTGGATGGTGGTTGCTTAGGATTTTGAAGGCTTGGAGTTTGTTGTGTTTTGATACTCTTCATTTGTGAGGTAGATCTCCACCTTTTTTTTTTTTTTACCTTGCTATTTTTGTGCTCTTATGTAGATGTATATTGTTACATTGGTTATGCTTGTTATAAATAGGCTTGAGTCTTAGGTTGTGGGAGAAATGGAAATAGGGGTAAAACTTGGGGAGGCATAAGAGAATTTTTATTGGGATTTTAGGAGGGAGTTAGGGTTGGGATTTCCACCTTGTTGATTAATATGTTTTGTGTTTGTCTTCGTATTATCTTGAGGTAGGAATAAGAGTGAGAGAGGCGTAAGAGTGGGTTGATTTCTTGAGGAGGCATAAGAGTGGTGTATCTTATTGGAGGGAGGTATAAGAGTGTTATGTGTATTGTGATAAAAATTTTGGAGGCTCATATGTGGACACCAAAGGCTTTGGGAGGCTTAAGAAGAATCTCCATGTTCCTTTCTCCTCCATGGCTTTAGTATGAAGCTTTTGAGTTTTGGTAATTGTTGTCTTGTGGTAAATATTTGTATGGTGTTATTTCATTGAATGTGTTGATTTAATGTGTATGTGGAAACCATTTTTGAGTTGGCATGGTTGTCTAAATACCCCTCATTACTTCCTTGTTGGGGGCCAATGATGAAGAAGGCTTCATGTCCCTCATTGGATGTTTTGGTTGGGTGTTGAGTGTTTCCTACTATTGGTGTGTGTATTTTCCACATCATCAAGTGAGTCATCTCACTTAGGTGAGATCGTAGGTCAATGTGTCATATAGGGGTCATTATGAGATTCCCTTATGCGTCATATGCGTCATTGGGAGTTACACTTCTATTGCAGGAATGTAACTCCCCTCTCTACTCAAGTTTTCGGGATTGCAGCCAGGGATTACTCAGCAGCTCCTATATGTACACCCCATTTGATCTATGAGATAGAGGAGAGTTTTATGGCTTAACCAGGTTCTGCCCGTTTGTTGAATCTTTGCATGCACATTCGGTTGATGCTTGCTCCTCCCAAGATCTCTTCATGCTGCCATTCGCACGTCCGTTGATGTGCATGTCGTCCCTCATGATCCTCGCTTGCAGGGTTTTCAAACCCTCTTTCATGGTATCAAAGCGGATCTTGTGGATCCGTGCACCCTTCGGTTTTTTGTATGTTTTCTAGCTTCCAGCGTGATATTCAGATCTCTTTCAACATGTGTCGTAATGGATATTCCATTTGTGCTCTTCTTGCACTGATTTTGGGGTTCATACCTCTGGTTGGTTTGCTCTTCCCGTGGTGTTGTTCGCGGTTTGCACAGTCAAGGGGTTGTTTGTGCTTTGGCTCGTGTTGAATGCTCTTGCTCGTGCATTGTTTTTGCCTTGGTGTGGACCCGTGGTTCCTTCTCGGTTCATGTGTTTGAGTTATTTGGGTGTTCTAGCCTTGCATGAGCTGGTTTCAGTCTATTACAGTTTAAGGCTGCATTTCAGAGGTTGCAGATCCATTTTTCGTGCATGGTTTGGACATTTTTTGCGTGGCTCGTTTACATTGCCTTTGGGTTCAACGTTGCATTGGATCGTGTTGTCACTGGCCTTGTATTATTCCCCTTTCTATGCATGCACTCAGCTCGTTGTGTTTTTGTTCGCTGCTCGTGATATTCACCAGGCTCGTTGCATTCCTCCTAGGCTCCAACAACTCCCACATGCCCTCCTTTGCATTAGAAAAACGTTTTTTTACTTTTGCATTGGAAAAACGTTTTTACATTGGAAAAACGTTTATGCATTGGAAAAACGTTTTGGACTCATCTTCTGAGCTCCATCTCCTGCGTTTTCACCTCCAGCACCTCCCTCGGCCGTGCCCAAGCATATAGAGACAAAGAAACAAAGCTGGAACTGGCGTTTGAAACTCACTTAGCACATTTTTTTGTTTGCTTGGCACGTTTTTTGTTGCAGACCTGCGTTTTCTACTACAAAACCAGCACCTCCACATGTTGCACAAGCTGTTTCTCCTTTGCTTCTTACACCTTGCACTTTGTGTTACCTTCAAACCTGCGCACCACACCTCAATCTTCTACACATGGCTTACTTACTGACTCATGTGTTTTATCCTCTACATTGGAAATCATTCTTCCTTTGCACCTGTGTTCAACGCTCGGGATTAATCGCCCACCACGACTTAGCAAAGACATCTTCCTTGACCGTTTCCTCCTTGTTTGGCGAGGTGGGACTGGTCATTGTTGAATTTCTTGTTTGGAGGTGGGAACCTTGACCACGTGGGCCCACTTACCTTTTTGGTCTTGTTTGGAGGATAAATCAAATCCACCTTCTTTTTTTAATGTTTTAGGGTGTAAAAAAAACAAAACATTTATTCATTGGCATGTAATAATTTTTGGGCTGCTGATTTGGCTTGTATTATATCCCTCCTACGCTCGTCGAAGACGGAGGACGAGTCAGGGGTTGGCGGGAGGCTAACCCCCTCGTAGTCAAAACAAACCGGTCAAAAAATTGCATGTGCCATTTCCAACGCAGTAATCGACACGATACCCTTTGCACCGTTTTAGGCATTTTTTTAATGCGTTTGCGGCATCTAGTGTATTTTTCCATCGATTGCGGGAATCATAATAATGCCATAACTTTTACTCGCAGCTTGTTTTTTAGCACTTCCTTGGTCAAAGTTGTATGATTTCTCACACTCTACGTGATGGCATTACCAATTTTATAAACACACTACTTTTATAAAGTGCCGCATTCTAGGGGATTGCTTGTACTCTTGGGTTTTTTTGCACGTACAGACGCATTATCGGCCGAGTCGGCGTCTTGCTTTCGTGCACCTTGCATCTTGCATTTTCATCATGAAGAGTTCTCTTTCAGGATTGAGTGTCGTAGGATTGCTTTACAGCCTCCACCACTTCTCACCGGAGAGAGAACTATTCGGTTTGGCATGCTTCCATGGAGCGTTACTTCGCGCACGAGGGTCTTTCACCCTTCTTACTTGACCAGTTCTGCACCCACTAATCATCATCATCGGAGGACTTCCTTGACACTTGTGACCATATCTTTGGTCACATGATGATGCATGTCTCTCGTTCTCTCTTGTTTCACGTGGCGAGACTCGAGATCCACATCACCGTGTCTGGGGCATTCTTGATCCTTCATGGAGACCCTTCACATTTGCCACCATTGTTGCTGCTTGATTCGATTGTCTTCTCCATTTCTTTGTGTGATGGCAGTTCCCTTGACACGAGCTCGCTTGGTTCTACTTGATGAGCGAGGATTGTGCATCCGGTTACGATGCGAGAGAGTACTACGAGAGGACTCTTCTCCTCTTTCTCTCACTATTCGAGATAGTGTTGTCACCCCCACATCTCATCGAGATATCGATCGAGTCTCATACTCGGTCTCATACTGTCATTATACTAGCCTCCTTTCCACTTCCAATGTGCGAGGCCCACTTCACTCCTCTGCCTTCATTGGATGACTCATACCTATCATAAATCGCTCTTATTTGTTGAGCCCCCTCATTGGGATGAGTATTTGCTTGACCTTAATCATATTTTCACTGAGTCTACTTGTGATGCTCTATAAGTCCCTCATCCATATACTGGTGTTTGAGGAGGAGTTCATCATCTCTTGTTGTTGGGAGTGCCCTTCCGGGAATCATGTCACTTCCACATTTTTGGATACCTTCATTGATCCACCCTTATTTGCCGATCCCTTCTGTTGTGGAGGATGTTTTGTTCCCTTCACATCACTTAGACATCCTCTCTACAGTGCTCCTTTTTTTTTTTCACTCGCAGTTCTATGCACGTGGCATTACCTTGATTCCTTGGCACTCACTCGCTAGACCTATGTCACACTTTGATACACGGACTCGAGTTCTTTGTGTTCTTTGTCTTGAGTTTCCTTTGTGGATTGGGCGGACTTCCAACACGTCATTTCTGTCCTTCCTAAGGGCGGAGCACACGATCCGTTGCGGGTGGCTCTTCTTCAGTCTAGAGGTAGAGGATCTCGTCATCGACATTCTTCTGGGAGACCTCCTAGAGTTGCAGAGTTCAGATCCGTCCATGGCATCTTCTGCATTCCTCTCGTCTCCCTCTTCTTCTCTCTTCTTCTTCTTTCCGAGAGATTGCCTCTTTGTACATGGGTACCCTTTCAGGCTCATCTATGGCGGGACCCATATTTGGCATCTTTCTTAGATTAGAGAGTGTTTTGTTCTCTTGTGGTGGATGTTTTTCCCACTGGGTTTTCCTTCACTGCTTGGGACTTCCTTCTTGTACATGGGTACCTCATCAGGCTTTGTGCCGGGACCCATTTCTCATTTCTGACTTGCCGCCTCATCCTAAGTTACGATGAAGGGGGTGTTGGTGTGTGTATTTTCCACATCATCAGGTGAGTCATCTCACTTAGGTGAGATCGTAGGTCCATGTGTCATTTAGGGGTCATTATGAGATTCCCTTATGTGTCAGTGTGTCAGCGCGTTAGTGCGTCAGTGTGTCATATGCATCATTAGGAGTTACACTTCTATTCTTGGAATGTTACTCCCCCTCTCTACTCAATTTTTCATGATTGCAGCACTGGGGGTTACTAAGCACCTCCTATATGTACACCCCATTTGATCTATGAGATAGAGGAGAGTTTTATGGCTTAACCAGGTTCTACCCGTTTGTTGAATCTTTGCATGCACATTCGGTTGATGCAAGCTCCTCTGAGATGTCTTCACGTTTGTCGTTCGCATGTCCGTTGATGTGCACGGCGTCCCTCGTGATCCTTGCTTACGGGTTTTCAAACCCTCTTTCACCTAATCCCCCATTTTTGTTGCTTGTATTACCTTAGGGAAGATGGTGGAAAATCATGGCAATGAAGTGCTCTTTTTGGAGAAAGATATGTGAAGTTACACCTAGTAAATTGTATGATACTCCTCAACTAGTAAATTGTATCTATAGTACATTGGATGTAATCTTATATTTTGGTGGATAGTTATTGTAAATGGTTTCTTACAACTTGCATTATTCTGTATGAAATGTAAATCTTGTAATGGTTTTGTGATGAAAGGAATAAGATTCTTAAATCTATGTTTTGCTTAGAAGTTGCATTGCAAACTTGTTTGAAAGATAGTGTCAATGGGTGGAAAGTGAATTTTACCTTCTTGCCGTATTGACAAATTGTAAAATGGAAAAGGATTAAAAGGAATTTAAGTTAATGTTTTACTTTCTTCCACCCAAATAATGTGCAAAAAAATAATTGAAATTAGTTTTGCAATTCAATTCTCCCATTTATAACTTTAGAATTTATCTTAAGTAAGCGAGTAAATTAAAGCTAATTATACCCTTATAATAAATATGTAAAAGAATTTGAAATTTGTAACTAGTTTAAATTAGATAACTACACATATTGGTGCATTACCTTATTATCTTGTTGTATGTAAAAGGTATTAAAAAAATTATGATTACAACATTTACTCTCCCTCACAAATTTTCAAACTGCTATATTAATGAAAATAGTAATTAATAAACAAAACATATTTATCTTTATCCTAAATTGATATGTTATCTTGTTACTCTTATTGTTGACATCAACAATCATATTGATATTGGTATGTTAATTAAAGGCTAATATCAATCTATAAATAAAAGTATTAATATTAATATCCATTTATTAACATATTAATAATAAACTTAAATTTGGATATATATATATATATATGTGTGTGTGTGTGTGTGTGTGTGTGTATAAAATAAACTAACCTCTTATGAAATGAATTTTTTAAAAGTGATTATGTTTTAATTAAACAAAAAAATGTTTATGTTCTTTTTGCCATGGGGGCCGTAGCATGTGGGAATAATTTTTCTTTTTTAAAGTTTGCGGGGAGCGCGACCCCCCCTCAACCCTTATATTTATAATGGGTGGGTGTGGGGTCAGCGCCCCTTCCCAACATTTAAACCCTCCGAATAAATCCAAAACTTAACTCCCCTCCCACTAATATATATATATATATATATATATATATATATATATATATATATATATGGGGTCTTCTACATTTGGTAAAATAAAATAAATTTGTATAAATATATATCTGCAATAAATAGAACCTCTCAAATTTTTAGGTATTTAAGGAAATAAAAACAAAAAATGTATTTTCTCAAACCATATATAGAGAGTTTCATGTATGACCCAAATGGGTATACTCACAAAGTATACACCTTGAATCTACAAGTAAAATACTTCTAATGAATAAATACAAAAGAGAAAACAATACCCACAAAGGGAAATGAATGGATCCATGTTTTAAGCACAAAGTTTCATCAAGGAGAGCTTCCAGTGTCTCCAATGGCCTCCATGGTTTTATCTTCTCCTCTCTTCTCCCTTAACCTGCAAGTGAAAAATGGAAAAATGAGAGAATAGGTCTAAGAAAAGAATATATGAGAACCCATAAGGATTTCTAGGGTTGCTTTTTCCAAACCTAAATCTAAGGGTTGAGAAATATTAGATCTAAGGGTGTAGGATGAACCCTACATCACTTAAGTGATGGGGTATTTTAAGTGGGAATGTAATAAATAAAATATGTGTGTGTAATGTCAAATGGTGCCTAAGGGGTTAGACCATGTTGGGTACCCTTGACACCTTAGGTATTAAACCATGTTAATTGGATTTATTTTTAAAGTAGGAGATTATTAATTTTACCTAATAAAATGTTGAATTAATTTTGGGACCATTCAATAAATAGAATTAATAAGACCCTTGGGGCTAAATAGCAAAGAGTAAAATGGATTAATATTTTAAGTATGCAATGGAACTTAATAAGGGAAATTAAATCGAAATATTTTAATAGGGTTGGGTCAATAGTAACTAATTACTATTTTAGTCCCTACAACCTTGAAATTGTTTAAAATTTTATACCAGGATTTAATTGAAAAATCTGGCTAAGGCCTTGGAACCTTTCAAAAAAATTATTCCATAATTTTTCATAGTTTTCTATCGGGTTTAGCATGGGTTTGAGTGGGAAAAATATGGGCATTACATGACTCACGAATGCAACTACTGAGTGATGTTGAATTCCCTCATCATTTGTCAATCCCTAATTGATCAATGATGAGGGCATTGAAAATGTAGCATCCGCCCCAATAAGCGGGTTAACATAAAACAAAAAAAAATAAAAAAATAACTTGCAAAGATAATATGAATTTCATACCCAATCCCTTAGATGAAGGAAGGAAAAGCGATACACAAAAATTGCTCAACTTTCTTAACATACATACATGATAAGAGGGACATCATGGAAATATTACCTTACATTTGTTCAAAGTTCATTTTAACTTAAATTACAAAGTAACTTTTTGTAACCAACTTATAGTTCTCCTCTACTTGAGCCAAGTGAACTAAATATATATCCACTAAACATTAATTTTTATGAGTTCCCATTCCATTATTCATACATGGATACATAAAGCACTTCACTTAATTTAAGAGAATTGAATCAACATTTCAAATTCAATACCACCATGCATATAAATAAACATAGGTTTTTTTCAGCTATTTATAATTCAAGATAACTTATTTATTCATTTATGTAATGACCACATTATACACACAAAAATACAACGTTAAGATATTGGAATAATTTTTATTTTTTGACTTACATTGAAGTACACATGAAACTACATGAGATCACTTAGGAAAACACACAACACATGGTATGTTTTCACAACAATAACTCACATAGGTAACACGAAAACACATGATGCACAACAAGCCATTTATTTATTTTTTGGTCTACAACTTAAAGATTCACAACATAATGATTCGGTATGGAATAAGCTTGTAGATAGAGTCTTTTCAACATTTATTACAACATGTTTCAATATTATCTCAAGTTCTAGAAAGACTAATAATATGTGATTCATACATTCCTTTTCCCTTTTTCAGATTTCTTTTATATTGTTTAACATTTAAATTTTCGTGTATCGCATTAAATAAGGATCATCTACTTTATTTCAATTACTTGTTTAATTCACTCATTTGTTAATATGGTATTTATTTTCACACAAGGCTACTAGGCCTTATCCTTAGGGTTCACTTCTAAGGGCATGAATCTTGATCTTATATCATACTTCTATTACACAATGGGACACGGTTGTAAGTCCAAAGGATGTGAAGTTCTTTTTTTTGTTTAAGGATTTAGGGTCATGTTTCTTCCACTCATTTGCAAATTGATAGTTGGTTTAGTACACAATAAGTATTATAGGAAATATATTATTTATCCATAGTGAGAGGGTGTAATCATGTTTCAAGGAAGAACATGACTCACTTTCATGTGGAATAACATCACACGATTACACTTCCCAAGGTCAAGCATTAATTATAAGCTTAAAAATAGTTATACTCCAACAATTAGTTAAGGTATCAAAGGCACAAAAACATGGTAACATAATTCCTTATTTTTGTTTCTAGATTAGGTTTCTTGAGTATTGTTTCATGTCCAACCTAAGAGGGTTTTCCCTAACTAGGTTCATATTCTTTTCGTGATGGATTTTGTAACCAATTTAATAATCACAGTGATCTAGGTTTATAAGGCAGGAAATAATCTTCTTCCTCTAACTCAATAGATTACAAATAATAACATTATGCTTCACACCTTCAAAGGTAAGTTATGTAATGAGTATTAACAACACTATTGATTAACATGGTTTTACTCATTCTTAAGTGGAACTTGTGTTCAAAGAAAAGTTGTTAAAGGCATAGATTTGGGGTAAGAATTCCTAAAAAAGAATCCCCAAAGGCTTTAAACAAAAAATCATTGGACCCTCAGATAAGAAATGAGAAAGGTTTTCTAATTACCATACATTATGAAGTAAACAATCAAATTAAACTAATTAAAACTACCTATATTCATCTAAAGCTTGGAATAATGAACCCAGTAAGTCCTAAGTAATCAGTTTTAGTGATTAAGAGAAAAAGATCTCACCATTATAGGCCTTTAAGCCAATGGTTCTTCTCTTTACTCTAAAAATTGGATTAACAATACAAAAAATGAAGTAAATAGCTCAATGCCTAAACTAGAAATCAAATCTAGTACCTAGATGCAAAATTCTATAATTTATGCTTAGGAAGAAGGGAGGAATTCTTTAAAATGAGAGAGGGGGTCTAGCCTTATATATAGTTTTCCATTTGGGAAAATGGGAGATTTGGGTGCATGTGGGATAAACACTAAGTTCCAAAAACCACTTTTAGCAAGTCAAAGCTTACTTTGACTAGGTCTAGGAGGGATAAACCATGTTTAGGGTTATTTAACCATGTTTAGAAGATAATTACGGTTTGGCGAGAGTTTTGAAGGTCCAGATCAATCCAATGGAATGGATTGATAGGCCATGAAGGTGGTAGAAGTGGACTAGAAGGAAATAAGAAGCTAATATAGCTATAACTTGAAGCTATTATAACTTGTTTAGATGGTTTACAAGAGGAAAAACGACCGAGAAGGATGTCGTAGGAAGAAAGTTAGATAGGTCGAATCTGGTGGTGCATTGTCAGTTTGTAAGGAGAAGCACAAATAGTGCAATATTAGTTGTAATAGTGCATTGACCAAACTACAGGTGTCTACATTTTCCCCTCTTTGAGGTGATGTAAGCTACATCACTTCGAAGAAAGTAGACAAATACAAACGAGAAGAATTTTTTGAAGGGATAGAAGAAAAATTAGTAGGATGAAGGATGCCCCCTCGAGTGTCGATGGGGTGATAGAAGAATGCGATTGACGATCAAAAACAAGAAAGAAGAAATAAGAAAGAGGAAAGGAAAGTGTGAAGAGAAGAGTGATGAGAAAAAGAAAAGAGATATTGAGCTATCCACAAATCGATTGTATTCAATTTTAAATCATCATTTTGCTTAGAGACCTCCTCATCGGTCCTTATTAAAAATTTGAGCATACAACAAAATCCTATAATGACATGAAAAGCCAAAATACAAAACAAGCTGTCCATTGCCAAAATGCCAACTCCACACAACATACAAACATGCAATGCAATTTGCCATGCGACTTCTCATCAGCAATTTGCGGATGATACAATTCTTCTCTTAATGGCATCAGTCCTTGAAGCTCAGGCTATCAAAGCTATTCGAAAATTTATGAAGCTGCTTCTGGGCAAGAGATCAATTATGACAAAAGCTCCATATTCTTCTTCAATACGCCTGAGGAAAGACAATGAAAATTGCAAAAATTCTGGGATGTAAAATAAGTGCGCTTCCAGCCACTTACTTAGGACTCCCTCTGGGCACTAAAAAAGTTTCTACCAAGGTGTGGAATGATTTGTTGGAGAGATTTCAAAAAAAAATGGCTGGATGGAAAGGAGCCATTCTTTCTAGTGCTGGTAAATGCCTGCTCATCAAAAGCACTCTTCAAAACCTGCCTATCTATATAATGTCTCTTTATAAGATCCCTGCTACCTTCAGAGAAAAAATTGAGAGGATCCAAAAAAACTTCTTATGGCAGGGCATGGAGGAGAAGTTTAAATACCATTTAGTTGCTTGGGATAAGGTTTGTACTCCAAAATCTATAGGAGGCCTAGGCATAAAAGACATCAAGAAAATGAATGAGGCTCTTATTGTGAAAATGGGCTGGAGAATGCTAACTGAGAAGCAACCCTGGATAGATTTAATTAAGGCTAAATACCTTAATCAACAAGTTGTTTCTTCTTTTCTTCAAGACGAGCATCTTCCTTATGGTTCCATCTTTTGGAATAACTTAGTGAAGAGTAGAAATTTCATAAAACAAGGAAGTAAGTGGAAAGTGGGAGATGGTAGTGATATAAAATTCAGGAAGATAACTGGTTTAATGGCAGCCTCATGGACAAATTTGGAGCTAGTAAAAGACATCATTAAAAGCAAGTATGGCACTAGAATCAAGGATTATATTGTCGAGCAGGCAACAAGAAGAAATGGAAAAAAATCACTGTGGATAGAGACGAGCTGAGCCAGATAATTTCCTCCCTGCAGGATCAATTGGACCTTATCCCCTTAAGTCAGGTCAAAGTTAAGGATGAGCTGGTCTAGAGCAGTTCTATTGATGGGAACTACTCTGTTAAAATTGGCTATAATACTTTCTTTGACAATAATCAATCTGAGTTTAATTGGAATAGAATTTGGATGAAGGAGCTAACACCTAAAATTAACTTTTTCTTTTGGCTTGCTCTCAGGGGTAGAATTCTTACCACTGACAACCTGATAAGAAAAGGTTTTATAATGCCTAATAGGTGTCATTTGTGTAAAAAAGACTCTGAGGATATCAGTCATTTGCTCATCCATTGTGAGTATGCTACCAAAATGTGGAGTTTTTCCCTTTCTAATTTTAAAGCTTCCTGGGTGGTTCCGAGGGATTTCAGTCAGCTCTGGACACAATGGAGCCCACCCTACAAACATTGTGTCGTGAGAAGGCTCTGGAATTTGGTAATGCCTCATATTATTTGGAGGATATGGAAAGATAGAAATGACATTATCTTCAGAAATAGTAAACAGAATTATAAGCTCAGCATTGGGAAAATTTCTAATGCTATTAAAGAGAATATTGCTAAATTTAAACCCCCCAAGAACAAGAGTTACCCAGCAAATGAAGAGCATATCTTGTCCCAATGGCAGATTGGAGCTGATAGTATCTCGAAATATTTTAGGTAACAATATTGATAGATCTTTGATACACTGGCATCCTCCAGATCTTAACTGGTATAAGCTGAACTTTGATGGGGCCTCTAAGGGTAACCCTGGAATTACAGCGGGGGGAGGAGTGATCAGGGATCATAAAGGTAGTTTGGTGGCTGCTTATGCTGGTAAAATGGGAATACAAACTAATCATTTTGCTGAAGCATTATCTACTTTATGGGGCCTTAGAATTGCTCAGATTCATAACATCCAAAATCTCATTCTGGAAGGAGACTCACTCAATATAATCAATCATCTTAATCAGTGTTCGCCCCCAAGTTGGAACATCAAAGACTTCATCTTGGAGTCCATAAGTATTTGTCAAACCTTCAATAATATTCAGATCAAGCATACCTACTGGGAGGGTAACAAGGTGGCGTAGATGCATTGGCTAACTATGGCATAAATGTTAATCACATTATATGGGATAATAGTGATCACATCCCTGAGAAGATTCAAAAAATAGCATACAAGCGGATACTTATGGGCATACAAATTTGGGATAAAATTAATGAGCATTGGGAGGGGGTCTTTATGAATAAGACTTGCACATGCGCGGATAAGTTTAAATCAACGCTTAAACAGATATTGATGGGCATTCAAGGTTATACAAAGTATAATGATGATTTAAAGTGGTTTTATCTTAAGATTAAAGCCGCACATGCGGGAAATATTATGCCTATAATAGCTATTAAACAGTCTTTTATGGATTCTCAAGTCCGTGGTAAGGCTGATGATGATCTGGAGTGGATTTCAAAGGAGACTGATGCTCACGCATGTGGAACTCACAGGGTCAGATCACAATAATGCAGTCATTCGTGGGAAGTGCCACGCAACAATGGATATACTATGCATTTTTCCCATAGCGTGAGAAAAAATAGAGCAAGGCGTAACTGTGGGTTCTGTCAAATTTCTCAAAGGGATTTTGAAGTTTACACTGTCAGTTATTCAAAACCGGTGAAAATGGGAGGAGCTCCATGCCAGATCGAGCAGTAGCGGATCCGGAGTGGAAAAATAACGAAGAGCTTTGGAATCTTCTAAACAAGGGAGGCATCACTAATTTCATTGAGAAGATACAGGGTCATGACCAAAACATCTCCATTCAGTTCACGAAGGACTGGAAAGACCATAAAGTCGAGTATGGAGGACAGAAAGTTTTGATCAATGAAGAGTTAATCGCGAAGCTACTGGCCTGGGAATGGATGGGTACCGATTTTTCAATAAAAGAATGGATCAGGTTGGCTGAGGAGAGGAAATTTGTGGAGGGAAATGAGAAACTAGTTTTTGTCACGGTGGGTCTGCAAGTCAACTCTATCCCTCCGCCTTTCGACGAGGTCACCCGTATGATGGTGAGATACATTTCTCTTGAGGGGAGATTTGTCACAGTGCCCTTAAAGCATCTCGTGTTTCTCAACCACTTCCGTAGGAACTACACGGTATGTTTCCCTCATTATTTACTTAACTCTCTTGAGCGCTCCATATTGGAGTTTCAAAAGCATGCTCGAGCGGTCCCGTTGCATCAAGGGCTCATTTTCTTGCTACATAAGTTGTGCCTTCTCAAGCTTCCCGCTTCCCTATCTCCCCCATCTCTGTTCCTTCTTTCCCCACCACCACCGCGGATACCACTCCCTCTATACCCTCCCTTCTGCGGTGCTTCCCCTCTACCTTCCTTCTCGGTTCCCCTGTCATCCCCCCCACCTCTGCCCCCACCCCTTTCACCTCCACCTCGAACAGGCCTAGAACTAGATCATCTAAAAGGCTAAACCTGGAAACCCCTATTTCGGGGAATGTGCCTCAGGACTTGGAGGTTGCCCATAATCTCCTACACATTAGCAGTACGGGTTCTCAGGAGACACATGCTGAGAGCTCCATTAAAAGGCTGGAAGCATTAGAAACTGACATGTTGCTGCTGAAAGAGGAAGTAAAACAATTGTCTAAGCAAAAAGGTAAGAGAATGAAGGAGGAGGAGGCTGATATTGACAACAATCAGATGGAAGATATCTACAAAAAACTTTACTCCCTGGACAACAGACTTGGCAAAACCAAGACTCGCCATGATTATAATATGGCTATTTTTAATGCAATTGAGGAGTTTATTGAGTAGCACGTTCGCTGCATCTCTAATCTCAGCGGCATACCAGCTACTCTTTGGGGAACGAAAAAGAAAGAAAACAAACCATCCAACAGCTGGATACTACTGACCCTGCTCATATGACGGCATTGGCTATGTTCACCTCCTGGCAGAATATCAAATCCAAAATTGCCAAATCGCCAAGAAATAATTGTGGATCTGCACGTTGTTCTTACTGACTTCAGTCGTGGTTGTTGCTATTTTGTTGCTACTCTTTTGCAATTTTTGAACTGGTTGGTTGTTTTGGGATAACTGCTCTTTGGTTACACTGGTTTTTACGTCTTATCTGGATCTTGATCCTTCTTGTTATGTTTTTCACTCCTATTCTAGCTTGGTTGTATACAAGGGTATAGTCTCTTTCAAAAATCTATTTACCAATAATAAAAAAAACATGCAATGCAACACGAGAAGTAAACAAACTCATGTAACAAGGAAATAAGTACAATCACACACACTTAAACCAACAACGTTCAAGAACATTGCACAAATATTTTTTTATCAAGTTGAAGTCCCAAATGTTACGAGAAATGAAAAGGGTAAAAACAATGCCCCAATAAATATGCACATGCAAGGGAAATGATGGAGGATGCTTGGGTCCATGAAAAAAACAACTTTGCACGATGAAAAAAAGTACCACAGGCAATGATATTGCCTAGAGTACCCGACAAAGTAAGCAAGCCTTTGTAAATGATTGCGCAGATCGGGGTGATTCGCAAGTCATTATTTCAAAACATGTGAAAACATCAGCGGGATACGGGATGAGTGCCATGCAAGAGACATGGATTTCAGCTGAAAAATGAGCTGGTTACCAATTTTAGTTCATTTTCAAAGTTTTATACAGCTTTTTTTTTCTCGAATCAATTTTACAATTTTTAAATTTTTGAATGGGTTAGAAGAATTTCAAAAGATCGAAGATCTTCCAAAATGCACGCCACGAAGGAAAATGGGGAAGGCAAGGTTGTAAAAGATCCAAAAAGTATCCCCATAGGAAGAAATACGGGATGATAATAATTATTTTAAATAATTAATTATCATGACGAGAAAAAGGTAGATGAAAAGAAGAATAAAATAGAGAAAAGGCACCTAAAAGGTTCGTAAACAATTTTAGTGCTAAGAGGTAGCGTCATGCGGAGTAGCACAAAGTGCCCCAACATGCAAAAATTAATAAAAAAATTATTTTAATACAAAAATAATTATCACGGCGAGTGGGAAGAAGGTTAGAACGATCATGGTGGAGAAAATATGCCCCAAGGGCATCGCGATGGGTTAATATACCCAACCAGGGGGTTAAAACAATCACAACCAATTCATTTGTGCAGAGCTCTTGCAAATTCTTACTACAAGGTATCGGCGAGAGATCACGGAGTGCGATGGAGAGGTTATCGATGAAGTAGAGGCAAGTAGACTTGATCGAGAGTACCAACGAGACCCCATGGATGGACCCTTCATGAGTGGTCTATCCTTTCTCCTTTAAATTACACATTTAATGCTTTCTAGGTCATTTCTAGGGTAGGTAGGTGGGAAAGACACATGCGCACACACGTATATG
The DNA here is from genome assembly GCA_018340775.1 of Taxus wallichiana var. yunnanensis. Lineage (NCBI taxonomy): Eukaryota > Viridiplantae > Streptophyta > Pinopsida > Cupressales > Taxaceae > Taxus > Taxus wallichiana. The sequence continues at coordinate 696,014,320 of CM031238.1, forward strand.
TTGGTCTTGACATGTACGTGCACGTGCGCAGGTGTATGGGAATATGGGGACATGTGCGCGTACGTGTTGGGGAAGTGGATACACGTAGACATATTAGTTGAAAATGGATATGCGCACGTGTGTCTATCGGAGAGGAGAAATGAAGACGCACGTGCACGCCTCGTCGAACCAAGTGCATAGGAGCGAGGGGGAAAAAGTATGAGATTAGTGGGGAACACACACATACACATGTGCGTGTGGGGAGGGATGCGTAGGCATCACACTCGGGCGCGTTAGGCGTCTTGTGTAGCCAACACAAAAAAATGCAAACAGCGAGGGCGCGTATGCATCGATTAGGGTGTACGGGCATCGAGGAGGCGTGTACGCATTGAAAGAGGTGTACGTGTGTCCAAAAGAAAAAGGGGAAAACACCTTTACCAACAAAATAACAAAGTATAGAGAAAATAATTAGAAGAACTTAGAAGAAAAAGGAAATTAGTAAGTTCGGGGACTCAAATGAACCATTTTTCCTTAGAAAGATAAATCAAGTTAGATAATTGCCTAACACTTGTTCTAATCTTACAACGCATATTACCCACACTTGGATGTGGGAGAGATATGGCCATCTTGAGATGATAGAGGTGCAATTCAAGGATGGGGATAGGAGGATATTAGATATCCTCCTTTATGTCACAGGGTTAGCCTACGTGGCTGATATGCCCCAAATCACATTGGACCATGGCCTTCTCATGGCCATAGCAGAGAGATGGCACAGCGAGAGCCAGTGCTTCCGGCTACCTACAAGGGAGATCACCATTACGTTGGAGGATTTCTGGCACATCATGCATGTTCCCATCATTGGCCAGCCTATTCAATATGTGAGTGATAGAGCGGTGTTGGACGAATGCATAGACAATGTTGTTTGGGAGTCCCAACGCTACCTCATCACGGGATGATAGTTCATTTATCAAGGTGCATTGAGGACTTTCTCTAGATCAGGTCGTGGTGTATATGATGGCCTTTGTCGGTTGATTTTACTCCCTGACAAGACCGGTTCCTCATTTCAACTTTGACTACTTAGGGTTTTCTTGGATTGATACGGGAGAGACCTCACTGCTGGGGTCGGTGCATTACGGCACACCTCTACTAGTATCTAAATCTTATCACCTACTATCTAAATGTGATACATTTGCATGGGTACCTTTGATGCAAGTGCGAGATCCAAGTTGTACAACAAAGTACATGCCTTGGTATCATGGCGTGATTCCATACTGGTGACTATTCCAAAGGGAGCATATGAGGTAGGTGTGAGGGCTCCCCTAGTGGGGCCACCTAGTGATGACGATGGTGCGGAGGTGATAATGCGATGATGAAAACTTAGATGATGAGGGTGGCACCAATACACAACATCATGTTAGAGGCAAGGCTCCATAGCCACGAGCACGGGGTCCTGGCCTAGACCACAGACGAGCACACCGAGGCCCTAGCCTGGTTCGATTGCCTTCGGTAGGCATTCTAGTGGGCATATATGCCCCATTGAGAAGGTTTTACCACGGTAGAGTCCACCTCCTCGGGCTCCACGGGGTGGTGATGGATAGCTTGCTGCACTATAGTAGAAGTTACAGGCCGCGATAGCGATGCACGGCTGAACCAGTGTGGCCACGAGAGAGAGATCAAGCTAGGGCATAGGTACAAGTTTTGGATCGAGAGAGACTAGGCTAGTCTCGGGTACAAGGCAGTGGTAGGGCCGTATGGCGAGTCAAATTACGGTTGGCAGCATAGGGCACTCGGCTAGAGGGTGCCTTAGGCCAAGTATAGAGCCAGCTACATAGTGTCATGGTTTAGCATGATCGGAGTGCGAGCCAAGGGATAGACCTATCTGATGGAGAGAGACCAGGCCCATGTCAAGTTATAGAGTGTTACACTGGAGAGGGATCGAGAGGCCACTGTCGCTAGGCAGGCTGATGCTGATAGAGGTCAATTGATAGGTGAGCATGATGCCGCCCTACAAGAAGCCTTAGCCACAGGAGATGCTGATTTGATACGAGACATGATCAGGGCTACAGGTGAGGCTTTTTATTATAGGACATCCTACTTCGAGTAGTCCCACTAGTGAGAGCGAGTGACTCCCTTTTCACAACTTGATGTGAGTCATATAGGCTCTAGATCACGGAGGTCGGGTAGGTCAAGTACATCAGCCAACTACACGGCCAAGTACACAACATAGGGACACACGGGGTCCTCCTACACGATAGGGGGCTTTTCACTATCTATAGATTCTTTAGATTCTTTTGTGGATGCCTCTAGATGGAGGATATATTTGATTGATGTAGGTACTTTTTGATGTACCACAGGCCTCTATATGTAGGCTTAGTATCCGATCCATGCCCCTTTTATATGGCGAGATGGACGAGAGCATTTTTATATACTAGACTTTGACACAAATTTTTATTATACATGTACCATATGGACATTTTTTTGTATATTTTGTCTTGCTTTGATATGGTGTCATGGTAATTATGTTTCATCAATGTTCATGTTGTATCGTTTCCTCTTCATGTATGTGACACACTTTCAGATGTAGAGATGTACATGTTTTCCTTTCATAGTGATGATATACTCATGTATTTGATATCATGTCTTTTTGACTTATGAGATGTTTGATTCAATATGGATAGCATTTGGGATGATATTAGATGATATTGGTGCGGGGAGGGATAGATTAGTGATCACGCATAACCCCTCTTGCCCCATTGATGATACGATATGTGATGATTAGCTTAACATACATGCACGATGTAATACTTAACATTTTGTATATATGATTTAGTAAATGATGTGATAAAATGTGATGAAATGATAGACGATAGATGTGATAACAAATAAGCGTGCAAAACACACAAGCAAAAGTTAACAAAACTAAAAATATATACACATGCAACACAATGCAATGCAACTAATTAATGAATATTAATCCAAGTAAGTAAAAAAATGAGTTCTATTAGATGTTCATAGCAGAAACAAAGAACACATACAATAATTATTTACAAGCATGAAAGTCCTAATAATGAATGTAGTGCAACACACAATTAAACCTAACAAGATCTAATATAATGCAAGAAAATAATCATTCAAAGAAAGAACAACACAAAAATCTAAGTACATCAAAACTATACAAACCAACAACTAAAATCAATCTAACTACCACTTTGTTTTTGCGGGACAGCATTGATATATTTTCTAATGTTTTTGAGCTTACCACGAAGGATAAGATTTTAAGACTGTGGTTTACGTCATTGTATAGATAGATTTCCTAAGATAACGTTGTAAATCTGACATAGCTTCATCCCTAAGAAGGAATTTTTCTAGATGTTTAGATCTTTTGTGTACCCTTTTCAAATGTTTTGCATTTTCAAGGTCATGTTCCAAAAGCAATGTACAAGCTTCAAAGAAACATGGATGCCCCCAACATGATGTGGGAATATACAAAGGGTAGAATGCCACACGTTTATGTATGATGAAGTGGAATGTGAATGTTCCCCTAGCATGATGTGGGAATATACAAATAGGCCACACCCTTCACATAGATATAGTGTAAGTAAACTAGATCACGAGGTCCCGCAGGGAACTTGGGGTCGATTTCTAGACCTAGCTGGGTATTTCGAAATTTAGCAAGTGGTAAGAGTTACACATCCAATCGTAAGAGTGACTTGTGAATGAGAAACCTTCCTTGAGCACTTCGGAAATTGGTTTTCACAAAAGGACATGCCCACTGCGCCATAATTGTGTGGTTTTCACACGAGGATGACCTATTTTTTTCTTTACTATTTTCTCAAATTTTTCATTTTTTTGCTTGTTTTTTCTTTGTTTTCTACTTTTTAGTTCTTATCTCAATATTCTTGCCACACCTAAGCATAGAATCACTTGAGGTGTATGGCATTCATGGGCTCTGGAAGCTCTTCACATTCTATATAGGTAAATCTATATGCCCTTGATCCATATTTAGTGGTCACCACATAAGGGCCAAGCCAATTGGCCTCAAATTTACCTTTCTTTTCCCTATCTTTGGTGGTGTTCTTCTGATTTTCTTTCAGTACTAGATCACCTACATCAAATTCCCTATGAATGATGTGTTTGTTGTATCCCCTCGTTACTCTATTACGATACACTTTAAGGTGATTAAGAGTTACGATACGCCGTTCAACTAACAATTCTAACCACGCCGGAGATGAACTCGTAGTCCTCATCTTTATCAAGGTAGTCCCTGAGAGATATTCTTAGGGAGGGAAGCTCCACTTCCAAAGGTATGATGGCTTCAGTTCCATAGACAAGTGAATATGGGGTTGCACCAGTAGGATTTTTGATGGAGGTTCGATAAGCCCAAAGAGTGGGATGGATTTACAAGTGCCAATTATGACCGATTTCATCGACCATTTTTTCCATAATGCACACAAGAGTTTTGTTTGTAGCCTCTTCTTTCCCATTACCTTGAGGGTAATAGGGGGTGAACCCATTTAAGTTGGATATGAAAGCATTGACACAAATCTTTTACCATCTTGTTTTTGAAATATTTACCATTGTCAATGACAATGGCCGAGGGGATACCATAACGACATATAAGATGGTTCATGATAAACTTGGATATTTGTGCACTGGTGACATAGGTAAGAGGAACAACCTCCACCCATTTAGTGAAATACTGGTGGCGGTTATGATGTGCGTGTGACCATCTGATGAAGAAGGTGGAGCTTCCATATGAGATCTAAACCCCACTTTGAAAAAGGCCAAGGAGTTACAATAGGCTATAAAGCCTACTGCAACACAGTGCGTGTATGAGATTACCATACTTTTGAAAAAGTTAGCATTTCTTCATGAAGTTGCATTTATCGAATTCCATGGTAGGCCAATAGTAGCCTACTCTCAATAGTTTCTTAGTCAACACCATGCCACTAGTGCGCCACACAGATACCACTATGTACCTCCTTAATCACGTGAATAAAATCAATAACATTTAGACATCAAAGAAATTTCCCGTTGTAGCCATGACGATAAAGGGTGCCTCTTAGGAGGGTATAAGGTGATACGGCAGATAAGGGATTTTTTCTCGGAATGGGTAATGTCAGGTGGGAAGGTTCCATCTTGTAGGTACTAGTAAATAGGGTCATACCATGGAGATAGGGGACCAACAACCTCACATGCTAAACATGATTCAGGCATATCATATGTAAGCATCTGTAAGTGCTCCACAAAGAAAGGCATCTTACTCTCTTCAGGCGGGATGCGCAAGAGAGAGCCGATGGTAGCCATGGCATCCACAGATCTATTATGAGATCTGGGTTTTTGTTCAAATATGACATGTGAAAAATATTCCTTCAGGGTTTCAACCATCTTCTTATAGGGAATAAGTTTTTCATCTTTAACCTTGTATTCATCATTAACCTGTTTAATGGCTAAGAATCTACAACAACTCGCAGCTATTTGATGTTCCAAGTGATAGCTAGTTTGAGGCCAGCAATAAGTGCCTCATACTCTGCAATGTTATTGGTACAAGGAAACCCCAACCGGAATGCCCTTGGTATAATATCTCCTATGGGAGTGATAAGCACCACTCCTGCTCCTGATCCATGAAAAGTAAATGATCCATCGAAATGGACCTGCCATTCCGTAGATTCTTTGATGTACATCATAGATGTGTGCAGGACATCAAGACATAAAGGATCATTCTGGTAAAGGTGCTTCGCCAACTTATATGCCAATACCTATCCTTTTAAGGACTTCTGATTTACAAAATCAATTTCAAATTCACTCAAAAGAATGATCCAATTAGCCATTCTACTGTTAGGGTGGGTTTGGATAATAGTTACTTAAGAGGGTTAACTTTGGAAATGAGTTTAGTTTTTATTGTTAAGGAGGTAATAAAAGTTTCTAAAATGTAAAGATGATGCTAAGCAAGCCTTTTCAATATGTGGATATTTCAATTCATAGGTGATCAATGTATGGCTAAGGTAGTAAACAACTCTCTCTTTATGGCCAAGGTCGTATTGGGCAAGCTAGTGCACCAATAGCAAATTGGGTAGCAGAAATATATAAAAGGAGAGGCTCTCCAGGAGTAGGTGGCATCAGCACAGGTGGATTTACAAGGTATTGCTTGAGAAAAGTAAATTCCTTCTCACATTTTATTTGATTGAATACAACATCCTTCTTCAAAAGATGTGTAAATGGATGACATTTATCTGCAAGCTGAGAAATAAAGCGACGAATAGCCTGGATCTTTCCTTGTAGACTTCTGAGTTGTTTAAGAGTGGTGGGTGGAGGCATGTCTATAATAGTAGTGACCTTGGTGGGGTCCACTTCTATCCCTCTCTGTGATACTATAAATCCCAAGAGTTTTCCTGATAATACACTGAAGATGCACTTCTTAGGATTAAGACGAACCTTGTAGTCCCTGAGGCATTGAAAGATACACCTAAGCACTTTTGGGTGCTCTTCTTTGCTCTTTGATTTAGCTAATATGTCATCCACATAGTCCTCCATAATATCATTCATCATATCATGAAAAATGACAATCATAGCGCTAATAAGTAGCCCCAGTATTCTTGAGTCCAAATGGCATGACTTTTTAGCAAAAGGTCCCCCATGGAGTGATGAAAGCAGTTTTGTGCTGATCCTCTTCTGCAATCCTTATTTGATTATATCCGAGAAGCCATCCATTAAGGATAACATCTCATAGCCAGCAGTAGAATCTACGATCATGTCTATATTTGGCAAGGTAAAATCATCTTTAGGACATGCTTTGTTGATGTCACGGAAGTTAGTACAGATCCTAATGCCAACGGGCTTCTTTTGTACTGGGACTATATTGGAGATCCAATCTGAATAATCAATAGGCTTGATAAAATCTATAGCTAAGAGCTTCTCTAATTCTTCTTTGACAAGAAGTGCAACCGTAGGATGCATCTTCCTCAGCTTTTGTTTAAGGGGCTTGACATCTGGGTGCACAACAAGGTTGTGTACAACTAGTATCTTGGATCCAATCCGGGAATATTCGAATATGTCCATGTGAAAATATCAGCATATTCTCTTAAGAGTTCCACAAAGGTTTTCTGTTCCTGAGCTGAGAGCAAAGCCCCCAACTTGATCATCCTGGTAAATCTGTTGAACCAATGTTAACACTAATGGTTTCTTCAATGAGCATCTTAGATGCGTCTTCCATTCTAGTAGGATCAGGGGGAAGAGTGAGATCAACCTCTTGAGGTAGATCTTTATCATTTTTAAATGGATAAGTTATTTTATCCATGTGCTTTTTATTTTGTTCTTCTATAAGTGTCTCAAAGAGTTTGTCACTGTGAGATTTCTATTTATTCTTTGTACTAGGCTACTCTGAAGTGTTTTTACTTTTTTTCATGACATTCTTACCTAAGTGGCCACACATTTCTACTTCTTCCCAAAGTATGCACATGTGTTTAACTAAATTTGGAATCCGTTCTTATGGTCCCCAACAGTAATAGAATCCATGAGTCCCATGAATTCCGTGAATGCCTCATCATTCTCAAAAATATCAAGCGGTACGTAAAGTTATTGGTCCCAATCTACAAGTTTAGGAAAGAGTAGGGTAACTTGATAATTGGTTGGATGGATTCAAATAGGGTAAGGATGGCTGACTCTAGGAATAGGTTCGTGGAAGCCAAATCTTCGTAGAGGCTACATTGGGAACCTGCATCGCTATCTGAATGATATGAAACATCCTCGCACTCAGAAAAGGTGGCATCAACCTTGATGGGTTGAGTATCCTGGGATTTTAACCCAAGACCATGCTTATTAGATTTGAAATGGTGAGTAGGAAGAGGCTCTAGATGACCTTGTGCATTGGTTCCACATCCATATCCTTTATAACCCATGACAAACATCATGTGGTGTCCTTTGATATATTGAGGTGCTTGATGGCATGAGGCCATGGTTCCTTCTAGTACCTTACTAATGGGATCCTCCAACATCTTTTCTTTGGACAAGAGGCCGCTAGGGAAAAATTTATCCAATGGTTCCAAACATGGTTCCCGCGTACTTTTGAACTGAAAATAGGGGTTACCCCTTGTCGTAGGTGACACTGATAAGTCTGAAATTAGTAATGGTTGTTCAAGAGTAAATGGCTCGCCTGGGCCATATTTTGCTGATGTAGCCTCCCAAGATGCAAAAGGATTGACTAAAGAAGAGAAGTCTTGATTATAAGGTTTGAGTGACTTTGAGTCCACCCGATTCTCCATAGCTTCCATCTTTGGGGGATGACAAAATCTGCGGAAGGAAACTCATAGGCTACACAAGAGAAACTATGTAACGCCCTGACGGTGAGTGAATGGCTTAGGATCACTAGAAATAGTGACTATAAACTCTTCATGGCACAAATTGATACACTAATGAAAGGTCGAGGGAATAGCCTGCATGGCATGGATCCATGGATGTCCCAAGAGCATGTTATATAGGAGATCTAAATCAAGGACATGGAAGGTCGTATCATGACATGTTGGACCTACTTCCATGGGCATTACAATAGTACTTGCTGATTCTCTCTCCTCATTGTCATACACTTGTGAGTGTGATCATTTTAGCTCCCAGGATCCATTTTACGAAAGGCCTAGCTACTTAATGAGCTTCAATTTGCATATGTTTAGACCAAATCCCCATCCGCAAGAACTCTTTTAATCTTATGATGGGTAACCACCACTTCTAAATATAGAGGCAAATTATGCTCAGGGGTTATTATGCGGGATAGCGTTGCGATCAAAAGTGGTATGCTTGGTGGCTTAAGGTGGGAAACCATAGCTTGCAAGTGTGTGGGATCTACCTCAAGTAGAGACCCAAGAATTCTGTAATGTTTTGTACAATATATCCTTGTGAGCAAGGAGAGATTTGAAAAAGGTCTAAAATGGATATTTTATTTGGTGTTTTCTCTAGCTGGTCTAGTAAATTATATTGGCTTTGGGTAGCTGGTACAAGATCGGTATGATTAGGCAAGCGTGTCACGTTCAATCCAACCGCACATCTTTTTCTAGAATTCGGATTGTGTTTACTCGTTCATCGGACAAATGGATGCAACCTATAAGGGAGTCGAATGGACTATCGTCACTAGGGTAAACATATGTAGCATTCTAATAGTCATTAGAGGCCTTCCTATGATTTGGTTTCCTTTTCTTTTTATCTGCGTGATTAGGAAAAGGTTCTTTATATATGCCCATCTTTTCATTAGGACCTTGTCTTGAATCAGGGGGTGACTCTATGGTGATCTTTCCCTCTTCAATGAGGTCTTGTATAAAGTGTCTCAGCCGTAGACACCTATCTGTCTTGTGTCCTTTGACACGATGGAAGTCACAGTACTCATGGTCTTTATACCTACCAAGTTTTGGAGCATTTTCTAGGTATGGTACTATGGTACTCGGATAATCTACCATTTTAACATCATCTAGTTGTTTTAATATCAAAATCGGGGATTCGCTCTACGGTGTGAACGTACATTTGGTAGGTGCCTTGGGACGAGGTCCTTGTGAAAGTTTCAAAAGTGGACCCATCTGCACAGCTTGGACTCTTTTAGAGTCAGTAATGCCATCACCGACGATGTGTTTGTTCTTATTAAAGAACTTAGGTTTGTCTACAGATTTGGCTTCATGTTTGTCTTTGACAAAGGGTTTAAGTGTTCCTTTTATAATAAGAGCTTTTTCAATTTGGCTACCTTTTTCTATAACTTCCTCGAAGTTAGATCCACAATGCATCTGAAGATGGAAGGCTATCTCTGAGTTTAGATTAGGAACAAAAATGCTCACTAATTGTTTTTCAGGTAAGGCACAAGGGAAGTGACTAGCCAACCCTATCCATCGTTGTAAGAAACCTGCGAAGGTCTCATTAGGATTTTACTTTGCATTGCAAAGATCGTTCATCATGATATCATTTTCAATATTGAAAGAATAGTGTCACACAAATTTTTCTACTAGTGTCACCATGTTCTATAGATCCTTTAGGTATGATACGAGAACCATTCAATCACTAAAGCTCCCAAGCTGCGGGGAAAGAGTCATATCAGAAAATTATCATTGTAAGTGACCTCTTGACAAGCCATGTAAAAGTCTTTGATGTGATCGCAGGATCACCTTTTCCTTTGTACTTGTCAAACTTTGGGATAGTGAAATGTTTAGGAAAGGGCTGCAGTAGCATGTCTTTATCAAAGGGATAAGGACATAGTTCTTCGTATAGGTACTTTCTGCTATGACCTACATTTCCTTCTTATAGGGTAGTAAGTGTTTCTTTCATTGATTGTAATTCCTTCTGAATAAGTTGTTCCTTTATGGGCGATATTGGCCTTTGTGGCTTAGTCACTTTAAAGGTGTTATCTGTGTGTGAATCGAAATGAAACTCACAAGGTATCTCTTTATTTTCTCTTTATATGTTTGTCTACGTGAAGACCCTAGGTTTGCTAGTTTTTGAGTCAACTTCATGATTTGTTTCTGGAGGATCTCCTCTTCAATTAATGGATCCTCTTCTTCATCAAATTTGGGAGGAGGTGAAGCTATACGTGTAGTCTTCACTTTGCGTGAAGCTTTGTAATATGGTCTTCGTAAAGGGTCTTCTTCAGCTGTATTATGATGATGTCCTAAAGTGGAGGCATAACCCATATCAAATGGGTTATCCATGTCTAGAAATGATACCTTTTCTTCTACCTTTTGATTTATGACCTTGTTTTCTACTTCACGCTCATGCGGAAGTTTGGCTCCTAGTTCAAGGACTCTTGCGAGTACCTAGTCTTTATTATAGTATAGGAGTTCGTCAAATCTACCAAGGTCCAATTTTGGTTGTTCTCTTGAAGAGTCAGACTCTTCCCCACTATGGTCGATTAAAGGTTCTACATCCTTAACTTGTGAGAAGAGTGGCCCTAAATTGTTCCCGCTAAAAGGGAAGCCATCGAAAGGATTATCTCCTGCATTATGCTCATTTGATTTTGTTGCCATTTTGGAAAGTCTAGGCATTACCAGCCAATACTCAGATGCAACACTATGTTTACTAGTTTTAAAAGGATACGATATGCACTGAGATGAAAATGTATCACTCACCCAAGTTGTGTTATGCCAAGTCTACACTCTAAAGACCAAGATGAATGACAGTGTTGTACCAGATATGTGGGCTAAAGTTAGAAATATAACAAGGATTGAATATCAAGACAATACGAAAATGTCCTCTAACAAGGTATACCTAGAATCGACTCAAATCACGACAACAATTAGATAGCAACAATGCTATCAAGATATCTCAACCAAGAAAGCAAGACGTCGATAGCAAGACATCATGGCGATATAAATAATGAGTTATCAACACTCGTTAAGAAACCTAGATGACATCGAACTAAATTCAAGTAAAAGGTATAACAAGAAGTCTGCGATAATGTAAGCGGCATAATCACAGTAATAGAGGGATTTATACTATGTGCCCAAAGAATGGGAGACACAATGTAAATACCAATACTGAATGAATAGAATTCAAGCAAAAAAGTCGACAAACAAGGGGAGAAACAAAATGAAAAAACTAACCCATAACAATGACAAAGATCCTAAAGTCAAGATCGTAGGACTGCCAAAGATGTGAAAATGTACCCACTCACTTTAGTCATTTAACACCCCAGCCATAAACATGGATGGGTGTAAACGTACAAAAAATCAGCTAGCACAATCTTTAACATGACACGTAAAGTATGCCTATGTTCTACTTCCAACGTGAAAAGTATGAACGCATCGATGTAGATCAAGAATGTGTGAAAATAGATCTAGTTTCACTTTAGGTAGAGCTTCGCCTCATTTGAAAAATGAGAAGGAAGCTAAGCTAAGTAATACGTTTGTCTAGATTCATGATGAAAGACACTCAGATCAAACTTGGGATGAGTTCGTTACCGTGTTCGAAAAACATGATGCTGAATCCAAACAAGTTATCTCTTTGTGATGGAAAAATGACGCGTATGGACTAGTAAAGTTGGCCTCCAGACAAAATGGTCTCCTTAATAAGTTCTCTCAACTAGGTGTTGCAAAGTGTTAAAGAGAGCTCGATTTACCCAAAAAGGCACAATGTCTAATTTGGGAGTATCTCGGCTTTACTTTACCCCCTCCAAGCACAAAGGGAAACTAGTGCGTCTCGAGTGTACTCTTCCTAGGGTCTCCATACAAACATCAATTTGCAACGCTAATCTCACAAGGCATACTAATCAAGTAGGTTAAGTGAGGCGCTTCCCATTTCATCCACGAGGTTACTTAGCGGTGGACTACTTTAGGGTTCCTAGAACCACCCCCATTGTTATAGCTTAAGGCGTTATGCCAAAGGGGTTACATTCCAGATTAAGTGGAGAGGGACTTACCCTTTTCCGAAACTTGCAATACAGTGTGTTGAATATGGTGTGTTTTTAATCTTATTTAATCTTAATGTGGTTTCAAAAGTGGAACACCATTTGGCAACCCGCAAACACATGTGTATTAGAAGTTTCCACTTCGTTTTAACACCTTTCTTTGACCAATGTTAGGTTATGTAGATAGCAAGTTGTTAGTAATTTTACGGTTCCTTTGATTGAGGTCAAAGAGAACTCACACTTGCTTTTGATTCCTAAGATCACCCAAAGGCGCGAAGGAAGAGCATACACAAAGTGGTAATTCTACTAAAAGCACATAAAAATGTTACTTTATCCTTAAAAAGTAAGATTTTTAACATAAAAATAGAATTTGTGCAAGTGTTGTTGATCTCCAAGATCACTTGGGAAAGCGCGAGGAGAGAGCATATGCACTTTTTACAAATCCTAATTCAAGCTAAGGAATGAAAAACACTTAATCATGCAAACTAAAATTTTAAAGAAGAACTCTATTTTAAAACCTGTTAACCTTTAGAAACTGCATCAAAAATGTCAAAGAAACATTTAAAGCAGATGTGTAAATTTTTAAATTTAACAGTGACACCTGCATGCCCAAACTAACATGTACGTGCCCCAACCAACGGTTACGTGCCTATACCAACACCTATGTGGATCTATTAAGATCAAAACTTTCACCAACACCTACGCACCCCTGATCAAATAGGTACGCTAGGGTGTCAACGCTTGACGCGCCCCTACCGACGGATACACCTGCAACACGAGAGTTAAATAGAACCCAAAATATATAAAAACAAGGACGCTTACACAAAATATGGGGATGCTGAAAACCCAATGGGGATGCCCGAGTCTCAACGGAGACGCGACCAAAGTAAAAAGGAAATTCACACAATTTTTACAAAGTGGGATTAATTACACAAACGCATCTAGAGACACAGACGCGGACCCACCGATGGAGATGTGGACACATCCCTACATATAATTTTTTTATTAATACGAGAGGACAGCCGAGACAAGTATGTGGTCTGTTCGGATGGAGACGCGTGTCTATCAATGTATACACACCACTTTATAACACCTACACGTGCCCTGTGAAAAACCTGCATAAAAACATGGATTTTCAAATTTTCAAGAGAAAACAGGTTAGTAGTTAGTAAAGCTTCATATTTCTATGTTAAACCCACAAATGCATGTAAATAAAGTTCATTAATCCAAGGTTTAAAATAGAAATGAGGAAATAACAAGTAATTTGCACCAAAAAACTTTAAAAATGACTTTGAAGAACTTAAATGACCTCCATTAATGGAGGATGGACATAAGAGTCCCACCAGGCATGCCAAATGTGTTCAAAGAAAAGTTGTAAAAGCCATAAATTTGGGGTAAGAATTCTAAAGAATCCCCAAAGGCTTTAAACAACAAATCAGTGGACCATCCGATAAGAAATGAGCAAGGTTTTCTAATTAGCATACATTATGAAGTAAACAATCAAATTAAACTAATTAAAACTACCTCTATTCTTTGAAAGCTTGAAATAATGAACCTAATAAGTCCTAAGCAATCAATTTTAGTGATTAAGAGAAAGAGATCTCACCATTATAGGCCTTTAAGCCAATGGTTCTTCTCTTTTACTCTACAAATTGGATTAACAATACAAAAATGAAGTAAATAGCTCAATGTCTAAACTAGAAATCAAATCTAGAAATGAAATCTAGAACCTAGATGCAAAATTCTATAATTTATGCTTAAGAAGAAGGGAGGAATTCTTGAAAATGAGAGAGGGGGTCTAGCCCTATATATAGTTTTCCATTTGGGAAAATGGGAGATTTGGGTGCATGTGGGACAAACACTAAATTCCAAAAACCACTTTTAGCAAGTCAAAGCTTACTTTGACTAGGTTTAGGGAGGGATAAACCATGTTTAAGGTTAGTTAAGCATGTTTAGAAGATAATTAGGGTTTGGAGAGAGTTTTGAAGGGTCATATCAATCCAATGAAATGGAATGATAGTCTAGGAAGGTGGTAGAAGTGGACTAGAAGGAAATAAGAAGCTAATGTAGTTAGAATGAAGCTATTATAGCTTGTTTAGATGGTTTACAAGAGGAAAAACGACCAAAAGGATGTTCAGAGGAAGAAATTTAGATAGGTCGAACTAGCGGTGCATCGTCAGTTTGTAGGGAGAAGCACAACTAGTGTAATATTAGTTGTAATAGTGCATTGACCAAACTACAGTGTCTACAGAACTCAAACTAAGACTTATGGAACGTACAATCAACCTTCAATTTACATTTAATACAAGTATCTCATTACATAGGAGTACAATCTTATTACATCCATGAATAATCTTACAAACGAAAATAATAATCAATTTATAACAAGTTCATCAATTAAATACAACATCCAACTAGGTTATACCAATCTCGTAGAATCCACCTGCAAAACTAATATAATATTTTATGCAACGTTAGTCTTGAAGAACTAACATGACCATTTAAAAATTTCCCCTATTATAAGCCTTTAATACATACATGTTATAACAATTTGAAAAAGAAACAATCTGCCTATAATAGTAGCACTACTTCTTTAATAATCTCTTTGCTAAATTCTCAATCAACTTAAAGTGCTTATTACATTGATTAACTGAATATACATTTCCTTTTAGTAAGTGAAAAAAAATGATGAAACATCACAACTCTAACTAACTTGATCACCCAGGGTTGAAGAAGTACTACCAAAATACCATTTATTCTAACTATTATAAGAAATACTATATAGCAGTCACTACACACAAAGATGTATTACCTTTTAATCCAAACAAGTAGAGCAATAGTCATACTAGCCAAGAAGCGTATATGATAAATTGAGTAACCAATGAACAAATGAAAGATCATATTCTATCTTCATTCACTCAAAATAAATATAGAGTAGTTTATCTGAATGAGTGGTATGGGAAAATGGAAAACTTATTAACTTAATAAAAACTAATAACTTATAATACCCTATCAAACTAGAAGTGTATCTCTATAGAAAACCCAACTAAACACATCACCAAACCCACTTATTATTGTGACCATCAGGAGTGACAACCATGTAAAATTTATTCTAGCGTATAATAATCTTTTATTAACTGGCAACAATAGTTATTATCCAATAAAACAATACTTGTTTATCATCACTTTCAATACTCCTTCGTATAGATTAATTAATTAGTCTATGGTTTTCCTTACAACTTAAGCACCCTGTGGTTATAATGTTTTAAAAAATATAATAAACATCTACAAGTATATATATTTATATGGCATTGACAATTTACACAAAATGCTACAGTTTTCCCTGATTATTTGAATTAACCCGCAAAATCCAATCGAGCCCAACATAATACCTTATGTAAAAATAATCATTAGCATACTATACACTTCTATGTGTTATATACTAAGTAGATAAAAGATAGTAGACAAGGCGTTAAATGCCACTAAATTCATTATAACATGCAAGGGATTTGTGTATATTGAGTAGATCTTAAAACACATTTCCTCCTTGTATGATTAAGGCAAAATGTACTAGAACAAAATCAGCCAATTACCCAAATTATTACATCGCTAAATCATTACACATATAATAAAAACAATATTAACTAGATCCAGTTTAATCAAGGAATGCACCGGTTAACTATTGAATTGTAAACAAAGATAACAACTAAAAATAAGCCGTTTAGTTCGGGTGCACGAGTTCATAATATTTTCACGCAACCCAAGGTAGGAATTTAACTGACTATTACTATATCAATTGGACCCTATATGTTTTCAATACTTAGTTCGGTATCACAGTGATAATGCATAAATCAACAACCAAGAAAAATGATATAAGGACTTGACATGATCTGCACTCTGTTTCCATGAAATCACAAACTCCATTCATTATTCTATCTATATCTCGAATACCCACACACATAAGTATTTATACATAAGAGTGTTCAATATTCACACCACACCGAAGGCATCATAGAGTACATGATACCCGACTCTTATTCCCTAACACCAATAAAACTATTTGATTATATTCCTTAATAGAACTAGTATAGTTTAAATATTAACCCTTAATGGCTCAATATAGGAATTTGAACTATTTCAGTTTATATTATCAAGACAAAATTCATGCAACATGATTCAGCAATTGGGAATTATTTCTGGAATATTATATTTCTAGGACAGGTTCAGAACCAACACACAGAGCTCAAGCAGAGGTGCCAACACTCATAATAAAATAACAATTTAAACAACATTGTCATTCCATGCAAGCAATAAAAACAAATAATAGAAGGAAGGTACAAATGATGCATTCCTGTGGGTTTTATTGCTACCAGACTCCTCTCCACCATTCACCCATAAAACTGCTTCATCCTTGGAACATTTGTTATTTTACTGGTAATCTTCAACAAGTGATTATGTAGTTCAGACTCATTGAGAAGAAGAGCATTCTATACAGCGTCTTCAAAGAACCCATTTGTGCATACCCTTCTTGGGTAGCCACTTCAAGAAAGTAAGTTGCACTCCATCTTGCATTATATGGAATAGTAAACTCTAGAATTGTACCATTCTTTCCTACCTCCCATTCTAGATAATGGGCTATAAGCTCATAATCTGTTAGGATAGACACAATGCATTTAAAATTTGGTATTTACCCATCCTATAAAGGTAGGAAGCATCGATCAATAAGGCACTTGTCAGGGAACAATCCTTAAATCTAGTAAAAAGACCACGAGCTTCCAAAGTACCAATCCATCCTCCTAGTCGAGACTCACCACCATTTATATTTTTTTTTCTTTTTTTCTTTTTGTAAATAACAAATAATGGATGTTGGCATTCATCAAAGGCCGGAGGGGGCATGAGCTCGTTTGTGTAATGTGACACCGACATATCGAAGAAGTAGACTGCCATTTCTTTGCTTGCAGCCACCATTTCAGGCTCCACTTTAATGCAATAACGAATTACTAAAAACATTTGTACAAATAGATTTCTAAAATCTACCCAAGGCCATACCGATTGCACAATAAATTTTATAGCTATTGTTAAAATTGATGGGCCTGATCTTACGCTAGAGTAGAGCGTGAGCACTTTCTTTTATTTATATTTTTTATTCTTCTTCTGCTGAAAACATACAAAACAGAACCAAGCATCCGCTTTCCTTTCCTCTTAGAGACAATTGAACTTGCTTCAACGCATATACAAATCTAGAAACAAATCAATTTGCATATAAAGAGATGAGGAAAATAATGGGTTAAAGATTTAGCTACGTGTAGAGTTTTTGACCCGAGTGAGGGCGATTTTGAAGAGTTGTTAATGAGATCTCCGTTTAGCATAGCTCCCCACATTTATTTAAAAATAAAAGTATATGCTCTCAAATCGCTGAAACTCTCCAATTACTGCTAAATTTGCAACATTAACTTGGGTTTCATGGTGGTTAACTCCTCTGGTCAAAGATAAGGTGATTGAATTATTAAGTAAGGGAAATGACAGGTCTGAACACCTTTTGGATGCTCGTGCCCTACTCAAATCCTACAACACGCCATACTACCTCGACAAGTCAATCCACTCCTGCCACCACCAACCTCCTTCAAAATACACCAACTCAGTGTTATATATATATAACGTGTAACTAATAATATATTTATAACTTTGTTTCTATCAAATTAAGATGTTGAATTCAGATCCTAGTAATAATATTATTGTTTGTAAGATCTTGCAAAATAAAAGGCAATTTTTTTGAGTGACTGAACACCACCTTTGCTAATGTGATCAATGACAAGAAGAATACAAGGGTTCTTATATGTGAGACAAGTATACAATGGAAAATAACTAGGTCGATGGCTACCAAAGTTGTTTTCAGACTCAGATAATAGAGTGGCACTATAAGGCCGCAATCTCATACAATCAACTTGATACCCTTACGAAAAATGAATGCCAAGCTCCAATAAGTCCTTAAATAACCCCAAAATAGAAAAAACATTTGACGAGATAATATTTCTTACCAGGCGGATCAACTGAATGTGGGACCCAAACTTTACCAAGAAGGGAAATGAAGCATGGCATTACAATTTACATTCTATTTATCAATTTAAAAGTTTATACAAATCCATTACACAAATTTTTCCTTATGAAAACATTTCGTAATTAGATTTATAATAAAATAGATTTATCATACATAACATATACACGTTTTATTAGATACAACTTACTTGGCAATTTATGGCTCGATATAACTTATTCAATTTCTCTTGTTTCAAGGTATATGTCTGGGCCATTTGAGATTCATATGAAGGCAGCCAAG
The DNA here is from genome assembly GCA_018340775.1 of Taxus wallichiana var. yunnanensis. Classification (NCBI taxonomy): domain Eukaryota; kingdom Viridiplantae; phylum Streptophyta; class Pinopsida; order Cupressales; family Taxaceae; genus Taxus; species Taxus wallichiana. The sequence continues at coordinate 696,033,006 of CM031238.1, forward strand.
TGGATATTAAGGTATGTGAAAGGAACTATCAATTTTGGTATTCATTATTATGTTAATCGAAATGTGAACTTGTTTTTTTTTTTTTTTGATTGGGAAGGTAGTTTGGATGACCTAAAGTTAACATCCAAATATCACTTTTCACTTGGTTCAGGTTTGTTTACATGGAGTTAAAATAAGAAAATATTAGTTTCTCTTTAATCTACTTAAGAGGAATATATTGTAAGCACTTCAATAGGTACACAAACATTATGGCTCGGGAAAATTTTAAAAGAAATTGGGGATTAAAAAGTCAAGATAGAGTGATTTTTGTGATAACATAAGTGCTATCAAATTAGCTAAGAATCCAGTCCATCATAGTAGGTCAAAGAATTTTGATTTGAAGTACCACTTCATTTGATATTTGGTTCAGAAGAAAGAGATAGAGTTGAAGTACATAAACACTAAAGAACAAGTTGCAGATATCTTCACTAAAGTTGTTGCAAAAGTTCAATTTTTGAAACTTCGAGATAAAGTTGTTAGTCCACTCAACATCAAGGGGGAGAATGTCCATTAAAGTGCTACTAAGTTTATTTTTAGCTTAATTTTTTTTTTATGAATAAAAAGTCATGCAATAGCTTTAGATAAAAATAGGAAAAACCATGCAATAGTTGGAGTTAAAATTAGATTTGTGAGGATATTTTTAAAATAGAATAAAGCCATGTTATTCATGCTTTAAAATTAGATTGGATTATTATTAAAAATAGTAGTAGTTCTATTTTTGGGGAAAACATGTGCCTATGCAAATCCATAAATACATTTTATGCACGAATATATTCAATAATCAAAGAACTTGGAAATTTTCTATTGCTCTAAACTTCACTTTAACTGAGTTGGTTATGGTTGTGAATTACCTAAATTTTAAGATTTATGAATATTGAATTTCTTTTCTATTATCTATAATAAAATATTCACATTTATGGTTTCAATTGTGTCCAACCCCATCCAAGAAATTGCGGTGATGTTGAATTCCCTAAATTCTCTTGTATTAAGGTGAATGTGGAGAAGAAAGTGATGAGGAGGAATAAGAATCATGTGTTAAAGAATAAGTATATGTTATTCATAGAGATTTCTATATCCAGGCTTCTTTAATTTGTACAAGGATAATAGATTAATTATGAGGGGAATCATAAGCATCATTTTTATTTAAACTTAAGTATTTTCATTTTCCTCACCGTTAGTATAATCACCATCATTTCACAACAAGTTTTCTTTACTTGAGCAATGGATACGATGATCTAACATTATAGGGAGTTTGAAGTTTGATAAAAATGTTTAGTAAATGTTATGCTATAATGCATCCACTTGGCCAATATTAGATGGATAAGCATTCTCCATAGGTTTTATAAATTTTCATATAATGAAACTTTCCATTGGATTTTCCATCGATGGGTGCACCTTTAACAAGAGGTCTCGCATAACACATATAATTGTATTGTTATTACTACATATCTCACAAAAATAGTTAGATGGCTTGAAAATATCTCTACTTTTTAGGTGTGTGGTGGACAAGGGAAAACTCATTTGGAATGTGGTGGGAACTCGAAATAAAATGAGGATTTTCAAATACACTGAATTTTTCCCCTCCTATTTTGGACGCACCTCTCTATCTAAGACACCATTTTGTACAACGTAATATTTTTTGCTTTTGTGGGCACCACCACCATAGTTAACACATGGTCGATCATGCACTGTGTGTAAATTTCAGATTCACCTAACTAGTTTTGAGTACAAAGGTTCCTTTACCTCTAAAGGTGGGGAGAATGTGTACATCTTGGTAATGACTTAAGGCTTTCCCCCTTTGTCATGGGTCATCAAGAAATATCTCAACCTCTCCACATTTTCTCTTGGATGCCTGCATTTTTTCCACTAGCTTCCCAATGTGTAACATCACTTGGAATTTTCTCAAGTCCTCAAGGTATCTTGTGAGATGGAATCGCACTTTATATTGATACCTTAGAGCCCACCATTCCATCTAGAAAAACAACATGGCTGATGGAATGTCTCGTCTTTCAACAACAAATTATGGCACCACCACCATGATTGTAATGCCCCATTTGACGTTTACCCCAGACTTCCTTCGTTGAACCTTTTTCTAAGCGCCGAAAGTTTGTGTGCGGTCTCATTGATCATTAGTTGACTTCGACCTTGTTGCAAAGAAGAATTAGCATCCTTCCTCTCCGTCTTGCCTTCTCATGTCGTTGTTGACTCTTTTAGTTGTGGGTGTTCATAGCGTCATTTACTATTATCCTATTAAAGGCAAATTGTGTTCTTGAATTCAAATAGGTGGCTTGAATGATGATTTGGTGTTGTAGCTCTAATAGAATATCCATTTTTTAGGATGTTAGGGCGTGTCCTTTTAAAATAAATATCTATATAATAATAATTATTATGAATTGTTGATCATTGGTTATTATTATTATTTGTCGAGCTTGACTGTCGATCATTATTAATATGGTTAATAATTATTTAAGTTTGTAAAAATAATAATAATATTATTATTATTATTTTAATTGTTGATCAACGATTATTTTTATTATTATTTTATTGTTGATTTTTATCAATATTATTATTAATTATCTTTAAGCTATTTTATTGTATTATTGATCACTCCCATAGATTCGAGCCTCGATTCACGCAAAAGAAGAGGATAACTGTTAGTGGCACCATGGTCTATGGGGTTGGTCATTGTCCTATGTTTGCATTCAAAACTTCAAGCACGATTCCCCCTTTCTCCGGCATGCTTTAAATTTAATGGAAATTTATTAGTAAATTTAGTGGAGATATCCACCCACCAATCTGCCATTCCTTGTGTTTGGCGTGAGGGAGAAGCTTGTCTTTGGGCTAAAAATTAATTGTCTTGATTTCTTGTTGGTAGGTGGGAGTGGTTGAGCTCCTACCATTTTTTTTAATGCATTTATTGATGAATCATCATCATATACCTTCCCCCTAAATGCTTAGCCGCATACTTTTTTAGTGGTTTATTCTTTTCTTCTCTAGTTTTCTTTTGTTGACTATGTATACCATTTCAGATTATGCCTGCTTCAGATTAAGGATATTTACTGAGACAAGGTTGGGGGAAGAATCCATTGAAATAATCCTTTCCGTGCATTCCACCTAGGGCACTTCTGCTGAAATGATTGACTTGTTCTCTCCTCTTTTTGCTTCATTAGATGTTCATTCCTATTTCAAAGCTGCTATTTTGACACTTCCTACGTGCATGATGGAAAAGGTGAGTCGAGAAGATTAGACACCTTTTGGTTTCTTATGGTGAAGTACGGTTATGTTATAAGAACCTTTTTGTGCATATCCTACAATCGTGGCAATCCCATGAGACCACATCTCTTTGAGACTTTTTGTCAAAAAGGTTACATGCCTCGTTTATGCTTCCATATTTTGCATACTTGGCCCCGAGGCACTGCGACTACATCAGAAAAATATGATTTTCCTTTGTGCTTGATGGATGTTTTGTCCTGCTCTAACGTAACTTTTTGATGCATGTTGGGAGGATGTTGGAAAGGTTGTGGAGTTTGGCTTTCCTCCTATCAATCTCGTTTATTTGAAGTTTCTTGGGCCTTTTCAATAAACCCATTTTGTGTATATATTGTAGTCATTGCAGTCCTTGAGACAAAATTTCTTTCAAGCAGATGCCACTTTTGAAATGGAGTAGATTTCCTGTGCCAAACGTGGATGGGAATGGATTTTTAGCGCCCAACATGTATATGGATAGAGAAATTTGACCTGAGGAGTGTTGTTGCAGGTCTGTGAGGTGTTTATGTGACTTGTTGAAGTTGGAAACTAGGCAAGATAAACCTACCCATTACTATAATTGCTAAGATCTAATAATATTATGAAATAGAACCTTCTCTTTCCTGAAATTGGTTTTTCTTTGGCATTTTTTTGTGGGTTTGGATGCCTTGCTGGGAAATCTCTCCTTTTCCCTTGAAATCTTCTTGTTATAGCTATAATAGTTTCCATTGTTAATATTGGACAACATAGATTTATCCCTCTTACTCTGGCTATTGTGTTTTCATACTTGAGTGAACGACCTTCTACCATTATTATCTATATTTCTTTGATTGAGTAACAAGGTTATCAAGTTGTTTATAGCTAGTAATTTCTGTTGTGAAAGCAAGCCTGCTATAACTATAAACCTCTTGCTTTTCATACGAGCTTATTATTTTTAGATTTGATTTTCTTCCTGGGTAATCAAGTTGTTCCTATTTCTATGACTTCTAGATCTGGTTACTCAAGTAGTTACTTTATCAGAGAATTTCTCTTCTAGGTATGCGAGTTGTTTTAATCATCAAAGGTTTATAACCCCCTCTAGTTTATTCCTTAATAAACTGGTTTAGTTGGAATCAAGGCCAGTGTGGTTTTACTTTTCATTTATGGGTATGTTGAGTATAGTTCACACGGGTTTATGACAACCTTGCTTTAATGAACAACCACTAGATTGAACCCGATCTAGGTTAGGAGAGACTATAGTTTAATTGGGCACTTAATCACCCTTTTGGGTTATGGAAACAAATTGTGTAATGTCAGTTGTTTCCTTGGTGTCACCCAACCTTGAGTGGTGAGTTTTTCAAGGTCTGTTGGACCTCCATGTTCTCATTTCTTGGACTAAGTAAGTGGTCCCTTCGATATTCAACCATCTTGTAGGTTTACTAAACTATATGTGTGGTTGACTACAGTGGTTAGATTTAAGTATGAAGGGAGTATCGAGGCTATGGTACCCGGTTACTTAGTTATTTTGCACCTTGGATATTACTATAGAATTGATTATGATACTAGACATATACACAATTGCCTGATGATTGTCGGTATAGGCCCAAGACTTTTAAGGTTTTCCTTAAGGGGCACTTTGATTGTTCCTTATGAAGCTTGAATCATAACTAATTTTTGTCACCGAGATTTGATGTTACATATGTGCATTTATGGATATTACTCATTTATTATTAGAACTACCTTGGCTTAATTCTAATACGAGATGACATTTGGTGGTATATATATATATATATATATATATTCTAGCTGATTTTGTTGAAATTGTTAATATTTTTATTGATAATTGGATGATATATATATTGATATCTTGTTGACTTATGATAGAACTGTTAAGATTATTAAGGACATTTGGGGGTATTTATATATATAGATGCGTTGTTGATTTATGATTGAAGTTGTTGTTAAGATAATGGCATTTGGTGATACATGTAAATGCAATTTTTTAAGGAGTGGTTTGAATATGGTAACGAGGGTTACTTTAAAAAGAACTTGTGATGGAAAGGGGTGATCCATTTTATTTTAAACCAAAACTATAGAATTATTGAGGAGGTTTGTAAATCCATAGTGTTATAAAACTTGGATGGATGTTTAGAATGCTAACTTGTATAATGGAACTCTCTTTTACACTAGATTGTTTGTTTTTAACTTATAAGGCCAATGGTCCCTTCTCGAATGATTGTTAAACTATTGTTGTTTTGAGGCAATGATCGTAACTGGTATATTTGACTTCTCTTGGAAATATTGATTGATGGGATGAGTATTATATTTCAATCATGTAATCTATAGGATTACATAATTGAAGTCCCAATACACTCGACATTTTATTTCTAACTCTTTAGGTCTATGGTTCTACTTGTTTGGTTGTTAAACTTTCGTTGCTTTTGAGACAATGTTCATAACTGAAGTATAATACTTTCTTCTTAGATTGGCATGGTGGAAATTTTATTATAACTTAAGGAGTTGTTAGTGTTTAGAGCTTCGATCCATTTCTTGAAATAGAATGTTTCCTTTCATGATATTGTTAGATAGTAGCTTATTGTTGCTATGTGTAGTCTTATCTTTCTCAGTTCTCGCAAAACTGACTCAGGTTAATAATTTGTGCAGATGGATTTACGAGTAGATGAGGGAAAGACTTGTAGAAAATTGCATTAGTTTTGGTTATGAGGTTTTTTTGTACGAATGCTTATATTCTTGTAAACACCTGGAATGGGTTTTGTGGAATTTTAGAAGAGGATGAGTGCCTTAGTAATATTTTTGTGGAGTAATGTTGTCATAACAAAATGAAAAATTTGACTCTTATTTACTATCGTGGAAAATATAAAATTGATCATCGTATTGTTATGAGTGGTTTTAATGTATTATAGGAATTTTAAGAATAGTATAGCATTGCTTGATCAATGTTGTTACCTTCTTGTTCCCTAGTCATAGTTCCATAGAATTGTTTTTCTCTTTGGTTTGTATGTCGTGTCAGATAGAAATGATGTAACCATGTTTACTTTAGTTGAGAAATGGTAAAAATTTTCTTGAGTCATAATTTTTGCATGGTGAACCTTCTAGGTCATTACATTAATACAATTCTAGGTATATTTACAAGTGGTTAACATTTCTTATAAAATTTCTTTCAAAAAAATAAATGAATAAATAAATAAAATATATTTTTATATATCTGAAAGTTGCGATCTCGTTGATAAAATCCCGAGTCTTTAAGTGGAAGAAGAGGAACTATCTACTTGTGTAAAAAAGATTTACCTTCTACCCCTAAGCTAAACTAATAAACCTTATCCTTATTGTTGTGAAATGATAAATGATATTAAGTGAAATCAATGGTTAACTTTTGGGAGAATCCTAGGTCTTAGTAAGTAGGGGAATTGGTTAAGAAACCATAAATCTAGCTCATTGTTTTTGAAACCTAAATTGTATTCTTTTGTCAAACTTAATCAAGCAAAGTCTAAATGAAGATTTTAACCAATCTTGATAAATTCTTAGCCTCAATAAAATACTGGTTAATAACCAATGAGACCATGAAGATGAATTCTTTTTGACCTTTTTCCTTTAACCCTTGCCTTGGTGCATTGTAATATTTCTTAAGTAATGTTAAACTTTTGATCCTTGCACAAAGAAGATTATTGTTCCAAACCTAAAATGGTACTTTCCCTCAATTGGAGCTTGTGCTTGTCACCTGGTGCAATGGAGGTGTGAATCAAGATTCAGTAGCTTGAGTATGGATAAATAATCGTGTATGAACTGGAAAACCACTTTTCTTTAATCAAATGAATGTGTAAGTTGTTGACATTTTAGAGATGACCCTCTTTCAGAAATTTGATCTTAAGCTAATTACTCATTAGTATAAAAGGAAGAAATCTAGCTTCATAAGAAGAATTGTGCGAATCATTACATGAATCTTCTAGAACGTAAGTTAAGAATTAAAAGACGTTTTAGTAAATAAGAAACCTTAAAAATACTTTCACCATGGGATGCCCCTAACTGTAAGTGTGTTCTATGGTTGGACTAGTATGTTGTGTCAAGCCTATCGAGAGTTGGTGGTAGCCATTGTGATCTCTTGTAGTGTCATGTAAACTCCAAGCAAGTCAAAAAAAAGGTTATCCGAGTTCTGTGTGTGTGTGTTAGCGGGTATTACAACAATCAACCTATGTTCAACTACACATGACACCCAAATTTTGGGTTTTCTTGAGAAGTTTTGATCAGAAAGGCTCTTTCTCCTCTAATGGAGGGAATAATTTGGATAGCGTGCGTGTCCGCTTCAGCAAGTGTTATCAGGTTTTACATGAAAAGGCTCTGAGCCTCTCCACCATTCACTATAGGGTGGAAAATTTCCAATTTATTATTTTCACCTTCTAGCGAATCACATTCCAAAAAATCCATGGAAGATAAATTTTCTCTTTGTTAATCCATTTCTCGGTAGCATGCAAGGATTTTTTAGTTGGCCTTTTCTTCTTCTCATTTTATATGCATCTCGTGGACATCATCCGATTTTTTCTTTGCATGTTCAACTAGCACAAAACTTTCCTTCGGGAATGTTCACACCAAAAATTATTCTGTCTGTTTCATTTTTATCAAAACATTTCATCGATGTTTTCTTCATTTGCAAAGAAAATGACGAACCTTTGAATGTATCTTCTTAATTCTCATTAACTTCATGTTCACCTATGCAGAGAAAACATTAATGTTTTAATTATTTTAAGGTGGTAGTTCATCAATGTTTGCGAAATTAAGTTCCACATAGAATTCACCATCGTCATCAACTTCGGAAGAAGTTGAGGGTTTTCGAAGGGTATAATTTCTCATGCTATAGATTAAAATAAAATTTCAAGGGAAATATAGAAATCCAGCCGAAGAAAAATCAAATATCTTCTACCTGAATTAAGGTCAATGGAATGACGAGAAGTAGTCTATTCTCACAGGCGGGGATGTACAAAACGATGGGATGGATGAGATATGAAGGAGAAGGTAATTCACATGCGAGGGCGTGATTTTGTTAAGGTCAAGTGTAATGGGTAAAATAGTGACTAACATTTGTTTATTTAATGACGTCCGAAAGGTAATTAAAGGTCTGGTGGAGCTAGGAGTTAAATTTGATGGTCATCACTACCCTTCAAAAAAAAAAATTGTGATGGTTTTGAAATTAACATCACTTTGCACCACTGTTTATTTTTCAATTTTACCTTTCATGATTTTCATATAATAACACTATACGAAATGGATACATTGTTGACAAAAATGAAATATTCTTCTATTCTATTCCATAAAACTTTATTTTTAAGGCTGAAAAAATTTATTTGCACCTCTATTAGAAAAGCCAAGGGCAAAAATGAGTGCGTTGGCTGCAATCTTGGAGACTTAGAAATTTGGAATGACACTTAAGACCACTAAAAATTAACCTCTGAATTGTATTGCTTGAATCACTCCTAGAATTTTCAAAAAACCGTTGAATTGCACAAATAGACTATTTAGTTTCACCTTGGCTACGACTCACGAGTTTTCTCATCACTCTCAAACAAAGTGGAACCTTCTGGTTTTCAAAGCTCCTTTTTGTTGTTAACACAATTCAACTACAACCTCCCGACTCCCCAACATTATTCTTGGCCACTTGAAATTGAGGATAACATGCTAAATCTTTTTAAATGTATATGGCTCACCATTACCAACCAAGACTCCAAGCTTAAAAATTAAGCTAACACGCATAGGCCATGGCATAAAGTTTAAATAACTAATAGCATTTACAAATTATGGTAGGTTGGCAACAATAACAAATTATTTAGTTTACTATTTATTATTTAAAGTCTAATAGTAATGCCTACCCCGATAAAAAGTCTTCAATGATTACGATTCATTAATATGAATTTATCAATTACGAAATTGAATTCATTAGTTGTCAACCTAACAGTGTGGCACTGGTAGTAGCTGGTGCTGCAAATTGGATTTTTTATTTCATTGTCATGAGTCCGGACGTGGGAGTCTAACTGAGGCGTGGAAGATATGATTCATATTTATATATGAAACAACAACATACTAAATTAAAACAGTCAATTTTAGTAAGTACGTGTCAAAATGATAGTTTCCCAACAAAATGGCCCATCCCTTTGTACAGGATAAAATTAAATTTGATTTTTTTTTATGATTAAAATCATATAGAAACGTCTAAATGAGCGTCAAATTTAACCCCTTAGTGGAGCCTCTAAAAAGAGAGACCGTTGGGAGACCTGAGCTCAAACCTGATGCAACAAGTCCTTGTTAAAATATCTTAAATTCCATAGGTTACTTTTAAGCAAGCTTGGAATTTGATGTTCTCTGGACCGGTTTTTAATATTTTAATTGTAAAATAGATTTAAATACAAAATCAAGTCATAAATTTAGATGGGTAATTTGTTTTTGAAACTGAAATTTTGAAATTTAATATTATTTACAAACCATAGATTTTTCTAATAACCAAATATATAATGTATGAGGCGTATATATTAGAAATTAAATTTATTTTTATTCATTTTGAAAATATTATACACGATTGATAATGAATATTTTGTTTAAATTATAAATAACAGAATACAATATTCAACAAATAGCTTTTTTCTTTTTTGTGACAACCACAATCGAAGTTTACTCCACCTTTTTATATGTTTTTATGTCTTCAAAGAGGGATTTTATCTTGTGAAGGTGGTAGATCTCACATGTGATATCAACGAATAAACTAATGCCCAACGCAAATATATATCCCGATCATCTCCGTGAGCGGAGATGAGGCCATTTCAGAAGCAAATAGCCCATGAATACACATATTATGAGCCTCCCGCTATGATGCGGGAGCATAACTGCAGAGACCATAACTTTTGATCCTCCAGATTTGGATCGTCCCGAAATTTAACGAGGTGGTACTATCTGGGACACCTTTTCTTGCAAGGTCAGGCCTAGTTTGGCACGCGCTCAGATTCCTTTATCCAAAGTGTCCTAAAATTGGTTCCTAATGTTTTTCTCGCTTTTAACTAGGTCTTAGAACTTTAATAACTTTTGTTGTGCTTGTTAGAATAAGTCCAAATTTCGTGTGAGCCCTAATTTATGAAGGAATATTTGGCACACAAAAGTTGGGGTCGATTTGAGTTGGTTTGAATTTTAGGGTTTTGGCATTTTAGGGTTTGTTGGCATTTTAGGGTTTTAGAGTAGTCTTGAAATAAAAGGAGGATTGTAATGATGTAATAGATCAGTGTGAATTCTAGAATGAGAAGTAAGCTATTTTGAAACTCTTAGTTTTTATTTGCAAAGCTGTTTATGTGTGATTTTGGAGGTATTTCAACCTCGCAACCGGATTCACATCGATTAGTATCGTAATTTGGATTTTGATCTTGCGGAAATAGTTAAGGTAACATATCACATTTTTATGCGTATTTTTTACCTCTATTTTATATAACCATGGCTAGACGTGGGAGGGAGGTTATGCCCAAATGAATAGGCATATGCAGGACCTACAAAGACAAGTTCTTAAGCTCACATAAGAAGTTACCCGCCTTAAGGAGACATGCAAATGGGGATGTAGACCCGAGATAGTGATATTGAAGAAGATCCTCCATTAATGAATGAAGGAGGAGATGAAGAAGAAAATGAGAGAGATGAATAAACCTTGAATGAGAGACCTTTTGAGGAGAGATTGATCAAGGCTTTAGAGGGAAAGAATGACAACATCAAGATTAATGTTCTTGATTATGGTGGAGGTTACAACCAAAGAGGTTGATTGAATGGTTAAATAGCATGGAAAATTTTTGTGAGAGGAAAACCCTTTCGAGAGGAGAAGAAAGTTAAGTTTGCATGCACTAAGTTTTCGGACATGCATTGATGCAGTGGGATACCTACAAACCGAAAGACAAAGGAATGGAAAGGGCAAGATCCAAAACTGGAATAAAATGGTAAAGAAGTCAAAGAAAAGTTTCTTCTGTAGATTATGCTCTGACACTCTTTCGAAGGTTCCAAAACCTAAACAGAAGGATCTCAAGCATTGAGGAGTATACTAATGAATTTTACAAGTTATCAATCGGGGTGAAACAGGAGAGTTTGAAGAACAAAAGGCTACATGGTACATAAATCGGTTGAGTTACACCATACAAGATGTGCTAAGTATACTTTGGATCCATCCAAGATGATTCTTATCAACTTGCATTAAAGGAAGAAGAAAATAACAAGAGGAATAATTTTAGAAGACGTGTGAAGAGAGGTCCATATTCATCTCCAATGAGGGGGGGTAGATTTGAATCTACAAAAGGTGAATCCTCTAATAGAGAAGGGCGTGAAGATTCTTGTCACAAAGCCATGGTAACTACCAAAGAGGTAGGGGGTTTCAGAGGGGAAGAGGTTATAATGGAGGACGGGGTTGGAATATCCCCAAAGGCAATATACATGTTACGGATGTGGTGAAGAGTGGTACAAATATTTTGAGTTTCCACACTATCCTACACAAGATAGATGGCAAGGAGAACAACCACGAGTAAATCTGGTTGAAGCTGAAGAGGAAGAAGAAATGGAGGTTTTGTAGACTTGGGTGAAACCCTCATGATAAGGAGGACAATGATTGTCCCAAGGAAGGAGAAAGAACATGATGTTCTTTGGAGCTGATTCATGGCTTCAAACAAATATATTTCGAAATGGATGCACCTCTGGAGAAAATGTATGTAAAATTATTATTGATGGTGGTAGGTGTGAAAATATGGTTTCAACTGTAATGGTTGATATACTAAATCTAAAATGTGAGAAGCACCCATATCCCTATCGTATATCATGGTTCAAGAAAGGAAATGAAGTAACCATAGATAAAAGATGCCTTATAAAGTTTTCAATTGGGAATACCTACAAGGATGAGGTGTGGTGTGATGTTATCCTAATGGATGCATGTCATATATTACTAGGTAGGCCTTGACAATATGATAGAAAGGTTACACATGATGGAGGGAAAAATATATATACCTTTTGGAAGGATGGTGTAAAGGTTGTCTTGTTACCATTTAAGGAAGAAGAGAAGAGTGAGGGATTATTGGCTACAAAAGAGTTTGTTACAGAAATGGAAGAAGCTGGATGTTGTTATGCACTAATGTCAAAGAAGCTGGAAATATAAGATTTTAATATACCGCATGCAGAAAAGGTACTAAAAGAATACAAAGATGTCATACTAGATGAGCTACTAGATGGGTTACCTCCAAAGCGAGATATTCAACACCATATTGATTTGATCCAGGATCAGCCATCCAAACCAGAAACCTATCGGATGAGTCCGACACAGTGAAGAGTTGAATGACAAGTGACAGATCTAACACGTAAAGGGTTAGTGAGAGAAAGCATGAGTCCATGTGTAACTCCAGCATTATTGACTCCCAAAAATATGGAGACTGGAGAATGTGTGTAGACAACAGAGCCATAAACAAGATCATAATTAAGTATCGGTTCCCAATTCCGAGATTGGATGATATGATGGATGTGCTAGTGGGAGCCCAATATTTTAGCAAGATTGACTTGCGGAGTGGATACTACCAGATCCAAATCCATGAAGGGGATGAATGGAAAACTACTTTCAAAACAAAAGATGGATTATACGAGTGGATGGTGATGCCATTTGGGATATCTAATGCACCCAAGTACATTCATGAGGTTGATGAATAGAGTACTCTGAGAATACAATGGTAAGTTTTTTGTTCTCTATTTTGATGATATTCTAATATTCAATAAGACAATGGAAGAACACTTGTTACATATGAAATTGGTGTTAGACTTGTTATGTAAAGAGAGTCTATATGCAAACTTAAAGAAGTGTAGATTTCTTTAGAAGAGTCTTGTTTTTTTGGGATTTGTCATATCAGAGGATGGAGTGAGGATGGATGAGGAAAAAGTAAAGACAATTTTGGAATGGCCTATTCCAAGGAATGTGACAGAGGTTCGTAGTTTTCATGGATTGGTAACTTTTTATAGGAAGTTCATTAGGAATTTCAAAGTGACATTGCTGCACCCATATCAAAGTGTACAAAAGGGAGGGAGTTTGTATGGACCAAGGTAGCAACAAATAGTTTGTAAGCACTGTTTTCATATTTCCAAATTTTAGCAAGGTCTTCGGGTTGATTGTGATGCCTCACATGTTGGGATGGAGCCGTGTTGAGTCAAGAAGGACGACTGTGGCATTCTTTAGCGAAAAAGCTAAATGAAGTCGGGAGGAAATATTCTACTTATGATGTGGAATTTTATGCTATTGTTAGAGGCATTAAGAAAATGGAGACATTACTTGGTAGCAAAGGAGTTTGTAATCTTACTTGACCATGAATCCTTGAGGTACGTAAACACATAGAAGAAACTAAATAGTAGGCATGCAAAATGGGTTTCATTTTTGCAAGAATATACTTTTGTTTTAAAACATAAGTTTGGTAAGCATAATCAAGTTATTGATGCCTTGAGTAGGTGTGTGGCCCTTTTGACAACAATGATAAAGTACTAGGGTTTGAGGTAGTTTAGGAATTGTATGAAGGTGATCCAGATTTTAGTGATGTTGTGAGACAAATTAAGGAGGCTACAGTAGGTAGTGATTCTTTTGATTATTTGATATAGGATGGTTATTTGTTTAAGGGGAAACAATTGTGCATCCCTGCTGGTTCAATGAGAGAAAATATTATAAGAGAATTGCATAGTGGGTGGTTGGCTAGACAGGTTTGGTATAAGACATACAATTTCTCTTGTTGTAGAAAAGTATTATTGGCCAAAGGTAAAGAGGGACATAAGTAGGATTGTAGCAAGATGTAGAGTGTGTCAAATGGCTAAGGGCCATGCACAAAATACTGGGTTGTATATGCCATTACCTATCCCTATAGGGCCATGGGTTGATTTGAGTATGGATTTTGTGTTAGGGCTTCCTAACACACAACGAGGGAATGATTCTATATTTGTTGTGGTTGATAGATTCTCTAAGATGGCACATTTCATTTCTTGTAAAAAACTAATGATGCTTCCAGAATTACAGATTTGTTTTTTTCAGAAGTGGTTAGATTGCATGGAATTCCAAGAACGATCACTTTAGATCGGGACATGAAGTTTTTGAGTCACTTTTGGAGGACTCTGTGGAAGAAATTGGGGACACAACTACAATTTAGTAGTGCATATCACCCCCAAACTGATGGGTAGATGGAAGTAGTGAACAGAAGCTTGGGAAATATCCTACGTTGTATAGTTGGAGAAAAGCCAAAACAATGGGACTTAGCTTTACCTCAAGTTGAGTTTGCATATAATAGCTCAGTAAACAAGTCAACATGGAGGTCTTCTTTCCAGATTATATATGGTAGGAATCCCAAGGGGGTCCTTGATCTAAATGTTCTACTAGGTGAAGATGAAACTAGTGATGATGCAGAAGCATTTGCAGAACACATTCTACAATTGCAAGATGAAGTGAGGGAAAAGATAAAAGTGAGTAATGCATAATATAAAAAAGCATGTATACTGAGAGTAGGAGAGTAAGTATATTTTAAGAAGGAGCTATGGTGATGGTTCATCTTAGGAAAGAGAGGTTTCCAAAGGGACATATAATAAACTGAAGTATAAGAAGATTGGTCCATGTAGGATTATGAAGAAAATGTGTGATAATGCCTACAAGGTGGAGCTACCTAAAAACTTTTCTATCTCACCAGTTTTTAATGTTTCTTACTTATATAAGTTTCGGGTTGTGATGAAAGTGTTGCAGAGGTGGAAGAAATAAACTAGAAGCAACAGATGTCGAAGAAGAAAAAGGAGAGGGTGTTGTGTGTCTTGGACCAAAAGATAGTCACTACTAGACATGGGAGCTACAACAGATATTTGGTATAGTGGGAAGGTTTGTAGCAAGAAGAAAATACTTGGATTCCTAAGTGGGAGTTGAAGAATATTGACAAAGGCAAAATTAGATGAGTTCCGTCAGCGAGAATCCGCAGGAGTTGAATTCTTTTCAACCAGGGGAGAATGATGCGGGAGCATAACTTGCAGAGACCATAACTTTTGATCCGACCATTGGATCATCCTAAAATTTAATGGGGTTGTAGATATACATTATTACTATGTTGGGGTCGAATTTTCATGTCAAGTTATGCCCATTTTGACACGTTTTGAGCTCGGATTCCTTCATCTATTGTCCTAAAACTGGTTCGAATGTTTTTTCCACTTTTGACTACGTCTTAGAACTTTAATAAATTTTGTTGTGCATGTTAGAATAAGTCTAAATTTCGTGTGAACCCTAATTTATGAATGCATATTTGTACGCAAAATTTGGGGTCAATCCGAGTTGTTTTGAATTTTAGGTTTTTGGAATTTTAGGTTTGTTGGTATTTTAGGGTTTTAGAGTAGTCTTGAAATAAAAGGAGGATTGTAATTATGTAATAGATCAGTGTGAATTCAAGAATGAGAAGTAAGAAATTTTGAAAATCCTGGTTTTTATTTACAAAGATGTTTATGTGTGATTTTGGAGGTATTTCAACCTCTTGCAACTGGATTCACATCACGCTATCAATTAACATATGGGTGTTGTGCAACATTACCATCTTCCGAATGTAAAACAATCTATAACTTAGTGTAGTGACCGGAAAAAAAAATTAATATTAATAAAACAAAAAAATAGGAGTGTCGGTTCGGTGGAGTGTGGCAGGGGGTGCGTGTGACAGGATGACAGCATAGGCCTTCTGGCAGTGGCTCGTGGGCCTCATGAATGAAATTCAGACCTGTCATTTCCCTTGCATAATAAGTTAAACACTTAATTGGAGTCCCAAAGATGTTAACAGGCTGAAACCCAACTCCATGTTCCAAATTTGGTAGAAATGGGATAGTTGTTGTGAATGGGAGCCGCTCATGTTGGCCATTTTAGTAAATCACCTTTCTTTTTTGTTGCTAACTTAGTTGTTTTTGGGCTTCACTTCACATATTTCTCAACTCATTGTTTTTTACCATTATGGATGCATTGGTATGTTTTATCAAAGGTTATATGGCTCATGTTATGTTAGTTCTCTTTCCAACTTGGTCACATTGTTTCACCCGTACAAAAAATAGGATTCCAACTTGAGAAGTTCACTTTTCCCTGCATCTCCTGGCCTATTCAAAAATACCAACACTGGACCAAGGTAGGGACATCCATTAAAG
The DNA here is from genome assembly GCA_018340775.1 of Taxus wallichiana var. yunnanensis. Lineage (NCBI taxonomy): Eukaryota > Viridiplantae > Streptophyta > Pinopsida > Cupressales > Taxaceae > Taxus > Taxus wallichiana. Next base: position 696,049,461 of record CM031238.1, read on the forward strand.
AGTTAAAGATAGAAGAGTTTTTCGGATGATGAAGTAACAATGGTCGTGGTAGATGTGTATGCTAAGTGTCAAGTATAGATCGAATTGTTAACGGTTTGATCGAATTTCTTAGAAAAATGTGGTTTTGTACACAATGTGGACTGTAAGGTATGCACAAAATGGGTTTCTTGTTAACTCTTATAAAATTTTAGGCAAATGGAATTGGCAGGTATAAATAAAAATCCTCATGCTTTATGTGCATCCTCCTTGCTCGTGGTAATACAAGATCTTTTAATAGAGTATGTGAGCCATTAAAACAAATAGAGGATGATCTTGGTATAATTTTACACATGTTACCTCCAAATATGCTATGGCTGCAAGTCATGGTCAAGATAGATCAACTAGAACTGATCTCGCCAAGAGAAAATGATTCGCAATGAAATTTGTGTTGAAACTAATATTCACTTGATGAAGAAGATTTTGAAAGAAATTAAAAATTAAAAAATAAGGGGAGAATGCTTGCAAAATCGTGGTACGGTGATAAATTTGTATACCGCAGATCATGCAAAGAGAGAACATCACTTGAAATTTCATTTGTTGAGAAGCATTTTCATAAAGATGTAATTAAAAGAATGAACAATTTTTTAGATATCCGTGAATGTCTTTACATCCGCATTGATGAGTATATTTTGAGTTTTGTGGTAATCCCAATAGATTTTATGTAAGATCTTTGGTTATATTGGGAGTGTGGAATCTCCTAACTTTTTGATTTGTGAAAATATTGTTGTGTTGAGGGAAATTCATAGAAAATGGAGGAGATTCCGAATGCACAAAAGCTATTTATAGAATGTTAATAGAGGGAGTTGTATCCTTGTGCAATCTTTGGTGAACCCGCATTGAGCACTGTTATCTCTTGAAAGTGCACTCAGAGAGATGGATGGTTGAGGTGTGCTAATCTTGTAAAGTTTATCTCTCTCTTTCAGAATACAATGGAAACACCTCGTATATGAGTATACCTATTTAGAGGTGAGTCTCAGTATCAAGGTCGGTTCCTTATTGATGTATCCTAAACTGATTTTCGGGGTTAAGGGTAAAAGATGACTATAAAATGATTTAAAAATGAAGTGATACACCAAATTTGTATGAGGTATTTTACTAAGTATATGCACAATTAATATGGAAAGAATTTTGATGCACAAGCCAATAGTTTTATGCAGAATATTAAGGGAAAACACTTTGAGGTATTGAGGGAAAGTATCACAACAATATTGCTAAGATAAACATGCACATTAATATCATGAATAAATTACTAAAATTTGCAACAAGGTAAGATGATTAACCAAGGAGTTTAACATTCACAAGATTAATGGAACATACACAAGATCGCAAATAATTGGAAAGACATAAAATACTTCACATTCGTGAGGGAAAACTGCAGAAATTCTTTAAGACTCCTATATCTAAAACGTCCCCCTTGTGCTTTGCTAATGCACACAATATATAGAAAAATTATTTCCCACCCTTCTTAAAAATAGACTTGAATCAGATTTGCCCATGCATCCTATTTTTATCCTTCACCTATTAACAAATAAAGGAATGAAAATAAAACATGAAAATACATTGAGGCATTAAAAACCATCACATAACTCACCAATCATCAGAATGACTTCTATTTTTAAGAAAAACATGAGTGATAATTTGCTAAAAATAAGTTTTTCTTGATGAGAAAGTCTTCTTCCTTGTGCATGCAGATTATGTCTTCTTGCTGATCTGTCCTTTTGTTGAAGGTATGCGAAAATACTCCCTGTGAGTGAGCAAAATTAATTACATTATTTACAATACTTTGCAAAAATAATCACCCGTATATTCTATCTCCTTTGGGTACCACTTTGATTCTGGTGTTGACATTTGTTTTTTCTTCTGTGGTCGACTTGGAATTGACCTCTGCGTAATTGGAAATAATGTCTTTTCTTTAGCTCCCATATGGGGACCACCTTGTGCACATGTAATAATAAAACTCCTCCCTTCGCATGCAAATTCACCTTCCAAATCTGCTCAAGCTTTACTGTGTGAGTTTTTTTTTCAAAAATTCCACCATTGTTGCAGACTTTGAGCTTGACTGAAGGTTTTGTGAAGAACTTTGTCTTTCATTATTTCAAAAGAGTTGTCCACGTAGGACATATTTGAACTGCAAACGGGCCTGGAAAATATTTTTTTTTCGTTTCTGATAGAGATTGTGCATTTTTAAATATTTGGCTTGCCCATCCACTTTTAATTTGGGCCTCACATGTGTCTTTCTCGGGTCAAAAGCAGGTCGCGCTCAACTTTATTCTCTTTTTACAAGGGTTCAAAGTTTCAAAATAAAAATAAAATGTTTGAGTGGCCCGCCTCCTTGCCTTTAACTTTTATGGCGTGAGAAAAATCATGGGTGACTTTATCACTTTACTCTTTTTACAAAAAGGCACAAATTCTGAAAGGATCCTGATGATCTACTTCTCCACCTTTGAATTATTGAATACGTGGCTTTGTTTTGTCATTAATGGGGCCGCAGGTCACTTAATTACCGTATTTCTTTTTTACAAAAAGGTTCAAAGTTTCAAACTGACCCGATGACCCACTTTTAACTTATTCAATCGATGCTTTGACTTTCACCACTTTGACTTTTGCCGGTGGAGCTATGAGTCACTTAATAACTGTTTGACCTTCACCATAATGTTTTAAAATACAAAAAGGGTTAGCCTCTCCAAAACTTCATAGTTTTGACTATCCAATTTGAAATTATCGAGGCCATTGGCCAATTTTGACATTTTGCAAAATAATAGAAATTGTTAAGTTCACCAAAAGACCAACTGTTTTCATGGGTTTTTAACTCGAGTTGAGTTTGCATTGGTGCAATCGGTGATCCATTTTAGTGCATTAATGTCTCGTAGTTTTGATTCGTGGCCGTCGATCTCCAACACATGATTAGGGTTTTGACCTTGTAATTAAAGTGGTCGGTGGCATCTTGATCATGTTGGTTTGCATCAAATTTGTCAAATGTTTCTCAGAATTTGATCCGGAACTTGTTGATTTTGACCATATGATCACTAACTCAGAGCGAATTAGGTTACTTTGGTTTTTTGATGATTTAAAAACTCAAACGCTAATCTTTCATATTTTCATTCTCGAGCTCTATCCGATCTAAACGAACTCTGCGAATTTTTTTTTATGGCTGCCATTGATGAAGTTTTTAAAACTTTACGGAATCTTTGCATTTTCATGAGGGAGGGTTTGAGGCTCTCGTTTATTTTCTGTTCTCACATTAGCTGAAATATTTCAAACAACTCAACGATGGTTTAACCTCTCGAGTTCGATGACTCGTGATATGCTTTTCATTTCCCTACACTATAATTGCTTTTGACTTGGAGCCATGACAATTTTCATTGATTTCTAGTAAGTTCACGACCACCATGAATACTCTTGTTTGAATGTCGTTTCCGAGAGTTTTTACCCATGTAAATTAAAATCCATCCGAATTTCCGTCATTCTAAACTTGGGGTTCGTAATTTTGAGCCTTAGAACTCTGGTTCTAGTTCATGGTCGATATGATTTATTTATATGTCTTACCGTTGTGCCATGAATAAAGATTGAAATTTACAAATGTTAGTTCGAAGTGGAAAAGTGGCGTTTGAGTTGTTTGTTAGTTTTGCATTTCCATGGGTGCCACTTCGAAGGTAAGAATATGCTCGTATTCTGCTTTGGATGAGTGAATAACCACACCGTAATTTATATTCTCTTGGGTCGCTAAATGGGTATTTGCATATTCTAGCTCCATTTGCCTCAGCAAGGCTCTGCCAAATTTCTATCTTTGGCCATTGATGAAACATGAAGGTATCAATTTTTACTTCTAATCACCTTGACCTCTACATGATCTATGACTACTCGAATACTTGGATCCTTCTATCTTTTATGGTTATGCCCAAGCTCTGTGATCCCCACTTTAGAGATTTTTTGAGCATTCGAGCTACTTATATCTATTATTTCACTTTGAAAATATGTACTTGTAAATTATGTTTTGAACCTCTGTAGCATCTTTACCGTAATGCATGAGTTGTCTTTAGTGGTGCACATCAATTGATGAAACGGGTGTTCCCTTCATGTTTCCTTGATACATTCCTTAAAGTTATATTGCAATAAATTTGTATCTAGACTTTTAATGGTCATGTAGGAATGAATTATTTCCCCAAAATTTGTATCTCGCACATGTACTTTTCAATTTGTGTCTTGAGATATCAGAACCTAGATTTAGGTATCCCTCCATTGATATGGGTATTCGACTTCTTTATTCCTTCTTGATTATGGAATCTGTTTAAATATTGCATTTCCTTTTATTACCGCTTTGATATGCATGTTGGAAAATTTAAAATGTCCATTTCACATGGAAAATCCCTACCAACATTTTCTCAAAATTCCTTCTACTTTAGTTGCAATATGAAACATGTACTATTATTTGCAAGTCTCTCTTTTGATCTCGAATTGTAAATTATTCTATTTCTAGAATGGTTACTAAACTTTGAGTTGCTTTGTTCCTTCATACCAAGTATGTACTTGTGATTTATTTCAATTTTGATTTACCACAGATAAAAGTCATTTGAAAAATTCAACCTATACCGCACACTTAAGAAAATAGTTAGGAAATATTTAGGCTCTTTCAACTCTCTTATGTTCCATGGTTTTTCTTTTCTTCTTTCTCATTCTTTCTAAGTGATTAAATCATGCATGTAGTTTTATCTTCAATTAATATATGTATCATGTTGTTAAGAGATCCATATGCACGAATTAGGACAGTATAGGAATATGGATTAACCCTGAGCTCTTAACTGATAGTTTCCTCTTTCCTTCGTTTGGGTATTATGCTTCAAGTAGTGAAGATGTAGATGGAACAAAGCTGAATATGAACATGCATCAACTGAAGGAGAAAACCCAAGGTAATGATGGTTTCATTCATACTCCTCTATTTTCTCTTTCATGCATGTGTACCTCTTATTTCAGTAGTTGTACTTTACTTTTCAGTTACATCCCATGGCTTGTGTGGGAACATTTGAAATTCCTTATGAATAAAACATTGAATTTTGAATTTGAGTTTTGTATTTCATTATTCATTTCATCCATTTGTATGGATTATACAATGAACTAAACAAGTCAAGTAATATAATTGAATGTATTAAACAGAAGGAAATAACATTAAAGAATACCAGTAACATCCAATAATGAACTCGATTTCTACAATCTGTAATTATGTTTGTTGTTCCAAGACACAATATTTCACCTATTTTGCAATTGGATGTCTTCATCAAGATAACACAACTGTCCTTTGGGGCCTTGTGTTCTTTTGCTAAAGATAGTAATGAAATTACAAACTATGTGATCTATTACGTTTTGTAACAACACACAACTGAAAATTTCATGTAATCATTAATTAATTCAACAATAACCATATTGTTTGAAAGAAGCTCCCCTAGCTTAGGTATACTTCACCAATGCTATCCATTATAACAAAGTTTTGAGTTGCCCATTTTTAAGTGAGTGAAAAATTGTCAACATTTCGCAATCGTATGGGAAATATGCCTCGCTAGATTGTAGACTAGTGCCTTGTTGTTGTCCATTGGGCATGGAGTCCAAATATGTAACCAAAATATACCTTTCGGAAGGTCTAACCCTTCCAAAATGAACTAAAACTAGGAAAGGATATGGTAAACTAGATCATGTGCATGAATGCACTTATTGAATTGAAAAACAATGCAATGTGCGTAAACTACACTTATTGAATGGAAATCCTACTCTAAACAATCACTATAAGATTTTCAATAATAGTTTTTGAGAAACATACCATTCACAGAATGGGAAGTTCCTCTCCATTCAGCCTCAAAAGATGAAAAGCATTGTGTTCTTTGTAAGTTGAAATCATGTAAGGACCACTCCATATTGTATCGAACTTCGTGTGTCTTCCTAGCTTTGCACAATCAACATCCCACTTTAGCACAATATCTCCTTCATTGAAGATTCTGAATTTGGATTTCTTATCAAAAGTCTTCTTCATCTATTTTTGATTCTTTTCCATGTTCACATGAGCTTGATCTCTTAGCTCTTGTAACTCCATTAATTCTGCATAACAAACCTGCAATGGTTCATTCTCAAGTAGCTCCATTTGATGTAGCAAATATAATGCGGGTAACTCAACTGAAATAGGCATTCTTTCTTCTCTTCCGTAAACAAGCTTGTATGGTGAATTGCCAACTGATCTTTTATGAGTCACTCTATCAGCCCAAAGTGATGAATTCAACATCAGATGCCAAGCTCTCTGATTATCTTTTAGTGTTCTTTTGATGATCCTTAAAATATTCTTATTAGTACTTTCAACTAACCCATTACCTTGTGGGTAATAATTAAATGAACAACTTAGATAAATTCCATGGTTGATGTACCCAATCATTACCTTTACACCAAGAAATTCTAAAGCATTATCTCGATATGATATTTGTTAGAACACCAATTCTAAAAATATTCCTTCATAAAAGGATAGTATCGAAGTTTCATTAGCATATTTCAAGGCTATTGCTTCAGTCCATAATGTAAACTAATCTCTAGCAGTCAAAATCCACTTGTGTTCTTGTTAAGAAAGTGGGTTTATCATGCCAATAAATTCAATACCCCACCGCATGAAAGGATGATCGACTGAAATAGGTTGTAAAGGCAACGGAGATAAATGTTCTTTTCCAACAAAGAAAGCACATTTCTTAAACTTTCTGATCCATTCAAAGCAGTCCCCTGAATATGTTGCGTCATTAATAATAACAATCTTTCATGATTTTTAAGGCTATGGTATGTGTTGAAAAATGACCTCCTATAGGTCCTTCATGAAATTTTGATAATAATTGCTGAATTTTTTCATAGTCAACACATCGTAGAAAGATTCCATTTATATCCCTTTTGAACAACACACCATCAATAAAAACATAGGTACATCTTGTAATCCTAAATACCTTCATTTTTTTCCATACCTTCTAGATAGGTGCTATGCTATAAATAGTTAACTAAATCAGTCATCCATATTGATTCTTGGACTTCTAGAGAAAGTTCGGGTTGTTGATCCTCCGGTTGCACCATGACATCTAATTTCTTATACTTAACTTCAACATGATGTTTTGGATCTTCGATTCGGATCATGTTGTTTTTCCATATCAGCAATTAGGTGTTCACACAAACCATTTCCTCAAATTTTCTTAGCAACCCGGTTATTAACATCATATTCCAAAACTTCCGTTATCCAAATTCTACTCTTTTTCATTCAATTCTTTATTTAGCAAGAACATGAATTTTATTATTTGAAAGCATGCACTTGAAATTATTTATCCCTATGAATACTGAAAGTACTTGTTTCTCAAGAAATGTGTACCTTCATTCATAATCATGCAAGCTCTGTTCAAAAAATAAATTGGTTGCTCAATATTTTCATCATTAACCGAGTTAATATAGTTTGAGATTGTTTCAGCTCCTGCAAGTGCATACATTGTAAAATCTTTATCAAAATTTGGATTTGCAAGAGTAGGAGCTAGAGAGATGGTTTTTTTATTGCTTTAAACCCTTCTCTCCCTTCACTGGTCCAAGAGAAAGTTTTCTCTTTCTTTAACATAATTTTCAATGGTTTAACCAATGCTGCAAAATATGGAACAAATCTTCTAACAAATTTGATTTTCCCAAGAAAACTCTATAATGCCTTCTTATGATGAGGCAATGATAGTTGTGATATGGCTTCGATTCTAAAAGGATCAATTTATAAACCTTGCTTAGAAACAATATGACCAAGTAATTTTCCTTGATGTATTGAAAAGATAGAATTTTTGGGATTCAAGGATATTCCAAACTGTCTACATAACTAAAAGTATACCTTAGGTGTATTAGATGCTCATCTTTTTTTTTTAAAAATACAGGAATACACCATCTAAATAAACAAGGATGCACTTATTAAACAAGATGTTAAAAGCCATGTCCATTGCACGTTGAAACATTGCACCAACATTTGAAAGGCCAAAAGGAATTCTTTTGTAAGAATAAGTATCCCACTTTGTGGTAAAAAAATTTGTACCTATCTTTTTTTTGAACTAAAATATGATTGTATCTACCATAACCGTCTAGAAGAAAAATTCTATCTCGAACCATAAATTGTTCTTAAAATCTGATCCATATTTTGAAGCAGATAATGACGTTTTAATTAAGCTTTATTAAGATATCTGAAATCCAAACATAATATGATTTCTCCATTCTTCTTCCGACAGAACAATATTTTCTACCCAACTTGAATGCTTAACTAGAAAGATAATACTTGATTCGATCAACTTAGATAATTCTTTCCTCATTAGAGGCTCTATTTTGGGATTTACAGGCCTCTGTTTTTGCCTAACTGGCTTGGAATTTAGCTGTAATTCAATAGTATGTTGTGCTAAAATGGGATCAAACCCTTTCAGGTCTTGGTATCTCCAAGCAAAAACATCTTTAAATTCTTTGCAAAGATTAATAAATGAATGCTTTTCAGCCAAGGAACATACCTTTCCGAGAAAAAAATTTCCCTTCATCAACTCGAGATCTCTTCATATTTTTCAGCATGTGTTAACATATTAGTTTTGTCTTTTATTAACTAATCATCAAGTGTTGAAGATGTATTCTAATGTGGTTATACCTCGAGGTAGTTTATTTGTATTTAACTTAAAAATCTGGTCACCATATAAGTGTTGTAATTTATAACGATTTACTACAGAAAATTGATCTTCTTGTTTCAAAACCTACAAATTTGATCATCATTTTGAAAACCTACCAATTCAAATCATTATTAGGTATAGAAGGGCTGACCATTAGCTTGATATGAGGTTGAATTTTTCTATTGTCTATCTATTCCAAAGTATTTCAAAACTAGTGCCAATTTCTTTGTAAGTCTCTCTGCATGCTTATTTTTTGTTCTAGAAATGGACTGGATATTAATAGCTTTGAAATCTTCCATTAAGTCTGAAACTCTATGTCTCTGTAAGACTTCATTAGTGGATTCTTGCAAAAATTAAAATTTCTTACTTGATTAATAACCAACTCAGAATCACCAAAATCTATAGCATGTTGATACCTCTCTTTCTAGCCCAAAGTAATCCATGAATTAATGCTTCATATTTAGCTACGTTACAAATGCATGAGAATTGAAGACTTAAAGCTAAGAAATACCTGTCATTTTTGGGAAGTGAGCATCAAACGAGTTCCTTGTCCTTTCCTTTTCTTAGCTCCATCAAAATGAACCTTCCAATTTCCTTCTGCTGCATTTTCTATTTTGGACAACAAGGGACTTGGTGCGTTTTCTTCATGCAAACAATACACACCAAACATATGTTCTTAAACTTCCTTAAAAGGATCATGAGCATGTTCTTCATGTGTCTTTTCATCCATGAAAATTTAGAAACACCATCTAATGTTGAAACATGAGCTACATTATCAAAATTAGACTGGTGTAAGGATGCATAATTAGTTATTGTATTGGAAGAGTGAGGCTTAATGTGAAATCAGCCAATCTTGAATTGATAGTAACATTGGTGCCATAATGTGTAGTGAAAAATAATGACCAATTTGAAGAGAGATAACCTCCTATATTTGTCGTGAAATGTCTAGATAAGCATATAGCAATGTAAGGAAGCAAATCTACAATAGTAATATCTTCCAGAATGGAAACATTTGGGAAAACATGCAATGTTACCTCTAGATCTTCTTGTAATTTTTTTTTTTTCCGTAGGTTCATACCTGCAGACCCAATTTTTGCAATCTCTTTTGGCATAACTGCGTTACTTGCACCATTGTCCACCATATAGTTATGAACAAGATGTTCTCCAATAATCAGTGATAAATAAAATGGTGGTGGATTCTTGATGTCATGAGCATTTAAAACTTTTTGAACCATCAATTTAACCTCTTTGATGTGGTCCTATTCCATCGTTCCAAGGACCATGTCTTCTTTCGGAACTTATTTTTCTGATGTTTTAGAAGAAATTTGTATCTTAGCTAGTTCATGAGAAAGAAAATCTTATTGTCTTGGAATAATTAGAGCATCCCACATTGAGATGTTAACATTATTCTTTTTCATTACATCAACAATGTTAAAAGAAGCAACAATTTTAGAGAGAGATTCAAATGTTTTAGCATAGGCCTTGGAAAAAACTTATTCTTCTTCGGATGCTTTTGATATTTGCGGTATAAATAACCTTCTAGGATCAATTTGTAGTTTTTTTGTTGTTTTTTACCAATCGAAACACTTTTTGTTTTTGAGGAACAATAAGATCATTAGCTTGAGTTTTGGGGTTGTAGATGCTATCTTATCGGTGATAGTGGGAAGAACAGGCCTATTTTTCTATTTTTTACTTTCTGTAGCTTTTCTTGAGCTCAGTAGTAACTACTGATGAAATAATCCTCACCGAAACCGACTAAGTTTTGTTCGGGTGCCTTTTGGACATGACTTTCTAGTTTCTGACCTCCATTTGAGGCATGAACAATGTCTTAGATTAAGGTTGTACAACAAGACTTATCTTGAGAAAATAATTTGGGCAACTTCCGGCTAAATGTGGTTGATTACAAGGTTGAAATCACTCTTCGTAGCCATATTAATCGGGACTAAAGCGTTAGATTAACTAGGAGTATTTAGGTCAAATTGCCTTTCTTGATAAGGCTACCTATAATTTTGATTATATTGGTTTTCTTTGATAAGGATCCGATACGGTATGCTAGGAAATGCAAGTCTATTTTCAATTGAATTTAGCTTATTCCCCATAGTCTCGCAAAGTTTTAAATACATCATTTGATTGGGTTGCAACAACATATTCTATAATTGATATAGGTTGTGGAATAAGAGCTAAATCTACCAAAAATGGTATTGAAGGCCTTTGTGCTAATTTTCGGCTTGAATAAGGTTGTTTTCAACTTTTATATCAATATCATAAGCACATGGAAGAGTTTCACCTCCCATAGAGTGAATCATAGTTGAAATATCACTATTTAATTCTCGAGATAATGAAGGAAAGCGTGATCACTTCAGGCTTAACACTTAATGGATTCTTTCCCAAGTTCTAGCAAAATGAATGTTAAAACTGGACATGTATTCATGTCGGGATCTTCTAATGGTAGATAGTTGTTCTATAAAAGATAAATGATCTGAATTATCTTGAAATATTTTGAGCAATTTATCACCTAAATCATTACAAGTTATAATGCTTCCAATTTCTAAATTTCTATACCATTGCAAGGCTTATCCTTTGAGGGATGCAACTAAGATTCTTAAAGCTACATCTTCATGAGTGATATTATGAAGCGCACATAAGGCTCCAACGTCTTTAATATGCTATATAAGTGTAACCTGATTTTCACGAGTGAATGATGGCAAGATTTTCATGGCAGCATTAGGGATATCATGATAAAGGGAATTACTAATGGGATGCCATTAGTAATGGTCACAAAGTTCCTAGGTGCTTGAATAGCCATTGGAAAAACTAGGATCTGAATAGAGAAATTGATACGTGGTGAAGGAATATTAGGAGGAGGGTTATCAAAACCAAGTCTATTATAAGGTAAATTATTACCAACTCTTCTCCTTCTTACAGAATTCAAAGGTAAAGAAACAAACTCAGGAGGAATTCCTCTTACCGATGATCTTGTAGTCACTTTAGGCATGGAACATGTTGTAATACTGGTCTGAAATCAGCTTTACATGAGTCGCCAAATAGATCTTTAAATCTTTAGAATAAATTTTTGTAGCTTGTTGATACAAAATTAATTTTTGCTTGATGTACATCTATCAGAGATCTATTGTAGATCCACTTTGTTGTCCCATCGCGCGTGCAAAAAATATTATATTGAAAGTGAAGGTTACACTGTGGCTAATGATTTGTTTCTTGAAGTGGAACACCTTTTGAAAGATGAAACTCTAACTTTTGTGATGTCCCACCATGTGTGCCAAAAGCTGTTATCTTGTAGTGAAGGTTGCACATGTGGCTAATGATTTGTTTCTTGAATTGGAACACCTTTTGAAAGATGAAACTCTAACTTTTTTATGTCCCTCCAGGCGTGCGCATAAAAATTGTTATCTTGTAGTGAAGGTTGCATGGTGGCTAACGATTTGTTACTTGAAGTGGAACACCTTTTGAAAGATGAAACTCTAACTTTTTTATGTCCCATTGAGCGTGCTAATAACAGGTTATCTTGTAGTAAAGGTTGCATGGTGGCTAATGATTTGTTGCTTTAAGTGGAACACCTTTTGAAAGATGAAACTCTAACTTTTGTTATATCCCAAGGCGTGCCAAAAAAATTTATATTGCAGTGAAGGTTACATGGTAACTAATTATTTGTTTCTTGAAGTGGAACACCTTTGAAAGATGAAACTCTAACTTTTGTTATGTCCCACTAGGCATGCCAAAAATTTATCTCTCGAAATTGCACCCTGTAGAGAGATGGCTGCAAGTGTTCTAAGCTTGCAAATTTTATCTATCTCTTTTGTAGATACAATGGAAACACCTCAGGTATGTGGGTATACCTATTTTGAGGCGAGTCTCCGGTATCAAGGCCGGTTCCTTATTGATGTATCCTAAACTAATTTTTCGGGGTTAAGGGTAAAATATGATTGTAAAATGATTTAAAAGCGAGGTGATACACAAAATTTGTATGAGGTCTTTGATCGAGTATATACACAATTGATATGGAACTAATTTTGATGCACAAGCAAATACTTTTCTCGCAGAATATTAAGGGAAAACACTTTGAGGTATTGAGTAAAGTATCACAACAATATCTTGCTAAGCTAAACATGCACATTAATATCACGCAAAAATTACTAAAATTTGGAACATGGTAAGATGATTAACCAGGAATTTAACATTCACAAGATTAATGGAACATACACAAGACTGCAAATAATTGGAAAGGAAGAAAATACTTCATGTTCGGAGGGAAAAAGCTGGCATAAACTTCTTCAAAGACTCTTGTATCTAAAAATTCTCCCCTTGTTCTTTGCCAAGGCACACAATATATAGAAAAATTATTTCCCACCCTTCCTAAAAATAGGCTAGAATTGTACTCGCCCATGCATCCTATTTTTATCCTTCATCTATTAATAAATAAAGGAATAAAAATAAAACATGTAAATACAAAGAGGCATTAATAACCATCGGTTACAACTCAGTCAACTGCAGTAGTGACTGTTCTATTTTTAAGAAAAGCATGAGTGAATGATTTTCTAAAAATAAGTTTTTCTTGATGAGCAAGTTTTCTTCCTTGTGCATGCAAATTCTGTCTTCTTGCTGATCTGTCCTTTTGTGAAGGCATGCAAAAATACTCCTTGTGAGTGAGAAAAATTAATTACATTATTTGCAATACTTTGCAAAAATAATCACCCATGTATTCTATCTCTTTTGGGTACCACTTTGATTCTGATGTTGACATTTGTTTTGTCTTTTGTGGTCACATGGAATTGACCTCTGCATAATTGGAAATAATGTCTTTTCTTCAGCTCCCATGTGAGGACCACCTTGTGCACATGTAATAATAAAACTCCTCCTTCGCATTTAAAATCACCTTAGGTATGTTCAATATTTATGTGCGAGTTTTTTTAAATTCCACTATTAATGCAGACTTAGAGCTTGATTGAAGGTTTTGTGAAGAACTCTATCTTTCATTATTTCGAAAAGAGTTGTCCACGTAGGAAAGATTTGAACTGGAAACAGGCCTGGAAAATATTTATTTTTCGTTCTTCGACAGATATTGTGCATTTTTAAATATTCGGCCCGCCCATCCGCTTTTAATTTGGGTCTCACACGTGTCTTTCCCTTGTGCCGGTGGGATTGCACTCAACTTTATTGTATTTTTTATAAAGGTCCAAAGTTTCAAAATAAAAATGTTCGGTGGCCCGCCTCCCGCCTTTAATTTTTGATGGCATAAGCGTAATCATGTGTGACTTTATCAATTTTTTTTTTACAAAAAGGTTCAAATTCTCAAAGGATCCCGATGATCCGCTTCTCCACCTCTGACTTATTGAATATGTGGCTTTTTTTGTCCTTAAAGCAGGGCCATGGGTTACTTAATTACTTTATTCTTTATTTAAAAAGGTTCAAAGTTTCAAATGACCTAATGACCCGCTTTTAACTTATTCAATCAATGCTTTGAATTTCACCGCTTTGACTTTCGCAAGTGGAGCCGCGGGTCACTTAATAAATTTTTTCCCTTCGCCATAATGTTTTAAAATGCAAAAATGTCTACCTCCCAAAAAATTCATATTTTTACTATCCAATTGAAAATTATCGGGGCCGTGGGTCCAATTTTGACATTTGCAAAATATTGGAAAGTGTTAAGTTTGCCAAAAGACCTAAGCGTTTTCATGGGTTTTTAACTCGGGTTGAGTTTGCATTGGTAAATGGTGATCCATTTTGTAGCATTGATATCGTACTTTTTATTCATGGTCGTCGATCTTCAACCCATCATCGTGGTTTTAACCTCGATTAAAGTGGTAGGTGTCATCTTGATCATGTTGGTTTGCATCGAATTTGTCGACGTTTCTCATCCCTTTGATCCGGTAATTTTGATTTTGAACCTTTGATCATTAACCCGAGTGAATTAGGTTACTTTGGTTTGTTTATGAGTGAAAACACTCAAAACCCTAATCTTTCGTATTTTCATTCTCGAGCTCTATCCGAGCTAAACGAACTCTCAAAAACATTTTTAACGGTCACCATTAATGAATTCTTTTTGAAATTTTGGGAATCTTTGAATTTTCATGAGGGAGGGTTTGAGGCTCTAGTTACATTTATATTCCTCGCATTGAGGTCAAAGGTTTTGAACAACTCAGCAATTGTTTAACCTCTCGAGTTCGATGACTCTATGATCTACTCTACATTTCCCTACTATATAATTACTTTGAAATTGGAGCCATGACCATTTTCATTGATTTCTGGTAAGGTCAAGGCCACCATGAATACTGGTTTGAATCTCATTTCCTATGAGTTTTTACCCATGTAAAGTAAAATCCTTATGAATTTCCCGTCATTCTCGAACTTGGGGTTCTATAATTTTGATTCTTTGAACTCTAGTTCTAGTTCATGGTCGATATGATTTATTTATATGTCTTACCTTTGTGCCATGAATCGATCTTGTAATTTACAAATGTGATTTGAAGTGGAAAAGTGGCATTTGAGTTGTTTGTTAGTTTTACATTTCCATGGGTGTTGCTTGAAGGTAAGAATATGCTCAGTATTTTGATTTTGATGAGTGAATAATGACACTATAATTTATATCCTCCTGGGTCTCTAAATGGGTATTTACATATTTTAGCTCGTTTGCCTCAATCGAGGCTGCAAAATTTCTATCTTCACCATTGATGAAACATGAAGCCTCAGTATTTTGTACTTCCGATCACCTGACCTCTACACGATCCGTGACTCCTCTAAAAAGCTTTGGCTCTTTGTGTATTTGATGGTTCTACCCGGTGCTCTTTGATCCCCACTTTAGATAATTCTTTGAGCATTTGAGATACTTATATCTATTATTTTCCTCTGAAAATATGTACTTGTAGATTTTGTTTTGAACCTCTGTAGCATCTTTACTATAATGCATGAGTTGTCTTTAGTGGTGCGGTTTAATTGATGAAAATGACATTCCATCGTGTTTCCTTAATACATTCCTTGGAGTTGTATTGTAATAAATCTATATCTGGACTTTTAATTGTCCTATATGAATGAATTATTTCCCCAAAATCTGTATCTGCACATGTATTTTTCAATTTGTGGCTTGAGATATTGCAACCCAGATTTGGGTATCCCTCCTTTGATATGGGTACTTAGACTTCTTTATTCCTTTTTGATTTTGCAATCCGTTTAAATACTACACTTCCTTTTATCACATCTTTTATATGCATGCTAGAGAATTTAAAATGTCAATTTCACATGGCAAAGCCCTGTCAAAATTTTCTCAGAATTCCTTCTTCTTTAGTTGCAATCTGAAACATGTACTGTTATTTGCAAGTCTCTCTTTTGATCTGCACTATAACTTCTTCTATTTCTAGAATGGTTATTGAACTTTGAGTTGCTTTCTTCCTTCATACCAGTATGTATTTGTGATTTATTTCAATTTTGATGTACCACTGGATAAAAGTCATTTGAAAACTGTAACTTGTACCTACACACTTAAGAAAATAGTTAGGAAATATTTAGGCTTTTTGCCTCTCTTATGTTCCATGGTTTTTCTTTTCTTCTCTCTCCTTATTTCGAGTGAGTAAATCATGTATGCAGTTTGATCTTCAAGTAATCTATATCTCCTGTTGTTAAGAGATCCATATGCATGAATTAGGATAGTATAGGAATATGGATTAACCCTGAGCTCTTAACTGATAGTTTTCTCTTTTCTTCTTTCAAGTATGGTGCTTCGAGTATCAAAGATGAAGATGGAACAAAGCTGAAGATGAAGATGCATCAACCAAAGGAGAAGACCCAAGGCAATGATGGGTTCACTCATACTCCTCTATTTTCTCTTTCATGCATGTGTACCTCTTATTTTAGTAGTTGTACTTTAATTTTCAATTACATCCCATGACTTATGTGGGAACATTTGAAATTCCTTATGAATAAAACATTGAATTATGAAATTGAGTTGTGTATTTCTTTTTGCATTTCAGCTTTCTGTATGGATTGTATGATGAACTAAACAACTCAAGTAATATAATTGAATGTCTTAATCATGAAGGAAAGAACATTAAATAATACCTGTAACATCTAGTAATGAACTCTGATTTCTACAATCTGCAATTATGTTTGTTGTTCCAAGACTCAACATTTCACCTATTCTGCAATTGGATGTCTTCATCAAGACAACACAGCTATCCTTGGGGCCTTGTGTTATTTTGCTAAAGATAGTCATGAAATTGCAGACTATGTGATTTGTTATGTTTTTGTAACAACACACATAGCTGCAGATTTCATGTAATCATTAATTAATTCAATAGTAACAATATTGTTTGAAAGAAACTCCCCTAGCTTAGGTATACTTCACCAATGCTATCCATCATAACGAAGTTTTGAGTTTCCCATTTTTGCACAAGTGCAAAAATTGTCAACAAGCACCACTTGCACAACATTTCGCTTTCTCGTTTAATCCAGGCATGGTCTCCCTTACCTTTTCTTTCATAATTTTTGTAATTTGGGTTCTTCATTTGCAATATTATAGAAACGTTAAACCACTAGATAATCGTACAAATGGATATGTAACCAAATTTAAATAGTGTAAAGAAATAAAACTTCACCTTGTGATTGATGAAACTGATTTTTCAATTTAAACATTAAATGTGGTCGCTACCATAACCTTATACGATGATATTGTTATTACTAAATCACAGCACCCCCGTTTTTATACAAGCACATATATTTGAACTCACGGTGTGATTGGATAACATGGGTACTATCTCCAAGTTGTGGGACTTGCTACTTGAGATAAACCTCCAGAGAAAGCTGGTTCTTGCTCCTAAACTACCTGCCACAATCTACTCTAATGCAGGGGAAACTAACTATTCTAATCTAAATTTCCAAGAGACCAGGGAGAGAGAATGCATAAAATGAAAGCCTACACTAAAGTGGTGATACACCAGAAAAGGAGGGTGTGAGAGTAGTCTTCAAATGCGTGAAATACAGAAGCAAAGTGCACACTAGAAGAGGTGATGACAGTTCTCCATAATCTAGCAAAACGCATTCACAACAATATTTCAAACATACACAATGATAATGGATCCCTGCATGAACATAATAATAGACACAATATTCTTGTAATCAAGGTTGAAGGGGCAAGAAGAATGCAAGAAAACACAGCAGGGGAAGATATATCCACAAACTTATATTTTATTGCTTCATGATATGCACAGTTCAATCTATTACAAGATAAGGGCCTGGATCACCATGCAAGGAGTCCACAACAAGGGCCTATAACACATCAGCTTCACAAAGCAATTTTGGCAGAGCTTTGCTACAAAAAACTACCTCCTTACAATGAGCCCAACACTCCAAATTATAGAAGAAATGAGAAGAGAAAGAGAAGGGAAAATGGAAATCCGAATTCTGTCCTTCAACCACTTGTAAGAGGCATTATATGGAGTAAAATGATTATATATTACTTGAAAAAGCCTCCCATACTTTCCCAGTGCTGCAAGCGGAGAAAGAATGATGACCATGCCTCTTAATTGCACTCCCAACCACCAAATAAAACACTGTTATGAACCCAATTACATTTTCTTAAATTTATATCAATCAATCTCTCATAAAATCCAGAATTTCTTGATTGTTGTGTGTCGGGATCAGAGCCACGATTCCAACGGTACCAATTTTGTGTGATTTCATTGAGAAATGCAAACATTATGGCCTTCTGAGTGCGGGCAGCTATTTTGGGTCTAGCAGGCATTTTTAGTCATTTGACGGGAATGAGCATTAACTGACTGGAGCCGAATATGTTTCTCTTATTTAAATATATCTACCCTCATTAAAAATAAGAAATCCAGTTTTTTTGGCATAGAGGACATCGTGCTCGTTCTAGAAAGTCCAATTTTGTGAAAATCGGAGCTCGGAGTCAAAAGTTATGGCTGTTTGAAGTTCACGGGTCAAACGTTGACTTTTCTTCCTTGCCGTCGGCCGCTTGCCTTTTCACGTCCCTCGCGTACCTTTTTCGGCTGTCCCTGGACAAAACTTTCGAAAGCGCCGAAATGGACTCCGTCTTTCGGCTTTTCACCGGTTCGCATCCCGCACATACCTTTGTCCCAGTTGTCCCAAACTTGACGATTTTTTCACTTTCGGCCGGTTTGGATTTTCACGTCCCATGCATCCCGATGTCCCAACTGTCCCAACTACTGCGTGGACCACCTGGCGGCTTTTCAGCTGATTCGCGCCCTGACGTCCCAACCTCGTCCTGCGGACCCCGGGACAAAAATGTCCAACTTAGCTGATTTTCTTTGTATTTCGGCCCCAAGCTTGGTTTTTTGCAATTTTTTCACTTTTTCTAACTTGTTGGGTTTTCTTCTTGGATGGGAGAGTTAGAAAGAAGCTGAGGGGGCCCCAAAACACGATTTCAGGCCTTAAATCAATCTATTTTCTTGGGACTAAAGAATTTGATGCACGTTATCAAAATTACCTTGAGGGGTGAATTTTGGATAACGAGATACTAGAGTGTCCAAACTAAGATCATATCTACTAGTATAGTCAAAAGTTAGATGATGTTGTCAAATCAAACAACATTTTCCGTCTACCTTGAAAAGTTAGAAAATGCAATTTTGAGAGACTTGCAAAACAACACTCGAGCATCCCGTGTGTTCTTTTTATGTATCTATTTGTGTCAAGCAATATCTCGACCTCGCTTTTATCATTTGTGCTCTCTTCACAACTCCTCTAGGAGCCCTAGTGCTTAGTTTTGTACTTTTAGGAAGCTTCCAAAACTTAAAAGTTGGCTTTCATTTTAAACCACCGTTCGAACCCTGAGCAACAAAATGTCTTTCCGCCTTCACAAACCTCTAGTATATTTACTAGATAATTTCTTGCAACCTCTAGTTTGGGGAAAAACACTCTTCTAGATAGTTTGGAAAGGGCATTTTGTAGGCCTCGGTCGCAGTTTGACTAGGTCAAACTGGACCAATTATGACCGATGGGTTCAGAAAATGCATCTCCGTTTCAAAACCATTCACCAAAGTTATGAATTATGCTAGTTCATGTGAATTCTTGGTGTATATGAGGAGACATAGAAACTTACACATGGTGTTTTTTCCCATCGGAAGACAACGTTTGAAAGTGGTTTCTTAGCCTTCGGGCCTAGATTGAACATTTTGCAACTAGCAGAAAACGTAAAAAGAAAGTTGTAGGACCTCCAACGGGTAACCAAACCATCATGGAAACTTGTTGACACTTGTAAATAACTATTTGAAAATATATCATGTGACTTATTGTGTGAAATTAAACTTTTGACAAAATAGTGTTTCTCTCTCTTCCCTCTCTCTTTCTCTCTCATTGGTTACGAAATAAGGTGAAATGAAATGAAATAAACATGTGTCTCTAACCCTCTTTTGAATGCAAATTATTAATATTATGTAAATGGAAAACTGAAAACGTTAATTATGTTAGATCTAGGTGGATGCCATGCCAATGATTTATCGTTGATTTCATGCTCACTTGGTTTTACAGGATGCAAGAAAGATGGTGAAAGGGTGTGGTGTAATTCATTGTTTATTATCAAAATTTATATAGGTCATTGTAAAATGTATATATGTACAATGTAGTCCCATGTTATAGAAATGTTGTATTTGAAATATGCTAATATGTATGAGATGCTAGTTTTAGGGATACCTTGGGAAATGCACATTTAATCATAGGTGCAATTTTGATTCATAGTTACGTGTGGTAAAATGATTGATATATATATATATATATATATGTTAAATGAATTTGAATTTAATATATTTTAATGTGTTTCTAGTGTGTAATAGATGATTAAATAATTGGTGTTGTGTTTCTTACCTTGAAAATGTAATAAAGAAATCTAACCACAATAGTCAACCCTAACATAAGATTCATCCATAACTTGTCTTCATGTGGGATCCTTCTTAGCGTGGAAGAAATTGAAATCGTAGAATGATCTTAAACCTTGTACTCGATGACACCTCCTAGTTTAGGTAAATAAGACCCCTAGTTTGTGTTATCATCATGGTTGGTATGTTTATCATTACCATCGTGAACCCGATGGTTAGGAGCGACCTAGACAAAAATTATTTGGAGTAAGTAGATCTAACATTAGACAACACAAAAGACCTCGTAAAATAGTTCTACTATTACTTAAACTCTTGTTAATGATCTCTTTAGTTCCTTGTAGATAAATGTCTTACCTTGGATACTAACAACATAACACCTTGGTCTTTCATGAAGGTTTTTAACATAAATATGTACTCTCACCTTAAACTCATTTATAGTTGGGGTGTAGATACTTAGGTGCAATTGGAATTAAACCAAACCTTTGCTTATTAAGGGGTTGACTTGTGGGTAGAAAATAGTAAGTAAATCCTTACAAATGAAATTTATTTGAATTATGGTGACTTTAGAGAACCCATGAAACCAAAAACTTGGTCCTGTAATCCCTTGTTATGCCCTTTTATTACTTTAAGAATAAAATAAATTTCTCATGGGGAATAACGAAATGTAGAAACATGGGATCTTACCTTGAACACAAATCACTTTTGGTTCATGTGTAGTTTATAATGTTTCAATCATGTACTTCTTCAATATGTTAGGCAAGTACTTTCGTAACTCTTTTGTTATAAAACAATGCTAATAATGAGACCATAGTGTGATATAAGAGTAAAACACATAAGAGTAAAACAAGATTTGAGGTTAGGAATAATGTCACTCTTGGAGTCCTTATAACTCAATTAAACATTTTCATGTGTTACAAAGAATATGAATTTCCCTTGGTGAGATCAAACTTCGAGAAAAACAAAAGATATATATAATCTAAATACAATTTCTTGTTGTGGGAATGTTGAATCGGGAAATAAAGATACCGTGATCGAAGAATGTTTATGGGAAAAAGGTATCTTGATTCTAACCCCGCCCCCTTAAATCCTAATATTGCTTTCTTGACATCAAGTCAGATTCACTTGAGTTGCAAGGGTAAAATTTAAACATTGAATAAACGTTTGAGAAGCATATTCTTAACATAAGAACAAGAGAATTAAGTACTTTGTATGCAATTTGAAATATGCCAAATAATTATGTAAGTTATGGAAATTTTCATAAAGGATAAAGAGCCAACTTGAAATGGTCGAACTATAAATTAAATGTGAAATGAACTTAAGAATCTGTAGGTGGAAAAAGGAGAAAATTATCCTTGCACAATAATGTTCTTGGAATTTTAATCGTAACTAAGATGTAATCATGGTAATCATGTGTTTTGGGTTTACCAATTCTTGAGTCCCTTTTCTTGTGGTTGGGATTATTTCTTGCATTCATTCATTGGAGAAAGTGTGGAATTGACATGTATATGGTTTTGTTATTTTTCTATGTGAGTCGATGACTTATGCAAGTGTCATATGCGTTTTTGAGTTTTCTTTTCTTGGAGCCCTTGTAGTGTTGTGTAGTGAGAAATGTAAGTAAAAAAAATTATCCTAGTATTTTTACTATTGTTTTTGTAAGTGTAAAATGTGGGCGTTACATTTGGTATCAGTGAGTGAGGTTCATGCTCTCAAACCTCTGGGAAATATTGTAGTTTTAATAGTGTTGCATGATGGTGGTGGATATTGGAACGGAAATGTTATATAAGCGTGATGTGAGCTATGTATTAATCGAGAGACATTGTGAACGCATATGTTGTCTATGTCACTTAGTGTGTTTTTTTAGCATGTTGATGTGCTTGTGATGAGAGTATTCTCTCTCCTTTTCATGGATTCTATGAAGAATTCACGTGTGATGTACCACCTTATTGTGTGTAACAAAAGAATGTTATTGTGGATTGTGAAGTGTTGGAGCATTTTGTCATTATGTGATATGTAGGTGTATTGATGTATTGCATGAAAAAATTGGTGTAAAGAGAATTAGATTGTATCGTGATGTCATCATTGTATTGTGATGAATCATGTGCATCACCATGTTGTATTGCAATTGACTATATGTTGTAAAGTTAGACATTGTGTTCCTCATACATATAATTCATGTAATATGTGATGGTTCATGTCGTGATTTAGGGGCATATGGTGAGTGTATGATCCCTATTATACAATGATTGCACTTTGGGTGTAGAATGTGGTAATGTGATGTATCGTAACCCGTGAAAGTAATGATTTTGTTTTACCCTGTATATATACCATGTGTAAGACGCTATGGTTAATTTGTGTGAATCACCATTGTGTTAGTGATGTAGTTATACATTATGTTGTGGACCCTAAACTAACCAAACCTAATTGAAATCAATAAAAGGTGTATGTTTGGAGTGAGGAAATTTGTACCGTTCACCGGTCACTTGAGTCGAGTACGAGATAGGAAGTGGAGGCTTACCTAGGCTGAAACCCACTTTTTTCGTTTGGTATATGTGGCACTTTCTCAACGGGTTTCATGCATATTGGGTTTCACCGACACCTTAGGCTCATTAGATGGTGACTTGTACTCCTTTCTCTCTCCCGATATGGTTATCATATGGATTAAACCTATGTGATTTGTACTATGTTGAGCCTTTTTGAATTGGTGGTATGCATGATTCATACAGAGATGATGACATTTATATTATTTGATATGATATTTGATGAGTGAGGCTCGATGTTTCGAGTGCCAGAAACTCATTGAGTACCCCCTTGGTGGTTGATAATGTGTTGGTACCTTGATTTAGTCCTTCTTCAAGAATCAAGAAGCATCAAGGATTGAACTAGATACTCAGAGACAGATAAATAATTGTGTCCTTTTGTAGACAAGGAAGCAATTTATCTAACTTTTTAGCACTCAGGATTTGAAAGAATTGGGTAGCACCTCAGTAAAATGATGTGATCTTATCCTAACTATTTTAGGTTGTGCCTTTCAACCAAGGTAAGAGGACCTATTATGTAACCTCTATTTTTGAAGGAGATGCAGATATCCTTCTTTTTGCATAAATTTTATAAGAAGACCTTTGGGAAAATATGATCAACACACAAAATATGACTCTTATGAGTTTTCACTCCTAGAAAATGGACATATTTTCAATACAAGGATAAGGTTACTAAAGACATTTGGAATCCTAATCTATTTCGCATATTTTTACACTTTGATTTTGTTTCTATTCATACACAGGACAAAACATGTGTAATTCATGGTAGGATTAGTTAATTTTTGAATGAATTTTTGTGGGAGATATAACAAGATAAATTGGACTTTTCCAGATCTTTGAGAAACTTCACAACAATGGAAAAATCAACAACAAAAAGCTTCAAAATAGTTAAAACATTCCTTCAACGCAGTGTGTGCATCAATGGAGGCCTAGATTTGCACATTTTCACACAATCTTTGAGATTCTAGCACAAAGGCTCGAGTTAGAAGACTCAATTGAACATTATCAATCTCTGTTTTACCATGCCTAAGGTACACCCAAAGACTTACAAGCAATCTCTGTCAACAAATGAAGGTAAAGTGGTTTTAAATTTGTTTATTTCACTATCAGATGAAGGCTCTTCTGATAAATGAAATTGCAAATGCCACTAAACTATCAGAGGGATGAGATCTATGTGATTCACAAATATTATAATGTAATATTGCAATAGGAACAAGAAAAACTACTTGCAGACATTCTGAAATTAAATAAACACAAAATTTCCAAATATTTAACACAAGTTAATTCAAATTTTATCGATTCATCAAATAGGAGAGTTATTTAAACAATCTTAGAGATTTTGATGGCTATAAACTTGTAACCAAATCAACATTATTGAAATATAACATAGAAGAAATTAACCTGTGTTTCCCATATAGATCCTCACAAGATGAGCTTTTCTCAAAAATTTCTTATGAAATTTAATCCCGACCTTTGCATATCCAAAACATGCATTATATATCATTTGTTTACATCCAACCCTTCTCTCCAAAGAAAATAATATCCTAAGCATCAATTTTGTAAAAAATTAAATCATGATTTGACCAAAAGGGATGTTTAATAGAAAAACATTCAAAAGTTGTCAGTGCCTCAAAAAGGTGAATTATTGCAAAAATTTGCATCATTACTTCAATAGGGGCACGTTTTTCATCCTTGGCGCATGATGACCCCTTTCTTCATCATTTCATCTTTTCCTTTTGAAATTTTACTTTACAACTTTTGGATCTGACATTTCACATTTTTACACGAGCCTGAGCAAAAATGGAACTTTGAAACAACCTTAGATTTACAAATTGAACCCTCAAATCAATTCCATTGATCTTTGTAGACCAAAACAACATGAATTTGACAAAAATTGATGAAGAATGATGCAAAAATCACATCTCCAAACATCTTGCAGCTCCAATGGTAGCCAAATTGATGAAATGCATAGCTACCGTTGATTTTGCCCTTTAACTTTTAATCTGAGCCCTCCACGTTGCCAAATTGATTGGAATCGGGTCTGGGAGCACTTTTGACATTTTATAACTTTTGGAAAAATGTAAAAAATTGAAAATTTTCTCCGCTCCTCCGCCCTTGAAAAACGGGCTTTACGCGTGTCCTAATGTGGGTCCCATTTGGAATCACGACTTGATTATGCTATTTTACCTCTTTTTTGGAAAAAGGAAAATTTTCCAAAATTTCCCTACACTTGACTCCGCATTCCCGCTTTTCAAACCTTCAAAGACAAGACCCAACGATTGAATTGCGCTTCATTTTCAAACTTTAAACTTTATTTTTCCAAAAAGGAAAAATTTCCACATTTTCTCCGTGGCCCGCACACTTCGCCTCTGACCTTGCCACATGTTCTTCTATGATTCGTTGCAGGACCGTGCCTCTCTTTCATGATTTTAACTTATTTTTCCAAAAATGCAAAAAATATCAAAGTTCTCTGATGTTCTGTTTTCCCACGTAGGTTTTAAATTAGTCCCTTGTGGGCTGCACTTATTTTTAAGACTTTAACTTATTTTTCCAAAAATGTAAAATTTTAATTTTTTCTCTGGGGGCCCGATTCTCGCCGCAAGATTCAAATGCCCTTTTGTCGTGGGCTATGCTTACTTTTATAACTTTAACCCTTTTTAGGAAAAAAGTTAAAAAGTTTCAAAATCTCCTGGCGACCCACTGATCCAACTTGCTTTTTCAATATAGGCTTCAACTACTTTGCGGGGGAGCGCTTAAATTTTTCACTTTATCCTTTTTAAATGAAAAAGTTTTAATATCCTCAACTTGACCTCCGACATGCATTTGAGCTTCCAAAAAATTCGAACGAGGCATTTATTATGTTATTCGGGTTACTTACGCCCTTTCAACACTTTAAACCTTTTTACCCCAAAAGGCAAAAAAACCTCAAACAACTCCGAAACTCTCGCTTCTCCATTTTTCCATTTTCAAAGTTGACCTAAGCATGATATTATTCCCTGGCGAGTAAATGCAGCCCTTTTTTTACAAATTTAACCCTTTTTCCCAAAGGCCAAAAAAATTTAAATTCTCTGGTGGCCTTCCTTCCCACCTTTGATGCAAACATGACACGTGTCCATCATCTAGGCATTGGTGGGGTAAGCGCTTCATTTTATAACTTTACTACTTTATAAAATAAAGCCAAAAATATGCAAAGTATTCCGCCAATCCGCCATTCTTCTTTTGACTATTCAAACCTACCACATGTTCCTTTCGATTGATTCCTGGAGCTTTAGACATTTTATTTTCATTTTAACTCTTTTTTCCAAAATTCCTTAGAGAAAAAAAAGACCGCCTTCCCAAAATTGCTCAACATGTGACACGTGTACACCTTCGGGAAAAATTAAGAAATTTTCTCCATTCCACAATTTCTCAACATGCCACTTGAATTTAGCCAATAAGAACTTGGCAGAGCCACAGGGTGAGTTCAATTTTTTCCAAAGTAGCCAAAAAGAACAAGTTCACAAGATAAACCTGTTGTGCCACATCCAATCTAAAAAGAAGACGTCTAATCATCATTAGAACCAATCAAAACATCATGGAGCCATGGGACCAAAATTGCCCTTTTTCCAAAAAAGCAAAAAGTGATAAGTTAAAACATTAACCACTGTCTCTTGACCAACCAAAGATGTCCATTTATCTTCTCAAATGATGAGGAAGAATTAGA
The DNA here is from genome assembly GCA_018340775.1 of Taxus wallichiana var. yunnanensis. Classification (NCBI taxonomy): domain Eukaryota; kingdom Viridiplantae; phylum Streptophyta; class Pinopsida; order Cupressales; family Taxaceae; genus Taxus; species Taxus wallichiana. The sequence goes on from CM031238.1 coordinate 696,076,270, forward strand.
TGGTCAAAAGACACCCATCATCACCAGTAAAAACATAGAAATTCACCATTCATGCCCAAAATCTCATTTTTTCGCTTAAGGATGGAATTTTTTTAAAACAAAACCTAGTGAATCATGGGTCCAAGCATTTTTCAACCACGGGAATGGATTTTCAAAGGCATACAAGTATAAACTGATCATTTTCGAGCTTCTATGATCGGGAAAAATAGGAAAAATGACAGAGCATGTGGATTTGAAAATTTTAGGGCAAAAATAGGGCATGGCAATGGATTTTGCAAAAAATTCAAGGCATTCAAATGGATTTAAAAGCTTCACTTCATCCATTTTGAGCGATAAAACATCAAAGGAAAATCGAAAGGAAAATTAGGGCAAGATCAAAATGGGCACCAACATCGGCTCCTTCTCGGGGATGGCAACTCCCAGTGAGTCCACAAGGAAAAAGTAGACCAAGTGCCAAAAAGATCCATTTATCAAAGGAGTCAACATGAAGAGTAGAAAAAACTAGAACCACCTTCTTAAAATGAACTAAGAAACCAAGTAAAACTAGGTCACCAAGGACTAGAACGAACAAAAACACAAGAGTAGAATGAAACCAAAGAACTATACACTATAAAAATGGAGATCACCTTGATTATGGTAAATCAATCAAGGAAATGTTTGAAATGCCTTCCATTAACAGGTAATTCAAGCAATTCCTCATCTAATTCTTTCAAGAAGAAGGTATGTTCACCAATTGAATGTCAATAGAATAAGGGACCATCCATAATTCATAAAATTTACCATGTTGTCCCTTATTCTCATGTTTTCTATCCGATAATAGCACAAGATATCCAACATTGAAAGCCTGAAAGCTCTCCAAGTAATTCTTCTTCTTTTCAAATAACTTCTTCAACTTTTCTAGCTCAACCTTACATGCCATTTGGTGGTATTGTTGAAAAAACTGAAATGAGGAAAATTCCAAGTGCAGGGAAGCAGAGATTGTGTTCCATATACCAACTCAAATGGGCTTTTACCAGTAGCTCTTTTAATGTGATCCTATTAACCCAAAAGAAAATTTTTAGTTTGCTCACCCCACTTCCTTTTGTTCAGCTCCAAGGTTCTTCTAATGATATTCAACAATTTTTATTGCTTTGGACTCAGCTTGTCCATTTCCTTGCGGATTGTAGTTAGAAGCATATGTCAAGTTATCCCATACTCTTTGCACATTGCCACCAAAGGTTTAGCTATGAAACTCATGGCATTATCAAGCAATAATCTTACTCGGCACTCCAAATCTGCAGATGATATGATTTAGCATGAAGTCCATGACAACTTGATGTGTTGCATTTCTTAGTCTTTGGTGAGGATTGCTCCCACCCACTTGGCTAAGTAGTCGGTGGCTACAAGAATCCACTTATGGCCAATACAGAAGGGTCTCGAAATCTAACCAATGAAGTCCATTCCCCATTATTTGAAAGGATCTACAATTGATACAGCTGCGAAGGAAGGAGCTTGACGCTTTCATTATTCTATAAAATGCTTGACAAATTTCACATTTTTAACTAATAGAGTTGTATCTTTGAAAAGAGTTTTCCATTAATAACCAGCCCTCAAGATTTTGTGTGATGTAACCTTCCAGAAAAATTTCCCCACAAACTCTTCCATGGAGAATAACAATTATCTTTGGGGCTTCATCTTCAACAATGCATCTTAAGAGCACTCCCTCTCGGGTTCTTCAAAGCTAACCCAAAATAAGTAATGACATAGTTTTGAGAGGCTAACTTAAGATATCTTTTCTGATTTTTACTCAAATGATTAGGGAATCATAGATGTTTGAGATAAAAGATTATATATTTGTACCATTAAAGAACTTACCAAATTTTTCAAGCACATGCACCCTTTCTTCTTCTACTTCATTTTATTCAATGGTTTGCAAGTTGCTCTAGGCCATGAGTTTAGCTATGCCCAAACCTCTTACCAATTTGTGGTTTAGATGTCCATGTCATACTCTTACAACTTGTTCACCCATCTCGCATCTTTTCTTGAGACCTCCATCTACGATAAGATATCTTTCACCATGGTGTGGGGAACAAAAGCAACAAATTTAGATCTCAAGATGTAAGATCTGAAATCCTTTGTTGCTTTCACCAAGGAAAATGTTTTCTTCTCTTTGATGGTGTACTTTAACTAATCTCCTGCAATGCCTTACTAAAAAGGTAATTGTTCTCTCATCCCCTTCATCATCCTTTTCTACGACAAAACAAATGCTATAGTGTTTTCTTAAACAAAATAAAACATTTGAAAAGGCTTTTTATATTTTATAGCTGCTAAAATAGGGGCATGTTTCAATGCTTCTTTGATCCCATTAAAATCCTAAATGGAAGCCTCTTCCATTTGATAACTTTGTCTTTCTTCGTCATGCAAGTAATGGGGAGAGTCAACTCAGCAAATTTAGATACAAATCTTCTACAAAAATTGATCTTCCCAAAGAAGGATTGGATTCCCTTCTTGGTTATTTGAATTGGGACCTTGTTGATGGCCTCTACCCTCTTGGGATAAATCATGACACCATCCTTTGATACAATATGACCAAGAAACTTTTCCTTTTGCTTTCCAAAATGGAACTTCTTTGGATTGAGTGAAATACCAAATTCTCTACACCTTATAAGTATTTTTCCAAGTGTTGCAAGAGATTACTTATTTTCCTAGAAAACATAGTCACATCATCTTGATAAACAACAATGAATTCATTAATGTAACCAGCAAAATCCACATCCATTGCCCTTTGAAATGTTGCTCCAGCATTCATTAGACCAAAAGGCATTCTAACATAGACATATGTTCCCTAAGGAGTGGTAAAGGAAGTCTTAATTCTTTTTGATTCCTTCACAACTACTTCGTTATATCCAAAGAAACCATCCAATGTAGAAAGCAACTCAGATCCAGTCACTAACTGCAGCATATTTTCCATGTTTGGCAAAGAGGATAATTATCTTTCATTGATGCTCTATTCAGATTTCTAAAATCCACACATAGCCTAATATCACCATTCTTTTTTCTAACTGGCACTAAGTTTGCAACCCAAGAAGAATACCTTGTTGGCTGAATGATCCCTCCATCCCTTAGCTTCTTCAATTCATCTTGCATATTCATGGAGAGGAGTGGATTAATCGGCCTCTAATTTTGTTTGAATGGTTTTTCATTAGATTCCAAAGGAATTTCATGCTGAAACAAATCCTCTCTGTATGCTTTCAGTTCAGAATAAGACCAAGCCAAACAGTCCTGATATTTCTTCAACAATTGGACATAGGACTGTTTTTCTTCCTTGTTCAGATTACTTCCCAACCAGATCTTCCTTGGTTTCTCTTTTGTGCCAAGGTCATGCTATTCAACATCTCTTGAGGCTGTTATATGTCTATTAATAATGCAATCAACATTATCAAAGTTTGATTCAAGAGCAACCAACCCTCTAGGAATGGTATTAGTTTTCAATCGAATGAATGATATAGTTTTTATCGAAAACTCACCTTGATAACAAACTCCTTTTTATCTAAAAACCATTTCACTGGGCATCATCATCAAATACTTGCCAATGTTTAATGTTGTCAGGTGACGAGATGTCCTTGTTAAAACTTCAACATCATATTCACAATATGGGGACATTGCACAATTATGAAACCAATATCCCAATACTGCAAGCTTGTCTACAAAAACATTGAATTTCCTATCATGCATAATATTAAATGAGTCAAACATCCCAATAAAATCCCTGACTACATGCTTGCATTGTTTCATCCTCGATTTTTAGTAGCATATAGTTTTCTCGATTTGTTTGACAATTAGTTCTGAATCTCCTTTGACAATGATGTCTTCGACACCATATTCTAAGCGATTCTCAAACCTAACAACAATTATTCATACTTAGCAATGTTATTAGTACATTTAAAGTTAAGTTTGAAAGAAAAAAGAAACCCTTCAAAGCTTGGAGAAATCATAACAATACCAAGCACCATTTCAAAATTTAGAGAAAGCTCCATCAAACAACAAATTCCAAGGAGAGACTACTTGTTCAAGACACTTGCATTGATCAATTTTGTGCTCTTTACCATCAACAAATCCAACAAAATTATCAGCATCAACATCAATATACAACACTTCATAAGAAGCATTGTTGGGATCTTCAATGAGATGTAACATCTTCTTTTCTCCATACAACTTGACAAGACTGCCTCAATTGGAATGGTGGCATAATACATATCCATTTGAACACTTCCACCAACACTTGCATCCCATTTTATTGATAACAACATGCCCCATTTGGTAGGGAAATCAACAATAACAACATCAATTTTCAAGTTCTTACCCGGATAGGATGCAAGTTGTACCACCAAACCTTTCACACATCCAAAAATTGGAACCTCTATAGAGTTCATGCAGTACATCTTCCATATAATGTTGTCACTTTGATATCAGTTCATTCATGACCTCAAGAGGCATGAAATTGCATGATGCACCCAAATCAAACATACAATTGTGCAAACAGTTTGTCCTTAATGATCAAAGTTGTAAAAATGGATCAACATTTAATTGAGACTCAACCAAAGATGTCCCAAAATAAACCTTAGGTTCTTCTTGAATCTCTTCCAATGCTAGTGGTATTTCTAGGTCTGTAATGGTTGGAGGAGGAGCTTCTACAATGTTTACATTTCTTCCTTGGGTAGTCTTCTCTTCTTTTAATCCCAAATACTCAAATGCTCTCTTCTTGTGCTCAGAATCCTAAGAAGCTCAAAATTGGAACACTAAATTTTATTTGTCTCAAAAATTGGGCAATGTCATATGGAACATACTTGGGCAAAGCAACATTAGAATGAAAATTGACAAACTCATCTACTGGCATGGGATTTTTACGACAGTTTGGGCATGATGAGAAGTATAGTTATTGTTTAGGACACCATGGCCTTTGGTAGATGTATCTTTCTTAGGAGCTTCTTTAGGGATGCTTGTAAGCAATGGAGTATTAGGTTTGGCTTGAGGCCCTTCTCCTTTGATAACTTTACTCCTAGTGTGATAATCCTTTTTTGGGAAACAACAACATTCATCAAAAATTACCTATCTTCCTCGAAGGGATTCCTCCATCATACTTCTTTATCATTAAATCTCTTAAATAATCAAAGTCGTTATTAGGTATTTAAAAATATTGCACCACATCTATTTCAAAAGTATGAGAAGGAGGAAGAAGTGTACCGATGGATGTAATCCCAAAATTAGCAGCAATTCGAGAACTTATCAATCAATTTGGTTGAAGTTGCTCCTTGTGAGCTTGTAGAGCAAACCCATGATGCAAATGTCATCATCGATTACCATCATCATTATTAGTTTCTTATTCTTTTCTAATTTAATTCACATGGAGGATGAGGCAGAAAGCATCTGTCACACCAATCAATTTCATTGGCTTCATCAATAGCAGTAACCATGGCAGTCATAGGATCAGGCACCATTCTATTTTCCCTAGCTTGGGGATGTCTATTTATAGATCCCATAGGTCCTTTACCTCTGTCATCAGATCTCTTTTCATTTCTAGGATGATTTGCAAATCTATCTTGCCCTTGCTACTTGTGTTGAGCTTGGGAACTTTGTCCAATTCCTTTCTCAGCTTAGGCCAACTTGTATGAGATTTGTTTAATAGCCCCTGCCAAAGTTTTTACAACTTCCTCAAGACCCACACTCTTGCTTTCTTGAGGTTTTTCTAGGTTGATCAATTTCACACCCTCCCTCTTAGGAGGTTTTCTAATGGCCTTATTTTTTTTTCAATTTGCATAGCCATGGTAAAGGCCTCGCCTTAGAGTGTCGGGGTTTTTATCTCTAAGATAATATGCAACCTTCTTTTCAAATGCATCATTATACTTTATAAGACAAGATTCATTACATGGCCTTAAATTTATAGGAAACCTTCTCAAATTCTTATTGAATCTTGTATTAAAATCATGGACTGATTCATTAGGATTATTTTTATATTTTCAAATTCTGATAAAAGAAACCTAGGGTTTGTTTTATCTCCATACTACAATCTAAATGCATTTTTCATTTTTGTCCAAGAATCAATAGAGTTATCTGCAAAGATTTATACCGAGTCCATTGCATCCTCTTCTAAAGTATGAATGAAAAATTTATATATACATCCTCATATTCAATCTCAAAGTCCTCCATCATGTTAACAAAAAGATTTAGGTGTTGATCACTAGTTATAGCATTGTTTCCTTGGAACTTAGGTAATCTATTTTTACATCTTGTGGAACAACATTTGGATATCCATCCATTCCTCTAAAATTTATAGGACCAAAGGTATTAAGAAACAAATGGAGGTCTAGGTGGGGGCTGAGCCATATTGTTTTGTGGAGGTGAGTTTGTAGGAGATGCAAGATGATGAGGACTGAGGGGTATGTGGGGAATAGAAATGTAATTTTCAAAATGAATATCCCCTATAGGATCAGCTTCTTGGAAAACCTAGCAGATTTGGAAAATACTGGGGCAGAATGAGAAGAAAAATTTCAAAGACAAATGAAGATCCCTCACTAGATGGAGAATTCAATTCAACAAAAATACTACCTGATTCAGATGCACTTGAGGAAGAACTATAATCTTTAATGACAGGTTGATCACTTTCAAGTTCAACAATGGAGATCTCTTTTCTTGATGCTTGATCTCCAACAACTTTCCAAATTCTTCTTCCCTAAGAATTTGATTTTCCCAAATCTGGAAACAACCTCCTAACAGGGTCTTTGACAAAGATAGTTCTTCTTCCTTCCAGCTTTGAAAATATTAGTAACAAATGTTCAATTGACAGAGGTTAAGACACTTTGGAATTTATACAAACCAAATCAACTCGGAGTTGCCACTAAGTATTTTCACCCAATTGTGCAAATTCACTAAAATAATATATCAAATGTCTGTCCGCACTAAAAATCATGCAAAGCTTTACAAATCAAACCTTCCTCACCTAGATTTATCAATGGTGAGGCAAACTTAGTACAATAACTGCTTGGAAAATTTGAAATAGAGGGTTTGGAAAACTTTAAATTCTTCAAAGAGTTCCAAGGTTTGGAAAACTTTAAATTCTTGCAAAAGTGTGTTGGTACCAAGATTTAATCCTTCTTCAAGAACCGAGCAACATTAAGGATTGAACAAAACACTCGAAGAAAGATAAATAATTGTGTGTCATTTTGTACCCAAGGAAGCAATTTATCCTAGTTTGTAGCACTCAGGATTTGAAAGAAGTGGGTAGCACCTTAAAAGGATGTGATCTTATCCTAATTATTTTAGGTTGTGCCTTTCAACCAAGGTAAGAGAACCTATTTTGTAACCTCTGTTATTGAAGGAGATGCAGATATCCTTCTTTTGCATAAATTTTATAAGAAGACCTTGGGAAAATATGATCAACACACCAAATCTGACTCTCATGAGTTGTCACTCCTAGAAGATGGAGATATTTTCAACACAAGGCTAAGGTTACTAAAGACATTTGGAATCCTGATTTGTTTCTGCATATTTTGATAGTGGGATTTTGCATTTGTTCATACACAGGAAAAAATAGGGGTAATTCAGGGTAGGATTAGTTTTTTTGAATGATTTTTTGGTGGGAGATTAACAAGATAAATTGGAATTTTCCAGATCTTTGAGAAACTTTACAAAATGGAAAACTTAACAACAAAAAGCTTCAAAATAGTTAAAAATTCCTTCCACCAGAAGGTGTGCATCAATGGAGGCCCAGATTTGCACATTTTCACACAATCTTTGAGATTCTAGCACGAAGGCTCGAGTTAGAAGACTCAATTGAACATTATCAATCTCTATTTTACCATGCCTAAGGTGCACCCAAAGACTTACAAGTAATCTTTGTCAATGAATGAAAGTAAAGTGGTTTTAAATTTGTTTATTTCACTATCAGATGAAGGCTCTTCTGAAAAATGAAATTGCAAATGCCACTAAACTATCAAAGGGATGATATTTGTATGATTCACAAATATTATAATGTAAGATTTCAATAGGAACAAGAAAAATTCTTGCAGACATTCGAAATGAAACAAACACAAAATGTCAAGAGATTTAACACATGTTAGTTCAAAATTTATCAGATTCATCAGCAGGGGAGAATTATTTAAACAATCTCAGAGATTTTTGATGGCTATACACTTGTAAAAATTCAACATGATTGAAATCTAATATAGAATAAATTAATCAAGTTTCCCAGATAGTTCCTCATAAGATGAGCTTTACTCAAAATTTTCTCGTGAAATTTAACCCCCGACCATTTGCATATCTAAAACATGCATTATATATCATTTTTTTACATCAAATCATTCTCTCCCAAGAAAAGAATATCCTAAGCATCAATTTTGTTACAAAATTCCATCATGATTTGCAGAAAGGGACGTTTAATAGAAAAAATGTTCAAAAGTTGCCAAGTGCCTCAAAAAGGTGAATTATTGCAAAAATTTGCATCATTACTCCAATAGGGGGCACATTTTTCATCCTTGGTGCATGCACACCCATTTCCCTCCATCACTTCATCTTTTCCATTTTGAAATTTTACTCTACAACTTATGGATCTGACATTTCATGTTTTTGCATGATCCCGAGCAAAAATCCACTTTGAAAGTACCTTAGATTTACAAATTGAATCCTCAAATTGATTCCATTGATCTTTATAGACCAAAACAACATGAATTTGCCAAAAATTCGATGAAGATTGATGCAAAATCACATCTCCAAACATCCTGGAGCTCCAATGGCGGCCAAATTGATGAAATGCACAACAGCTACCGTTGATCTTTCCCTTTCACTTTTAATTTGACCTATCCACGTGGCAAACTAAGATTGGAAACGGGGGAGCACTTTTGACATTTTATAACTTTTGGAAAAATGTAAAATTTTGACATTTTTCTCCGCCCCTCCGCCCTTTGAAAATGGGCTTGACACGTGTCCCAATGTGGGTCCCATTGGAATCGCGGCTTGATTCTGCTATTTTACCTCTTTTTTGGAAAAAGGAAAAATTTCTAAATTTTCCCCGCAGCTCAGATTCCCGCCTTTAGCCTTTGTCACAAGTCCTAGTGGAACTGCGCTTAATTTTCAAACTTTACACTTAATTTTTCCAAAAAGGAAAAATTTCCACATTTTCTCCATGGGCCCACACTTCCACCTCTGACCTTTCCACGTTTTCTTGTGTGATTCGATGTAGGACCGTGACTCTCTTTCATGATTTTAACTTATTTTTCCAAAAAGGAAAAAAACCTCAAAGTTCTCCGATGCTCCGTCTCCCCGCGCAGGTTTTAAATTAGTCTTTGGCAGGGCCGCACTTATTTTTAAGACTTTCACTTATTTTGCCAAAAAGGCAAAATTTTCATTTTTCTCCGACGGCCCGCATTCCCGCGCAAGCTTCAAATGCCCTTTTTGTCGGGGCTGCACTTCCTTTTATAAGTTTAACCCTTTTTAGGAAAAAATTTAAAAAGTTTCAAAATCCTCGCGACCAATGATCCAACATGCTTTTTGAATATAGGCTTCAACTACTTTGTGGGGGCGCGCTTAAATTTTTCACTTTATCCTTTTTAAAGGAAAATTTTTCAATTTCCTCCGCGACCTACCAACCTCGCATTCGACCTTGAAAAACATTCGAACAAGGAATTTATTTATTTTAGTGGGGTTGCGGCCCTTTCCAACACTTTAACCTTTTTAACCCAAAAGGCAAAAATCCTCAAACAACTTCAAGCTCCGCTTATCCATTTTTCCAATTTCAAAGTTGACCTAAGCATGATATTTTTCCATGGCGGAAATGCGCCCTTTTTTTACAACTTTTAACCTTTTTCCCAAAAGGCCAAAAATTTCAAAGTTCTCCATTGGCCTTCCTTTTCGCCTTTGATGAAAACATGACATGTGTCCATCATCCAGCATCATTAGCGTTATGCTTTTGACTATTTAAACCTTCCACGTGTTCCTTCTCGATTCGGTGCGGGCTTTAAGAATTTTCTTTGCATTTTAACTCTTTTTCCAAAATGCCTTAGAAAAAAAAAGAACCGCCTTCCCACAATCGCTCAACATGTGACACGTGTACACCTTTGGGAAAAATTAAGAAATTTCCTCCACCACTTTAATTTAGCCAATCGAACTTGGTGGGGCCACAGGCAAGTTCAAACTTTTTCCTAAAATATCCAAAAAGAACAATTGCACAAGATAAACCATTGCATACATCCAATCAAAAGAAGATACGTAATCATCATTAGAACCAATCAGAACATCGCAGAGCCATGGGACTAAAATTTCCCTTTTGCCAAAAAAGCAAAAAGTGATAAGTTAAAACATTTTCCCACCTTCCCTTGACCAACAAAAGATGGCCACGTATCTTCCGTATGCTGAGGAAGAATTTGACGGGGAAAAAATGCCCGTTAGACCGTCAAAAACACAAAAATGCACCATTCATGTCGAATCCAATTTTTCACTAAGGATGGAAACATTTTGAAACAAAACCAAGTGAATCATGGTTCCAAGCATTTTTCAACCATGGGAATGGATTTTCAAAGGCATACAAGTATAAATTGATCATTTTGAGCTTCCATGATCAGAAAAATAGGAAAAATGGCAGAGCCACGGATTTGAAAAATTTAGGGAAAAAACAGGAAAACTTGGGGATTTCTTCAAAATAGGGCATGAAAAAGGATTTTACAAACAATTCAAGGCATTCAAATGGAGATAAAAGCTTCACTTCATCCGTTTCGAGAGATAACACGTTTAACACGCAAACTAAAGGAAAACTAGGGTAAATTGTGCAAGATCAAAATGGCCACTAACATAAGGCCACATAGTTATCGTAATGTGTTATTCCTATACATGTATTTTATTCATAAATTGAACACTTTCCCTTTTCTTGCTAGAACCAACAATTTTCTTGATTGACATGTTCTTATATTTTGGGCATTTATTTGGTTGTTGCACTAACATTTGGATTTTGCACTAACCATGGCTAATTAGCCATTTTATTTTCTTAGTTTTAAATTGCGTATCAATTTTAAAATTTTATAGCCTAGCCCAAGGCTTGGGATTGTTTCCACTTGGAATTTGATATGGATTGTTATGCTGGTTCTAATGTCATAATGTGTTGGAATAGGGTCATGGGATTAACCATGGAGTGGTGGGACCTATGGAACCACTTCATTGTATGGGGGTACACCCCAAGGAGTTATAGATAACTAGTGAGTTGTTGAACCACAATTTATTATGTCACTTTGGTTAGAGGTATCTGGACTCTATGTGCCTAAATCCATAGGGTGACCGACCTGTTTTGGGGAGTGAAAAGGAAAATTTATCTTTATTTTATTTCTTGAGGGAGGCATAAGAGACACTTGAGGGAGGCATAAGATATTTGTGTGGGTGTGATTGATGCTTTGGGAGGTATATGGATTTTCCTGTGATTCTTGGAAGGTATATGTATTTGTTTTTGATGCTTGGGAGCTATATGGAGTTGTTTTGTGATGTTTTGGGAGGCGTATGGAGTTGGTGTTATGATTTATGTGTACTTTTGTGAGTTTGGTTTATGTCTTGTGATATTGTTCCCATCTTGACACTGTGTAGCTATAATTATGGGTTCGAGTTGTGTGAAACAATTGTATGTGTAGATGTTGGGAATTCCATCTGTTATAGTATGTCTATGATATCGAGTACATTTGTGCTAGGGGCATGTATATGAGAAGTACTATGTGTGTGGATCGTGTATGTTCTTCCATGGTTTGGTTGAGTTCTTGTGATGTGATACATTCGTAGAAGTATGTAGAGATATGTCTTGTGGATAATTAGTGGTGTGTTTGGTTCTTGTGTCGCATCGTGATGTCAGTTCTGTTGGGCACCCATGAACATAAGAAAACTAAAATATTAAACAATGAAATATTGAGAGTTGAGGTTAGTAAATATTGTTAAGGAAAAGGACTAACTAAGTAATAAAGAAAAAAGGAACTTCCAATCTTCACAGAACATTAAAATTAAGGTATTTCAAAAATTAGTTGCTTCCTTGTGGTCACGTCGTACCAAAAAATATTTTTAAATGACATGTGTCATTATTGAAATTCTTGCCTATGTATCCTTCGAGCTTTGGCATTGTGTCGAATCGAGGATGATGCTCTTAAAAGGGGAGGGAAATGTAGTGACCGAAAAAAATATATTAATAAAACAAAAATAGATAGGAGTGTTAATTCGGTGGAGTGTGGCAAGGGTGGCATGCGATAGGATGAAGGCATGGGACTTCCTAGCACGACTGTGGGCCTCATGAATCAAAGTCATACCTGTCATTTCCCTTGCATAATAATTTAAACACTTAATTGGAGTCCCAAAGATGTTAACTAAGATGAAACCCAACTCCACATTCCAAATTTAGCAGAAATGGGATAGTTGCATAGTTTTAATACAAATGGACCTAGTACAATAGTTTTAATACTACTTAAACTCTTGTTAATTATATTTTTTGTTCCTCGTAGATAAATGTGTTACCTTGGATACTAACAACATAATACCTTGGTCTTTCAAGAAGGTTGTTTAGCATAAATATGTACTCTCACCTTAAACTCATTTATAGTTCGGATGTAGATACTTAGGTGCAATTGGAATTAAAACAAACCTTAGATAATTAAGGGGTTAACTTGTGGGTAGAAAATGGTAAGTAAATATTTACAAATGAAATTTATTTGAATTATGTTGACTTTAGAGAACCCAGAAATCAAAAACTTGGTCTCGTAATCCCTTGTTATGCGGAATCGTGAAATGTAGAAACATGGGATCTTACCTTGAACAAAAATCACTTGTGGTTCATGTGTAGTTTATAATGTTTCCAATCATGTACTTCTTCAAGATGTTAGGAAAGTAATTTTGTAACTCTTTTGTTATAAAACAATGCTAATAATGAGACCATAGTGCGATATAAGAGTAAAGCACATAAGAGTAAAACAATATTTGAGGTTAGGAATAATGTCACTCTTGGAGTCCTTATAACTCAATTAACAAAAGATATATATATATATATATATATATATATATATTAAAGACAATTTATTGTTGTGGAAATATTTAATCGGGAAATAAAGATACCGTGATTGAAGAATGTTTACGGGAAAAAGGTATCTTGATTCTAACCCCCCTTAAATCCTAATATTGCTTTCTTGACATCAACTCAAATTCACTTGAGTTCGAGGGTAAGCATTTAAACATTGAATAAATGTTTGAGAAGCATATTTTTAACATAAAAAAAAATTAAGTACTTTCTATGCAATTTGAAATATTCCAAATAATTATGTAAGTTCGGAAATTTTCATAAAAGATAAAGAGCCAACTTGAAATTGTAGAATTGTAAATTAAATTTGAAATGAAATTAAGAATATGTAGGTGGAAAAATGATAAAATTATCCTTGCACCATACTATTATTGGAATGTTAATCATAAAGAATATGTAATCATGGTAATGATGTGTTGTGGGTTTTCCAATACTTGAGTCCCTTTTCTTGTGGTTGGGATTATTGCTTGCATTCGTTCATTGGGGAAAGTGTGGCATCGACATGTATATGGTGTTGTCATGTGTCTATGTGATTCGATGACTTATGTAAGTGTCGTATGCATTTTTGAGTTTCTTTTCTTGGAGCCCTTGTGGGGTCATGTAGTGAGAAATGTAAGTCAAAAAAATTATCCGGTATTTTAATCGTTGTTGTTTTTGTGTGTAAAATGTGGGCGTTACACTTAGATTTTGTAGAATTTTTTTCTTGGTCGTGAATGTTGGTTCTATCAAATTTATGGTTAGAGGCCAAGATTTTGAATGGTGCAATCAATCAAGTCAAATCTATTACATAAATTTATTTGTTGTAAAACCACCTAACCTTATTTGTTTTGTGGTTATCAATTTCAACCATTACATTGGCTCAACATGATGATGAGATGTTTTATCCCAATCATATGCTCTTATCTATATATTTTCCCACATGATGCACTATAGAATTCCCCTCACAATTATTTGGGCTCTAATTATCCACAAAACACAAGGGTTGACATTGTCAAAAATGTAACTATTGATATTAGATGCATTAAATGATAAGTGTTTACTTTCAAAGCTATCTCTAAAGCATAGTGTGTTGTTGCCTCGGAATATGCACATTACACACCCTTTATCCTAGGCATGACTCACAAATCAGACATATGGTCTATATGTGACTTAGTAAAACAAAAACAGATCATTATGTTCACTTCGACAATTTTTCCGCCATTGCACTCATTTGTATCTTTCAATTCACTTTTTCAGCACCCTTGCCCCCCTTGAAATTTTGAAGATCTTTATTTCAAATTGAAATTCACTAACACCTCCCTAATTAACGTCTACATTACATCTCTAGATTGCTATTTATACATCTTCAACACAAAAACACTATGTATAATATAAGTGAAAAAATATGTTCTATTGACTTTCTAACATTTCCACAATTTGAGATAATAATACTTTTATCTGGAAAAAATGTGTATGAATATCTTTATAATTTTTAATGTATTGTAACACTACTTCTTATTGGCTTAATCCCAAGAGAGAATTGATTTTAAAATTGTACATACCTAATACAATCATCCTTTAATGTTCCCCTAACTCGGTAGATCCATATATTATGGAATAAAAAGAAAGAAGTGGTATGTTTGTATATGATGCACATATAAAGAAATGAGCATCATGATATGATCTATATTCATTAGTGTTATGGAAATCTCCAATTAAGAGATGGGTACACAACTTATGCTTGAATATTTGAAACTTATAACTCGTCTATATTGATAGAGACATTTGTGTGTAAATAGTAAACATTTTTAACTTAGTGGTAGGTTCTGAAAGAGTGGTACAAAATATGTATTTTTATTTTAAACTTATTAAATTTATTAGTAAAATTAGTTGTATGTTAAAATATTTGAAATACAATTTCAATTGTTGAAATCTTTTTTTTTTTTTTAAATTAGATTTTTACTATTAAGTATGATGATAGTTATGTTAAATTTTAGTGTTTATAGTTAATGAATTGATATGTACAGTTTCTTTTACATTTTAAATATTTATTTCAAATTATTTTTTATATTAATTTAATTATTGTTAATATTTTGTTTTTCAAATTTGTCTAAATTAAATAATACTTTTTAAAAATTGTTTTTTTAAGGTCAAAAAAATGGTTTGCAAAAATTACCCTTTATGGGTTGAGGCCAAGCTTTTCAATGGTGCAATCAATCAAGTAAAATTTATTACATAAATTTTTTTTTGTAAAACCACCTGTTGGTACCTAGATTGATTCTCCTCAAGAATCTAAGCAACATAAAAATATTTCACAAGACAATCGTAGAGGCATATAAATGATTATGTATGTCATTTTGTAGTTGGGGGAGCAATTTATCTAGCTCTTTAGACTAGGGCATTGGAGAAGTGGGTAGCACCTTGAAAGGATTTGATGTTATCCTCACTATTTTAGGTTGTGCCTTTCAACCAAGGTAGGAGATCCTATTTTTAACCTCTCGTTATTGAAGGAGATGAATATATCCTTCTCTTGTACAAAATTTTAAAGGAAACTTTGGGAAAATATGATCAATGTACCAAATCTAACTATCACGAGTTGTCACTTCGAGAAGATGGAGATATTTCCAAAACAAGGCTAAGGTTACTAAAGACATCAAGCCTGATTTTTTCTCGCATATTTTTGACAATAACAGCAATTTTGCATTTGTTAATATATAGGACAAACAGGGGTAGTTTAGGTAGGATTCATTGTTTTTGAATAAATTTTGGTGGGACATTAAGCAAGTACAAACTTGACTATGCTAGATCTTTGAGAGCCTTTACAATTATTGGAAAAATATCGAGACAAAATGCTTCAAAATAGCGAACGTTCCTTCAACCAGAAGGTGTGCATCAATGGAGGCCTAGATTTTCATGTTTTCACACAATCTTTGAGAATTTAACATGAAGGCTCGAGTTAAAAGACTCAATTAAACATCAAAATCTCTAGTCAATCACGCCTAAGGTACACCCAAAGAATTAGAAACAATCTCTATCAACAAATGAAGGTAAAGTGATTTTAGATTGTTTATTTCATCGAGATGAAAGATCTTCCGATAAATGAAATTGCGCAGATGCCACTAAACTATCACAAGGATGAGATTTGTGTGATTCAGAGAGATTTTTAACACAATATTGCAATAGGAACAAGAAAAACTATTTTCAGACATTAAGAAATATTAGTAGACACAAATTTTTCCCAATTACACAAATTAATTTGAATTTTATCAGATTCATTAACAGGAAAGCTTCTTTGAACAATCTTAGAGCTTGTTAATGGTTGTACACCTATATTAACCAACTTGACATGATGGAAATATAAGAAATATAAGACATTAACGGAGTTCTTAGATGGTTTCTAAGATGGAATTTTCTCAAATTTTCTCGTGAAATTCAACCCCAACTATTTGCATGTCTAAAACATGCATTTTATAACATTCATTTACATCCAAGCCTTTTCCCCCAAGAAAAGAATATCCAAAGCATCTTGTTTGTTACAAATTTCATCATGATTCGTAGAAAGGGACATTTAATATATTTACAACAAAAATTTACCAAAGTTGTTCAAAAAAAAGTAAATCATTCCAAATATTTGCATCATTGTTCTAATTGGAGGCACGTTTTCATCCTTGGTGCCTGCAACATGCTTTTCCTTCATCATTTCATCTTTTCCCCTTTGAAATTTTGCTTTCAGAACTTCTCGATCCGGCATTTCACATTTTTTTACAGAGCCCGAAAAATTTTGCTTCAAATTCTCAAATTTCACACTTTAGATTCACAAAATTAGCCCTCAACCATTTGATTATCCTTCGGTGGTAAAACGACAAGGAATCAATCAAAAATTGATGAAGAATGATGCAAAATCACATCTCCGAGTTCTTGGAGCGTTAGTGGTGCGAAATCATATGCAATGTACATCTACCGTTGATCTTCTTTTTCCACTTTAAATTACATCTGTCACGTGGAAGATTAGTAAAAATCAGGCTTAGAGGCACTTTAATGCATTTTATAAGTTTTTGGAAAATAGCAAAAGTTTGACATTTTCCCTGCCCTTCCGCCTTTGAGAAATGGGTTTGACACGTGGCTTAACATGGGCCTTGATGGAGATGCGTCTCAATTCTGCAATTTTACCCTTTTTACAAAAAGGACAATTTTCCAAACTTCCTCTGGTACTCCGCACTCCCACCTTCAGCTTTTGATGCAGGTCCCAGTGGAACCGTGCTTTGTTTTTACACCTTATACTTCATTTCACAAAAGAGAAAAAAATTCCAATTTTGCTCCGACGGCCCGCATCTCCATTTTGACCTTTCAACGTTGGATTTACTATTTCCTCTCAGATCCACACTTCAATTTACAACTTTAACTTCCTTTCTCAAAAAACCAAAATTTCAATATTATCTCCGATAGCCCGCAGCTCCACAAGTTTTCAATTGCTCTCTGGTGGGGTTGTACTTAACTTTCATACTTTATCCTTTTTAGAAAAATGCAAAAATTTTAAAAGACCTCTGATGGCCTGATGTTCTTCCTAAGACTTTTTAACTGCATACTTACACTAACTCTAGCGGGGTCGCGCTCCACTTCATGATTTTACATCATTTTATCAAAAGGAAAAATGCTTCAAAATTCTTCGGTGACCTGCCTTCCCGCGCTGACTTTTCGAATGCAAACTCTAACAATTATTTGTCAGGGCCGCGCTCACTTTAACAACTTTTTCCATTTCACAAAAAGTTAAAATATTTCGAAAACCTCCGGTGACCCGCCGATCCACATTTGAATTTTCAAAATAATTCAAACAAGGCATTAATTTTTCCTCTACGGAGTCTTGGTTCAGTTCAAAACCTTAACTCTTTTTCCAGAAAAGGAAAAAAAAACTTCAAACTGCTCCAACTCTCCACTTCTCCATATTTGATTTTCAAAGCTGATGACATCATTTGTTCCATGGCAGAAATGCGGCCCCTTTTATAATTTTATCCTTTTCAAGACAAATCACAAAGTTCTCCGTTAATCTGCATCCCCTTTTCCTTTGACTCTTTCAACCTATCACGTGTCATTCTCTAATCCTAGCAAGGTTACGGTTCACTTTGTCACTTCACTCCTTTTACAAAATAAAGTCAAAATAACTTCAAAAGAACCTGATAAGCTGTCATTCCATTTTTAACTGAAAAGCTGCCACATGTCCTCTTGCGGGAATTAGCAATTCATTTTCATTTTTCTCCTTTTTCTATAAGGCCTTAAGGCATAAAAAGGTCCACCTTCCCATACTTGCTTGATTTTTTGACACGTGTACACCTTCGTGGCAAAAATAGGAAATTTTCCCTACCACTTCATAATTCTAACCAATCAGGATCCAAAGAGCCATGAGACCACTTCAAACTTTTGCCAAAGTAACCAAAAGTGACAAGTTTTCAAAACAAAGCCATCATGTCTCATACAATTAAAATAAGCCATGTAATCATCAACAACCAATCGAACTTAGCGGAGACATGTGACCAAAATAACTCTTTTGCCAAAATAGCCAAAAGTGATAGGTTTAAAACATTGATCCGCCATCCCTCAACAAATCAAAAGTTACCACGTATCCACCGAGGCTGAGATAGAATTTGACGGGTAAAAGACGCATGTCGACCAAGTAAAATGTATGAACTTTACCATTTTGCCGAGAATGTAAAATTTTTCACCAAGGACAAAGAATTTTGCAAATAATTCATGGCCAAACATGATTTACGACCACGAGAAGGATTTTTAGTAGCATATAGAAGAATTTTGAACATTTATGATCATCCAATTGAATAAATGGAAAACAGAGCACACAAATTGAATATTTTAAAGGGCAAAATGAAAGTTTCTTCGAGAAAATCAGGCACGATCAAATCGAGCACCAACACCACCTAACCTACCATGTTTTGTGGTTATCAATTTTAACCATTACATTGGCTCAACATGATGATGAGATTTTTATCCCAATAATATGCTCTTATCTCTATAGTTTTGACATGATGCACAATAGAATTCCCCTCACAATTGTTTGGGCTCTAACTATCCACAAAACACAAGGGTTGACACTATAAAAAAGTAACTATTGATATTGGATGCATTAAATCATAAGAGTTTACTTTTAAATCTATCTCTAGCATAGTGTGTTGTTGCCTCAGAATATGCACATTACACCCCCTTTATCCTAGGCATGACTCACAAAATAGACACATGGTCTATATGTGACTTAGTAAAAGAAAAATGGATCATTATGTTCACTTGATAATTTTCCTCGCTTGAAATTTCTATCTCACAATTCACTTCTTCAAGACACCCTTGTCCCCCTTGATTTATGTTTGAAGTTATTTATTTCAAATTGAACTTCATTAACACCTCCCTAATTAACGTCAATCGATTGCATCTCGTAGGTTGCTAATGATACATCTTCAACACCAAAACATTATGTATAATATAAGTGAAAAATAAATTCTTTTGGTTTTCAGACATTTCCACAATTTGACATAATACTAATTTTAGCTAGAAAAATGTGTACGAATATATTTTATACTTGTGAATGTAGTGTAACACTACTTCGATTGACTTAATCCCAAGAAAGAACTGTACATACCTAATACAATCAGCCTTTAATGTTCCCTAACTCATTAGATCCCATGTATTATGGAATAAAAAGGAAGAAGTGGTACATTTGTATATGATGCGGACAAAAAGAAATGAGCATCATGATATGATCTATGTTCGTTAGTGTTATGGCAAGCTTTAATTAAGGGATGGGTACACAACTTATGTTTTAAGTTTTGAAAGTTATAACTCGTCTATATTGATAGAGACATTTGAGCGTAAATAGTAAACATTTTTAACTCAGTGGCAGGTTCTGTAAGAGTGGTACAAAATAAGTATTTTTCTTGTAAAATTATTAAATTTATTAGTAAAATTAGTTGTATGTTAAAATATTTGAAATACAATTTCAATTGTTCAAATCTATTTTTTTAAATTAGATTTTTACTATTAAGTATGATGATAGTTATGTTAAATTTTAGTGTTTATAGTTAATGAATTGATATGTAAAGATTTTTTTAGCTTTTTAATATTTATTTCAAATTATTTGTTATATTAATTTTATTATTGTTAATATTTTGTTTTTAAATTCGTCTAAATTGAATGATACTTTAAAAAAATAAAAATTGTAAGGTCAGAATAATGGTTTGCAAAAACTACCAAACAATACAAATTTGAAGTTAAATCTTGAATATTTCTTTTTTATTATAATATTCTCATAACATTTTTATATTTATAATATAAGAAATAAATTTTAACATCTTAATAATATATAAAAATGTTGTGATGTAATATTATTATACATATTATTTTTCATATTCATTTTTAACATTTAATATTAGGTATTGCTTGTAATCAAAATTATAATTTAAACAAGATTTCTGAATGCATTAGGCCATCCTCAGAAAATATTTTTGATAGACAACGGCAAGCCTTACAAATTGTAATGTACAAAAGCAACTTTTTTATATTTATATATTTTATGACCATAATACAAATGCTACTGTGGATAGCACCCCACCACACTTTCAAAGCCGTTATAAGAAACAAACACACAATACCAAATCATACAACTCATGTTTACACCTATGAACTTTACTTGCTTTTCCTAGCTGAAAAGAAGGATAAACTTGGCTGAGGTTTGAGTCTTTCTTAGTTAAAACCTGTGAACTTTACCTAGCTATACAGAAAGAGCTGAACAGGAAGATAAAATAGAAACATTCCTCAAACACCCCCTTCACCGAAATTGGTGTGCACGGATGAACATTCCTCAAGCACCCCCTTCACCTTCCTACCATAGAAACTGCCTCCCATATTTCCCTTCATCAAAATCCCTTGCCCACTCCCTGCAATTATCTACCAACTTACGCCGTACTTGTAAAATGCAATATGAAAAAAAAATTACCTAAATAATGTTCTATCTTGTCCATCAAATCGTTGCCATTGCTTGTATAACTTTCAGATTACGAGATATCAATGAGAAAACTCAAAATAGCAATGGTGATTAAGTGCAAGTATAAATGATAAAGTACTCTATTAAAGAAATAAACTGATGAAGACTACATGACTGAGGATCAAATGGAAAATTTGCATAACTTAAGTAATCTCAGACTTTTCTGTAGCATTAAGATCCAAGCCGTCATTGCCAGTTTAAGGTCAAATTCAGCCCTCCTAGGACCTATTTAAAAGGAAGACAGATTGTTTAAAGTTACAGATTTTTCTATTCAAACTATGAAGTACAAATTACAAATATCAAACATGCATTCAAAAAGGAAATTATCAGCTGAAAAGGGTATAATTTATCAAAGACACAGGAAGTGATTCAGGAATTCAATCAAAGAAGAACATATTCTCAAAGAGTTTAACCATCTATATGCACTTCTCATTAAAACCTAGAATAGAGCATGAAAGCGAGGAATATTAAAACATAAAGAGAAATTAGATGTATACAGTTAGAGATATTCATTCTGTAGACATAATGAATACTATTGCAAGGTTATTCATAGCATTGAAAAATAAATTTAGATATAAGTTAACCATAGATGGAATCATGAAAGTAGTAGTTACAATGATAAGTTTCAACTGTGCTTTCACTAACAAATGACTTATAGCCAACAAAAGAAGTACATAGTTGTTTTTCAAGTAATATGGAAGGAACCATCATGTTTTCAAAACTACATTGATAAAAATGAATTAAATTAAATGAACTCATTTGCAATCAAATAGAAATATGCATCAAAGTTATAATAAAAGAGTAAAAATTGTGAAAAACTTAGGTTGATTCAGTTATCAGATCAAGTGACTCACATATAACTTCTGAATCAAGTGACAGAGTAACAACTATACCAAAAGCTTGGTGCAGTGATCAAATGTTGGGTGTAGAATGTGGTTCATGATTAATAAAGGAAGTATACAATGCAACCATTTAGTTATGATAAACAATTAAACCACTCTTCCATATTACAAAGGATAACTATCGAATCCAGGTGATCGATTACATAATACCATAATTTAAAATCAAGAAATCTGATTATAACTTCCTTCCAGAAATTTATTACAATTTTGAGCTCAAAACACAAATGTAGATCTTAAAGCACCTAAATGAGCTCACCTTACCCTACAAACGGTGGTGAATCAAGACAAAGCTTACCCATTCAAACGAGATGGAAACCAAGATTTGGAGTCTCGAATCACAAGGCTTTCACCAACTCAAAGTACCATCAAATCTCAAAATATAGGTGAACACTTCAAGATCGAAGGTCGAATCAAATCTCAATAAAGTTCCAAATAAAAACAAGAGAAAAGAAATGCAAGAAACGAGGGTTTCATCATTCACGAGCTTCATTACCAAGCAAAAATGGAAGCTTCTAATAGATGGAGACCCAAACAATGACACAAAATTATAATGACCAAAAATTCAATGTCGGAGATTTTTACAAAGAAAGATAAAGACAAGAAAGTAAAAATAACGGTGTTACTATAATGAACCGTTACACCAAAACCTCAAGGTGTTAGTGAAATCCGCACATGAGGATCATAACATCCCACCATGCTTCCGTAGCCCGGACCCCGGGCTAGATTTGCGCCCATATAGCGGGACCACACCCTGCCCTATACGAGCCCCCCGAACACGCAATGCCGATGTAGCTACTCGTGCCTGGGACTCGAACACAGGTGGTCGCTTTGATACAAATGTAACAAATCACACACCAAAACCTCGAGGCGTTAGTGAAATCTACGCATGAGGAACATAACAACTATAAGCGAGTAATGACATCTTAAATCAAGTGCATAAATACAGAACATACAAGGTCGAATACAAAATAGAGGCTTTTAAAAGTACCCAGTTTGAAACTTATAATATAGGTGAGAGGGGAAAACATGGATCTCAAAATCAGACAATGACGTCAGGGTTAGAAATTGCTACCCATTTCAATAAATCAACCCTATACATTGAGCTCAAAGCACAAAGGGTAAGTGCAGCAAGTTTGTGGACAAAAAGGGATCATAAGTGGATGTCATATTGCAAAAAACAGTAAAATATCAACTTGTAGGGATTATTAGCAATATATGCACTCAAAATTAGAAAAAATTATATAAATATGAATTGTAGAATTGAGAATCTAGTTTCTAAACTACTTTTTAAAAAACGGACAAGTTTAGCTATATTAAACACTTAAAATTATATGACTTGGTTTTTTTTGAAAAAACTTACAAGATTGTACTTTGTTTTTCCGTGATTTGGATGACCAAATCTTGTTATTTTTTTCATTTGTTGAAAAGTTTTATGTAGTTGTCTATCTTGGGATGAATTTTATTTTGTATTTTTTCGAGCAATATTTTTTTTTAATGATTTTTTCCGTGAAAGTGGTCTGAAAAGATTTAGAAAATGGAGCGCTTTTCGTTTTCCCGCCATAACTATATCTAAAAATATCGAAATCAATTTTTTTTAATGTGTATAGAATTTCTCCATGCTTAGAATGGTATATGTTTTATCACATTTTGATAAGCGAAACAAAAGTTGTTGTCTTAAACGTAGACATGAACATTCACATAAACAAATTCTTAAAGACTTATTGTTAGTAAAAATTATAAAATGATATTTATCTTATTCTATTCACTTTAAAATCAATATTTCTATGAAGCTAATGAGTCTCTCCTACATGATGGCACCATTGTTGTGAAATGTTTTCATCTTTTCAGCATGGTTCAAGTACGTGGAAGAGTAAATTTGAAGTTTTTGACCTTCCATAGCTTTGGTTGGGAAAAATAAAGATTTCTCGAGCCTTATGGTTGGATTTTATGATATAGATAGACCCGTGATCGTGGTTTATAAACCGTGATCACAGTTTTTATAACACAAACCATGGCGTGCTTTATAAACCATGATTGCGAGTTTGTAAAGTGTGATCGCGATTCTTAAATCATATTTACACACATCCCAATGTATCGAATTACCATGTGATTTTTATTGTTTGACCTTATCGTACAAATTATTCCAAAATTATGTCTTTTATACACATTTTCTTATCACCGGAAGCAAAACACCATGGGAGACAAGAAGCGAAGTCAAAAAAAGGAATTCATTAAGTAAAAAACACCAAAGCGAATTAGAGGCAAACAGATTTCAAAATGTTGAGCAAATGCGGAATCTTCATGAATCAAGAAGAGGTTCATTTTCAACCCCTATTGTTGTAAGCAATGAGAAACCGAGGTAATGTTTCTCATCGATGTTGAAGTTGAATTAAATACTCATGATGAAGATGTTTTTACTATCAATGTTGAAGAATAATTAAATACTCGTGATGTAGCAAATGTTGAAATTGAAGGAGACAATGAAAATGCAAATAAGGAAATTCGGGTTGAAATCAGACAAACAAAATTTGACAAAAACACCTCCTAAGATTTTGCATAAGAAACCTAATTATTTTATTCAAATTGATGAAAAATATTGAAACCAATGTTTGAAAAACTTTCAATGGAAAATCGGAAGAAAAGCCCCTTTGAAATTTGGTATAATCATTTTGAAATTTTAAATGATTCCGAAAGATATCAATTGTTGGTTTGTTTGATGAAATTGATTAAAATGAGACCTACATTAAACACCTTAGGATTGAAAACATCTAATATATGTGGTCAAACCTCTACAATTGTTGAAAACCTTCATGATGCATATCACATTGTTGGTGTCAAGAGATGCACTAGGGATAGTAATATTGTGCATCGTGTACTTGCTACTAGTGTTGTAAGTGAATCAATAAAAAATCAACGTTTAATTACCTAAACAAGTCGAATGTTTCAAGTTAATCAAAAAACTCTAATGAAAGCAATTGAAATATGTAATATCCTTCAATCACTCAATAACACCAATTTTTGGGCATTTTTTGGTAGAGCACCGCGTAAGGACAAATATAATTTTGATGTTATAAGAGAAGTTGTTATTCAATTTTGGAATGATAACACTAGAGTTTCACCTAATACAAGATTTGTTATAAAGCAGAGAGTTGGTTATACTAATCACGAACCACATCCAAAGGATTTATTAGATATGACTCAAACTCAATTCTTTCGTAAGTTTGAACAAGAACATCCGGAAATTAAAATTATTCAACATTTTTTTGAAATGTTGAAACCATTCTATGTGAAAATCAACCACGCTTGCACCACTTGTTGTTATAGGCAACATGTTGAATTTGCGATGCATTATGCTAAATTTTAACGTATTTATTCTAATTTTCATTATGAAACTATGTTATCGGAATGTGGTGTTCAAGTTCCACCAATATCTTCTAGGGATTTCATTCCTACGATATTTTGTGAAAAATAAGTTGGAAATTGTTTTTATAGTCAGGATTTTTAGATGGAAGTTGTGGTACAAGTCGCGGATTACCTAAATTGGAAATTTGCATCCATGAGAAAATTGAAGGTGTAATAGGAAATAATTTAGTTGAGTTTAATAAATATAAATCAGTTGCATACCATTTGAATGATGGAAAAGAGTTTAAACGGTGTAAGCTAGTTCTGAGAACATATACATGTTTTTCAATTTATGATAAAAGAAAAGGATGAAATTGTTTATGAGTATGCTAGGCATACACACAGAGCTCTATGGTTGGATGAATAGTTCAAGATATGCAAGGACACATTTCCTATTGGTACTATTGCTTCGGTGGTCGGTTTTGCATAGAATTACACACATTGTAACCACAAATGGAGGTTCAATCATAATGTTATAACTCAGTCACAAGTTGCCATTTTTGTGCATATAGCATTTATACATTCTCTGACGATCAGAGAGAATGATCGAAATATTTTAAGAGAGTAACACTTTTATATCCGTGATGATCGTACTCATTCCGCTAAATTTGTACAAGGGTGTTTCCAATTATTTTATAGAAACTTGTCGATAGGGACATCCACTTCAAACAACATTATATATGGTCGTATAATTACACGTCTCGGTTTAAGAATACACGAATGTTTTTTGGATAAGATCGATGTACGTCAAGATGGGTGTGCAACATATTTGTATTTTCAATGAGGTGGAAATTGAAAAGGAGAGCATGATGGTGTAGGGGAATGTATTAAAAGATCTCTGCGCAAGAGAATATTTGAAGTACAAAGATGGTGCTAAATTGAAATATGCAAAGAGCATAATTGAGTGGTGTATTGAAAATATGGCTCGAGGTTCTATAGAAAATTCCACAGTTCACGAGATATTTTTAGTTGATAGAGGAACAACAAATTGCTAACTATGAGGATTGTATGACAATCTTTGGGTCCAGTGATATGTACTCATTTGTAGCTCGAGACGCTACTTTGTGGGTCATATGGACAAGAAAGTTCACATGTTTTTATGCATCTTGTATTGAATTTGTCAACTGAGTGTGATTCACAAGAATGGGTAGATGGATGGATTTGTAGGCCTCTAACTCTACTTCCTGTTATCAACCTCCACAAGCATTACGACTTGTTTTATAGATGAAGTTACAACATCCAAGGGCTTTGTGAAATTTTGATTTTTGTGATACAAGGTATTTATGGTTATTTATAATTTTTATGTAGAGTTATGTCCATTGAAATTTTAATATATAATTTAAATTTGAGTTGAAATATTTGTTTGTTTGTAGGACATTTGTTTTCACTTAGTGTGAGAGAAGACAATGAAGAAGGAAAAGACTATTTCTTATGTCGTTGCATCGAGGAAAAAAATAAGTTGACTTCTCCTATTATAGATGGCAAAGATATTGATTACTCTACGGGGTTAGTGGTAGTTCTTTGGAACTTGGCTTTGATGGTATCCATTAAAAAAATCCTTTGTTTGGGTGTTTGAATACTTTGAGACACACAGGAAAATACTCTTATATTCGCATCTAGTTCTAGCAACAAATATTCAGCTATATAGATATCGAGGAAGGCCTAATAAAAATATTATTTGGAAGGTTCGAGAGTTAGATCATGAAGCAATCTTGTCCGCTATTCAGAGTAGATCTGATCCTTATGGTTCATTGGAATGAATTTCTGATATCTTGTCGATATATATAATTTGTTTGATATAATTTCTTTGGTATATATAAATATTTTAGTTAGATAGATTTAAGTTCATATATTCTATTAGATTTGTGTATTTTGTATATATCTAGTATGGTTTTGATTTGAAACTTAAAATTCTTTGACTAACACTTTTATGTGCAAGTTAGTGGTGTGAGTAAAAGCTTCCACATTCACGTGGTTGCTTTGTTAGTAGATAATTTTATATTCTTGAAGCTAAGAGAAGTTTTCATTGTTTTACAAGAAAATAAAAGCAATTAACAATGATTTATGTACTTGTGGAGTGGGTTCTTGGCTGCGAAGGAGGTAGCCGAAGCACATGGAGCTTAGAGAACCGAAATTATGCCTCCCATGTGTTTATAAGACCATACCTATGTGTGTGTACGGTTGGTTTGGTGCCACGACCCACTGTTTGTAAACTATAGCGTTGTGAGGTCTTAAAGCGGCTCAAACTGCACTATTTCATGCGTTTACAAACAATAGGGAAGGCGAGATCACCGATCGAGAGAAGGAAAAAGCTGAGATAGACTATTATATAGGGTCACTACGCCGAGGTATAAGATTGGATGAGATGTATTTAGGTGCCACTTGAGTCGAGTAGTCACTCGTTGAAGTTGAATGATTTTGGTCTCGGTGCTCTTAGGGACTACGCCGAAGCAGAAGTATCTCGGAAGCAATAGCGTTGTTACGGACCAAGACAATGACTCCTCTAGTGTTCACTCCGGCCACTCAGATGTGTCAAAGCCATAGTCATTTTGTTGCCACGACCCACCATTTGCAAAATATAGTGTTTGACAGCCTTATAGTGGCTCAAACTGCACTATTTCACACGTTTGCAAACTATAAGGCAACGAGAGCACCAATCGGAGAAGGAAAAAACTAAGATAGGATATTATAGAGGGTCCCTTATCGAGGTTTAGGATTAGATCAGACATCTCTAGCTGCCACGGAGTCACGAGTAGTCACCGTTGAAGTTGAATGATTTTTGGTCTTAGGGCTCTTAAGGGACTACACACGAATGAAGTAGCCCCAAAGAAATGATGTTTCGCACAAAAAAATATCCCTAATATAGCATTCACACTGCCACCCAGATGTTTTGACATGATCGGTTCGGTGCCACGACCCACCATTTACAAAATGTAGCATTTGGAGCCACAGTGGTGTAAGATTAGATGAGATGTCTTTAGGTGCCTATGGAGTCCGAGTAGTCACTCGTTGAAGTTGAATGAGTTTTAATCTCAGCACCCTTGGAGGACTGCACCCAAACGAAGTAGCTCGAAGTAATGCGTTGTCATGCAACGAAGCGATGACCCCTCTAGTGTTCACCTGGCCACTTGGACGTGTTAGCATAGTCATTTTTGCGACGACCCACCATTTGCAAAATATAGCATTTGACATCCTTACACTGGCTCAAACTACACTATTTCATGTGTTTGCAAACAATAGGGCAACAAGAGCACCAATTGAAGAAGGAAAAAAATGAGATAGGATATTATAGAGGGTCCCTTATCCAAGGTTTAGGATCGGATGAGACATCTTTGGGTGCCACTTGAGTCCAGTAGTCACCCATCGAAGTTGAATGATTTTTTGGTCTAAGGGCTCTTAAGGGACTACACCCAAACGAAGTAGTGTGGAAGAAACAAGATTTTTCACAAAAACAATATGCCTAATATAGCATTCACTTGGCCACCCGGATGTTTCGACACAGTCAGTTCGATTTGCCACGACCCACCGTTTGCAAAATATAGCATTTGATAGCCTTACACTGCTCAAACTGTTTGCCACTATTTCGTGTTTTGCAAACAATAGGAAAGAGAGCACAGATCAAAGAAGGAAAAAATGGAGATAGGATATTGTAGAGGGTCCCTACGCCAAGGTGTAGTATTTGATGAGACATCCGTAGAGTCTTCTGAGTCCAAGTAATCAACCATCGAATTTGAACAATTTTTTGTCTCGGGTATCTTAAGGGACTACGCCAGACGAAGTATCCCGGAGAAAGCAATGATGTTGTCCTTTGTTAGGAAATAAGGGATAAAATATGTGGAATAATCCCTCACGTAATCGCAACAAGTAGAAACTAATATGCAAAAATTATTACTGAGATCTCAAATAAAATTGCAGAATAATATAACACAACACAAAGAGCAGATGTATTTAACATGGTTCACCCAATTTGGGTTAAATCCACCAAGAATCACTTGCTCAAATTTTATTACAAGCCACCGATCTCTCAATACAATACCGGATCCATTTGGAGCTATGCTAAACAAACTCTGAGAATTCACACCCGAATTCAAAACACATCTGCAATACATTTGCTTGTACATCTATCATATCATAAGACCATATAAATAGACAAGCTGCACAGCGAGTTTTACAAAACCGTGGTATCAAAACCATAAGCAAAACCCGTCCCATAAACCTATGGGTCAAAAACTCACCCATATGAGAAAAGCATGTTTCCTAATATTTCGGTGCAATTTTTGAGGCCAAAAATTTACGCCCTAAAAAAAAAAAAATTTGGGGGTCACACCAGAACCCCTACATTTCTGGGTCAGTGTGCCCCGAACCTGCTACCAGGCTGCCGCCTAGGTCCCCTGGGCGAGGATACATGAAAAGTGTACAGTACTCTTAGTGTACAGTCTTCAACACTTTCACACATGAAAATAGGCTCCACAACCTAACAATCACACATGAAATATATGCCTAATCTAGCATTCACCTAGCCACCGAACATTTTAATGCATTCATTTTTGTGACATGACCCCTTTGTTTGGAAAATATAGCAATTGATAGCCTCACACTAACTCTAACTACACTATTTCGTGCATTTTTAAACAATAGGGCAGCGAGAGAACCAATCGAGAGAAGGAAAAAAAAGAGATAGACTATTGTAGAGGGTCCCTACGCCAAGGTGTAGGATTAGACAAGACATCTCTAGGTGCCATGGAGTCACGAGTAGTCACCCGTCGAAGTTTAAGGATATTTTTGTTTCATGGCTATTAAGGGACTATGCCCAAACGAAGTATCCCGGGCAGCTGACGTTGTTGTGCATCTAAAGCGAAGCCTCCTTTAGCATCCACCTAACTGCCAGGATGTGTCGGTGCATCAGTTTAGTTCGACGACCCATTGTTTGCAAAATATAGTGTTTGATAGCCTCACTCTGGCTCAAACTACCCTATTTCATGCATTTGCAAACAATAGTGCAGCGAGAGCATCAATCAGAAAATAAAAAAATTGAGATAGGATATTGTATAGGGTCCCTACGCTGAGGTGTAAGATCAAACAAGACATTACTAGGTGCCACGGAGTTTGAGTAGTCACCCATTGAAGTTGAATGATTTTTTGGTCTAAGGGCTCTTAAGGAACTACGCCCGAACGAAGTAGCCTAGAAACAACGGCGTTGTTGTGCACCAAAATGAAACCTCTTATAGTGTTCACCTAGAAACCCAAACATTTCAGCCCAAGAGGTTCGGTGCCACAACCCACCATTTGCAAACTATAGCGTTTGAAAGCCTCACACTGGCTCAAACTACACTATTTTGTGCGTTTGCAAACAATAGGGAAGCAAGAGCACCGATCAGAGAAGGAAAAAGCGAGACATTATATTGTAGAGTGTCCCTACCCAAGGTGTAGGATTGGATGAGACGTCTCTAACTCGCCACTTGAGTCCAGAGTAGCCACCTGTCAAAGTTGAACTATTTTTTTGGTCTCGGGGCTCTTAAAGGACTACCCCCAAACGAAGTATCCGGAAGCAATGGCGTTGTCGTGCACCAAAAGGTAGCATCCGATGGCGTTCACCTAGCCACATGGACATTTCGGTGCAATCGGTTTGGTCTGTAACGACTTCCGGAGGCATGACTTCTCACTACTTACCTCTGTTCATTTCCTAGGACTACCTAGAAAAGGCAGTTTGTAAACATTTATGCCACGAAGGCTCAAGGAATGCTAGGAAGGCTCTGGATCGGGTGGTCTAACTCCAATATGGGCCTCCCTAGATTCCTCCATGCTTTGAAGGCATATACCCCTTGTTGGTGTCCATTTTGATCTTACACCATTTTGCCCTAATTTTCCTTCTCTGCATATTCGAAAGATTTTTATATCTTGAATGGATGATCCAAGCTTTTACCTCCATTTGAATGGCTTCTATTGTTTGCCAAATACATTTTTATGCCATTTTTGAAGAAGTTTCTAAGTGTGCCTTGATTTTGCCCTAAATTCTTCAAATTCGTGGGCTCGCCATTTTTCCTTTTACCCAATTGTGGAAGCTCAAAAATGATCCACATGGTCGAAAAATGCTTGGAATCATGATTCTCTTGGTTTTGTTTGAAAATTTTCCATCCTTAGCGAAAAATCAGATTCTGGGCATAGTTGGCAATTTTAAGTGTTTTTACGGTTTGACGGGCGTCTTTACCCACAAATTATTCCTCAAAGCATTCAAGCAACTACGTGTCTTCTTCTAATTGGTCGGGGATGGCGGGCGGACATTTTAACTTATCACTTTTTACTTTTTTGGCAAAAATTCAATTTTGGTCCCATGGTTTCGGCAATAAACCACGATTGGTTATTATAATTCTTACGTGTCTTCTTTTGATTGAACGAGGAGCAAAGTGGATTTATTTTGAGAACTTGTTCTTTTTGGCTATTTTTGCTAAAAATTTTAAATCACCCCATGGCCCCGCCAAGTTCTGATTGGCTGAATTCAAGTGGTGGAGAAAATTTCTTATTTTTTCCCGAAGATGTACACGTGTCGCATGTTGAGCGATTGTGGAAAGGCGGGTCTTTTTTGTGCTCTAAGGAATTTTGGAAAAAGAGTTAAAATGCAAAGAAAATTCCTAAGGCCCACAAAAATCAGAAGGGAAAACGTGGCACTTAGAATCAAAAAGGGAATTATGGGTTGTCGGGCTCTTTTGAAGTTTTTTGACTTTATTTGGTAAAAGGATTAAAGTTATAAAACAAACCGCAACCCCACAACACATCAAAGGTGGACACGTGTCGTGTTTTCATCAAAGGTGGGAAGGAAGGCTGGCGGAGGACTTAGAATTTGTTTTCCTTTTTTTTAAACGAAGCAAAAGTTGTAGAAAATCTCACGTTTTCACAAGGGAAAATATCATGTTTAGGTCAACGTTAAAAAATGGAAAAATGGAGTTTCAGTGGGGTTATTTGAGATTTTTCACCTTTTAAGGTAAAATGTTAAAATGTTGACAAAGGTCGCAAACCCACTAAAAGTAAGATAATGCATTGTTTGAATCAAAAGGCGAAGTGCGGGCCTTCGAGAGGCAAGTTGGAGGTTTTTCATTTTGGTGAAATGTATTAAGTTCTAAACAACAAGTGCGGCCCTAAC
Source organism: Taxus wallichiana var. yunnanensis (assembly GCA_018340775.1). Lineage (NCBI taxonomy): Eukaryota > Viridiplantae > Streptophyta > Pinopsida > Cupressales > Taxaceae > Taxus > Taxus wallichiana. The sequence continues at coordinate 696,108,795 of CM031238.1, forward strand.
AAAGAATGAATTTTAAGCTGCGCTTGAGAGGCCACCTTTGGAGGATAAAGGATATTTTTTCCTTTGTTCATCCATCTACATCTTTTTCTTTAGATCTCCATCTCTAATAAGATATCTTTCACCATGGTGTGGGGAACATAAGCAACAACTTTAGAGCTCAAAATGTAAGGTCTGAAAACCTTTGTTTCTTTCACCAAGGCAAGTGCTTGTTTCTCCATAATTGTGTACTTTAACTCATCTCCTTGTAATGCCTTACTGAAAAAGGAAATTGGTCTCTCAGCCCCTTCATCATCCTTGTGCAAAGCAAAGACGGATGCAATGGTGTTTTCTGAGGAAAAGGATAACATTTGAAAAGGCTTCTTGTAATTTGGAGCTACCAAAACAGGTGCATGCTTTAGTGCTTCTTTGATCCCATCAAAAGCTTGAATAGCATCCTCTTCCCATTTGATAACTTGGTCTTTCTTCACCATGCTAGTAATGGGGAGAGTCAAATCATCAAATTTAGATACAAATCTTCTAATGAAATTGATTTGCCTAAAGAAAAATTGGATTCCCTTCTTGGTTCTTGGAATTGGGACCTTGTTGATGGCATCTACCCTCTCGGGATCAATCATGACACCATCCTTTGATACATTGTGACCAAGCAACTTTTCCTTTTGTACTCCAAAATGGCACTTCTTTGGATTGAGTGAAATACCAAATTCTCTGCATCTAACCAAAGCATCTTTTCCAAGTGCTGCAAGTGATCATTTCTCTTCCTGGAAAACAAAGTCACATCATCTTGATAAACAACAATGAAATCATTAATATAACTAGCAAAAGCAACATCCATTTCTCTTTGGAAGGTAGCTCCAAAGCATTCATTAGACCTAAAGGCATTCTAACATAGATGTATGCTCCCAACGAGTGGTAAAGGTAGTCTTAATTCTTTCTGATTCCTTCACAACAACTTGGTTATAGCCAGAAAAACCATCCAAGGTAGAAAGAAGCTCTATTATCTGTCATTGATGTTCTATTAAGATTTCTAAAGTCCACACACAACCCTTTGATATCTACATTCTTTTTCTAAGCGGCACTAAGTTTGCAACCCAAGAAGAATACCTTGTGGGCTGAATGATCCCTCCATCCCTCAATTTCTTCAATTCATCTTGCATTTTCATGGAGAGGAGTGGATTAATCAGCCTCTACTTTTGTCTGAATTGTTTTGCATTAGATTCCAAAGGAATTTCATGCTGAAACAAATCCTCTTTGTATGCTTTCAATTCAGAATAAGACCAAGCCAAATAGTCATGATATTTCTTCAACAATTGGACATAGGACTATTTTTCTTCCTTGTTTAGATTGCTTCCCAAGCATATCTTCCTTGGTTTCTCCTTCATGCAAAGGTCACGCTCTTTAACATCCCTTGAGGCTACTAGATGTATGTTAATGATGTAATCAACATTATCAAAATTTGATTCAAGAGCAACGAACCCTCTAGGAATGGTATTAGTTTTCAAGTGAATGATATCTTTGCAAAAAAATTCTTTTGCTTATACCGCTACACACACCATTTTCTCCCAATCAATATTTTATCAACAAACTCACCTTGGTTTTGCAAAAGCTGTTTCACCAGGCATCATCATCAAACACTTGCCAATTTTTAATGTTGTTAGGCATATATGGCCTTGTTAGTACTTCAACATCATATTCACAATATAGGGACATTGAACAATTATCAAACCAAGATCCCAATACTCTAACTTGTCTACCATAACATTGAAATTCCTATCATGGTGAGAATAGTAAATGAGTCAAAAATTTCAATCAAATCCAAAAGCTGCATGCTTGTGTTGTTTCATTCTCTTATTTTTGTAGCATCTTGTTTTCTAATTTGCTTGACAATCAGTTTTGAGTCTCCTTTGACAATGATATCTTTCACACCATATTTCAAGTAATTCTCAAACCTAATAACAATGCTTCATACTTAGTAATTTTTTTTAGTGCATTCAAAATTAAGTTTGAAAGAAAAAACAAACTCTTCCATGCTTTGAGAAATAAGAACAATACCATCACCATTTCCAAATTTAGAGCAAGATCCATCAAAAACAGGTCCAAGGAGAACCTACTTGTTCAAGAAACTTGCATTGCTCCATCTTGTTCTCTTTACCATCAGCAAATCCAACAAAATTATCAACATCAACAAATAGTAGATATCTAGTTCATCATCCCGAAATCATTTTATTGTTGATTTATCTATACTTGATCATATATTTGAATCATTTTGAGATGCATTTGAAGATGATACTCTACTCCTAAATTTAAATCAAGTACATCCGATTCTAAGCTCATTTAAGAAAAATCACTTTTAAAAGCTCGAGTCAATAGATATGGAAATACGGAGCTCTAACATGAATTTTGTTCCTTCTTTTAGGTACTTTGAAACTAGAGGGGAGGAGTGACAAGGAAAATTTGAAATAAAATAGGAGAATCCATTTGAATAGGAAATAATGGATTTACCTTTCTCATTTAATCATATATTTATGCATATGCATTTTCTTGTATGTACTTGTTTTAGAGTTATTCCCATGGCTTATGTGGGTAACATTGAAATATCATTTCTTAATGAATAAATTAAATTAAATTCTAGAATTGAGTCGTCTATTTACTTTATATTTGATTATTGTAGTTGGTAATTTTGAAATGAAATAAGAAACTCAAAACATAATTAATATCGGTCATACATAATAAATAAAAAGAATTAATGTAACTTTACTTGAAAATTGTACACTTACGCCATGTAAACAACAATTGTGTTTTCTATTTCAGGTCCAATTTCGACATCTCGCTGCTTTATACCCTCTCTCAACAAGGGTATGGTTTGGTATTTTGAGGCATCTACATATATTTTTTGAATGTGACACTTGGAATGGCAGCATATGTGAGGCATTGCACCGAAATGATTGACCCAAATTAGTCAACATCTTGGTGACTTTTCTGATTGGGTTGCGTACTAACCTATAAGAAACCATGGAAATGGATATTTCAGCCATTAATGCCAACTGAAAACCTATACCATAGCCTGAACATGCATGTTAAAGGATCCATGCAATGATAAAATTTTTAAAATCTTGAAGAAAATGGGAAACAAAAAAATGGAACACTGTACAATACTTTACAAGGGAAAAGAAAACCTCTATGAGGCATGCCATTGAAGATGACAACCATTATTGAAAGAAGGGAAATGTTGAAAGGATGTGTTTAGAAAACACATATAAGAAAAATGAAACTATAATACATTTATTGATGCTTAATCAAAGAACCCCTAAATGTATGCAACTCTATGGGTTGAAACTCTCGGTGTGAGTTGATAACTTGCAGATTTTCCCAAAGTGTGTGACTTTGCAATCGGGAAAGCTCTCGGATGAAGGTTGACTCCTATTCCTCTATTCAGATGCACACATTAAAAATGTAGAGGATCTAATTTAAAATCTACTCAAACTTTCCAAGGAGACAAGGTTAAGAAGATGCAAGAAAATAAAACTAAAATAACAAGTGATGCACCAAAGGAGTGTTGAAAAATTTCTTTCAATTTAAACAAAAACCATCAAAATTTAATACAACCACTTTGCGTACAAATAGCCAAGATTGCAATGAGATATTAAGAAGCAAACAATGACCTCAAGAGAGGTTTGAAATCATCCACTGAGACTTGTATTATTACTCCACAAATTTGATACATTGCATTACAATGGCAAAGAGATAAAAACTTTCGATTCTGACTTGAATGGGAGGTTTCACCTCAACAAATCCGCTTGCAGACAAAATAAGAATCGAGGGTGCAAACCCAAATTGTCCAACCTTTAGAAAAAAAAGCCTCTCCTTACAATATATAGGAAGAATGACAAGAAGAAAGAGACAGAAATTCGAATCCATCCTTCAAACACCCGGGATGAATTGAATTTTCTAAAAAATGATGGGTTCTACAAAAAAAAACCCATACCTTCATGTATCATTCCTTATTGGGCAAGAAAGGAAGCCCATACCTCATTATGGTGGTAGGTGAGAAACTTGAAACACCCTCTAAGAATGGTAGAATTTATTTCTTCATTTTTACTAACTTAATCTCCCTTATTTTAATATATTCGATCCTTTGAGCAGAGGACCCTCCGAGATTTCCGAAAAGTCATTTTTGTGTAAATTTGAGCTCCGGTCAATAGTTGTGGAAATCGAAGGTCGAGGTAGCATCGTGCGAAAATGGCGGGTGGTTGGATCTGTCTTCTTGAATACGAAATGCGTGATACCTACGAAACATCGATATTCAAAATTTTAGACAATTCCATTCCAGAGATTGAAATTCTTTTCATCCACCAAATTTTCTTGAGCATTTACGAAACCCGAAAGTGCAATTTCGAATTCTGAATTTTCAAACCCAAAATTTTGAATTTTGAATTTTGAAATTCCAAATTTCGAACTTCAATTTCCAAAACCCAAAATTCTGAATTTCTGAATTCCAAAATTTTGAATTTTTGAAACCCAAAATTCCAAATTCCAAAATTTCAAATTTCAATTCCGAAATTCTAAATTTACGAAACCCAAAATTCCAAATTTCGAAACAAATTCTGAATTTCCAAATTTTTGTACTTTCGGTTTTGAGTTTTGGAAATTTCCTTGCCTTTTTCCATTTTGCTTGCCGAAGACTCAGAAAATCTGATGTCCAAAATCCCGAAAGTTGAAGTCAAAATTTGAATTCGGGATTTTGGGTTTCAAGACATTACTTGCCCATTTTTGTCTGCTTCCTCCAAAGTGCCAAAAATGTGAGGTTTGGAAACTTCGATCCTTTCTTTGTGCTTCTTCTACGAGCTCTAATCTTCTTCGACGTTCACATTGGCCATTGATTTTCCGACCATGCATTTCATTGACAATGCCTTCACAACATGATTATCGAAATTGGATGTGATCTCTCATCGCTGAATGGTCCCATTCAATTTCTCCTATATGCAAGGTCATGTTTCATCCAATTTTCTCGAGGGGAAAAATTGGATAACAATAGTGTTAACTTATCTTTTTAGAAATAATGATTCAAATAGATCTTCTTGACTAGGATTGGAAGTGGTTCTCCATTTTCCATGCAAGATGGAATACATTGAGGTAACTTGCATTCAGTGATAATATAGGGTCCACTCCATAGTGAATCAAACTTTGTATGAGCACTGGATTTTCTCGGTCCTCATCCCATTTCAAAACCAAGTCACCTTCATTGAAGACTCGTGCTTTGGATTTCTTATCAAATGTCCTTTTGATTTGAGCCTGATTCTTTCCATGGACAACATAGCTTCATTTCTGATTTCTTCAAGCTCCATAAGCTATGAATATCGTACTTCCATGGGCTCATTATCTAATAAATCCATCTGATGCATAAGTTCTAAAGCTGGAAGTTTAAGATAAATGGGTAAATTTTCTTCTAAACCATAAACTAACTTGAAAGGTGAGTTTGAAATTGACCTTTTATGAGTAATTCTATCAGCCCACAAGGCTTCCTTTAACTTATCATGCCAAGTACGTTGATTTTCATCTATGGTTCTCACGAATTATTCTGAGTAAATTCTTGTTCATACTTTCAACCAATCCATTACCTTGTGGGTAATAATTGGATGAAGTACTCAAATAAATTCCATTTTGGAAAGCCCATGCAGCAATTTTTGCACCAACAAAAGCTTTAGCATTATCTGAAATAATGGTGAAAGGAACACCAAACCTTGTAATTATGCCTTCGTAAAAGTCCAAGATATTTGTCTCATTACCTTCCTTAAAAGAAAAACTTCAGTCCATCACATGAAGTAATCAGTTTTGGTGAGTATCCATGTGTGACCGAAACTTGAAGGTGGATTAATGAGACCGATGAAATCTAAACCCCACTGAGAAAAGGGTTTATCAATTGAAATAGGCTGCAATGGTAAGGAAACAAGTCTTTCTTTTCCTATAAAGAAAGCACATTTCTAACATTTTCTTACCCATGCATGGCTGTCCTTGAAAAGTGTAGGCCAATAATAGCCTCCTTTCATGATTTTGAGGGTTGTAGTTTTAGTTGAATAGTGCCCTCCTCCTTGGTTATCATGAAACTGCTCAAGCAACCTTTCAACTTGGCTTGGATCAACACATCTTAACATGACACCATTGATATCTTTCTTGAATAACACATCACTAACCAACAAATAAGGAATGGACTGAAGTCTGAAATACCTTCTTTTTGAGTTGTCCAAACTTGGTGGGTAAATACCATGTTGAAGATACCTTGACATGTTAAGAATCCAATTTGTATGTTGTTGTTTTTCTACATTTTTAGGCTCATTCTGCAAAAATAAATGACTTCCTTATTGTCATGCAAGTCTTGAGCCAAGTGCTCACATAATCCTTTTCCTCTAATCAATTTGGTCACTTTAATGATGATGTCATACTCCATAACTTGAGTGATCCAACCTGCTCTCTTTTCTGATATATCTTTGTTCAACAAAAATTCTTTAATGCTTGGATGTGCAACCATCAGATTAATTTTGTTGTTAGAGAGAAAATTCTGAACTTCTTAAGAGATCTAACAATTGAAAGTACACATTTCTGAATGAATGAGTACCTGGTCTCGTACTCCATTAGAATTTGGCTAAAAAAAATTGGCTGCTCTAATTCTTCTTGATTTTGCTGTGTTAAAATTGTTGCAATAGTATCCATGTTAGCATAAGCATACAACGTGAAATATTTTGAAAAATCAAGATTGATAAGCGTTAGGGCAACAACTATAGATTTTTGATGGCATGAAAACTGTTCACTCCTTCTTTTGACCAAGTGAAATTCTGATCTTTCTTGAGCATGTTGGTCAAAGGCTTTGAAAGTGTAGCAAAATCAGCAATATATCTTCTTATGAAATTGATTTTTCCAAGGAAACTTTGAAGTGCTTTTTTATGTTTTGGTAATCCTAAAGCAAGAATAACACTTACTCTTTCAGGATCAATCATCATACCATGTTTGGAAATTATGTGACCAAGAAGCTTACCTTCATGGACTGAAAACACACATTTTTAGGATTAAGTGACACACCAAACTCTCTGCACCTTTCAAAGACTACTTTGAGCTGTGGTAGATGGTCACTTGCAAGCTTTGAAAACACTGTGATATCATCCAGATAAACTAAGAAAATTTATTAATAATACCTTGAAAAGCCATGTCCATAGCACGCTAAAAATGTTGCACCAACATTTGATAAACCGAATGGCATATTTTTGTAAGCATAAGTGCCCCATTTTGTAGTAAATGTTGTTTTGTACTGATCTTCCTCCTTGACAAGTATTTGATTGTATCTGTTATATCCATCAAGTAAGGAATATCTCTTTGAACCAAAAACTAACTGTAAAATTTACTCCATGGAAGGAAAATGATAATGATCCTTAAGAGAAGCCTTATTCAGATCATGGAAATCAACACATAACCTGATTTCACCATTTTTTTCTCACTAGTACAAGATTAGCCACCCAAGTGGAGTGCTTAATGGGGAAGATAATGGAAGACTCAATGATTTTTTCAAGCTCTATCTGCATCAAGGGTTCCAACTTGGGATTGATTGGTCTTTGCTTTTGTCTAACTGATTTTGAATCAACCTCTAATTCAATGGTATACTTTGAGCTAAAGAGGGATCAAAACCTCTTAAATCATTGTATTTCCAAGCAAAAACATCTACATACTCTCTACAAAGCTGAATAAAAGAATCTTTTTCAGATTGTGAACAAAATTTTCCAAGATTAAGACTCTTACCTTCAAAAATGGTGACTTTTTCATGTTGATCTGTACCTGTAGCAAGTACATCCCTCTCTTGTTTTATTTCATCATTTTCACCAAAAATGGATTCCAAAGTTACAAGGCCTTTCGAGAATATTGTTCATTTTCAGTTGTACTATCTAATCTTCATAACGATTCTACATTTTCCTTGATTTTGAGCAGAAAATTATGCTTCTTCTTGTAGAAATCTGATTATGTGTGCATCATTGTCAAAAACCTGCCAATGCATATCATTTTATCGGGACTGAAGGTCTCACCAAAACCTTGATATGTGGCTGAAATTTGTCACTTCTGACATCAGCAAGTATATCAAATTGTGAACCAATTACAACAAGTCTATCAGCATGTTTATTTTTATCTCTAGGGATAACTTGAACATTAACAAAAAGGAAATCATCAAGTAAATCCCATACCCTATGCTGTAAGTTCTCATTAATGGGTTCTTGTAAGTATTAAAACCTCTAACCTAGTGAATAACAAGCTTATTGTCCCCAAAATATGCAAATTTGTGATTTTTTTTTTCTTTCCCACTCTAAACCATGAACAAGGGCTTCATATTCTATAACATTGTTAGAAAAAGAAAACTGGAACTTAATGGCAGTAAAATATTATTGTTTGGAAGGTGAAATCAACATTAAACCAACCCTTGAACCATGTTGGTTTTGGATCCATAGAAATAAAGTTTCCACATACAATTATCTTGTTATTTTTATCTCCAAAGAAGGAATTACAAGTGTTTTCCTCATGAATACAATACACTCCAAGGCTTTGTCCTTCAATAACCTATTCTTTAATAATTTTCCATGGGTCATGGACATGATCTTCATCAGTTCTTTGATCTTTGAATAGATCTAGGACACCTTCTAAGGCATAACCAGTTTCAGCCTCTGATTCATCTAGCTACTCTTCACTTACAACATAATTTGCATTAACAACACTAGGTGTAAAAGGATCAATATGAAAATTTGACAAGGGATCTGAATTAATAGTTACCTTAGCTCCATAACGAGTTCTGAAAACTAGATAAGTCCAATCTACTAAAAGGTAACTACCAATCTTGGATGTGAAGTCTCTAGATAAGCACATGGAAAAATAAGGTGGTAGATCCACCACCATCACATCTGTAAGATTGTAACACTTGGGCATGCATGAAAAGTTAGTATGTAAATCCTTAATAATTCCAATGGTCTTAGTAGATGAACCATCAAGCTATAAAACTCCTTTTGTACTTGGTTCATACTTAAGACCCAAATTTTCAGCCACTAATTTTGGCATAATAGTACTACTAGCTCCGCTATCAACCATGCAATTATGAACTAAAGAATTTTCAATAATCAGAGAAAGGTAGAAAGGAGGTGGCTTAACCAATTTGACTTCTTTAACCACTATTTTACCTCTTTTACTACTTTGTTTGGATGAAACACTTTTTGTTTTGAACCATTAACTTGCTGGTCCGTAATTACCATTACCACATTGCCGGCATTTTCTATATGGCGAACTTGTTTTGATTATAACTTTAGACCCACAAGCTATTGGACATGTAATTATTTTTTGTCCAGAATAGATAGGGAATCCCACATGCTCATAATAACATTATATTTCTTAATATGATCAATAATATTGAACGGAACAACACCTATCCTAAACTGAATTTTTACAACAATAGCCTTTTCTTGAATAGTAATTGGTTTAGAAATTTTACCAGCAGTCTTAATTTTATTTTCTCATATTTGGTGGTTAATAGTTTGGTCACTTACATTAGCCTCCATGGCTCTTTTCTTTGATTTGGTAACTACTGCAACAAAATCAACTCTATCTTGTGCTCTAATTTCATGATTTACAGCCACATGATCAGTTGTTTCAAAATTTACCAAAGTAGCATCTACCTGCCCCTATTGTTCTTATGCCAAAATCTGATCCGCATGTGCTACAAGAAACATACTCTCTTGAAAATTATTAAATGCTTCTTCTTGAGTCATTTGTGGTACGAAAAACCCTTGTGACATAATTTTGAAGATGCATTTAAACCACTAGGTATTATGTGATAACATCTTGGGAAATATTTGTTTGCACAGGAACTAATGCTCTTGAAGTTGTAGGGGCATTAGGATATGTTGCAATAAGAGCCTAGTTGTAATAGCTAGTCTTGCTCGATATGGTCTATAACCTTGAGGTCTGTAATTTTTGAAATTTGGAAAAGGTGGTTGATATGGCCTCTGTTTGCTTTTGCTTGATTCCTTTTAACAAACATAATATTATTTCCCATAGTTTTAACATCCCCTTTCAAGTCATCTATTTCACTAGGTTGAACTGTAGGAACTACGGATGCTTTCTCAGCTGATGGAATAGGAGCTAACTCAACATAGATGGGAATAACAGGTCTGGGGGCCAATTTTCTAGCTTGTATAAGGTTGTTTTCAGCCCTTATTGCAATGTCAAAGGTTGCGGGAAGAGTGGTTCCACCCATAGATTGAATCATGATAGCAATGTCACTATTTAATGCACGCAAATAATACAAAAAGCATGTTCTGCTGAAGGCTTGACTAAAATTGGAATTATTTCCCAATTTCTAGTAAATTTTAAGTTAAAATTGGCCATGAACTCTTGGGGTGCATGCTTAATAGTGGAAAACTATTCAATGAGGGATAAATGGTCTGTTTTATCTTCAAATTTCCTACACAAAGTGGCACCTAAAACATCCCAAGTGCCTATTGTTCCTACTTCTAATTTTTGTACCACTGTAAGGCTTGACCTTTAAAAGAGGCAGCTAACAACCTTAGAGAAACATCCTCATGTGTGATATTATGTACTGAACAAAGGGTTGCTACATCTCTAATATGTTCAACTGGGGTAACTTGGTTTTCACCAGTAAAAAATGGAAGAATTTTAAGAGCAGCAATTGGTATATCATGATAAACAAGAATTATAAGAGGGTTGCCATTAGTAAAAGTCACAAAGGCTCTCTTTTTTTTATTATTGGCAAATAGTTTTTGAAAGAGACTATACCCTTGAGAACAAGATATGGCCTAGGAGCCGAATAGGAATGTGAACCGAGAGAGAAAAGGATCAAAATCCAAGTGTTCTGATGAAGCTCAAGTAGCTCAAAAACAACTACCCAAACGAGACAAAAAAGCAAAATTACTCGCAAAAGCGGGAGAGATCTGAAAAAAACATACAAGAACAGAAAAAGCAACTACAACTACTTCTTGGCGACTTTGTCAATGCTTTGGTCTTGATATTCTTCAGAGTGGAACATACCCAAAGTTGTCATGTGGGCAGCATCATTATTATCCAATTGCTTTCAATGGTCCTTTTGCTTTCCTTTTCATTACCCCAAAGTGTAGCAGAACACCATTGAGGTTGGAGACACTTTTGACATGTTGCTCAATGAACTCCTCAATCGCCCTAAAGATGGCCATGTTGTAATCATGTTGAGTTTTGGCCTTCCCTAAATGGGGGTCTAAGGAGGTCGACTTCTTATAGATATCACCAATCGGCTCGCTATCAAAATCCCCTCCTCCTCCTTTTTCTCTTGCCTTCTGTTTAGCCAAGTTCTTAACCTCATCCTTGCCAGTTTCATATCGGCCTATAAGGCATCCGGCCTTTTGAAGAACTTTCCATATGCACATCCAGGGGATTGCATCTGCTAATATTCGAAGGTCATGTGTAATTTCTATTCCATGAGGCCCCTTCTCCACAAGCAAGAGTCTCAAGAGTTTCAATTTCTATTGCACAATGGCTCTCGGTTGTTTAACAACCATTGGAAAGATTGGGATTTGAATAAGAAATTTTTATTTAGATAAGGAGGAGGATTGGAAAAGTGTGTCTGTTATAAGGTGTATTATTTCCAACCCTTCTTCTTCTTCTAATTGAATATAAAGGTAATTGAAAAAAATCGGGGGAAGACCTCTTACCGATGCTCTAGTTATGAATGCAAGCATAGATCATGGAAAAATAATAGTTTAGACCCTCGATAGTGATTATTATTCGTTGTAACAACAAAGATCTATCTTGTTCTTCATCCAAAACCATCAAGGAATCAAGTTGTTGACTTGATTAGGCGGTTATCTAAAGACGCAACTCTTAAATCTTCAATCAAATCATGTTGTGTGCTAATAACTGCTAAAATAGGTTGTTGATCTTGATCAATTAACTCTTTAGGAACAACCATGTGAGAACTTCATCATTAATTGCATGTTGTGAATAACTCCAAAATCTGGTTCTTTGTCCCACTAGGTGTGCCAAAAAATTGTTATCGGTCCAAAATACTCCTTGTTCTGGATGACAATCTGACTTCTAACTTGGACCAAAAAAATGGGATTCCCTCGAGTTGTGGGCGTCTCGAGAATGAGGGAAACCTCCAGAAGGGTTGGCTCCCTTTGATGAATCACTTTGAAAATATATATTTTTCGTTGAGATGAGGGTTAGATGAAAGAAAAACTAAAAATAATAGAAGGTGATACACCAAATTATGTGTGAGAATTATTTGTATCAAACACTTGGTAAAAGATGCAAGGACTAAAAGCTTGACTTCATACATTGTTTAATTAATTTTGCATCTACAAGGTACCTAAATACACTTATATGTTTGCAAAACAACTAAACAAGATCATACAGGTGCTGAGAAATTATTAAATGCAAGAGGAATTGATAATATTCACTATTGCATGCATCTAATTTATTGTAACACACTGCAAAATACTTCTCAATATGGAGGAATAAGTCAACTTTTTGTATTCACCAAGGCTTTCAATTATTAATTTGCAGCATAACTCTGCAAAAAAGTAATCCCCCTTTTGTGCATTGCTAGTGCACACAATATATAGCAAAATAATTCACCCACATTCCCAAAAATAGATTCACCTAATTCTAGCTAACTTGGAGATCACTCCAAGGATAATTTTACATACATTCAGCCCACTTGCATAATTCAATTACTATAAAAAGAGAATAATAGTCTCTAGTCAACTGTAGTTTGACCAAAAATCCTCCAAACTTAGGTGCAAGAGATCCTTAGCAAAATTTGAGGTATTGGGTGAATAATCAAATGTTATTTCTGGAGTTGTCTTCATCTGCAAGATATCATAATGTACATGCAAAATATATTTTTGTCTTCTAGTGCACTAATATGACACCTGTATAAGGATAAGTCCTTGTATTTATCTCCAAAAATAATTCTTTGTCACTTTATGATCACATACAAGACAAAACACTTGTCTTCGCCAATTTTAAGGCATGTTTTCAAATCTTAAGGTAATTATTTAGTCACTGTTGACTTTGATATAAACATACACGGCATATCTAATCATTATCCCTTCTTGTGATCATTAACCTCCATGTATTGGAAAATATATTTAAGATGATATAGTCTAAGGCTAAGAAAACATTAATCATTAATTTACATAAAAATCATGTCTCGTTTTGACCATGTGGTCGACTTACTCAATAATGTTGTGGCGTATTATAGTTTTCAGACCATCACAAAGGTCAAATGTAAATAATTTAATGGGACATAGTCCCTCCGTTATGATGCCCGACCCATGATGGTTTATCAGTGATTCACCTAACCAAATTGTTGAGTTAGGGTTTTCCTGTGGCCATGACGCGTACATATTTTGACTTCAGGTTTGAGTTAGTTAACTCGATGTCGAGTTAAACAGAGCAAAACAATTTCAAACCTTAATCATTTTCATTGTGTTGGAGCTCCAACAAGTTGGGGAAACTCTGTTTGGATTCTATCATGCCGTCATTGTTTTGAAACTCTTGTTTTCCTATTTCTGCATTATATAGACGATACCACTGTAGATGGTGAAGTGGGCATGTGCTTGGTATTTATAATCCTTTGTAACTTTCTTGGTTGGCTTCTTGCGTCACAAACAATGATATTTTTGAAACATTGTGTTTCTTTTGTGCTTCTGTGCATGGCCGTTTTCTGGGTTGAGTTCTGTGCATTTATTGGTTTACAAAACCATACATTTGAAAAGAAATCTCTACTTTTGAGGTCTCCGCTTCATCATGGAAAACATTATCCCTGTACGACCATCATTCAGAGCCATTTCTGAAGGTATACTTTTGCATTTTTGCACTCAGACAATACCCAAAACTGGGTTTTCGTTATTTGATGATTCTCTATAAATTTGGGTGAATTGATAACAGAATTTTGACTTTTATCTCTCTAGAAATAATGTTGAAATTTTCTCTGCTACTCTGTTGAATTTTTGAATGACAACTTGTTTTTGCATTACCTTTGCTTGTAAATCAGAGCAAGTTCCTACATGATTCAGCTGCCATTAATAATTTTATGCTCTGTTTCTTGGCATCTGGGTATGTTTTATTTCTAAAACTGGGTGCTGCTATATGAAGGTCCTGATTCGATTTTCCAAGGGTAAGACTTTGTTTTACGTAAAAATCCTGGTTATTTACATCATTTCGTTGAAACGAGCTATTATTTTTTCTCCGGAGTTTATTTTTGAAAGTTCCCTGGGTTTGTTTTCTCCACAGTGTAAATCGATTCATTTTTCCTCGTTGACTATAATATATATGAAAGGCTCGAGTTCTGGCTAATTAGCCGAGCTATAGATTTTTTTGTATTGCTTAAACTGGCTTCATTCATTTCTCAGTTCGTTAGGTCTGCAACCTCATTCTCCTTAAAATTTGCTTGGAGTTTCCATGACGATTTCATTATTTACTCCTGTGATTTTCACCATATACTAGGCGCCATGTTTGAAAGCTCACTTTTACCGCAAATAGAGTCTCTAATTTGATTCATTTTGCAAACTGCGTCTACTGTTTTGAGTCTTTTTCTCTTGCTGTGATACTGGAATACGGTTCTGTTTTGCATTATTTGTCATCTATATGTAAAGATCTACACATATCTATGGTTTCACCACATAAATGAGGTAAGCCATTTCTAATACCTGCTAGGTTTTCAATTTGACGTTATGGGTGAGTTTGTGTGCATTGCATGAACTGGGTTTACTCATTTATGCTCGAACCATTGGAAATGAGAGTTTTGAAGCTCATTATTTTGAATGTAAGCTCTTGTATTTGAACTTTTTTAGTATATACCCTTTTGTGGGTTCGTACTCTTTTATCATATGACTCATTTACTTGGTTTGGTACACTCTGGATTTTTTTTTCTATCTCTCTGAAACCTTTCGAATTTCCATGCCCTAGTCGCCATTAATCTCTGTGATCTTATCGTGTTCGAGATGCTCTATCAATCTATGGCCGTTATTAAAAATCAGGTAATTTTTGTGGTTTGATCTCATTATAGAGGGTTAAAATTTATTATAAATGGGTATCCATTTCTAACCCCTTCCGTCATTGTATGATTTTGAGCTCCATGTTTTCCATCTCAGCTGTATCATAAGTTTCGAAACTGGGTACTTTTAAAATATCTATTCTGTATTCTGACCGTGTATGCTCTGTACTTATGCACTTAATTTAAGATGTCATTACTTAGTCGTAACACTGTTATTTTTCCTTTCATTGCTCTTTCTTTCTTTGTAAGGAGCCCGACTTTGAATTTAGGTCATTATAATTTCGTTGCATTGCTTGGGTCTCCATCTGTTAGAAGCTTCTAGTTTACTTGGGAATGAATTCTGTGAATGATGAAACCCAGGTTTCTTGCATTTATTTTGTCTTTCCCTTATTTGTAACTTTATTGAGCTCTGATTCGAGCTTCAAGATTGAAGTGTTCACCTATATTTTGAGATCTGTTGGTACTTTGCGTTGGTGAAAACCTTGTGATTCAGACCCAGATATAGGTCTCCATCCATTTGAATGGGTAAGCTTTGTCTTGATTCACCTCCGTTTTTAGGAGAAGGTAAGATCATTTAGGTTCTTTGAGCTTTGCATTTACGTTTTGAGCTTGAAAATGTAATAACTTTCTAAAAGGAAGTTTTAATATGTATTTCTTGATTTTGAATAATGGTATTTTGTACTTTATCACTGGATTTGATAGTTATCCTTTACAACATGGAAGACTGGTTTTATTATTTATTGTAACTAAACAGTTGTATTGTATACTTCTTGTAGTAATCATGAACCACAGTCTACACCTCGCATTTGATCACTGGACCAAGATTTGGGTATAGCTTTGACTCTGTCGCTTGATTCAGAAGTCATATGTGAATCACATGATCTGATAACTGAATCAACCTAATTCTTGTTCCATTTGTACTCTTGTACTGTAACTTTTATGCATATTTCTCTTTTCTTGTAATTTATTTCTTTTCATTTAATGCTTTGTGATCATTGCAGTTTTCAAACATGATGGATCCTTCCTTATTACTTGAACAAATAACTCCGTACTTATTTTATTGGTTGTAAGTCATTTGTTAGTGAAAACACAGCTGTAACTGATCATTGTAACTGCTACTTTCATGATTTTGTCTATGGTTAACTTATATCCAAATTTATTTCTCAATTCTATGAATAACCTTGCAAAAATGTTCAGAATGTCTACAGAAGGAATATCTCTAATTGTATATATCTGATTTCTCATTAAGTATTTATATTCCTTGCTTTCATGCTCTATTCTAGATTTTGATGAGAAGTCCATATAGATGTTGAAACTCTTTGAGAATTTGTTCTTCCTTGACTGAATTCCTAAATCACTTCCTATATCTTTGATAAATTGTACCATTTTCAGCTGATAATTTCCCTTTTGAATGCATTTTTCATAGTTTTGATATGTACTTCATACTTTGAATTATAAAATCTGTAACTTGAAACAATTTGTCTTCTTTCGAAATAGCTCTTTGGAGATCTGAATTTGAACTTAAAATGGAAATGACTGCTTGGATCTTAATGCTACTGAAAAATCTGAGATTACTTAAGTTCTGCAAATTTTCAACTTGATCCTCAATCATGTACTCTTCATCAATGTATTTCTTTAATAGTACTTTCTCATGAATACTTGCACTTAATCACCATTGCTATTTTGAGATTGCCTTCATTGATAGCTCGTAATCTGAAAGTGATAAGTAGATATCTACTTCATTATCCTAAAATCATTGTACTGTTGATTCATCTGTACTTGATCATCTATTTGATTCCTTTTGACATGCTTTTGAAGATGATACACTACTCCTCAATTTCACTCTGTACATCTGATTCTAAGCTCATTTTAAGAAAATTCATTTGTTTAAAACTGTGAGTACATTAGATATGGAAATCCGGAGCTCTAACATGAATCTTCTTCCTTCTTTCAGGTACCAGCTGCTAAAACTAGAAGGGAGGAGCGGAAAGGACAACTGGAAATCAACTGGGAGAATCCATCTGAATAGGCAATGATGGATCTCCCTTTCTCTTTTACTCATAGCTTTACACACATGCATTTTCTTTTATGTACTTGTTTTTAGAGTTATTCCCATGGCTTGTGTGGGTAACATTGAAATATCATTTCTTAATGAATAAATGAAATTAAATTTTGTAATTGAGTTGTCTATTTCCTTTACATTTGATTACTATAGTTGGTAATTGTGGAATGAACTAAGCAACTCAACACATAATTAATCTCATTCAGACATAAGAAATAACAAGAATTAATGCACATGTACTTGAAAATTGTACTCTTCTGCCATGCAAACAACAGTTGTGTTTGCTATTTCGGGGTCCAATTTCTGACATTTGTCATTATTCCCACCTTCATCAAGGGTATGCTATTGTCTTTCAAGGCTTTTGTATATCTTTGTTTGAGGTGACACTAGGAATGGTTGCATATGTGAGGCGTTGCACCCTGATGATTGACCAAAATTAGTCAACATTTCCTTAATTTAGTAGAAGAAGCTTCGCATTATATCAACAAACTGTCACGTATCCTATGACATAGTAAGGAAGCGGGTTTTTGTATATGATGCGGAAGAAATGAGCATGATATCATCTATAATCCTAAGTGTTAGAGCACAATTTGATTAAGAAATGTGTACAAAGCTTATGTTGAGAGAAGTCTGAATGTTATAACTGCTCCATATTGTTATAGACACTCGAACACATGAATCTAACTAAAATTGTTTATAACAATTTATATATATAAAGATTTTTGATCCAAGATTATGTTTACGTAAGACATGTAGAAAATATGCATTCTTCCTTTTCTCTCATATATAGACTGTATCTTACAACTTAAATGTATTTTTGAAATTGTCAAATTCATTGATAAAATTTATTGAATGTTGTAACATTTGAAATACTATTCCAATTGTTCAAATGATAAATATAATTTCCTTTTAAACTTTTTACCATTAAATATGATGATAGATATGTTAATTTCTATTCTTAATAGTTTTAGGGATCTACATAAAACATTCCTTTGATATTTTCATGTTTATTTCAATTCTCTTTTCTCTCCACTTTTATTATTGCGCATGTTTTGTTTTTCAAACATGTCCAAATCTCTTAGCCATACTTTTAAAAACTTTATTTTCAGTAGTACCTTGCAAAATTACCAAACAACATAAATCTTTATAGAATAATTTTTATTATTAATAATTGTTATCAAAATAAGCTCATGCTTATTTTTGGTTAACTGCACCCATTTTTCCTCCTTTAGTGCTTCAATCTGATTTTTACATATTTTAAGCACTTAAGGTTTCTTAGAAGCATCTTCATCAGGTAGGAAATTTCTTCCCCTTTCCGAAAATGTAAATAATTCCTTCTAACTCCTCATATTTTGCAAGTTATGGGCCGGCGGGCCTAAGAAGGATTTTTTGCCAAATGCGGGCCGGCGGGCCTAGGGAAGAATTTTTGCCCAATGGGAAAATTGCGAGACCGATCGAGCGGGACGGTGGGAGATAGTTTGGCACATTCATATTTTGCGCAAAAGGAGAAAGTTATAATTGTGGGCCCCATGAGCCTGGGGAGGATTTTCTTTGTTAAGTTGAAAATACAAGTGGCGAAAGCTGCGGGCGGTGGGAGACTTTCACACTTTTGTGTTTTTCATGCAAAAGGCGTACTTTGCAATTACCGTGTAGTGCCCACTTCGAACCACCACTTGAGACCTAAGAAATAAACTAGGATTAGCTAGGAAAATTATGGAATAATTTGTTTTTTATTAAGGGTTAACAACGGCGAGGTTATAAGGCAAAATATTACACAACAAAGATCAAGGTTAACTATCAAGACTAGCATTGGATTCCAAATTTTCCTATCAAAACCTAAGGAGGAGCCTCAGAATTTTCTCTTGGCGCGCGTCAACAACCTCCTGTTGTCATGCGTCAACACCTCCTATTGACTCGTGTCAACAACTCTCAATCTTCACACGTCTACAACCCTCGTTTGTCACGCATCAACGCCTCCTCTTGACATGCATCAACAACCTCCGTTGTCATGCGTCAACATCTTCCCTTGATGCACGTTAACAAACTTCTTATTGCATGTCACACACATCTCCTTGACGCACATTAACCACACGTCAACACCTCACTCTTGACACACATCAACAACTTCTAGTTGTCACGCGTCAACTCATTTCTACTTGACGGGAGTCTACATCGCATTAGCACTTTTTCGACGCTCGTCAAATCCTTCACTTTTAGTGAGTCAACACATTTCTCTGATGCACATCAACAAAGGAAAACCTCCTTGTTGCGCGTGCCTCCACCCAAGGAAAACTTCTATGCCATGTGGCTCTCACGTGTGCCATGTGTCAAGTCGTGATTGGGCACGAGTTTGAACAAGCGGAGAAAAATGGGAACATATTTCAAGGAAAATTTTAATCTTTTTATCAGTTAGATTATTATACTTATATTTTTTGAAAATTCAATCGAAGTAAGATTTTCTATAGGATTTTAGAAGCTAAAGCGGCAATTGTCCAACTTACAACGTTTGTTAACTTTTATCTTCTCTTCTTTCTTAACATGTAAATTAAACATGGACACTTATTCTGTGTAGGTCCAAAAGAGTTTTCAAGGTTCGTTTGTTTGATTTAGGTGTAGTTGATATTTTTCCAACGTTACATAACAAACGGTAATTTGTGCAAGTTTCAAAATGGATTTTAATAAGTTTTGAAGGTTCTTTCTTAAGTGTTGAAGTCAAATTAAGTTCATTGGGACTTAATGCATCTAAATTGCAATGTTTCATTACTTAATTCGTAAGAAGGATTCAAACAATTAATTTCAAATAAATTGATTTCCTTGATTTAGAATAATTAAAACCAGAGGTCAACTCTATAGAGTTCTTAATACATTTTATATCTAATACATCACATTAATTCAAACAATGTCTAATAGTTAATATCAAGGTCGATTATCAAATTTTCAACTTAATTCCAAGAAATAAAGTATTTTCTTTTTCCTTACACATATTTTCTTTCCAAATAGAAAACTCCTTTCATCACAACAACTCAAATCCAATACACAATACAATTTTGTAAATGGAGAACAGAAACGCAATTGTTTATTGATTCCAACAACAACTTTACAACTTCACCATTTCTTTCGAATTCCAAAAGCTGTCTTTAGAATATATCACATTCTTGCACATTTTTCCAAATGGATATTAGATCACGACTTTTCCATTTCACATAGAACATTCAATCTTTCATTTTCAATACAAGTGCCTTTCCATTACAAATAATAAAACGTTTCATCCACTCAACATGGGAAGGGTTACAATGAAGCCGCTTTCAAAGAAGGGACCATCAAAATTGTACATTTCTTTTGTTGAGAAAAATGACATGCTGATTTTCTCCATCTTCCAATGGATCACACCAAAAGCAGGGGAAAGGCAACACTCTCCACCCAACCAAGATATCAAATGACAAGGGAGAAGTCGTCCTTCCTCATTGGCCCCCGAGCCCCAACCATAATGAGAAAAAAGAGATGAAACCTAACACATGGCAACAATGGCTTCCACAAAACACACAGGCAACATATTCACATTTCAAAACACTTTTTAAAAAAGATGTAGTTCCCAACTACATAACAATTGCAAACTGAACAGAGGCTCCATTAAGCAAGCCAAAACAAGAGCAAGGACTATGGGCAACTACTTATGATGGGAAATGGGAGTCCACCAAAACTACCGCCAAAATATATCACCTTTCATATGCTTATGCCCCCAAACATCCTCCTTATCCCCCTCCCAAGAGTAATAAATGCAAGCTATTTCTTTTCATGGTGGATCCCAATCCCAAACTCCCTCCACAATAACTGATGCCATAGGCATTCCCTTATAGCCCCCTTTATGAAATCCCCATGAGCCTTCTCCTACACCATGCCTAAGCGGTCTACCCAACCACCAACAACACAAACAACAAACAACATTTCATGCATACGTAAAGGAAAAGAGAAGCACATTAAAAGGTCCAGTTTCCTACCTCTCCATTAATGGAGTTTGTTCCAACACAACAAGCTTTTAAATGCCTAGAATGTAGTCCAAAACAGAAACAACATACAAGCAATGGTTCTCGATCGCCTTCCACAACAAGACTCCCCAAGAGGAAGCAAGAATTTTTCCCAAAAGGAAATGCGTAAAGCTTCAAAAAGAAGGAAATGCGCCCAAGAAAAAAATGTGCAAAGATTCAACAACCTCCTAACAACAAAGAGTTCAACTTATAAAGGAAAGGAAGAGAAGAGGGTGATGTGGATTCCAAGTGGGATGCCACATCATTCTTCCTCAACCCTAAAAGGAAAGTCAACAACATTAATTAATCACAATAAATGAAAGAAAAATCAACTTACACACTCAATTAGACCCATACCCCCAAAAGGAAAAATTAAAAGCATGAAAGAGAAGTACAATTAATGCTTACCAATAGTCATATCAAAATACATTAAACAAGTCAAAAACGACCTCCAACCCATAAATATGGTTGGTAATTAATTTTAAGAGGTGTGGGACAAGTTTGACTTGTCCCACAAGCCTCCAAAAATAGCCCCAAGGACAAATTCGAATTCCAAGGGGATGAAGTGTCCACACTCCAAATCTATTCTTAAATTATCTTACAACTTCTCTCACACATTCTCTTACCTCTTCTTACATGTTTCTTACATATTACATTAATATCAATAACTTCATTTATTAAATTCCTATGGCATAAAGATTTATTTAATTAAAACATAAGGTTATTTATAAAACTAATTAAATTAATTAATAACTAAAGGAAGGCGTAACACAACACAAGGTAAACACATGTAAACATAACAAAAAGGAAACACATTAAAATAGAACATAAAATCCCTTGGTCACATTTTAAAGGTGATTCCCCCCATGGGAATTCGCTTAACAACACAACACACCAACAATACAGTTGCCATGGTGACCCCCGTTGAGTTCTTCAGAATTCTATTATGGTTGGTTTCCCAGTCCCCGACATTGTTGTGATATTTGACCTACAAAAAAAATACAAATTCCTCTTCGGCCTCATGGCCATATCAGAACATCGAAAATGATATAATTAACATCTCAAAAACAAATATAAATCACAACAATATCACGAATTCAACATTATCCTTTTCAATTCTAGTAGCAACTATATCATCATCCAATAATTTCCATATCAGATCTATCCACAAAAATCCATGTCACAATTCCAAACAACATCTATAATATGTTCATGTCAATAGTATATCATCATCCACATATAAGAACATCTCTAATAATCAACATGCATAATAACTGAATCCAGATCAAAATAATCCATGGTTTAACATCTACACATCATGATAATCAAAACATAATAACATTCAAAATAGATCAACACTATCAGGATTAGTATCTAAAAGTGTCAGAGGAAAGTGGGCATTACATGCCGTCCCGCGGGCCCGGTGATGTGTTTTCCAAACAAAAAAGTGAAGTTTTGGGTGCGGAGTCTAGAAGGTTTTTAAATTTTTGTAACTTTTACGAAGGTACGAGTTTACAAGAGCGGGTCTGATCCCGAGGAGTTTTTGCCAAAATGGAAAAATGAGAAGTTGCGGACTAGCGGGATTGAGGAGATTTTTTTCATTTTTTTATTTTTCCGCAAAGCGAACTTCAATTTTGGGCTGCGAAATTATGGGGAAGCTTGATTAATTTTGGGCTGTGGGGCTGTGGGAGGTTTTCATATTTTTGCATTTTATTACAAAAACGCTAGTTGGCCATTTCCGGCCAGCGGGTCTATTTTACAAATATTGCATTTCGCCATTTTTGTACGGATTCGATGCAAAAATTTCAATGACCATAACTTTCGAATAAGTGCTCAAAATTCAACAAATTTTATGCCATTGGAAATCTCTAGACATCCTCTACACCATGGAATCCTGAAATATTGATGTTGACAAGGTTAGGTGGGTAAGAAATCAAAAAATGTCTTTCATGCCATTAATATGTGATCTGATTGCTTCAACTACGTAAATATGATTTGATCTGTTGTCCTTCCTTCTCCAGCGCACGAGGAGACATGGAGAACAAGACTTAACAGATTGTGGGTGGATTTGTAGGGCATTGATGGTTGGTGGTTGAACTTTTGAATCAGATTTCCCTCTTTTCCTCCTCCTTTTTTGCTTGAGAATACATCCAATAATTTGGTGATTGTAAAATGTTGGACATTTTGGCTTTGCCCCTCCCTTCTGTTGGTCTCCATTTCAATCTTACACCATTTCCCCTAATTTTCCTTCACTCTGAATATTTTGAAACATTTTCTATATCATGAATGGATGATCTGAAGCTTTTACCTCCATTTGAATGCCTTGAATTGTTTGCCAAATCCATTGTTATGCCCTTTTTGAAGAAGTTTCCAAGTGTGCCCTATTTTTACCCTAAATTCTTCAAATTCTGCCATTTTTTTCTTTTTCCCCAATTGTAGAAGCTCAAAAATGATCGATTTATACTTGTATGCCTTTGAAAATCTGTCCCCATGGTCGAAAAATGCTTGGAATCATGTTTCACTTGGTTCTATTTCAAAAAAAATCCATCCTACTTGAAAAAAAATCAGATTTTGGGCATGATTGGCAATTTCTGTTTTTTTACGGTTTGTGGGCATATTTTACTTGTCAAATTATTCCTAAGCATTTGGAAGCAACGTGGATTTTCCTAATTGGTCGAGGGATGGCGGGCAAATGTTTTAACTTATCGCTTTTTGCTTTTTTTGGCAAAAATTCAATTTTGGTCACATGGCTCTGCCGACACGATTAGTTCTAATGATTCTTACATGTCTTCTTTTGATTGGATGAGGAAGGAACAAGTTGTTTTGAGAACTTGTTCTTTTTGGCTATTTTGGCTAAAAGTTTTAAATCACCTTGTGGCCCAAGTGTTGATTGGTTGATATCAGTGGCAAGGAAATTTTCTTAATTTTTAGAAAGTCGTACATGTCGCATGTTGTTGAGCAATTGTGGAAAGGAGGGTCTTTTTTGTGCTCTAAGGAATTTTGGAAAAAGAGTTAAAATGAAAATAAAATGCCTAAGGCTTGAATCAAGGATGGAATTACGGGTGGTCGGAGTTAGTTTAAGGTCTTTTGGCTTTGTTTTATAAGGTTATAAATTTATAAAATAAACCGCATCCCGAAAAATCGAAGAGGTGGACACGTGTCATGTTCACATCAAAATCGGGGAAGGAAGGATGGCGGAGGACTTAGAGAAATTTTTCCTTTTGGGTGAAAGGGAGTAAAAGTTGTGGACAATCCGCATTTTCGCTTAGCAAAAATTATCATGTTGGGATCGACTTTGATAGTGGAAAAATGGAGAAATGGAGCTTCGAGGTTTTTGAGGTTTTTTTTTCCTTTTTGGGTAAAAATGTAAAAAAATTTAAGTATGGAAACTTGACATGAGACACCACCTTAATTGAATTAATGCCTTATTCGCATTTTCTCAAAATGGAAAAGCGAGGTGTGGGCCTTCGGAGGTAGGTGGAAATTTTTATTTTTGGCAAAATGGATTAAGTGTTAAAAACAAGCATGCCCCCACCAAAGTACTTAAATCCTATTTTGAAAAGGAAAGGCGAGATCGGTGGGTTGTCGGGAGAGTTTGAAACTTTTAATTTTTTTCCTAAAAAGGGTTAAAGTTATAAAAGTAAGCACAACCCCGATAAACAAGAAATTTGAAGCTTGCCCAAGTCAATAGGGGTCTCTAGAGGAAAAAGGAAAATTTTACCTTTTGGTAAAATAATTTAAAGTATAAAAAAAATAAAGCATGGCTCGCTTTGAATCGAGAGAGAAATGTGTCAAGTGCACATAAAAAGGGAGAGCGGGCCACCTTTGGTGAAAACTTGGAAATTTTTGTTTTTGGGTCAAAAAGATAAGGTAAAGAAATGAAGCACTTCTCACTTGATGAATCATAGATGAACACGTGGCAAGGAAAGAGGTGGATGTATGCACCCATGGAGAATGTATGGAAAATTTTCCTTTTGGAAAAATAGATATGAAGTGAAATTTTGAAGCGCATGTCAGTTTAGGACCATATCAGATAAAGGGTGGAAGCTGTGGGAAAGCGGGAAATTTTGGAAAAAAATTTCCAAAAAGAAAAAATGTAGAATCAAGCCGCGATTCTGCTGGGACCCATATTGGGACACGTGTCGGGCTCATTGTCAAAGGGTGGAGGGGTGGAGAAAAATGTCAAATTTTACATTTTTTCCAAAAGTGATAAAATGTCAAAAAGCACTACCAAGCCCCTTTCAATCATATTTTTCCACTTGGAGGGCTCATATTAGAGATGAGGACAAGATCACTTGGTAACTATGCATTTTTCAATTTGGCCACCATTTGAGCTCTAGGAAGTTTGGAGATGTGATTTTTGCATCAATATTTAGCAAAGTTTTGGAAAATTTATGTCGTTTCGGTCTTCAAAGATCAATGGAATCGATTTAAAAGCTCAATTTGTAAATCGATGTACTTTTGAAATGGTTTTTGCTTGACTCGTGCAAAAACGTGAAATATCAGATCAAAAGTTGTAGCAGCAAATTTGGAAATGGAAAAGATGAAATGATGAATGGAAAGGGTCTGCATGCACCAAGTATTAAAAACGTACCTCCAAATTGAATTAATGATGCAGATTTTTCATTGATTCACCTTTTGAAGTACCTAGCATCTTTTGAAATATTGTTTTGTTAAACATCCCTTTTTTTGCGAATCATGATGAAATTTTGTAACAAAATTGATGCTTGGGATATTCTTTTCTTGGGAGAGAAGGCTTGGATGTAAAAAATGATATATAATGCATATTGGAGATATGCAAATGGTCGGGAGTTCATTTTCACGAGAAAATTTTGAGAAAAGCTCATCTTTTGAGAAACCAAGTTAACTTCCTCTGTGTTAGATTTTCATTCATGTTGAGTTGGTTACAAGTGTATAGCCATCAACAAGCTTTGAGATTGTTTAAATAACTCTCCCCTACTGATGAATCTGATAAACTTTGAGTTAATTTGTGTTAAATCTTTGGCAATTTTGTGTTTATTTCACTTTCAAAATGTCTGCAAGTAGTTTTTCTTGTTCCTATTGCAATCTTGTATCAAAATCTCTTTGAATCACATAGATTTCAATCCTTGTGATAGTTTAGTGGCATCTACAATTTCATTTTTAGAAGATCTTTCATCTGGGAATGAAATAAACGATTTAAAATCACTTTTTTTTCATTTGTTGATAGAGATTGTTTGTAAGCCTTTGGGTGTACCTTAGGCATGATTTATCTTATATTTTTTTATTTTATTGGGTTTCTAACTCAATCCTTCGTCTTTAGAATGTCAAATATTGTGTGAAAAGTGCAAATCTGGGCCTCCATATGATGCACACCTTCTAGTTGAAGGTATTTTAACTATTTTGAAGCTTTCTTTTGTTGAGTTCTCCATTGTTGTGAAGTTACTCAAGGATCTAGAAAATTCCAATCTATCTTGTTGATCTCCCACCAAAAAATCATTCAAATAACCAATCATACCCTGAATACCCTTATTTTTCCCTGTATATCCACAAAAGAACAAAATCCATTTCTAAAGTATGCGAAACAAATCAAGATTCAAATGTCTTTAGTAACCTTAGCCTTGTGTTGAAAATATATCCATATTCTTAGCGTGACAACTCATGAGAGTCAGATTTGGTGTGTTGATCATATTTTGTCCAAGGTTTTCTTCATACAAAATTTATACAAAAGAAGGATTTACCATCATTCTTCACTAAACAAAGCTTACAAAATATGTTCTCTACCTTGGTTGATAGGCATAACCTTAAAATAGTTATGATAAGATCACATCCTTAGAGTCTATCCATTCTTTCAAAGCATGAGTGCTAAAAAGTCAGATAAACTAATTCCCGGCTATAAAATGACACAATTGTTTATCTATCCTCAAGAATGTCTTGTTCTTCTCTTGATGTTGCTCGGTTCTTGAAAAGGATTAAATCTTGGTACCAACATGCTTGTGGAACCTTTTCGGGGTTTTTAATAATTTAAGTTTTGGAAGCCTTGGTAATGTTTCTTACAAATGTTGCATGTAAATACATTGTTGAAGCATCATTCTATATTATGATTTGGAAGACTTTTCAAAGTTATAAGCTTTGTCTACAATTTTCCAAAGTTTCAATAGTGGTTGCACTTTGTTTGCATTGTAATTGATATATTTTGGTAAGAGAAGATTAGATCTATTGATCTTTGTATGAATTTGGTATTGACTGACACTTGATAGGTTTTTCATAGTGCATTTGCACAAACTAAGGTGAAATCCTTAGTGGTGACTCCATGTTGATTTAAATTATTGATGATACAGTGTCTTAACCTATATCAAGTGAGATTTGTCATTAATTTATACAAAGTTGGAAGGAAGGAGATATCTCTTCAAGAAGTACCCTAGCTAGAAAGGTTGTTTTCTAGATTTGGGAAAATAAAATTAGGAGAAGAAGAGTTTGGAAAGTTGTTGGAGATCAAGCACCAAGAAAAGAGATCTCCATTGTTGAACTTGAAATGGATCAAACTATCATTGAAGATTGTAGTTCTTCCTCAAGTGCATCTGAATCAAGTAGTCTCTATGTTGAATTGAATTCTCCATCTAGTGAGGGATTTTCATTTGTCTTTGAAAATGCTTTCTTCTTATCACCCCATTATTTTCAAAATCTGCTAGAGTTTGCTAAGAAGTTGATCTATGGGGATATCCATTTTGAAGATTACATTTCTATTCCCCAAATACCTCTCACTCCTCATCATTCTATTTCTCCTCCAAGATCACCTCATCAAAACAATATGGCTCACCCTCCAGATGACCTGCATTTGTTTTCAATACCTTTAGTCCTATCAATTTTAGAGGAATGAATGGATATCCAAATGTTGTTCCATAAGATGTAAGGAATATATTACCTAAGTTTCAAGGAAATAATGCTATAACTAGTGATCAGGACCTCAAACTTTTTGTTAACATGATGGAGGACTTTGAGATTGAGTATGAAGATGTGTATATCAAATTGTGTATTCATACATTAGAAGAGGATGCAAGGGACTTGTATAAATATTTTCTGATAACTCTATTGATTCTTGGATAGAAATGAAGAATGCATTTAGATTACAGTATGGTGAAAAAACAAACCCTAGGTTTCTTTTGTTAGAATTTGAGAATATCAAGAAGAACCCCAATGAATCAGTGCATGATTTGAACAAAAGATTTAACAAGACATTGAGAAGATTTCTGTGAATTTGAGGCCATGTGATAAATCTTTTCTTATAAATTTTTTGATGCATTTGATAAAAGGATGCATACTATTTGAGGGATAATAACATTTTGACACTTTGAGGAAGACCTTTACCTTGGCTATACAAATTGAGAACAACATTAAGGCCATTAGAAACCTCCCAAGATGGAAGGTGTTAAGTTGATAAACCCAGAAAAAGCCTCAAGCAAGTAAGGTGTTGATTTGGAAGGAGTTGTAAAAACTTTGGAAGGGTTATCAAAGAAATCTCATACAAGTTAGCCTGGTGAGAAGGGAATTGGGAAGAGTTCACAAGGTCAAAAAAAAGCACAAAATCATGAAGATTTTGAAATCATTCCTAGAGGTGATCGGAGGGAAGATGATAGATTGGTAAAGGGCCCATGGGATCTACAAATAGACATCCTAAACTACGGGAGAATAGAATTGTGCCCGATCCTCTTACTACCGGGTTGTTGTTGTTGATGAGGTTGATGAAATATATTGGTGTGATAATTTTTCTGCCCCATCCTCCATTTAAGTAAATCATAAAGAAGAAGAAGATAATGATGATGATGCTTGATGATGATGTTTGCATGTTGGGGTGTTCCAAATCTCACAGACAAGGAGCAACTTCAACTGAACTAATAAGTGCCAAAAATTATTCATGACTTTTTGGGATTGCATTCACTAGGGTACCACTTCTCCCTCCTCATACTTATGAAATAGATGTAGTACAATTTTTAAAATACCTAATAATGAATTTGATTCTTTAAGAGCTTTAATTATAAATAATTATGATTGAGGAATCCCTTCGGAGGAGGATAGGATGTTGTTGATGAACGTTGTTGTTGCTTAAGAAATGGATTATAATATAAGGAGTAAATTTCTAAAAAGGAGGGCCTCAAGTTAAACCTAAGACTCCATTACTTACAAGTATTCCTAAGGAGGCTCCTAGAAAGATACATCTACCAAAGGGCCTTACTATCCCAAGAAAAATATAGTCCTCCTCATGCCCAAAATGCCAATAAGTCCATGCCATCTAATAAGTGTGTAAATATCCTTTCCAATTGCCTCATCAATGAGTGTTCCATATGATATTACCCAAGTATTGAGTCGAATCAAGATCTTTGTTCCAATTGTTGAGTTGCTTAGGATTCGAGCACAAGAAGAGATCATTTGAGTAATTGGGATTGAAAGAGGATAAGAGTACCCCAGAAGAATGTAAACATTTTAGAAAATCCTCCTCTAACCATTGCAGACCTTGAAACACCACCAAGCATTGGAAGATCTTAGAGAAACACAGGGTTTACTTAGGGACATCTTTGGTTGAGTCTCAATTAAATGTCGATCCATTATTCACAACTTTGATCATTAAGGAAAAAATGATACACAATTGTATGTTTGATTTAGAGCATCATGTAATGTCATGCCTCTTGAGGTCATGAATGAGTTGGATATATAAGTAACAACAACATATGGAAGGTGTCTCTTGCCATGGACTCCAGAGAGGTCTGGTTGTTGGATGTGTAAAAGGTTTGGTGGAACAAATTGCAGCCTATCCATGTAAGAAGTTGAAACTTGATGTTTTCATTGTTGATTTCCCAACCAAATGGGGCATGTTGTTATCAAGAAAGTGGGCTTGTAAGTGTTGGTTGGAGTGTCCAAATGGATATGTACTTTTCCACCATCAATAGAGGAGTGTCTAGTCAAATTGTATGGAGAAAAGAAGATGTTGCATCTTATTGAAGACCTCAAAATGCCTCTTATGAAGTATTGTATACTTGATGTTGATGTTGAAAATTTTGTTGGCTTTGCTAATGGGAAGGAGAATAAGATGGATCAATATAATTCTCTTGAGAAAGTAGGTTCTCCTTGGATGTTGTTATTTTATGGGGCTTGTTTCAAATTTGGAAATGGTGCTGGTGTAATTTTGATTTCTCCAAGCATGGAAGAGTTTGTTTTCTCTTTCAAACTTAACTTTGAATACATTAATAAAATTCTGAGTATGAAGAATTGTTGTTAGGTTTGAGAATTTATTGAAAGTATTATATTAAGGATATCATTGTCAAAGGAGACTCGAATTAATTGTCAAACAAATTAGAAAATTGTATGCTACTAAAAATTAGAGAATGAAACAATACAAGCATGTAGCCTGGGATTTGATTGAAATGTTTGACTCATTTAATATTATGCACCATGATAGAAAGTTTAATGTTGTTTGCAAACCATCTTGTAGTATTGGGATCTCATTTTTAAGATCTGTTTGATGTCTCTTAATTGTGAATATAATGTTGAAGTGCTAACAAGGTGATTTGTCCCGACAATGTCAAACATTGGAAATTTTTGATGATGATTCTCAAGAAAAAAATTTCTATAGAAAAAGGAGACTTTTATGATCAAATGTATTGATTAGGAGAAAATGGTGTGTGTATGAGAAGGAAAAGAATATTTTTTTGGAAAAGACATCATCGAATTGAAAACAAATATCATTCAGAGGGCTAGTTGCTCTTGAATCAAAATTTGATAATGTTGATTGCATTATCAAGAGACATATATCAGCCTCAAGGGATGTTGAAGAGCATGACCTTGGCATAAAGGAGAAACCAAGGAAGATCTGGTTGGGAAGAAGTAGTTTGAATAAGGAAGAAAACAGGTCCTACGTCAATTTTGAAGAAATATTAGTCTTTGTTTGGCTTGGTATTATTCTTAGTTGAAAGCATACAGAGAGGATTTGTTTCAACATGAAATTCCTCTTGAAACAAATACCAAACCATTTAGACAAAATCAAAGGCCAATTAATCCACTCCTCTCTAATGAAGAACCAAGATGAATTGAATAAATTGAGGTATGGAGGATAATTCAACCCACAAGGTATTCTTGTTGGGTTTGCAAACTTAGTGCCGATTAGAAAAAGAATGGTGATATTAGGCTATGCGTGGATTTTAGAAATCTGAACAAAGCATCAATGAAAGATAATTATCCTTTTCCAAAAATGGAAAACATGCTGTGATTAGTCATTGAATCTGAATTGTTTTCCACCTTGGATGGTTTCTCTGGTTACAACCAATTTGTTGTGAAAGAAGCAGAAAGAATAAAGACTTCCTTTATCACTCCTTGGGGCACATACATTTATGTAAGAATGCCCTTTAGTTTAATGAATGCTAGAAAAACATTTCAAAGGGAAATGGATGTGGCTTTTTCTGGTTACATTAATGAATTTATTGTTGTTTATCAAGATGATGTAATTGTGTTTTCTAGGAAGAGAAGTGATCACTTGCAGCACTTGGAAAAGATGTTGATTAGATGCAGAGAATTTGGTATTTCTTTGAATCGAAATAATTTCCATTTTGGATTACAAAAGGCTAAGTTTCTCGGTCACATTGTATCAAAGGATGGTGTCATGATTGATCCTTGAGAGGGTAAAGGCTATCAACAAAGTTCCAATTCCAAGAACCAAAGAAGGAATCGAATCCTTCTTTGGACAGATTAATTTCACTAGAAGATTTGTGTCTAACTTTGTTAAGTTAACTCTCCCCATTACTTGCATGCTCAAGAAAGACCAGTTATCAAGTGGGAGGAGGCTGCTATTCATGATTTTGATGGAATCGAAGAAGCATTAAAGCATGCACCTATTTTAGCAGCCCCAAATTACAAGAATCCTTTTAAAATAATCTCATTTGCCTCGAGAAAACACCATTGCATTTGTTTTATTGTAGAAGGGTGATGAAGGGGCTAAGAGACCAATTGCCTTTTTAGTAAGGCATTGTAAGTAGTTGAGTTGAAGTACACCATCATGGAAAAACAAGAATTTACCTTGGTGAAAGCAAAAAAGTTTTAGGCCTTATATCTTAAGCTCTAAAGTTGTTTGCTTATGTTCCTCACACCATGGTAAAGATATCTTACTAGAGATGGAGGTGTCGAGAAAAATGTAGATGGTTGAACAAGTTACTGAGGAATATGACATGGACATCCAAACCACAAAGTTGGTAAGAGGTTTGGGTCTAGCTAAGCTCATGGTGAGAGCAACTTGCAAACCATTGAAGTGAATGAAGTAGAAGAAGAAAGGGTGCATGTACTTGAAAAGTTGGTAAGTTATTAATGGTACAAAGATATAATATTTTATCTTAGAGATCTATCTTTGTCCCAATCATTTGAGTAAAAATTAGAAAATATCTCTTAAGCTAGCCTCTCAAAAATACGTCATTACTGATTTTGGGTTAGCTTGGAAGAACTGGAGGAGTTCTCTTAAGATGCATTTGAAGATGAAGCCCTAAAGATAATTACAAATCTCCATGGAGGAGTTTGTGGGGGACATTTTTTTGGAAGAGTTACATGCACAAGATCTTGAGGACTTGGTTATTGGTGGCCAACTCTCTTCAAAGATATAAATCTATTGGTAAGAAGATGTGAAAGTTGTGAGGGTTTTTGGAAGAATGAAAGCTTGGAGGCTCCCTTCCTTTGCATCTTGTATTAATTGAATATCCTTTCAAACAATTTGGAATGTACTTCATTGGTGAGATTTTAGACCCTTCAAAGTGCTATCCATAAGTGGATTTTGGTAGCCACAAATTACTTCACTAAGTGGGTGCAAGCAATCTCCACTAAGAAAGCAACACACCAAGTTGTCATGGAATTCATCTTGAATCATATCATCTCTGATTTGGAGTGCCGATCAAAGATTGTGCTAATAATGTCATGTGTTTTAGAGCTAAACCTTTGATGGCAATGTGCAAGAAGTATGGAATCAATCTGACATATGCTTCTAACTATAACCCCCAAGGAAATGGACAAGATGAGTCTAACAATAAGAACTTATTGAATATCATTAGAAGAACCTTGGAGCTGAACAAGAAGAAGTGGGGTGAGCAACTGAAATTTTCTATTTTGGCTGATAGGATCACTGCCAAAAGAGCTACTAGAAAATCCCATTTGACTTGGTATATGGGAATCAAGCTGTTCTGCCCCTACATTTGTAATTATCTTCATTTCATTTTTTTCAACAACTTGAAGATCAAGAAGTTAGTCCATATGAAGCTTGAATCAATTAGATTGTTAAGCTACATGAGGAAAGAAATGCATTCCACCAAAGGCATGTAAAGTTCAGAGAAAAGTTGAAGAATTTATTTGATAAGAAGGTAACTCTAAGGACTTTCAATGTTGGAGATATTGTGATATTGTAGGATAGAAAACATGAGGATAAGGGCAAGCATGGTAAATTTGATGCATTGTGGATGGGCCCTTACTCCATTGATATTCGAATTGGTGAACATACCTTCTTCTTGAAAGACTTAGATGGGGAATTGCTTGAATTTCATGTTAATGGAAGGCATTTGAAACATTTCCTTGATTGATTCCCTAGAATCAAGGTATGCATCATTTGTAGTGTATATTTCATTAGTTTCTTTCTATCATTTGTATTTTGCTTCATTTCTAGTCCTTGGTGACCTGGTTTTGTTGGTTTCTTGGTTTGTTTTTTGAGGTTGGTTCTAGTTTTCTATTCTACATTATGTCTTCCGCCACCCAATCGATGTTTTTGGCAATTTGTCTACTTTTGTTCTTGTGGCACTCACTAGGAGTGCCCATCCCTGAGCAGGAGCCGATGTTGGTGTCCATTTTAATCTTACACCATTTTGCCCTAATTTTCCTTCACTCTGCGTTTTTTGAAATGTTTTCTATATCTTGAATGGATGATCTTAAGGTTTTCCTCCATTTGATGCATTGAATTTTTCCAAATCCATTTTTTTCGAAGTGTGCCCTATTTTTTCCCTAAATTCTTCAAATCTGCGGGCTCTACCATTTTTTCCTTTTTACCCAATCGTGAAAGATCGAAAATGATTTATTTATACTTGTATGCCTTCGAAAATCAGTCCCCATGTTCGAAAAATTCTTGAAATCATGTTTCACTTAGTTATGTTTCAAAAATTTCCATCCTTAGTGAAAAAATCAAATTTTGGGCATACTCAATGCCAATTTCTGTGTTTTTTCAAGCGGTTTGTGGCGTATTTTACCGTCAAATTATTCCCGAGCATTTGGAATCAACATGGAGTTTTATAATTAGTTGAGGGATGATGGGAAGATGTTTTAACTTATCACTTTTTACTTTTTTGGAAAAAGTCAATTTTGGTCCGATGGCTACGCAGCCTTCGACACTCGATTGGTTCTAATGATGCTTACATGTCTTCTTTTGATTGGATGAGGAACGCACGGAGTTGTTTTTGAACTTATTCTTTTGGAAAATTTTGGCAAAAATTTTAAATCACAATGTGGCCCCACTAAGTCTTTGATTATTTGAATTCAAGTGGCGGAAAATTTTCTTAATTTTCCTGAAGGTGTACACGTGTCACATGTTGAGCGATTGTGGAAAGGTGGGTCTTTTTGTGCTCTAAGGTATTTTGGGAAAAAGAGTTAAAATGTAAAGAAAATGCCTAAGGCCCATAACAAATCGAAGGGAACACGTGGCAGTGGCACTTTTGAATCAAGGATGGAATTGCGGGTGGTCGGGTTACTTTAAGGTATTTTTGGTTTGTTTTATAAGGTTGTCAAAGTTATAAAATAAACCGCACCCCCACAAACAATAAGAGGTGGACACATGTCATGTTCACAACAAAAGTGGGAAGGTAGGTAAGGTG
This sequence comes from Taxus wallichiana var. yunnanensis, assembly GCA_018340775.1. Taxonomy (NCBI): domain Eukaryota; kingdom Viridiplantae; phylum Streptophyta; class Pinopsida; order Cupressales; family Taxaceae; genus Taxus; species Taxus wallichiana. The sequence goes on from CM031238.1 coordinate 696,143,811, forward strand.
ACGGAGGACTTAGAGAAATTTTTCCTTTTGGGTGAAAGGAAGTAAAAGTTGTGGAAAATGCCCCATTTCCACCGGTGAAAATTATCATGTTGGGATCGCCTTTGATAGTGGAAAAATGGAGAAATGTATCTTTAGAGGTATTTGAAGTTTTTTGCCTTTTGGGGTAAAAATGTAAAAATGTTAAAGTATGGAAAAGCGCCACAGACCCACTAAATTGAATTAATTCCTTGTTCACATTTTGCACAAAAATGAAAAGCGGAGAGTGTGCAGCCTTTGGAGGTAGGTTGGACATTTTGTCTTTTTGGCAAAATGGATTAAGTATTAAAAACAAGCACACTCCCACCAAAGTACTTAAAGCCTATTTTGAAAAGACAAGGCGGATCGGCGGGGTCACGAGAGAGTTTGAGACTTTTAACTTTTTCCTAAAAAGTGTTAAATTTCTAAAAGTAAGCGTGGCCCCAACAAAGAGGAAATTTGAAGCTTAGCAGTTAGCGAAGCCGCCGGAGGAAAAGGAAATTTTTCCTTTTTGGAAAAAAATTAATTATAAAAATGAAGCATGGCTCCACACCAAATCAGAGAGAGACACGTGTCAAGTGCACATCAAAAGGGAGAGCGGGCTGCCAACAAAACTTGGAAATTTTGGTTTTTAGGTAAAACGATAACATACATGAGAATTGAAGCATTGCTCTGCAGCCGAATCATAGATGAACACGTGGAAATGATAGAAAAAAGTGCGGGCCCGCGGAGAAAATATGGAAATTTTTCCTTTTTGGAAAAATAGGTATAAAATGAAATTTTGGAGCGCAGGTCCACTAGGACCCATATCAGAAGCAAAGGGTGGAAGTGCGGGCCGTGGGAAAATTTGGAAACTTTTCTTTTTTCCAAAAAGAGGAAAAAAATCATAATTAATCCACAATTCCATGGGACCCACATTCGGACACGTGTCGAGGCTCATTTTCAAAGGCGGAAAGGTGAGAAAATGTCAAATTTTTACATTTTCTAAAAATAATAAAATGTCAAAAACCACTACAAAGCTGTTTCCAATCATATTTTTCCACGTGGAGGGATCATATTAGAGATGAGGAACAAGATCAACGGTAACTATGCATTTTTCAATTTGGCCACCATTTGATCTCCGGAAGTTTGGATATGTGATTTTGCATCAATCTTAAGCGAATTTTTAGCAAATTTAGGTTAGTTTGAGTCTGCGCAAAGATCAATGGAATTGATTTAAATGCTCAATATGTAAATATGAAGTACTTTTGAAATGGATTTTTTCGGGCTCATGTAAAAACGTGAAATATCAGGATCCAGAAGTTGCAGAGGAAAATTTTGAAAGGGAAAAGATGAAATGATGAATGAAAAGGGGTGCGTATGTGCGAGGATGAAAAACATGCCTCAAATTGAAGTAATGATGCAAATTTTTGCATTGATTCACATTTTGAAGCACATGACATCTTTTGAAAGATTTTTTTGTTAAACTTCCCTTTCTACAAATCATGATGAAGTTTTGTAACAAAATTGATGTTTGGCATATTTTTTTTCTTGGGAGAGAAGGCTTGGATGTAACCAAATGATATATCTGATGCATATCGGAGATATGCAAATGGTTGGGAGTTCATTTTCATGAGAAAATTTATAGAAAAGTTCATCTTCCGAGAAAAATTTCGAGAAACCAAAGTTAACTTCCTTTGTGTTAGATTTTAATTCATGTTGAGTTAGTTACAAGTGTATAGAATTCAACAAGCTCGAGATTGTTTAGATAACTCTCCCCGCTTATGAATCGATAAACTTTGAGTTAATTTGTGTTAAATGTCTTGCAATTTTGTGTTTATTTCACTTTCAGAATGTTTGCAAGTAGTTTTTCTTGTTCCTATTGCAATCTTGTATCAAAATATCTTTGAATCACATAGATCTCAATCCTTGTGATAGTTTAGTGGCATTTACAATTTAATTATTCAAAACACCTTTCATCTGGGAATGAAATTAACGATTTAAAATCACTTTTCTTTCATCTGTTGTCAGAGAGATTGTTTGTAAGTCTCTGGGTGTACCTTAACCGTGATTTATCTTAGATTTTGATGTTTTATTGGATTTTCTAACTCAAGCCTTTGTGATAGAATCTCAAAGATTGTGTGAAAAGCGCAGATCTAGGTCTCCATTTGATGCACACCTTCTTGTTAAGCAATGTTTTAACTATTTTGAAGCTTTATTTTGTTGAGTTCTCCATTGTTGTGAAGTTCCTCAAGGATATAGAAAAGTCCAATCTATATTGTTGATCTCTCACCAAAAAATATTCAAATAACCAATCATACCCTCGTACTACCCCTTTTTTCATGTATATCCACAAAAGAAGCGTGTTTAAAGAAAACTTGAAAAAGCCATGATTTAGGGTAATAATCTCTAAAGAATCCCCAAAGTCTTTAAGAAACTAATTAGTGGACCATCGGATAATAAATGAGCAATGGTTCCTAATTTGTATAAATTAATTCAAAGTAAACAAACAAAATAGTCAAATGAAACTAACCTCTCTTCTTGATATCTTAAAATAATGAACCTAAAAGGCTCTAAGCAATCGGTTTCTAGTGCTTAAGAGAAAGGGATCTCACCATTAATGGCTATAAGGCCAATGGTTCTTCCCTTTTACTCTAAAATATGAATTATAAAATACTAAAGTAATGTTAATAGCTAAATAATAGAAATTGAAATGAAATCTAAAGTTTAAAAAATGCTATAGTTTATGCTAGGAAGAAGGGAGAATTCTTGAAAATGAGAGAGGGGGTCTAGCCCTATATATAGTTTTCCATTTGGGAAAATGGGAAACTTGAGTGCATGTGGGACAAATACAAAAGTCTAAAAAGCACTTTTAGCAAGTCAAAGCTTATTTTGACTAGGTTTAGGAGAGATAAACGATAGTTAAGGTTAGTTAACCATGTTTAGAGGATAATTAAGGTTTCGAGAGATTTATGAGAGGTATGATCAATCCAATGAAATGGGTTGATAGTCTAGGAAGATGGTAGAAGTAGACTACAAGAGAATAAAGAGCTAATGTAGTTAGAACGAGGCTATAAAATTCTGTTTAGATGGTTTACGAGAGGAAAAATGACCAAAAGGATGTTGTAAGAAGGGAGTTAGATAGGTTAAATCAAGCGATGTGTCATCACTTTGCAAGGAGAAGAATAGTTAGTGCAATATTAGGTATAATAGTGCTTTTATAAAACTACATGTACATCATAGGTACATCAATGTACATCACAGATGCATCTGGTAAGTCTAGACAAAGAGGTTCCATTCTGGTAGAGGTGCTTCCGCCTAACCGATCAGCTAACACCTATCCTTTCATGGACTTTTGATTCACAAACTCAATCTCAAATTCACTCGGAGAATGATCCAATTAGCCCTTCGACCCATTAGGGTGGGTTTAGATAAGAGGTATTTAAGAGGTTCAACCTTAGAAATGAGTTTTGTTTTGTTATTGAGGAGATAATGGTGAAGCTTCGAAAGGTAAAAACAAGCTGCTAGGTAGGCCTTTTCAACTTTGGGTATAATTTAACTCATAAGTGATCAAAGTATAGCTAAGGTAGTAAATAGCTCTCTCTTAATGGCCAAGGTCATATTGGGCAAGCAGTGCACCAATAGCAAACTGGGTAGTGGAAATGTAAAAGAGGAGAGGTTCTCCAAGAGTAGGTGGCATGAGAATAGGTGGATTAACAAGGCAATTGCTTGAGCAAGGAAAATTCCTTTTACATTCAGGGGCCCCATTTGAATGCAACATCTTTCTTTAAAAGATGTGTAAATGGATGACATTTATCTGCAAGTTGTGAAATAAAACAGTGGATGGCCTGAATATTTCCTTGTAGACTTCTGAGTTGCTTAAGAGTAGTAGGTGGAGGCATTTCTATAATAGCTGAGACCTTAGTAGGGTCCACTTCTATCCCTCTCTATGAAACTATGAAACCCAAGATTTTTCCTGATAAGACACCGAAAACACACTTCTTAGGATTAAGGTGAACCTTGTAATCCCTAAGACGCTGAAAGATATGCCTAAGCACTTCTGGATGCTCTTCTCTGCTCTTAGATTTAGCTAGGATGTCATCAACATAGTCCTCCATAATGTCATTCATCATATCATGGAAGATGACCATCATAGCTTGTTGATAGGTGGCCCCGACATTCTTGAGTCCGAAAGGCATGACTTTATAGCAAAAGGTCCCCTAAGGGGTGATGAAAGTAGTTTTATGCTGATATTCCTCTACAATCCGTATCTGATTATAACCCAAAAATCCATCCATTAAGGATAACATTTCATAGCCGAAGTGGAATCTACAATCATGTCAATATTTGGTAGTGGGAAATCATCCTTGGGACATGCTTTGTTGATGTCGCGAAAGTCCGTACAAATCCAAATGCTAGCGGAATTCTTTTGTATGGGGACTATATTGGAAATCCAGTTTGAATAATCAATAGGTTTAATAAAATCCATATCTAATAGCTTCTCCAATTCTTCCTTGATGAGAAGTGCAACTATAGGATGCATCTTTCTTAACTTCTATTTAATGGGCTTGGCATTTGGGTGCACAACCAAGTTGTGCACGACTAATCTTTGGATCTAACCTAGGCATATATGTATATGTCCATGTGAAAATATCTACATATTCTCTTAAAATATCTACAAAGACTTTTTGTTTCTGAGCTAAGAGCGAAGCCCCCAACTTAATCATCTGGGTAGTTCATCTGAACCAATGTTAACGCTGATGGTTTCTTCAATAAGCATCTTAGATGCATCTTCCATCTATGTAGGATCAGGGGGAAGAGTGAGATCAACCTCCTGAGGTAGCTCTTCATCATCTTTAAATGGATAAACTACTTTATCCATGTGTTCTTCATTTTATTGATCTATAAGCGTGTCAAAAATCTCATCATTATAAGATTTTCGTTTATCCTTTTTACTAGGTTTCTCTAAAGTGTTTGTAATTTTTTTCACCATGTTCTTACTCAAGCAACCACACATCTCTACTTCTTCTCTAAAGTATGCACAGGTGTTTAATTGAATTTTAAATCCTTTCTTGTGGTCCCCAGCAAGAATAGAATCCCTGAGTCCCATGAATTCTGTAAATGCCTCATCATTTTCAAATATGTCAAGTAACACATGAAGTTTTTTATCCCAATCTACAAGTTCAGCATATACGAGGGTAACTTGATGACTGGGTAAAGGGATGGATTCGGATAAGGTAAGGACAACTAATGCAGGAAGAGGTTTGTGGAATCAATATCCTCAGAGGATACATAGGGAATCTGCATCACTATCGAAAGAGATGAAATGTTCTTAAACTCGAGAAAGGTGGCATCAACCTCAAGGGGTTGAGTATCCACGATATTTTAACCAAAGACCATGTTTATCATATTTAAAATGGTGAGTGGGAAGGGGTTCTAACGGCCTTGTGTATTGATTCCACACCTGTATCCTTTATAACCCATTACAAACATCATATAGTGACCTTTGACATACTGAGGTGCTTGATGGCATGAAGCCATGGTTCCTTCGGCACCCTACTGGTGGGGTATTCTAACATCTTTTCTTCAGATAAGAGACCTCTAGAGATAAATTTATCTAATGGTTTGGTGCATGAATTCCGCGTACTCTTGAATTGAAAGTAGGGTTTACCCCATGTCCTAGGTGACACTGATAAATCTGATATTAGTAAGGCTTGTTCAAGAGTAAAAGGCTTACCCGAGCCATACTTTTCTGATGTTCCTTCCCATGATGAAAAAGGGTTAAGTAATGAAGGAAACTCCTGGTTGCAAGGCGTAAGGGATTTCGAGTCTACCCGGTTCTTCATAGCTTCTATTTGGAGAGGGACAACCACATCCACTAAAGGACATTCATAAGTTGCATGAGAGAAACTATGCAATGCCCGACAAAGTGTGTAAACAGCTCGGGGTCACCCAAAATGGTAATTGTGTGACCTTCATGGACACAATTTGATACATTGATAGAAGGTTTACAAAATTTCCTACATGGCATGAATCCATGGGCATCCTAAGAGCATGTTGTATGGAAGGTCTAAGTTACGACATGAAAGGTCGTGTCATGACATGTTGGGCCTACCTCCATGGGCACTACAATAGTACCTACTGATTCTCTTTCCTCATTATCATATGCTGTGATTGTAATGGTCTTAGCTCCGAGGTCTATTTCTGAATGGCCAAGCTACTTAACCAAATTCAAGGTACAAATGTTAAGACTAGATCTGCCATCCACAAGCACTCTTTTGATCTTACAATGAGTAACTACAAATTCCAAGTACAAGTTTAAGTTATGCTCGGGCTGTTACAGATAGCGTTGTGATCAAAAGTAATGTGATCTGTGGGATCAAGATGGGCAACCATAGCTTGAAGGTGTGTGGGATCTACCTCAGTAGAGACTCCTGAATTCTGCAATGTTTTATACAATATATCTTTGTGAGTAGTAGATATTTTAAGTAAGTCTAAAATGGATATTTTAGAAATTGTTTTCTCTAATTGGTCCGAAAATTATACCGACTTTCTGTGGAGCTCATTCTTGGATCGGGTATGATAAGACAAGAATGTCTTGTTTCTAGGAAAAAAAAATCTCTAAGATTTAGATAATATTGACTTATTCATCGGATGAATGAATACAACCTATGAGGGAATCAAAGGGATTATCATCACTAGGATAAACATAAGCAGTAGTTCTATAATCATTAGAGGTTTTTCCATGATCTGGTTTCCTTTTATTTCTATCTATGTGATTAGGAAAAGGTTCTTTGTATATACCCATCTTCTCGTTTGGACCTTGTCCTGAATCTAGGGGCGACTCTACATCGATTTTCCCTCTTCAATGAGGTCTTGTATAAAATTTCTTAGTCATAAACACCTATCCGTTTTGTGTCCTTTAACATGATGGAAATCGCAGTACTCATGAAATTTTCTAGATATAGTCTTGTTTTGCTTGGATATTCTACCATTTTAACATCATCTAATTGTTTTAATATGGTAGTCAAGGATTCGGTCAAGCGGTGCGAACATATGTTTGGTAGGTTCCTTATGATGAGGTCCCACATGAAATATTTAAAAGTGGGCACTGTCATCATGACTTGGACTCGTTTAGAGTCAGTAATGCCATCACGACAACGTGTTTGTTCTTATTAAAGAACTTGGGTTTTTATACAGATTTAGCTTCATGTTTGTCTTTAACAACTGGCTTAAGTGTACCTTTTTCATAAAGAGCCTTTTCTATTTGACTACCTTTTTCTATAACTTCTTCGAAGTTAGAGCCACAATGCATTTGTAGATGAAAGGCTATTTCCGAGTTTAGGTTAGGAACAAAAATGCTCACTAACTATTTTTTAGGTTAAGCACAAGGGAGGTGACTAGCCAAGCCTCTCCAACATTGTAAGAAACCTGTGAAGGTCTCATTAGGTTTTTGTTTAGCATTACAAAGGTCATTCATTGTGATGTCATTTTCTATGTTAAAAGAGTAGTGACGCGCAAAAAAATTTTTCTGCCAATGTCGGCCACATTGTTATAGACCCTTTGGGTATACTAAAGAACCATTCGATTGCCAAAGCTCCCAAGCTGTGAGGGAAGAGTCGTATTAAGAAATTATCATTGTACGCAACTTCTTGGCAAGCCATATAAAAGTCTTTAATGTGATCCCGAGGATCACCTTTACCTTTATACTTGTCGAACTTTGGGATAGTGAAATGTTTTGGAAAAGGTTGCAGTAGCATGTCTTTGTCAAATGGATAAGGACACAACTCCTCATACAATTATTTTCTACTATTACCAACATTTCCGTCTTGTAGGGTAGTGAGTGTCTCTTTCATTGATTGTAATTCTTTCTGAATAAGTTGTTCTTTTGTGGGTGACATTGGTCAATGTGGCTTAGCTACTTTAAAGGTATTATCAGTGTATGGATCAAAGTGAAACTCATTAGATTTCATCTTGTCTTTGTCTTTATACATGTTTCTCTTTGAGGAGCCTAAGTTTGCTAGTTTCTGACTTAGTTTCAAAATCTATTTTTGGAGGATCTCTTCTTCGACTAATGGATCCTCTTCTTCATCAAATTTTGGAGGAGGTGAGGCTTTACGCTCAACTTTAACTTTGTGCGAGGCCTTGTAATGAGGCCGCCGTAATGGGTTTCCTTCAACTGTGTTATGATGGTGCTCCGAAGTGGAGGTGTAACCCATATCAAATGGATTGTCCATGTTGTGTTCAAAGAAAAGTTGTTGAAAGCCATGGATTTGGGGTAAGAATTCCTAAGGAATCCCCAAAGGCTTCAAGCAACAAATCAGTGGACCATCCGATAAGAAATGAACAAGATCTTCTAACTAGCATGCATTATGAAGTAAACATTCAAATTTAAGCTAATTAAACTATCTCTATTCTTTGAAAGCTTTAAAATAATGAACCTAGTAAACCCTAAGCAATCAGTTTTAGTGATTAAGAGAAAGAGATCTCCCCATTATAGGATTTTTGAGCCAATGGCTCTTCTCTTTTAATCTACAAAGTGGATTGACAATGCAAAAGTGAAATAAATAGCTCAATATTTAAACTAGAAATGAAATCTAGAAATGAAAACTAGAACCTACTATAGCCTATGTTTAGGAAGAAGGGAGGAATTCTTGAAAATGAGATAGGGGGTCTAGATTTATATATAGTTTTCCATTTGGGAAAAATGGGAATTTGGGTGCATGTGGGAGAAACACTAAATTCCAAAAAGCAATTTTAAAGCAAGTCAAAACTTACTTTGACTAGGTTTAGGGAGAGACAAACCATGTTTAAGATTAATTAAACATGTTTAGGAGGTTATTAGGGTTTGGAGAGAGTTTTGAAGGTCGAGTCAATCCAATGGAATGGATTGATAGGCTAGGAAGGTGGTAGAAGTGGACTAGAAGAAGATAAGAGGCTAATGTTGTTAGAACGAAGCCATTATACCACTTGTTTAAATGGCTTACAAGAGGAAAAAATGACAAAAGGGATGTTGTAGGAAGAAAGTTAGATAGGTCAACCGGTGGTGTACCGTCAATTTGCAGGAGAAGCACAACCAAGTGCAATATTAGTCGTAATAGTGCAATATCTAAACTACAAGTGTCTACATTTGCCCCTCTTTGAGGTGATGTAAGTGACGTCACTTCAAAGAAAGTAGACAAACATAACAGAGAAGAAAATTTTAAGTGATAAAAGAAGAATTAATAGGATAAAGGATGCCCCCTCGAGGGTTGATGGGGTGATGAAAGAATTCGATCGACACAAGAAAAAGGTGAGAAGAAAGAAGAATGGGGAAGGGGAAGGATGCAAAGAGAAGAGGATGAGAAACAAGAAAAGAGATATTGAGCTATCCACAAATTAATTGTATCCACTATTGAAATCATCATTTTGCTTAGAGACTTCCTCATCGGTCCTTATTAAAATGTGAGCATACAACAAAAGCATATAGTGACATGAAAAGCCAAGATACAAAGCAACTATCTATTGCTAAAATTCGACTCCATATAACATACCGACATGCATGGAAATACGAGAAGTAAACAAACTCATGTAACAGGAAATACATATAGTCACAAATGGACCCCACAAATGGACCCTTCATGAGTAGTCCATCCATTCTCCTTTAAATTTCACATTTAATGCACTTTTAGGTCATTTCTAGGGTCATTTAATACATTGGAGGATGTCTGGCACATCATGCACGTTCCCATTGTTGGCTAGCCTATTCAGTATGTGAGTGACAGAGCAACATTGGATGGATGCATTGCACAATTGTTTAGAGTCCCGACGATACCTCATCACGGGATGACAGTGAGATTGTCATGCTACATCGACGACCTCTCTCTAGATCGGGTCATGGTTTATATGATGGCCTTTGTCAGTGGAGTTTTACTCCCTGACAAGACCGGCTCCTCATTCCCTCTTGGACTACTTGGAGTCATTCTTGGATTGATATAGGGAGAGACTTGCTGGGGCCAATGCATTCTGGCACATCTTTATTGGGATCTTCATCTTATTACCTACTACCGTCAGAAGATGGTAGGTCCAGCTAGGATCCTCATGATATGGGCCTGGGATCACATTGCTTTATCAGCGCACCTTAGGTGATATGAGAGTTCGGGCTCCAAAGCAGCCATCTACCATGGGTTAGGTAACATTTGAGGATGATGTTCGACCTTATAGGGGTGATCCTTATCCCTATCATCAAGAGCTCGATGACTTACAATAGGCGGCAGTAGTATGGAGGCCATATCGACATTTCTAGTGGCCGGAGGATGCCCGGGAGCTATCTATAGCTGGAGTAGATCATTTTATCATGGGCAGCCACGATTATATCGGGATTTTACAGAGCGATAGGTGCGGCGAGAGTTTGGCACCACATAGGATGTTCCCAGGCCTGACATGTGGTACGCACGGAGGGCGCGTGAGTATTTTGATATGGGGCCCCAGATAGCCTATGACAGAGCCTAGGCTAGCTTTACATAGGTGGTACCCATTGTATGGGTATCTTTGAGTGGGGTTCGAGAACCCGGGGTGCACAGCAGCAGTATGCACCCCAGTACCATGATGTGATTCCTCACAAAGTTGACCATTCCGAGGGCAACATATGATGCAAGCATGAGGCCTCCCCTAGTGGGGCCGCCTAGTGATGTTGATGACGGCCGATGATGATGATTACGATGGACGAGGGTGTCCTTGATGCACGGCATTAGGTTAGAGGCCAAGCTTTATAGCCATGTGCAGTGGGCCCTAGGCCTATTCCTAGATAGGAACACCAGGCTCAAATGGTGGCCGAGTTACCTCTAGTAGGCATTCCGGTGGGTATTTATTTCGACTACATCAGTTGTACCATAGTAGGGCCCACCTCCTCGGGCTCCGGGGTGGTGATGGACAACTTGCTACACTACAACAACAAGCCCCTACAGGCTGCGATAGTGGTGCAACTTCGGTGGCCATGGAGAGAGATCGCCGAGCACGATTCTGTGTATCGATCGCCGAGAGAGACCATGCCGAGTCTCGATCATAGGACAGCGGTAGGGCCATATGGCGAGGGTTAGATTACTCGGTTGGCAATACAGCAGGTGCTTAGTTAGTAGGTGCCTTAGGCCAGGTACAAAGCCAACTACATAGTGTCATGGTCCAACATGACCAGGTGTAGGCCGAGGGACAGGGCTATTTGATAGAGAGAGACTAGGCCCATAGTGATTTACAGACCGTTACAGCTTTGGAGAGAGATCAAGAGGCTACCTCTGCTAGGTAGGCTGATGTAGATAGAGGTTGATTGATAGGTGAGCATGATGCCACCCTATAGGTAGCCTTGGCCACAGGAGATGAGGACTTGATATGTGACACCATCAGGGCCATAGGTGAGGCTCTCTATTATAGGACAGCCTACTTCCAAGTAGTTCTAGCAGAGGAGCGAGTGACACCATATGCCCAGCTCGATGTGAGCCGCACAGGCTCTAGATCACGGAGGTCGGCGAGGTCAGTATAGCAGCCGGCCACCCAGTCAAGTACACAGCAGAGGGGCACACAAGGTCCCTCCTCATAGTTGGCAGGTTCTTCAGGGGCAGGCCCATCACGGCCTCCATTATTCCATCCCCCAAGACATGGTCCCAGTAGCCCCGATGAGGGCGAGAGTTGCGGCTGAGTCTCCTACTCATGCCATTTGTATATGTATTCATTTGTATATGCCTCTTATGAAGGCGGGTCTTACCCATGTATAGATTCTTTTGATTCTTTTGTGGATGCCTCTGGATGAAGGCTCAATTTTGATTGATGTATGTACTTTTGATGTACCACCATGCCTCTGTATGCAGGCTTAGTATCTGATCCCTGCCCCTTTTATATGGCAGATGGACAGAGCATTTTGTATATAGTGGACTTTGACACTGAGATATTGATTATACATGTATCATATGGACACTTTCTTGTATATCTTGTCATGTATTGATATATTGTCATGGTAATTACGTTTCATTGATATTCATGTTGTATCTTTTCCTTTTCATGTATGTGATATACTTTCAGATGTAGAGATGTACATGTTTTCCTTTCATAGCGATGATATACTCGTGTATTTGATATCATGTATTTTAATTTATGAGATGTTTGATTCCACATGGCTAGCATTTTGGGATGATACTAGATGATATTGGTGTGGGGGGGATAGATTAGTGATTATGCGCAACCCTCTTGCCCCCATTGATGATACGATATGTGATGATTAGCTTAGCATACATGCATGATGTAATACTTAGCATTTTATTTATATATGATGTATAGATGATGGTATAAATGTGATGAAATGATAGATGATAGATGTGATAACAAACAAATGTGCTAAACAAACACACAAGAAAAATTTAACAAAACTAAACGAATATACACATGCAACACAATGCAATGCAACTAAAATGAAGATTAATCTAAGCAAGTAAAAATGAGTTCTAACAAGTGTACATAACAATCAAAGAAACATACAACAATTAATTACAAGCATAACAGTCCTAATAATGAACACTGCAACACACAATTAAACCTAACAAGATCTAATATAATGTAAGCAAAGAATCATTCAAATAATGAACAACACAACAAGCTAAGTACATCAAAACTATACAAACCAACAACTAAAAGCAATCTAACTACCACTTTGTTTTTTGCGGGACAAGTATTGACATATTTTCTAATGTTTTTGGATTTATCACAAAGGATAAGTTTTCATAGCTGTGTTCATCATTGTTGTCTAGGTTTCCCTAAGATGACATTGTGAGATGAATGTAGCTTTATCCCTGAAAAAGGGAAATTTTCTAGATGTTTAGGCTTTTGTGTACCCTTTTTAAATGTTTTTATATTTTCAAGGTGACGTTTTAAAAGTAATGTACAAGCTTTTAAAGAAACATGGAATGCCCCAACGTGATGTGGGAATATATAAATAGCCCACATCCATCACACAGATATAGCGTAAGTAAACTAGATCATAGGTCCTACAAAGGAACTTAAGGTCGGATTCCTAGACCTAGCAGTCTTGTGGAATTTAGCAAGTGGCAAGAGTTACCCATCCCTGTCACAAGAGTTACTTGTGAACGAGAAACCTTCCTTGAGCACCGGAAACCAATTTTCACAAAAGAACATGCCCACGATGCCATAATTGCATGGTTTTCACATGAGGATGACCTGTTTTTCTTTACTTTTTCTCAATTTTTTTTTAAAAAAATATTGTTTTTTTTTTTGTTTGTTTTTTACTTGTTTTTGTTTATTTTTACTTTTTAGTTTTTTATCTCAATATTCTAGCCATGCCTAAGCATAGAAATGCTTGAGGTGAATGACATTCATGGGCTCCGGAAGCTCTTCACCATCCGAGTAGGCAAGTCTATATGCCTCTCGATCCATATTTAGCGGTCACCACATAGGGACCGATCCGATTGGTCTCAAATTTACCTTTCTTTCCCTGTCTTTGGTGGTATTCTTCCGATTTTCTTACAAGTACAAGATCACCCACATCAAATTTCCTGCAAATGACGCATTTTTGTATCCTATGGAATTCCTATTTTGATATCCTTTAAGGTGATTAAGCGCACGATACTTTGTTCATCTAACAATTCCAACTTTGTCGTGCGAGCAACTCTGTAGTCTTCATTTTGTCGAGGTAGTCCCTTAGAGATATTCTCGGGAGGGAAGCTCCACTTCCAAAGGTATGATGGATTCGGTTCCATAGACAAGCGAATATGGGGTCGCACCGGTAGGGGGTTTTGATGGAGGTTCGATAAGCCCAGAGGGCGGGATGGATCTGCAAGTGCCAATTATGACCAGTTTTACTTACTAGTTTCTCCATAATATGCACAAGAATTTTGTTTGTAGCTCTACTTGCCCATTACCTTGAGGGTAATAAGAGGTGGACCATTTAAGTTGGATATGAAAGCGTTGACACAAGGTTTTGACCATTTTATTTTTGAAATATTTACCATTATCGTGTGATGGCGGAGGGGATACCATAACGACATATAAGATGGTTTATGAAAAACTTGGATATTTGTGCATCGGTGACATAGGTAAGAGGAATGACGTCCACCCATGTAGTGAAATACTCGGTGGTAGTGATGATGTGTGTATGACCATATGATGAAGAAGGGTGGAGCTTCCCTATGAGATCTAAACCCCACTTTGAAAAAGGCCAAGGCGTGGCAATAGGTGTAAAGCTTGTACCAAAGCATGTATGAGATTACTGATACTTTTGACAAAGTTCACATTTCTTCACGAAGTTACAGTAATCAGATTCCATGGTAGGCCAATAGTAGCCTACTCTCAATAGTTTCTTAGATAGCACCATTCCACTATTGTGTGCCCCACAGATACCACTATGTACCTCTTTAATCGTGTGAACTGAATCAGTAACATTTAGATAGCGAAGCAAGTTCCTGTCGTAGCCATGATGATAAAGGGTGCCTCCTAGGAGGGTATAATGGGCAATGCGGCGAGATAAGGGATTTTTTATCTGAATGGGTAATGTCAGGTGGGAAGGTTCCATTTTGTTGGTATTGGTAAATAGGGTCATACCAGGGGGATAGGGGACCAACAAATTCACATGCTAAATAGGATTCAAGCATATCATATGCCGACATCTGTAAGTGTTCCACAAAGAAAGGCATCTTACTCTCTTCAGGAGGGATGCGCAAGAGAGACCCGATGGTAGCCATGGCATCCATGAGATCTATTATGTGATCTAGGTTTTTGTTCGAATATGACATGTGAAAAATATTCCTTCAGGGTTTCAACCATCTTCTTATAGGGAATAAGTTTTCATCTTTGACCTTGTACTCATCATTGACCTACTTAATGATAAGTGAGAATCTCCAACAACTCGTAGTTGTTTGATGTTCTAAGTGATAGCTAGCTTGAGGCCGAGTAATGAGTGCCTCATACTCGTAGTGTTATTAGTACAAGGAAACCCAAACCTGGAATTCTCTTGGTATAACATCTCCGTGGGAGTAATAAGCACCACTCCTGCTCCCAATCCATGAGAAGTAAATGATCCATTGAAATGGACTGTCATTCCACAAATTTTTCGATATACATCATAGGTGCGTCTGGAAGATTGAACACAAAGGCTCTATTCCTAGTAAAGGTGCTACGCTAACCGATCTAACAATACCTATCCTTTTAAGGACTTGAACCAATTCAAAAACTCTATCTCAAATTCACTAAAAAGAACGATCCAATTAGCCATTCGGCCTATTAAGCAGGTTTGGATAAGAGCTACTTAAAAGGGTCAACCTTTGAAATAAGTTTAGTTTTGTTGTTAAGGAGGTAATGGCAGAGTTTCTTAAATGTAAAGATGACTGCTAAGTAGGCCTTTTCAATCTGTGGATAGTTCAATTCATAGGAAATCAATGTACGGCTAAGGTAATAAACAACTCTCTCCTTATGGTTAAGATCGTATTGGGCAAGTAGTGCACCAATAGTGAATTGGGTAGAAATATATAAAAGGAGAGGTTCTCCAGGAGTAGGTGGCATCAGTAGCCAGGTGGATTTACAAGGTATTTCTTGAGTAGAGAAAATTCCTTCTGACATTCGGCCCCCACTTGAAAGCAACATCTTTCTTCAAAAGATGTGTAAATGGGTGACATTTATCCACAAGCTGAGAAATAAAATGGCGAATAGCCTGGATCTTTCCTTGCAGACTTTTGAGTTGTTTAAGAGTGGTGGGTGGAGGCATGTCGTAATAGTAGTGACTTTGGTGGGATCCACCTCTATCCCTCTCTGTGATACTATGAATCCCAAGAGTTTTCCTGATAATACACCGAAGACACACTTCTTAGGGTTAAGACGAACCTTGTAGTCCCTGAGGTGTTAAAAGATACATCTAAGCACTTCTAGGTGCTCTTGTCTACTCTTTGATTTAGCTAAGATGTCATCCACATAGTCTTCCATAATATCATTCATCATATCATGAAAAATGACAATCATAGCATGCTGATAAGTAGCCCTAGAATTTTGAGTCCGAATGGCATGACTTTGTAACAAAAGGTTCCCCACGGGATGATGAAGGCAATTTTGTGCTGATCCTCTTCCGCAATCCTTATTTGATTATAACCGAGAAGCCATCCATTAGGGATAGCATCTCATAGCCAGCAGTAGAGTCTACGATCATATCTATGTTTGGCAAAGGAAACTCATCTTTAGGACATGCTTTATTGATGTCACAGAAGTCGTCTGATGATCCTAATGCCAACTGGTTTCTTTTTATGGGAACTATATTGGAGATCCAATCTAAATAATCAATAGGTTTGATAAAATCTACAGCCAAGATTTTCTCCAATTCTTCTTTGACAAGAAGTGAAACTGTAGGATGCATCTTCATAAATTTTTATTTAATGGGGTTGGCGTCTAGGTGTACAACAAGGTTGTGCATAACTAGTGTTGGATCCAAGCTAGGCATGTCTGAATATGTCCATGCAAAAATATCAACGTATTCTCTTAAGAGTTCCACAAAGGTTTTCTATTCCTGAGCTGAGAGCAAAGCCCTAACTTGATCATCCCTGAGTAAATCCCGCAACCAATGTTAACACTAATGGTTTCTTCAATGAGCATCTTAGATGCATCCTCCATTATAGTAGGATCGGGAGGGATGGTGAGATCAACCTCCGAGGTAGCTCTTTATCATCTTCAAATGGATAAATTATTTTATCCACATGCTTTTCATTTGTTCCTCTATGAGTGTTTTAAAGAGTTTGTCACTTTGTGAGATTTCCGTTTATTACGTATACTAGGCTGCTCTGAAGTATTTTTACTTTGATTCACAATATTCTTACCCAAGTAGCCCACACATCTCTGCTTCTTCTCTGAAGTATGCACATGTTTTTAATTGAATTTGGAATCCTTTCTTGTGGTCCTCAATAGGAAGAAAATCCCCGAGTCCCATGAATTCTGTGAATGCTTCATCATTCTCAAAGACATCAAGTGGTATGTAAAGTTGTTGGTCCCAATCTACAAGTTCAGGATAAACTAAGGTGACTTGATGATCAGTTGAAGTGATGGATTCATATAGGATAAGGATGAGTGAATCTAAGAATAGGTTCGTGGAAGCCAAATATTTGTAGAGGCTGATGGGAACTTGTATCACTATCTCGCATTATACGAAACGTCCTCACACTCGAAAAGGTAGCATCAACCTCGACGGGTTGAGCATCCAGGGTTGTAACCCAAAACCATGCTTGTCAAATTTCAAATGGCGAGTAGGAATAGGTTGGATGGCCTTGTGTGTTGGCTCCGCATCCATATCCTTTATAACCCATGAAAAACATCATGCGATGTCCTTTAGTATCCGAGGCGCTTAATGACATGAGGCCATGGTTCCTTCAGTACCTTAGTAATGGGATCCTCCAGGCATTTTTCTTTAGATAGGAGGCCATTATGGACAAATTTATTCAATGGTTGTGAACATGGTCCTCGTGTACTTTTGAACTGAAAATAGGGCTTGCCCCATGTCGTAGGTGATACTGATAAGTCTGAAATTAACAATGCTTGTTCAAGAGTAAATGGCTCTACTAGTCCATATTTTACGTATGTACCCTCCCAAGATGTAAAAGGATTGAACAAAGAAGAAAAGTCCTGATTGTAAGGTGTGAGTGACTCTGAATCCACCCAATTCTTCATAGATTCCATTTTAAGAGGGATGACGACATCTACGGAAGGGCACTCATAGGCTGCACGAGAGAAACTATGCAACACCCGACAGTGAGTGAATGGCTCAGGATCACCGAGATAGTGACTATACGCCCTTCATGGCACAACTTGATACATTGATGAAATGTTGAAGGGATAGCCTACATGGCATGAATCCATGGACACCCCAAGAGCATGTTATATGGGAGATCTAAATCCAGGACATGGAAGGTCGTATCATGACAAGTTGGACCTACTTCCATGGGCACTATGATAGTACCTGTGGATTCTCTCTCCTCATTATCATACGTTGTGATGGTGATGGTCCTAGCTCCCAGATCTATTTCTGAAAGGCCTAGCTGCCTAACCAACTTCAATGTGCATATGTTTAGACCAGATCCCCCATCCACAAGCACTCTTTTAATCTTACGACGGGTAACGACCACTTCTAAATAGAGAGGAAAATTATGCTCAGGGTTGTTACGCGGGATAGTGTTGCGATCAAAAGTGATGTGATCAATGGTTTCAAGGTGGGTGATCATAGCTTGCAAGTGCATGGGATCCACCTCGGTCGATACTCTAGAATTCTCGTAATGTTTTGTACAATATATCCTTGTGAGCAAAGAGAGATTTTAAGAAGGTCCAAAATGGATATTTTATCCGGTGTTTTCTCTAGCTGGTCTAGTAAATTATATCGGCTTTAGATAGTAGGTATTGGATAAGGTATGATTATGTGGGCGCGTGCTCCAACCGCACAACTCTTTTCGAGAATTCGGATTGTTTTCACTTGGTCATCGTGCAAACGAATGCAACCTATAAGGGAATCGAATGGACTATCATTACTAGGGTAAACATACGTAGCAATGTGATAGTCATTAGAGGCCTTCTTGTTATCTAGTTTCCTTTTCTTGTTATCCATGATCGGGAAAAGGTTCTTTGTATATGCCTATTTTTAATTAGGACCTTGTCCTAAATCGGGAGCTGATTCAATGACAATCTTACCCTCTTAAATGAGGTTGTATATAAAGTGTTTCAGCCATAGACATCTATTTGTTTTGTGTCCTTTGACATGATGGAAGTCACAGTATTCATGGTCTTTATACCAACCAGGTTTTGGAGAATTTTCTAGGAATGGTATTGTGGTGCTTGGATACTCTACCATTTTAGCATCATCTAATTGTTTTAATATGGTAGTCAGGGGTTTGCTCAATGTTGTGAACGTACGTTTTGTAGGTGCCTTGGGACGAGGCCCTTGCGAAAGCTTCAAAAGTGGACCTATCTACATAGCTTGGACTCTTTTGGAGTTAGTAATTCCATCACCGACGATGTGCTTATTCTTATTAAAGAACTTAGGTTTGTCTATAGATTTGACCTCGTGTTTGTTTTTGTGAAGGGTTTAAGTGTTCTTCTAGTAATAAGACCCTTTCAATTTGGCTACCTTTCTCTATAACTTATTTGAAGTTAGATCCAAAATGCATCTGAAGATGGAAGGCTATCTCTGCGTTTAAATTAGGAACAAAATGCTCACTAATTGTTTTTCAGGTAAAGCGGAAGGAAGCGACTAGCTAGCGCTCTCCATTGTTGTAAGAAACCCATGAAGGTCTCATTAGGTTTTTTCTTTGCATTGCAAAGGTCATTCATCGTGACATCGTTTTTGATATTGAAAGAATAGTGCCGCACAAATTTTTCTGCTAGTGCTGGCCACGTTGTTATAGATCCTTTAGGTATGCTATAGAACCATTCAATCGCCAAAGCTCCCAAACTGTGGGGAAAGAGTCGTATTAGAAAATTATCATTGTAGGCAACCTCTTGACAAGCCATGTAAAAGTCTTTGACATGATCACGGGGATCACCTTTTCCTTTGTACTTGTCGAGCTTTGGAATAGTGAAATGTTTAGGAAAGGGCTGCAATAGCATGTCTTTATCAAAGGGATAAGGACATAGTTCTTCGTAGAGATACTTTATGTTTTGGCCTATATTTCCCTGTTGTAATGTTGTGATCGTATCTTTCATAGATTTCAATTCATCCTGAATGAGTTGCTCCTTAGTAGGTGATATTGACCTTTGAGCCTGAGTTGCCTTAAAGGTATAATCTGTATGCGGATCAAATTGAGACTCGTGAAGTTTATTTTTGTCTTTCTCTTTACCTGTGTTTCTTTTGAGGTGCCTAGGCTCACTGATTTTTGACTCAATTTCAAGATCTGTTTTGGAGGGTCTCCTCCTCAACCAGGGGATCTTCTTCTTCATCGAATTTCAGAGCGAGGGGAGGATTTCCGCTCGTTTTTTACTTTATGCAAAGCTTTAAAGCGAGGTTTGCGTGATGTTTCACCTCAGCGGTGGCCTTATGTTGCCCGGAGGTGGATGCATATCTCACATCGAAAGGTTTATCGTATGTCTAAGACAAATCTTCTCTCTCCTAAGTTAGGGTTATCGACCTTAGATTCTTCTTCATGCTCATGTGGAAGTTTAGCCCCTAACGCCAAGACTCTCACAAGTACTTGATCTTTGTTATAATATAAGAGCTTGTCAAATCTGTTTAGGTCTAACCTTTGTTGTTCTCCCGAAGAGTCCGACTCTTCTCCACTATGATCGATTAACGTTTCCGTATCTTTGACTTGAGAGAAGAGCAGTCCTAAATTGTTCCCACTAAAGGGGAAATCATCGAAAGGATTAACTCCTGTATTAAGCTCATTAGATTTCATTGCCATTTTGAAAAGTTTAGGCATTACTAGCCGACACTCAGATGCAACACTTATGTTTACTAGTTTCCAAAGGATACCGATATGGACAGATGAAAATGTATCACTCACCTAAGTTGTGTTATGTCAAATCTATACTTAAAAAACCAATATGAATGATAATGTTGTACCAGATATGTGGGCCGAGGTTAGAAATCTAATCAAGGATTGAATATCGGCACAACACGACAAAGTCCCCTAACAAGTTATACCTAGAACTCGACTCAAATCATTAACAAGCCAAGTGTATTGAAAAGCGTAAGTCGCAATTAGATATAGCGCAACAATGCTGTCAAGATATCTTGACCAAGCAAGCAAGGTGTTCATATCAAGACAACATCATGATGATACATATAATGCGTTATCAACACTCGTCAAAAAACCTAGATGATGCCAAAACTAAAACCAAGTAGAAGGTATAACAAGAAGTTTGCAACGATACGAGCAACATAACCACGTAATAGAGGAATTCATAGTATGTGCCCAAAGAATGGAGGATGCAACATAAATGCCAATACTAAATGACTAAAATGCAAGTAAAAGTCGACAAACTAGGGAGAGATAGAATGACAAAACCAACTCGTAATAATGACGAAGATCCTGAAATCAAGATCGTAGGACTACTAAAGATGTGAAAACGTACCCACTTGCTTTATTCATTTAACACCCCAGCCGCAAAAATGGATGGGTGTAAACATATAAAAAAGTAGCTAGTAGTATCTCTAATATGACACACAAAGTATCCTCTCTGTTCGACTTCCAATGTGGAAAGTATGAATGCATGGGTGTAGATCAAGAACATGTGAAAATAGACTTAGTTTCACTTTTGGTAGAGCTTCACCTCGTTCGAAAAAAAATGAGAAGGAAGCTAAGCTAAGTAATACGTTTGTCTAAATTTGTGATGAAAAACACTTAGATCTAACTTAGAATGGGTTCGTTACCATGTTCGAAAAACAAGGCGTTGAATCCAAACAAGTTATCACTTCATGATGGAAAACGACACGAATGGACTAGTAAAGTTGGCCTCCAGACAAAATGGTCTCCTTAATAAGCTCTCTCAACTAGGTGTTACAAGGTTGTCTTAAGTGAGCGCGATTTACCCAAAAAGTTACACTGACTAGTTTGGGAGTATCTCGGCTTTACTTTACCCCCTTCAAGAACGAGAGAAAACTAGTGTGTTTACGTGTACTATCACTTTGGGGTCACCACACGGACAACCGAGTAATGTTATCTCACAAGGTGTACTAGTCAAGTAGGTAAGCGAGGTGCTTCCCATTTCGTCCACGAGGTTACTCAGTGGTGGACTACTTTGGGGTTCTGGAACCACCCCCATTGTTATAGCTTAAGGCGTTATGCTAAAGGGGTTACGTTCCAGTTAAGCGAAGAGGACTTACCATTTTCCAAAACCTGAAATACAAAGTGTGTTGAATGTGCTTTGTGTTTTTAATCTTTTTAATATTTAATGTGGTTTCAAAAGTGGCACACCTTTTGGCAATCTGCAAACACACGTGTATTAGAATTTTTCGCTTTGTTCTCAACACCTTTCTTTGACCAACGTTAGGTCCTGTAGACAACAAGTTGGTTAGTAGTTTTCCCATTTTGCTGATTGAGGTAAAAGAGAACTCACACTTGCTTTTGATTCCTAAGATCGCCCAAAGCGAAGGAAGAGCATACGCAAAGTGGAAATCCTAAAAAGCACATAAAAATGTTACTTTATCCTTAAGAAGCAAGTGTTTTTAACATGTAAAATAGATTTTGTGTAAGTGCTTTTGATCTCCAAGATCACTTTGGAAAGCGTGAGGAGAGAGCATACGCATGTTTCACAAACCCTAATTTAAGCTAAGAAATGAAAAACACTTAATCATGCAAACTGAAATTTTAAAGAGTTAGTCCTATTTTAAAACCTGTCAATCTTTTAGAAACCTACACAAAAATGTCGAAAAAAATAGCTAAAATAGACCAATTTTTTTTTTTTTAATTTTGTGATGAATACTTGCGTGCCCAAACCGACATGTATACACCCCAGCCAATGGGTACACACCTAAACCAACACCTACGTGGGTATGTTAAAATTTAAATCAGTCAGCAACACCTACGCACCCTGATCCAATAGGTATGCTAGGGTTTCAACGCGTATGCACTCCTACCGACGGATATGCGGCCCAAGCAAAAAGAAGTCTATAAAATTTTACACAGTGATATTAATTACACAAATGCATCCGAGAAGGTGGAGACGCGCCAGGCCAACGGAGACGCGGATGCCTCCTTTCGAGAGAAAAATTTCAAAAACACAGAGGACACCCTGAAGTGGTAGTACGTGGCCCTTGCGGCAGAGACGCGCCTATATCAACGTGTATGCGCTACCTCAAAACACCAACGCGTTCCCTATAAAAAAAATGCAAAAAACACAAATTTTCAAAACTTCAAAAGAAAACAGTTATTGGTTAGTCAAAGCTTCCTATTTCTATGTTAAACCCACAAATGTGTGTAAATAGAGTTCATTAATCCAAGGTTTAAAACAGAAATGAGAAAAATAACAAGTGATTTACACTAAAAAACTTGAAAAATGACTTTGAAGAACTCAAAGGACCTCCATTAATGGAGGATGGACATACGTGTCCCACCGTGGTATGAGATGTGAAATTAAAGAAAATTTGTTGAAAGCCATGGATTTTGGGTAAGAATTCCTAAGGAATCCCCAAAGGCTTTAAGCAACAAATTAGTGGACCATCCAGATAAGAAATGAACAAGATCTTCTAACTAGCATGCAATATGAAGTAAACATTCCAATTTAAGCTAATTAAACTATCTCTATTCTTTGAAAGCTTTAAAATAATGAACCTAATAAGCCCTAAGCAATCAGTTTTAGTGATTAAGAGAAAGAGATCTCCCCATTATAGGATTTTTGAGCCAATGGTTCTTCTCTTTTACTCTACAAAGTGGATTGACAATGCAAAAGTGAAGTAAATAGCTCAATATCTAAACTAGAAATGAAAACTAGAACCTAGATGCAAAATACTATAATCTATGCTTATGAAGAAGGGAAAAATTCTTGAAAATGAGAGAGGGGGTCTAGCCATATATATAGTTTTCCATTCGGGAAAATGGGGAATTTGGGTGCATGTGGGACAAACACTAAATTCCAAAAAGCACTTTTAGCAAGTCAAAACTTACTTTGACTAGGTTTAGGGAGAGACAAACCATGTTTAAGCTTAATTAAACATGTTTAGGAGGTGATTAGGGTTTGGAGAGAGTTTTGAAGGGTCGGGTCAATCCAATGGAATGGATTGATAGGCTAAGAAAGGTGGTAGAAGTGGACTAGAAGAAGATAAAAGGCTAATGTAGTTAGAATGAAGCCATTATACCACTTTTTTAAATGGTTTACAAGAGGAAAAAATTACAAAAGGGATGTTGTAGGAAGAAAGTTAGATAGGTCAACCGGTGGTGTACCGTTAGTTTGTAGGGAGAAGCACAACCAAGCGCAATATTAGTCATAATAGTGCAATATCTAAACTACACGTGTCTACACATGTCTAAGAATGATACTTTTCTTTCGCCTTTTGATTAACAACCTTATTTTCTTCTTTGCGCTCATGCAAAAGTTTAGATCCTAGTTCGAGAAATCTCATGAGTACGATCTCTATTGTAGTATAGGAGTTCTTCAAATCTACCAAGGTCTAATTTTGGTTGTTCTCCAAAAAGTCCGAATCTTCTCCGTTATTTTCGATTAAAGGTTCCACGTCTTTAACTTGTGAAAAGGTAGGTCCTAAATTTTTCGACTAAATGGGAAGTTGTCTAAGGGTTTTCTCTCAATTTGTACTCATTTGATTTCGTTTCCATTTTTGAAGGTTTAGACATTTCTAGTCAATGTGTGGATGCAACGCTATGCTACTGTTTTCAAAGAACACTTATATGCACACTAAAATGTACCAATCACTTGAATGTATTGTTATGCTAAATCTATACCCTAAAACCAATAGACAATAATATATCAATATGTAGGTCAAGTTAGAATTCTAACAAGGCCTACGTATCGATGTAGTATTGACAGAGTCTCCTAACGAGGTATACTAGAATTAGTTCGAGCACCGATGAAAGCTAAGTATTTTGAAAAGTGGAAGTCACGACTAGATATAGCGTAATAACGTTATCCCGATATTTTAACCAAGCAAGAAAGGTGTTAGTATCAAGACAACATTATTGCGATATATATAGGGTGATATCAACACTCTCTAAAAGACTTAGATGACGTCGAAACCTGAAACTAAGTAACTAGTATAACAAGAAGTTTCTCAATTATGCGAGCAACGTAACCCCATGAATAAAGGGACTTATACCACATTTTCAAGAAATTGAAAACATGATGTAAGTACCAATATTGTGCAACTAAGATGCATGCAAGACTAATAAACTCAAGAAGAGACAAATGATGAAGTGAACCCACAATAGTGAAGATGATCTTGAAATCAAGATCAAAGGACTATCAAAGATGTGAAAACACACCCACACACTTTAGTCATTTAACAACCCAGCCGCAAACATGGATGAGTGTAAACGTACAAAAAAGTGGCCAAGCACTATCTCTGACAAGACACGTGAGGTATGCCTCCTTCCTACTTCCAACGTGGGAAGTAAGAATGCATGGGTATAAATCAAGAAAAGATGAAAAATAAAATAATTTCCACTTGGGCGAGCTTTTCCTCGTCAGTAAAGCGAGAAAGAAACTAGGCTAAGTAAAACGTTCGTCTAATTTCTGTGGTGAAAGGAACTTAGGTCAAACTTAAGTGGACTCTTTCCCTTGTCTGAAAACAAGGTTTAGACTCCAAGTAAATTGTCACTTTGTGTGGTTTGACGTGATAAGGACTAGTAAAGTGGGCTCCAAGACAAAATGGCATCCTAATAAGTTCTCTCAACTAGGTGTTACAAAGTTGTCTAAGGGTGGCACAATTTACCCAAAAATTCACACTGACTAATTTGGGAGTATCTCGTCCTTTGCCCCTTTCAAGCACAGTGGGAAATAAATGCGTCCATTATGTACTTATACTCGGGTTGCGATACAAAAAACTTGCAACTCTAACTCACAGTGTATACTAACGCTTCTTGTTTTAATCCACGAGGTTACTCAACGGTGGACTAATTTAGGGTTCCGGTACCACCCCATTGTTATAGCTTAAGGAGTTATGCCAAATGGGTTACGTTCGATTAAGCGGAGAGGACGTACCCTTTTTCGAAACATGCAATATAGTGTTTTAAATGTGTTGTTCTTTGTATCTCTTTAACTTAGTGTGGTTTGAAGTAGCACACCGTTTGGCAACCTAAGAGAAAACATGTGTATTAGAAGTTTTGCGCTTAGTTTTTGACACCTTTATTTGACAAACGTTAAGTCTTTTAGTAATTTTTCAGTTCACAAATGATCAAAAGAAAACTTACACCTTGCTTTTGATTCCTAATATCTCTAAAAGGCATGAAGGAAGAGCACACGCAATGTGGAAATCCTACTAAATCACATAAAAATCTACTTTATCCTTGAAAACAAGTGTTTTTAACATGTGATACAAAGTTTTTTCAAGTGTTTTTGATCTCCAAGATCACTTTTGAAGGCGCGAGGAGAGAGCATACGCACTTTTACAAACCTAGTTCAAGCTAAGAAATGAAAAACACTTAACTATGCAAACTAAAATGTCAAAGAAAAATTCTGTTTTTAACTTTGTTAGTCCTAAAACCCTTGAACAAAAGGATTGTAAACAAGATTTGATAGACCTGGAAAATTTTCAATTTTAACCTCGACACCTACGCGCCCAAACCGACAGTGTATCCGCTGACCAATAGGTACATGTCTAAAACAACACTAGCATGTGTCCGAGAACAGAAAATAACAATCAACACCTCACGCGCCCCCTTTTGACAAAAGTGCGCTAGGGTTTCAATGCGGACATGCCTAAACCGTCGACGAGATATGCTCGCGACACGGAGAGTCAATAAAACCCATAATATATAGAAAAAAATGATGCTTCCAAAAATATAGTGATGCTCACAACCCGACGCGGATGTTTAGGGCTCGACGGAGACGCGTCCAAGTGTAAAGTGAGAAGATTTAAATTTTTACATAGTAAGGTATTTTACATGGATGTGTATAGAGAGACGGAGACGACGACTCGGCTTGAAGGAGACATGTACGCATCCTTGCAGAGGGAAATTTTCTTAATGACGAGGATAGCTAAACAAGTACGCTCCTATTATGATGGGTACACTAGGGTTACGATGCGTACGCACCCTTCACAATGCCTATGCATGTCTGCGAAAAACCTACAAAACACACATATTTTTAAATTTTCAAAATCAAACAGTTAGTAGTTATTCAAAGCATCCTATTTCTATGTCAAACCCACAAAATATGTGCAAATTAAGGTCATTTATCTAGTGTTAGAAATAAAAATGAGGAAATAACAAGTGATTTGAACTAAAAAAACTTGAAAATAAACTTTGAAGAACTCAAAGGACCTCCATTAATGGAGGATGGACATAAGTGTCCCACCAAGCGTGCCAAATGTGTTCAAATAAAAGTTACAAAAGCCACAGATTTGTGGTAAGAATCTCTAAAGAATCCGTAAAGGATTTAAACAACTTATCAGTGGACCATCAGATAAGAAATGAGCAAGGGTTCCTAATTTGCATACATTAATTCGAAGTAAACAAACAAATTAAACAAATGAAACTAACCTTTATTATTCAAAAGCTTAAAATAATGAACCTAAAAGGCTCTAAGAAATCAGTTTTTGGTGCTTAAGAGAAAGAGATCTCACCATTAATGGCTTCAAGGCTAATGGTTCTTCCCTTTTACTCCAAAATATGAATTATAAAATACAAAAGTAATGCTAATAGCTCAATAACATAAATTGAAATGAAATCTAAAGCTTAAACAAAAATGCTATAGTTTATGCTAGAAGGAGGAAGAATTCTTAAAAATGAGAGAGGGGGTCTAGCCCTATATATATATTTTCATTTGGGAAAATGAGAAACTTGAGTGCATGTGGGACAAATACAAAATTCTAAAAAGCACTTTTAGCAAGTCAAAGCTTACTTTGACTAGGTTTAGGAGAGATAAACCATAGTTAAGGTTAGTTAACCATGTTTAGAGGATAATTAGGGTTTCAAGAGATTTACGAGAGGTCCGATCAATCCAATGAAATGGGTTGATTGTTTAGAAGATGGTAGAAGTAGACTAGAAGAGAATAAGGAGCTAATGTAGTCGAAGCGAGGCTATAAAATCCTATTTACATCATTTACAAGAGGAAATTATGACCAAAAGGATGTCGTAATAAGGGAGTTAGATAGGTTGGCTGGTGATGTGTCGTCGGTTTGGAAGGAGGAGAATAATTAGTGTAATATTAGGCATAATAGTGCATTGATCAAGCTGCAGTGTCTACAAGAACAAAATTCATTTGCTAAAGTATATGAGCAGATCAAGATTCCAAATGTCTTTAGTAACCTTAGCCTTGTGTTGAAAATATCTCCATATTCTGCAAGTGACAACTCATGAGATTCAGATTTGGTGTGTTGATCATATTTTTCCAAGGTTTTCTTTACAAAATTTATGCAAAAGAATGATTTACTAGAATTATTCACTAAATAGAGGTTACAAAATAGGTTCTCTTACCTTGGTTGATAAGCACAACCTAAAATAGTTAGGATAAGATCACATCCTTCAAGGTGCTACCCACTTCTTTTAAAGAATGAGTGCTAAAAAGTCAGATAAACTGCTTCCCCGGCTACAAAATGACACACAATTGTTTATCTGCCTCTGAGTGTCTTGTTCTTTTCTTGATGTTGCTCGGTTCTTGAAGAAGGATTAAATCTTGGTACCAACACTTTGTTCTCTAGTCTACAGATGAATTTGTGGAGTTCAAACCTTCCATTAAAACTGTAATGCAAGTTTTTTTGCCTCTTGGCCATTGTAATGCATTGTATCAAATCTTTGGAGCAATAATACAAGTCTGTGGGTGATTTTCAACCCTCTCTTATGTTCATTGCATCCTCCTGATCTTTCATTGCAACCCTAGTTATCTGTGCATGTTAGTTGTATTACATTTTAGTGGTTTGTGTTTAATAGCAAAACAGGTGTTCAACATTCCTTTGGTGCATCACCTTTGTTAGTTTAGGTTTAATTTCTTGCATCTTATTAACCCTGTCTCCTTGGAAAGTTAGAGTAGGTTTTAGATTAGATCCTCTATATATTATATGTGTTCACCTGAAACAGAGGAATAGGAACCGGCCTTCATCTGGAGAGCTTTCCCAATTGCAAAGTCCCACACTTTAGGAAAATCTCCATGTTATGCAATCACACTGAGAGTCTCAACCCATCAAGTTGTAGACATTTAGGGGTGCTATGTTTAGTGCCCACTTCCCTTTGACACCCTTTGATATTGATCATGATACTATTGACTATATTATGGGCATTATTACAGTTTTGATTTAGTATGATGTTAGATGTTAGATCATGGATTATTGTTGACTTTGATTCATATATGATGCATGATGATTATTAGAGACATTTTATATATTGATGTTGATATACTGTTCGACATGGTTATATTTATGGATGTTGTTCGGACATGTGATATTTGGATATATTGAGTAGACCTAGGGAAAATTGAATTAATTTGATGATCATATAGTTGTTGATGAAATTGTAAATGATATTGTTGTTTGCCTAGATGTTGTTGTGATTCATATATATAGATGATTTTGGAATTATATTTATATTTATTTTGGATGATTTGATGCGGCCACAAGACCGAATGAGGTATTTTTGTTTTAGTTTAAAATATCACAACAAACATCGGGGGATTGGAGACCAACCACATTGGAATTCTAGATGAATTCAACAAGGTCACCATGGCAACTTGTATTTGTTTGTGTGTGTTGTTTTGTTGTTAGGGATTCCCATGGGGGGATCACCTTCGAATGTGACCAATGGATTTTATATATTTCTTTACTTTGGTTCCTTTTGTTTAATGTTAGTATGTGTTTAATAAGTGATGTGTTTCCCTTTTCTATTTAATTAAATTGTGTGTAACTATTGTGAGTAATCATATTGTTGAAATAATTAGTTAAATTGGGTGATAAGAAAGTAATTATTATAGTTGTTGCCTCATTGATTAATTTTTGTATGTGATGTGTAACTAATGTGTAAGAGTTGTGTAAGTAAATTTGGAGTATGAAACACTCCACCTTCTTTTGAAATTAGAATTTTTCCTTGGAGGCTGATTTTGGAGGCTTGTGGGACAAGTTAAACTTGTCCCACACCTCTTAAATTTGTATACCAACCTTACCTATGGTTTGGGAGTTAAATTTAGACTTTCATTATGTATTTTTGTAAGACAAGTTGTATGTTTTAATTACACTTTCTTACATGTTTTCAATTTCAGTCCTTATGGGGTGTGGGCTTGATTTGAGTGTGTAAGTAAAACTGTCATTCTTCCACCTACTTATTTATTATGCCTTGGAGTTTGAAGTTGACTTTTGAGTTGGAGTTGAGGATGTGTGATGTGGCATCCTACATGGATCCACCTCATCCTCTTCTCTTCCCTCTTATATATATTCGAATTCCTTATCTTGTTTTTGGGTTACTTCACCTTACATTGCTTCATTTTGGGTGAATTCTTTTGGTTTTGAGAGCTCTTGCAAATTTTGAGAAAGTTGGAGATTGTTGATTGCTTGTGGATTGTTGATCTTGGACTATTTTTGCATTGGAAAGCTTGTTGTTTGGGAACCTTGGAACAAACTCCATCATGGAGAGGTAGGAGCTTGGCTCTTGAAATGTTGTGAATGTTTTGGTATGCTTGTTGGTTGGTTGGGTAGATGGCCTAGGTATGGTGTAGGAGAAGACTATGGGGATTCTTGTGGGGAGGCATAACTATTTTGGGGAGGTATAACTGTGGAGGGAGTTGGGATTTGGGTTCTTCCTTGAAAAGAAACAACTTGCATTTATTTACTCATTATAGGGTACCATAAGAGGTTGGGGAGGCATAAGGGCATGTCAAGGATTTGAAATGATATATATTGGCGGTTTGTTTTCAGGTGGTGATACCCATTTCCCTTTGGGAGGCATAAGTAGCTTCCCCCATAGTTCTTGCTCCTTTGGCTTGCATGATGAAGCCTGAGTTTTGTTTGTTGTTTTC
This sequence comes from Taxus wallichiana var. yunnanensis, assembly GCA_018340775.1. Taxonomy (NCBI): domain Eukaryota; kingdom Viridiplantae; phylum Streptophyta; class Pinopsida; order Cupressales; family Taxaceae; genus Taxus; species Taxus wallichiana. Next base: position 696,174,412 of record CM031238.1, read on the forward strand.
ATGTGGTTGCAAACTGCATTATGTTTTAGACTGTGTGTTGAATGTGAAAGATTGCTTTTGTGTTGTGGAAGCCTGTTGTTTCCATGAGTTGAAAAACATTTCTTATTGCAATGTGGTTGGGGCTCGGAGAGGTTAATGAAGAGGGCGGCTTCTCCTTTCATTGGATGTCTTGGTTGGGTGGCGAGCGTTGTCTTTGCCCTACTTTTTGTTGTGATCAAATTGGAGAATGATGGATCTTCTTGTTGCTATTTTGGATATGAGAAAGAAGACAGTTTTGGCAGTCCTTGTGAGATTTTATTTTTGTAAACCTTTTCCCACTTCAAGTGGATGACAATGTAATATCATATGTGATGGAAAGTTACTCTTGTTTGGAAATAAAATTATGTATTCGAAATGTGAAAGATGTATATTCTGTAATCTGGATTTTGAAAATGAGAAAGAAGTTGTAAAGATATTATTTCAAATCAATGGAAGTTGTTTACCTTGTTCAAATGAAGGTTTTTTTAAAATTGTATTTGAAAATGTTGTTCAACTCTCTATTCAAATGTGGAAAAATGTATTCAGATTTATTGCATCCTCTGTGATTTGAAAAGCACATTTTTGAAAAGAAATAGAAACTCGTATTCTTCTTTCTACATTTTGATTGAAGGAAAGATAAATATTTTAAACTAGCATGGAATGAATTCAAATGTTTTTATAGTATGATAAATGAAAGAGGATCTATTCGAATATGATCTTTGTTAGATGTTTTTCAAAACCTACAAATATTAATCGAGAAAATGTCCGAACAAACTCAAACCGTGAATGACCTTTGAAACATTAATGCAAGTTAAGAAAGAACAAAACGATCCCAAAAAAACTAAAATACTTAAGAAATTTTTATAGAACCTTTCTAAATCATGCTCAAATAGTTTCATAATCATTTTTACTATCAATTTGGGAAATTTCGATATGATAATCAATCAAACAACTTAGCCTTCAAATCTATCCTAAATTATTTCAAGTTCAATCCTCCATGTCCTGTTCGGCATGTTGAGAAAGAAAGAAAGTTGGATTTGAACAAAATTTATAAGTGAAAATACCAGTTTCACTTTTTAAATGACAGAAAGACATTTTCTTAAACTTGAACCTTTAAAATTTATCAAAATTAAAATTTTAAGGTTGTTGTGCAAAGAGGAGGTCAAGACCTTTCCAAAAATTCCTCGTTTACAAAACGAGTTCCCGATAAGAAAGTTATGGCCTTCTGAAGTTTTTGCTTAATTATGGCTTCAAAAATATTCTAACTATCAAATTTAAATTAATAAAATATTCACCTTGGCGGACCCACGGGCTAAAAATTGCCTTTAGCACTTTTTCGCCTAAACGCTAAAGTCTTGAAGTTCCCAGCTGCTCCATTTGGTCCAAATCCTCTTTGGGAGGAAAATTAATCTAAGTTCAAAAAAGAAATTTTGGAAAAATTTTCCCGTGGCCCCGCAGCCCCTCCCCTTTTCTTTTTGAAAATCATTTCGTAGAGCACGCAGCTCGCAACCCTTAACTTAACCTTTTGAATTTTTTTGTAAAAATTTCTATATTTATCCATGGCTCTGCATCCCCACCCTTCTCCTTAGGAAAGAATTTCTATGGGTGCACAGCCCGCGCTTTCAATCTTAACTTTTTTTTCAAAATTTGGTGAAATTCTGAGTTTCCTCCATGGCTCCACCACCACGCACCCAATGTGGATCTAACACATGGCTAAGCTAGGCATCAACAAAGGCGTAGACCGTGCTTTAACCTTAACGCTTTCAAAAATAATTTACCAAAAGTTTTAAGTTCCCCCAGCGGCTAGCCAACCCGCAACTAATGGTTGTCGACACGTGGCTTCACGAGATGTCACAGAGGCGCCGCGTATTTTAAAACCATACATTTTTATTTTCAAAAGTCAATCTTTTCTAAGTCTCCCCGACGGCCCGCCTTTCTGCAAGTTACTATGGTAGTGACAAGTGGATTCTTTTGGTGTCGGTGGAGGTGTAGGTTGTTTTAAACCCTTAACGTTTTTCTTCCAAAAAGTCTTATTTTTTTCTAAGTTTCCCGTCGGTCTATTTTCCCGCTTGCATCCTGGACTTGACACGTGGTATCCTCGGGCGTCGCGAAGGCGTGGATATTTTCAATCTCTTGATGCTTTTTCAACAAAAATATAAAAATCTTAATGCCTCCAAGGTGACCCGCCTTCCCTTTTTATTTATTTTTGGACACATGTCCCTTGCGAGAACCTAGGCTTTAATTGTATTCTTTTGGCCCAAATCCCCACCACGGGCTCGCGAGGTGAGCGGAGGTAAATTACGCCTTTGTCCAAAAAGGTAAAGTGATAAGTTGCTTCCCCATTCCGTCGGCCCGCATTCCTTCTCTCGAGTGAAATTTCTTCCCATGGCCCGTAGGGACCGCCTTTGGGAAAAATTCCTTCCCTAGGCACGTAGACCCGCTTTTGGGAAAATTTTCATCCCAAGGCCCGCCGGCCCATAACTTGAGAAATATGAGGAGTTAGGAGGACTTCTTTATATCAATGGAAAGGGGAGGAAATTTCCTATCTAATGGGAATGTTTTCAAGAAGTTTTAAGTGCATTAATTATGAGAAAAATTAGATTAAATATTTTAGCGAGTTCTGAGAGTGGGTTAGAGAGAAATTACCCTTTTAATTTTAATGTTTATTCTAACCCCATGTAATTAGACCTTGTTAATTGTTTAAATATTTTTGAATTAAATACCTTGGGTATTTAATTGTTTTGCCTCTTTTAACCCTCTAATTTTTAATTAAGGAATATTTAACTATAGTGTTAATTTAATTAGTTATTAAATTAACACCTAAGGAGAATTTGAACTATGTTTGGATTTGTCTTTCACTTTGTAATATGGATTTAATACTTGTTTTAAAGGAAAATGTTATTTGTTAAATTTAATTTTCCTTGAAACTTGTTGTGTCAACCGTAGTCTGTTTAAACTGTATTAGGGATTACACTTAATAAAACAAAAAATTATTCCATAATTTTTCTAACTAAACCTAGGTTGTTCTTGGGTCTCAAGTGGGAGTTTTTAGCGGGTGTTACACTTGGTATCAAAGCCATGGGTTAAAAATCTTGGACCCTTGGGCACACTAGAAAACTTGAGACATGAACTTTAAACCTAGCACACTTTTTTAAAATCTAAAAAACAACTTTGTTTGAAATTTGCATATTTTAGTAAACATGGAAAACTGAATGAAACCTATAAAAATGAACTAACTCTCACCTTAGTTTGTGCAGAGGGTATGGACACAAAGCGAGGGCATTTTTACATAGACTTAGATTTGCCACCACCGGATCATGTTGCAGCAGACATCCTACCACAAATTTTACAAACACTTCAAGATGTTAATGTCACTTTACGCAGAGGGTCCATAGGAGGGACCACAACTAGACATGATGGGGAGCTATCCATTGTTGCCCATGCATCTCCTCGACACACCGAGGAGCATAGAGTAGAGAACTCCCATGTGGATTTAGGCGGAGCAAAGTCATTGCAGAGGGGATAGGGTGACCGGTTCCGGGACACGGAGATAGGTCTCAGAGCCCAAGGCTTAGGGATGAGCATCCATAGAGGCCTAGGGGTTTCCAGGACGACAACTGCAGATCACATCGAGAGATCCCGAAGCTATGGCCATCTAATTATTCCGGTGACACGGTGGATTTGAGATAGATTCTGGTTGGTGAGCTTCGAGCGGTTGCTTCAAGATCTATCCTTTCAAAGCAACACGAAAGCTCGTCGGCTGCAATCCATCTACCGAGGGATGGAGAAGGTGTCTAGTGGAGGACGAGAGGAGCATAAGCTCCATGTTCATTCTAAGACAGTTACTGCAAGATCTTTGAGGAGCGATTCAAGAGAAGATATTTGTCACGGAGGTTCATAAAACAGAGGATAGATGAGTTTGTTGACCTCGAAAATCATCTCTTACAGTAGATGAGTATGAGAGTAGATTTCTTGATCTACTCCTAGTATGTTGATTACATGCAGGATGAGTAGGTACGGATCCATAGGTTCATTCGAGGCCTGAATCTAGACATTGGAGGTGCGGTGTGGATCCATTGTCCACATACATTAGCTGAGGCCATTGAGAAGTCCTATATAGTAGAGGAGACTCGGGAAAGACAGTTTTGGCGAGTCCTTTTGAGATTTCCTTTTGTAAACCTTTTTCCCACTTCAAGTGGATGACAATGTAATATCATTTGTGATGGAAATTTTCTCTGTTTTGGAAATAAAATTCTCGTATTTGAAATGTGAAAGATGTATATTCGTAATTTGGCTTTTGAAAATGAGAAAGAATTTGTAAAGATATTATTTCAAATTAATTGAAGTTGTTTACCTTGTTCAAATGAAGTTATTATTGTTTGAAATATGATTTTAAAATGTTGTGCAACTCTCTGTTTGAATGTGGAAAAATGTATTTAGAATTATTGCATCCTCTATGATTTGAAAAGTAAGTTTTGAAATGAAATAGAAACAAAATTCTTGTTTCTACATTTTGATTCAAGGAAAGATAAATATTTTAAACTAGCATGGAATGAATTCAAATGTTTTTGTAGTATGATAATTGAAAGATGATCTATTCGAATCGGATCTTTGTTAGATGTTTTTTCAAAACCTCGCAAATATTGATCGTAAAATTTCTAGAATGACCCCGCAAACCGTGAATGACCTTTGAAACATTAATGCAAGTTAAGAAAGAAAAAAATGATCCCAAACAAACTAAAATACTTAAGAAATTTTCATAGAACCTTTCTAAATCGGGCTCAAACAATTTCAAAGTCTTTTCTATCACAATTTGGGAAATTTTGATATGATAATCAATTAAACAACTTAGCCTTTGTAATCTATCCTAAATTCTTCCAAGTACAATCCTCCATGTCTGTTTGGCATGTTGAGAAAGAAAGAATGTCGGATTTGAACAAAATTTATAAGTTAAAAAGACTAGTTTCACTTTTTAAATGACAGAAAGACATTTTATCAAAATTGACCCTTCAAACTTTATCAAAATTAAAATTTTAAGGTTATTGTGCAAAGACGAGGTCGACACTTTTCCAAAATGTCCTCTTTTTCCAAAAACCAAGTTCCCAATAAAACATTATGGCCTTTTGAAGTTTTAACTTCATTTTGGCTTCAAAAATATTCTAACTGTCAAATTTAAATTATTTAAATATTTGTTGTGCACTCGCGGACTAAAAATTTCCTTTAGTGCTTTTTTCCCTAAAAATGCTAAAGTCTTGAAGTTCCCCACCACTCCACTAGTCCAAATCCTCTTTGGGGTGAAAAAATAATCTAAGTTCAAAAAGAAATTTCAAAAAAATTACCCGCGGCCCCGCAGCCTTGCCTTTATTTTGAAAAGCATTTCCATGGCACATGGGCCAACAACCCTTAACTTAACCTTTTAAAATTTTGGCAAAAATTCTATATTTCTTTCAGGCCCCGCAATCCCACCCTTCACCTGGAAAAGCATTTCTGCGTGGAAAGCGCAAGGGCCCGCACTTTCATACTTCACTTTTTTAATTTCAAACTTTGCGAAATTCCCAAGTTTCCTCCGTGGCCGCACCACCCCAGCCAATGTGGATCTAACATGTTCCTACCCTAGGTGTCGCAAAGGCACATATTGTGCTTTAACCGCAATGCTTTCAAAAAGAATTTGGCAAAAAAAATTAAGTTTCCCGTCGACTAGCCGACCTAGGCGGCCAATGGTTGTCTAACACGTGGCTTCACAAGACATCGGCGAGACGCAGAGTATTTTAAAACCCTACATTTTCTTTTCAAAATTCAATCATTTCTAAGTCTCGCGAAGGCCCACCTTTTGCAAGTCATCATGGGAGTGACACGTGGCTTCTTTTGGCGTCGGCGGAGGCGTGGGTTGTTTTAAACCCTTAACTTTTTTCTTCCAAAAATTCTTATTTTTGTAAGTTTCCGTCATCCATTTTCCCCGCTTGCATCTTGGGCTTGACACATGGCGTCCTTGGGCATCGGCGGAGGCACGGATCTTTTTAATCCCTTAACACTTTTTCAACAAAAAGCTAAAAATCTTAAATGCCTCTGGCGACTTGCCTTCCCTTTTTAATGAATTTTGGACACATGTCCTGCAATGGACCCTAGGGTTTAATTGTCTTATTTTGGCGCGAAGTCCAGCCATGGGCTTGCGGGAAAGCGGAGGTAAATTGCGCCTTTTGTCTATAAAAGTAAAAGGGCTAAGTTCCTTCCCGCTCAACCTGCCCGTGTTTTGGGAAAACTTTCCTTCCTCGCTTTGTCCGCCCGTGTTCCTTTTCCGGGAAAAATTTCTTCCCACGGCCCGCAAGACCGCCCTTGGTAAACATTCCTTCCCTAGCCTGCGCAGCCCGCTTATTGGGAAAATTTTCATCCTCGGGCTCATGAAGCCCATAACTTGAGAAATATGAGGAGTTAGGAGGACTTATTTATATCATTGGAAAGGGGAGGAAATTTCCTATCTAATGGAAATGTTTTCAAGAATTTTTAAGTGCATTAATTATGAGAAAAATCAGATTGAATCCTTAAGTGAGTTCTGAGAGTGGGTTAGAGAGAAATTACCCTTTTAATTTTAATGTTTATTCTAACCCCATGTAATTAGACCTTGTTAATTGTTTAAATCTTGTGGAATTAAATACCTTGGGTATTTAATTGTTTTGGATCTTTTAACCCTCTAATTTTTAATGAAGGAATATCAACTTTAGTGTTAATTTAATTAGTTATTAAATTAACACATACGGAGAATTTAACTATGTTTGGATTTATGTCTCTCATTTTGTAATATGGATTTAATACTTGTTTTAAAGGAAAATGTTGTTTGTTAAATTTTATTGTCCTTGAAACTTGTTGTGTCAATCGTAGTCCTTTTAAACTGTATCGTGGCTTGCACATAATTTTTCTAACTAAACCTAGTTTGTTCTTGGGTCTCAAGTTGGAGTTTTTAGCAGAGGTTATACTCGATTCCATATCAACAATAACCTTCTCATAACATATTTAGTATAAAGAATATAATACAATAGATTGTGACATGTTAGTAATGTATAAAGATATTATGCTATAATATTATTATTATTATTATTATTTTTGAGTTTAAATTACTGATTGTAATCAAAATTGTAATAGGGGTTGTGAATGTATTAGGCCATCCTAAAAATATTTTAGACAGGAGCTGCAAAACCTTAATTGAATGCATTGTATTCAAACAACTGTTTTATATTTATATATTTATTACTGGAAAACAAATGATAATGCGCGTATTATGGGGAAGGCCCTATCTATAATGCAATTTCGTAATGGAGGCCACCAAAATGTAACATAGAAATTGTGTCTCGTAAATATTGCCACCCACCACTGCAACACTGCCTAATTTTTTTAAAAAGTGTCAAAACGTATTATTTACTAATGACTGCTAACATGCCTGATCTTTAGAGTGAACGGTAGGAAACAAACACATAACACCTGACAACTGTACATATCCTTAAAATAAACCAGAACTTAGTAGGTATTTATGACATCATATACGAAGGTTTGATAAATTCCCCACTTACAATATTAAAAAAACGTTAAACAAACCCAAACAGAAAAATAAAACAGATACATTCCTCAAACAGCCCCTTCACCCTTACTAAATTCCCACTTACAATATTAAAAAACGTTAAACAAACCCAAACAGAAAAATAAAACAGATACATTCCTCAAACAGCCCCTTCTCCAATATCTGTATCTCGGGATGAACATTTCTTAAGCACCCCGTTCACCTTCCCTGCCATTCGAACTGCCTCCCATATTTTGCCTTCCTCAAAATCCCTTGCCCACTCTCTGCAATTATCCACCAACTTACTCTTGACTTTTGAAATGCAATAAGCAAAAACATGACCTAAATGGTCTTCGATCTTCTCCATCACAACGTCGCCATTGTTTTGCAGTAGGTGGTTGCAGACTCTGTACAAGCTGTAACTGGGTGCTATTTTACTCAAATCCTTGGAATCTTGTAGCTCTGCATCTGCAACTGCGCCTTTATCAACTAGCCCGTTCTCCCTCAGAACCTCCTCAGCCGATTGCATTAGTGTGCGGATGTCTTGATGCGGTGACCCAACTGATTTTTCGATTGATTTTTTCAGCGCTCTGAACTCTTTGTCTGCGGCCTTGTCCATTTGATCGGCTTCCATACCCAAGCTGTCTAGAAAGTTCATTTCATTAGCTTCGTCGATCTCTGCACTGTCTAGAAAGTTCATGAACTCCCCGGCTTGATCGAATGCTTTCATCGCTCTACGCACACCCTCAGATCTAGGGCCGAAGAGTGCGACCATGATTTTGAGATAAGACACGGCTGTCATCTTCCAACGCATTTTATCCAGAGTGGGAAAGTAAGCTCTGACTAGTGGCAAAGCTTCGAACTCAGGGCTGCCATTGAATCTCCCACTAATCAATTCAATCAATTCTTTAGCATTTTCCCCTTCCCCGTATCCTCCTCTCATACGTTCTTTTGTTTGTTTGATAGATTTCTGGTTGGCTAACCACAGACTGGCTGCACTTTCTTCCGGCATGCGGACCTTATTCAAGACATCACGGTACTTCTTAAACTCTGCGAAATCATGGCATTCCGCTGAATAACCGGCGTAGTACTGCAGCTTTGAGTACCCGAGAAGGCACCCACGAACAAACTTGTTGCCGACCAAAATCTCACAAAAACCAGCAAACCTTGCTTAATAACACCGCGAGAATCTGCGGCGCCTTTAGAAATACCGTCACGAATATCCTCGCCAGAAATATCAAGCACGCTTGAGTACATATACTGGCCTTTGACATCTCTTCGTGGATTTTACTTTCCCAACTGAATTTGAGCTCCATGATGCGCCTCGTCCAGAAATCCTCGACCGCAAAGAATCTTCGTGTACCGCTGTTTAGTCTTGGAAAGTAGAGAACAGCGGTGATCCATCTCCAGCATATGGCAATCCACCCTATGAACACAAACAGGCACTGAAGAGAGAATGTGAACTTCCTTAATTCGTCCAGGCCATCATATTTACGACCTATATCATTACTTTTCAGGATTTTGAGTTTCACCAAGGACAGCAGAATGCGTAGGGTGACTACCATGCCGGCTGCTGAGCTTAACACAGATCTCCCTATTACGTACTCTGGACGGCAAGCACGAGCCACAATCCATGATTTGAACACCTCATCTTCGAAGGGCATTTGATTTTTTCTTTTCACTTGAAAGAACCATGACAATCCTCTGAGCGAGAATTCCCCGAATGGTCCTTCCTGCCACAATGGTGCAGCCCAAAAAAAGGATGAGCAATATAACAGACACAAACATTCCCACGCTAGATACGATGAACCATTTTCTAATAGATGGATTTTCCTTGATTTGTTCGGCCGCCTCATATACATAATCGTAGACTATCTTTTTGGGATTAGTTTCTACGAAGGATTTGAAAAGGGACTTGCTCTTGTGAAGGTAGAAGAGCTCAGAGGCGATATCAGTGAATAAACTGATGCCCAACGCAAAGATATCTCCCCAGTCGTCACGAGAGCCAGGACGGGCCATTCCGGGCAGCAGATATCCGATGAATACACATATTATTAGCCTCCCGCTGTCAATTTGCAGATGGTTACCGAGCAAAATGGCCATCTCCCGAGGGTCGGGCGTGTCTGAAATGCTGACAGTAAAAGACATGTCCAGATACGACAGAGTCTGAATTGTCAGCGCGCTCAGAATAAAGGCATTTCCAGGCATCCAGTGTGCCCCCTTTTTATACGCTTCCCATGCATCTAATCTGATAAGATTGATAAAATAACCCAGTCCTAAAATTGAACATACCAGCTTTATAAGATCTCCAGAGACGTCTTTGATTGCATGAACAGTATCCATTTCACACACCAAAGTTATTGCGACCCAGGCTCCTGCAATGTTTGGGACTGCTCAACCCCCACCAACAGTATAAATAATCCAAAACCAGACAGAAAAGATAGTGATAATGCCACCGTCAGCAAGTAACATGAGGAGCCTTCTGTTTAACAAAAGTCTCAAACGTTATGTCACATGTCCTCGGAATAATAACGTAAGCGGTTTCTCTTTATATGAAGTACATATATTCGTTCCTTGTGGCGGCGGCATTGATCGAATTTGAATGGACGATTCCAACTATTGGAGACTTTCCAACTCAATTGTACGTCGAATATGTTCATGTTAAATTGCTCATTTCGTGAGACTTTGATGACATTTGTAAGTAATTACTACTTTCATGAATCTTATCGTCAATAGGTGTTATTATACTAATATAGCTTTCACTATGGCTATTAATCTTAATAATTCAAATAATTATTATCTTGCAATAGTTCACATTTTATTTTTGATTTAGTTCACATTTCAAAAATAAAATGTGAAGTATTGCAAGATAATACTTATTTGAATTATTAAGATTAATAGATATTAACATAAAGATTCATGAAAGTAGTAAAATATAAATATAAATATAAATATATATATATATATATATATATATATATATATATATATATATATATATATATATATATATATATATTTATATTTATCTAATATGTGATTGGATTTTCACTTTATTTCTCACTAAGTTTAAGGTAACAAGTTTTTCCACATAAATTAAAGTGTTTATTTACAAACTATAGTTTTGAGTTGACTCTTTGTGCAACTTTTTCAAAGAAATTAATGTTATTTCACATCAACCCATAACAAGTGGCTTTGAGAAACAATTTAAAAAATATAAAAAGAAAAAAACTATAACAAGATTTGTGATCTAAAGATGCACAATATTCATTAATGGACAAGGACATATGCTTAAATAGGCATGCCATTGTTTCATTTAATGTCCATTGAACATTCTAGATTGTGCATGGTAGAAACAAAGTTTCATTTTTGTATTGTAAAAATATCCTAACTTGCAATGTGAAAATTGTAACGTCCGCTAAAAACTCCCACTTGAGACCCAAGAACAACCTAGTTTTAGTTAGAACAATTATGGAATAATTTTTTTTAAAGTAACCACAACAAAATTTGAGAGTCCTTTAAAACAAATCTCAAATCACATTAAAAACACTAAGAGAGTAAAGTTAACGCAAGCACGTTAAATTTCCCTTAGTTGATAATTTAATAATTAAACTTAAATTAACATAAGCTCTTCAACAACATCTATATCATCATTTACGAAAATACTTCAGAAAGATTAACCAACTCTTGATCATTTTCTACAGAGGAGACTCTATCATTGACATTTGCCATTTTAAGCTGCTACTTGACAAGCAATTTAGCACAGTTAAATAAAATCGGATCATGAGTGTGATGATGTGTTTGATATTGTAGTAAGCATCGTTCATGAATTATTTGGAGATCAAGATATCTGTATCTTGTTTATGTTTACTCTTTGATTTCGTAATTATGTTCGAGCTTGTGTTTTGTATTGTATCGAGTTTAGTTTTCCGAAATGGTATCGAGCTTGAGCTTAATTAAACTCGAAGAGTAATAAGGGCAAAACAATCAAATACCCAAGGTATTTAATTTGTCAAGATTTAAACAATAACAAGATCTAATTATAAGCGGAGAAAACATATTTAAATTAACAGGGTAAATTCTCACTTACCCACTCCTAGGACTAACTTAAAAGATTCAACCTGATTTTTCTCATAATTAATGCACTCAAAACTTCCTAGAAACATTCCCATTAGATAGGAAATTTCCTCACCTTTCCATTGATATAAAGAAGTCCTCCTAACTCCTCATATTTCTCAAGTTATGGGCCGACGAGCCTTGGGATGAAAATTTTCCCTAAAGCGGGCTGGGGAGGAAATTTATCCCAAGGGCGGTCTTGCGGGTGTGGGGAAATTTTTTTCCAGGAGAATAAAGGTGGACTAGCGGAGCCGAGAAGCAAACTTTTCCTAGAAGTGGGCCGGCGAAGTGGGGAAAGAATTTAGCGCTTTTCCCCTTTTAAGGACAAAAGTGCAATTTACCTTCGTGAGCCCATAAGGGGACACATGGCACGTTTCTAGCCAAACACGGGAAGGCGTGTCACCGGAGGAAACTTGATTTCCTAGCTTTTATGGAAAAAGCACTAAGGGATAAAAGGGATCTGCGCCTCCACCGACACCCAATGATGCCACGTGTCAAGCCCAGATTCAAGCGGGGAAAACGGACTTGCGGGGAACTTAAGAATTTAAGACTTTTGTGCTAAAAAGTGCAAAGGTTAAAATTAACTCGTGCCTCCGCCGACGCCGAACGATGCCACGTGGCAGGCTCTCATTGGCTGCAGGTCGGCGGGCCGTCAGAACAACTTAGAAAATTTTGACTTTAAGAGAAAAAGATTTAAAGGGTTAAAATGTTTCATGCCTTCGCTGACATGCCTAGGGATGCCACATGTCGCCCAACCATTGGTGGCGGTGGCGGGGTGGTGGAGAAACTTTAGAATTTTCACCCAAATATTTTTTTAAAAAGATAAGTTTTAGAAAACAGGCGCTCCTCCGCCATCGCGTCGTGATGCCACATGTCAACCAATCATTGGTTGCGGGTTAGCGAGACGGCGGAGAAACTTAGGAAAATTTCACCAGAATTTTAAAAGTTAATTTTGATAGTGCGAGCCCGTGTGCCGCAGAAGAGATTTTCCAAATGAAGGGCAAGGGTAGGGGCCGTGGAGAAACTTGAGAAAGTTTTCCTATAGAAAATTAGAAGTGCTAAGGTTTAAGGCAATCCGCTACTCGTCGACGACGCTCGGCACGCGGGTGGTAGAATCCCATTGGATGTGGGGTGCAAGGCTATGGAGAAAACTTGAAAATTTTACGAAATTGTATTTTTAACTTAGATCAATTTTAGACAAACATGGGGTTTTTTGGGCAAGCGGAGCGGCAAGGAACTTCATGTGTTTGGATTTTTGGGTAAAAATGCAAAAGGAAAACTTAAGCCCAGCAGTCCGCCCACAATTATTTTATTCATTTAAATTTGAGTTAGATTATATTTTTGAAGCCAAAATGATGTAAAGCTTCAGAAGGCCATAACTTTTGATTGGTAACTCTGTTTTGGAAAACGAGGATTTTTTTAGAAAGGTATCAATGTCCTCTTTGCAAAGAAACCATAAGAATTTTATTTTGATAAAGTTTGAAGGGTAAATTTTGAGAAAAAGTTTTTTCTGTCACTTCAAAAGTGAACTGGTCTTTTTAACTTATCAATTTTGTTCAAATTTGACTTTAATTCTTTCTCAACATGCCAACAGGCATGAAGGATTTTACTTGGAATATTTTAGGATATATTGCAATGTTAAATTGTTTGATTGATTTACAATTCAAATTTACCAATTTTTATACATCAAAATGTCTGCAATTTTTCCTTTGCCCAATTTGAAAGGTTCTATAAAAATTTCATAAGTATTTTGGGTTATTTTGGATAATTTATATTTCATAGTTTGTAGGTTTGTTCAATAATATTTGATAAATTTTACAAAGTATACAGTGAAATAAAAGAAAAAGTTTATACAATTCAAAAACAAAGATTAATCTATTTCTTTTGCCATACTATAAAAACATTGAATTCATTCCATGCTAGTTTAAAATAGTTATCTTTCCTTCAATCAAAATGTAGAAACAAGAATGCAGCTTCTATTTTTCAAAACATGCATTTCAACAAAACAGAGTAATGTATTTTCTTCATACATATTTCTTTCTTTCAAACAGAGATTTCAATTGTATTTCAACACATAACTCTATTTGAGGAAAAGAATACAACTCCTATTCAATTGAAATGATTTATTTCTAAAACAACTTCTCTTTTTTATGGATCAAAAATTCCAAAGATATAAATCTTTCTCTTTACATTCCCTTTTTTTACAAACATAATACAAAGTATTTCTCTTTCACATTCGAAGAGGATTTCATTTCCAAACAAAGTAACTGTTCAATACAAATCATATTACAAGTCATCCACTTGAAGTGGGAAAAAGGTTTACAAAAATTTTCACGAAGGACTTTCAAAAACTTTGTCTTCTTTCTTAGTTCCATAACAACAACATGAAGTTCCTCCATTTTCTAGTTTGATCACAACAAAAGTAGGGGAAAGGCAATGCTCTCCACCCAACCAAGACATCCAATGAAAAGGAGAAGCCTCCCTCTTCACTAACCTCCAGCCCCAACCACAATGTAATAAGAGATGTTTTCCAAAACATGGAAACAATAGGCTTCCACAACACACAAGAAAATTTCACATTTAAAACATAGTCCAAAACAAAACTACTGCAATTTGTAACTATAGATAAACACAACAAAAAAACTCAAGCTTCATCATGCAAGCCAAAGGAGAAAGAACTATGGGGGATGTTGCTTATGCCTCCCAAAGGGGAAATGGTATCACCACCGAGAACAAACTTGCCAAAATATAACATTTCAAAACCCCTGACATGCCCTTATGCCTCCCCATAAGTACCCCTTATTCCTCACATTTCCTAAGCCTCCCAACTTATGGCACCCCATACGAGTAAAGAAATGTAAGCTATTTCTTTGTAAAGTGGAACCCAAATCCCAACTCCCTCCACAATTATATCTCCCAAAACACTTATGCCTCCCCACAAAATATACCCCATAGTCTTCTCCTACACCATCCTAGGCCATCTACCCAGCTAACCAACAATAAAAAAAAATAAAACATTCAACCATTCACACATTCATAAAAAGGAAAGAAGAGTATTTCCAAGAGCTAAGCTCTTACCTCTCCATGATGGAGTTGTTCCAAGTTCAAACAACAAGTTATTCCAATGCAAGTAGCCCAAATATCAACAAAAAAGCATTCAAAAATATCCAATCTTCTCAAAAGAAAGAGCTCAACACCAAAATAAGTCACCCAAAAATGAAGTATGCAAAAGTGAAGCAACCAAAAAAAGCCAAGGAAATTCAAATATATAGAAGAGGGAAGAGAAGAGGATGAGGTGGATCCATGTAGGATGCCACTTCACACATCCTCAACTCCAACACCAAATTCAACTTCAATCTCCAATGCATAATAAATAGTAGTGAATAATATGACAAATTTTACTTACACACTCCAAACAAGCCCACACCCCATAAGGACTGAAATTAAAAATATGTAAGAAAGTGCAATTACAACTTACAACTTGACTTACAAAAATGCATAATGAAGGCTAATTTTAACTCTCCAACCATAGGTAAGGTTGGTATGCAAATTTAAGAGGTATGGGACAAGTTTAACTTGTCCCACAAGCCTCCAAAATCAGCCTCCAAGGACAAATTCGAATTTCAAAAGAAGGTGGAGTGTTTCATACTCCAAAATTAACTTACACATTTCCTTCACATCACTTACACATTACTTAAAACACTTAAATCAAGAGCCAACAACTCTATTAATTACTTTCTTATGTCCCAATTTGATTAATTAATTTTTAACAATATGATTACTCACATTATTTACCACAATTTAATAAATAATGAAAGGGGTAAATGCACCACAAAATAAACACATACAAACATCAATAAAAAGGAACCAAATAAATAAATACACATAAACCCTTGGTCACATTTAAAGGTGATTCCCCCCATGGGAATCCCTAACAAAATACAAACACACACAAACAATACAAGTTTTCATGGTGACCTTGTTGAATTCATCTAGAATTCAATGTAGTTGGTCTCAATCCCCGATGTTTATTGTGATATATTTTAACTGCAAAACACAAATACCTCCCTAGTCCTCGTGGCCACATAAGAACATCCAAAATAAATATAAATATAATTCCAAATCATCTATATATATGAATCATAACAACATCAAGGCAATAAACATATCATTTGCAATTTTATCAACAACTATATGATCATCAAATAAATTCCATTTTCTAGGTCTACTAAATATATCCAAATGTCACATGTCCGAACAACATTCATAAATATAACCATGTCAAACAATATATCATCATCAATATATAAAAAGTCTCTAATAATCATCATGCATCATATATGAATCAAAGTCAACCATAATCCATGATCTAACATCTAACATCATACTAAATCAAAACTATAATATGTATCCATAATATAGTCAGTAGTATCATAATCAGTAATAAAAGTGTCGAAGGGAAGTGGGCACTACATCCCCCTCCCCTTAGACTCGACTTCCTCCTGGAAGTCACTGGAACAGATGTGGGAACTGAACTTGTAGCAATGTAGCATCCTCCCAAGTAGTCATAGTCTCATCATATCTGTCCCACTGCACTCGCACCTGATCAATATCTCTTCCTCGAAGGCCCAAGGTCCTGCGATCTATAATGTAAATAGGATCCACCATCACCCAACCATGATATCCTACACCTGTAATGAGGTCTAATCTAGCACATGAGAAGGATCTACAATATATCTCCTAAGCACTGAAACATGAAACACATCATGTATGTGAGACAAGCTAGGTGGCAATGCTAGATGGTAGGCGAAAGGGATGATATGCTCCAAGATCTCAAAATGACCAATGAATCTAGGAGCTAACTTAGAAAATTTTCCATAACGGATAGGGCTCTTATGTGGCCTAACACAAAGGAACACCTTCATGCCCACATCAAAACTACGGTGGTCTATTCTGATATTCATACTTATTCTACCTATCTTGTGCCTCCCATGTAGTATCCTCTAGATCATCAAAACCACCTACTTGCTCCATATCCTATATAAAGCTGGTCAAAGAGATACCCTATCCTCTAACCTATCCAGCCTAAGAGGTGTCCTGCACTCTTTTCCATACAAAGCCTCAAAAAGAGCCATGCCTATAAAACCCTGAAAACTATTATGTAGGAAAACTCCACCAAGTACATGTACTCCTCCCATCTCGTCTGATGATCCATCACATACATCCTAAGCATGTCCTCAAGAATCTGATTCACCTGCTCAGTCTTTCCATCTATCTTCGGGTGATATGATGTGCTGAAATTGATCCTTGTCCCGAGGGCATGCTGCATGGTAGTCCTAAAAATGGGAAGTATACAAAGGATCGCGTGGTCATAAATAATCTTCCACGGAATCCTGTGCAACCTGACAATCTCATCCAGATAGACTCGTGCCACTGCACTAGCTGTATAAGTGGTCTTCACTGGAGAAAAGTGAGCCACTTTTGTCAATTTATCCACCGTGACCATGATGGCGTCATGGTGGTATCTCGACATCGGTAACCCAACAATGAAGTCCATGGAAATGGTGTCCCACTTCCACTCCGGTATAGCATGAGGAAAGAGAAGGCCAACTAGATGCTGATGCTCAGCCTTCACTTTTGGCACTCTAAACAACATGACACAAAATGAGCCACGTCTCTCTGAAGTCCTCTCTAATGATACAATTGTCTCAAAGTGGCGTGCATCTTCTTCACCCCGGGATGGGTTGAATAAGGTGCATGATGTACCTCTTTAGAATATGTCATGTCTCAAGCCTCCGTCTCTAGGAACATAAATCTAGCCTCTATTCCTAAGAAGGCCATCTACCTCTAATGAAAAACCATCAAACTTCCCTCAAGGGGTCTCTAAGACTCGATATTTCTTCTAGCTGCAATGTAGAAACTGTCAAGAGGAAGTTGAAGAATCCTTCTCCAGTAAATTTGTTCCCACTGATGTGGCCATAACCACATGTCTCCATCTACTTGGAGGCATCTCGCAACCACATTCTCCTTCCCCTTCACATGCTCTATCTCCATGTCATACTCATAAAGAAACTCCATCAACGCCGCTAATGAGCGTTGAGATTGGGTTGCATGAAGAGGTGGTGAAGACTCAAGTGATCTGTCCTGAGTGTGAATCTCTAACCAAGAAGAAAGTGTCTCCATCGAACCAAAGTGTGCACAACTACCACAAGCTCAAGATCATGAGTTGGATAATTGAGCTCATAATCTTTGAGTTTACGAGACTCAAAGGCCACTACTCTGCCCTCCTGCATCAACACACCTCCAACTCCTACCAAAGAAGCATTCATGCATATGAAAAACTCACCCTGTGGATCTGGCACTACAAGAATGGGTGTTGTCATGAGGAACTCCTTCAGTGTCCTGAAGGCCTGCTCACATCTATCTAGCCAATCAAACTTCTTCCCTTTCCGCTAAAGGGAAGTGATGGGATGCGAAACTCGAGAGAAGTCCTAAACAAATCTCTTGTAATAACCTACTAATCCCATGAAGTTACGCACCTCCTTCACAGTAGTGGGTGCTGGCCAATCCATAATAGCTCTAATCTTTGAAGGATCGACTGCGATACCTTCCCCAGAAATGATATGGCATAAATTATACCTCTTCTCGAAAGAATACACACTTCTCCAAGTTCTTGTAAAGTTGTTGCTCATGAAGGCACTGGAGAATTTGGAAAAGGTTCCCCTCATGCTCCTCATGCATATGTGAGTAAATAAAAATGTCATCAAGGAAGATGAGCACGAAGAGATCTAAGAAATTCTTGAATACCCCATTCATCAAACTCATAAACACTGCGAGGACATTTATCAAACCAAAATGCACCACTATGAACTCATAGTGCCCATATCTCGTATGAAAGGTGGTCTTATGAATATCCACCTCTGTAATCCTTAGCTAATGATAAATGACTTAAGATCTATCTTAGAGAAAAGCGTGTCTCCCTTCATCGATCAAAAATGAGTCATCTATGTGTAGAAGGGGATAATGATTCTTGATCGTTACTTTATTCAGCTGGTGGTAATCAATACACAACTGTAAGGACCCATCCTTCTTCTTCACAAAAATCACCAGTGCACCTCAAGGGGGTACACTAGGATGGATAAGGCCTTTCTCTAGAAGGCCCTCTAACTACAACTTGAGATCACAGAGCTCCGGGTGGTCATATGATAAGGTGATTGTGAGATAGGTTATGCTCTCGGAACCAGATCTATATGAAAATCTATCTCATGTGGGGGTGGTAATGTAGGTAGATCCCCTAGAAAGACATTTGAAAACTCTCTCAAAATGGGATGGTCATCTAGCGATGGTCCACTAGACCCATCCTCCGATCGGTCACTAACCGAATAACCATATACATTTGACAACCTCTTCACACATACCTAGATGGTGTGAATGGAAACAAGTATCGACCCCTGAAATCACTAATGACTCCACTCCTAGATCATTTGCACAAGCTATAGTCTTATGGTAACAATCCACCATGGTGTGTAGATAACAAATCCATACTTAAGATAACTCTATAAGAACCCAACGGAAGGATACGAAGATATGAGGTAGTGGTGAAAGGTCCCAAATCCACTACACACTCCTTAACTAAGGAGTCTACAAAGATCTTGGCTCTAGAAGCCATCTCAACGTCCCAACTATGACCCTACCTAACTACCACTAGCCTACATCACTCTACTAAAGATGGTGCAATAAAAGAATCAGAAGAACCAGAATCAAATAGAATGGAGGTAGGAATACCACCAATGCTACCTATGTAGTCACAACAAATATACTCGATGCTCTTCCCCGGAGGTTCTCGACCACCGCATAAATCCTATGACTATGCATCCCATATCACCAACAGATTAGCTTTGAGATATATGTCTTACCTTGTAATTAGGGTTTTGAGGGAAGTCTCTCTAAAAATGTCTGGAAACACCACAACCAAAACAACCATCTGATCCTCTCCCATGAGTGGAAGGTCCATTGTTCGGTGCTCTAGAAGTTTGTGATGTGGATCTTGATGATCCAGATATGGTCTCTGTGGTAGTCTCTATTCGCGAGCTCTACGCCGAATTAGCTCTAGGCTGCCCCTGTGTCTCCGATGGGACCCCTAGAGGAGGCCCCATACTCCGAACCCCTCGTGCATCATAATCTCTTTGGAGGTCTATAAGGTGGCAGGATCTAATGTTTGCTACTTGTTGTGGTCAAATGATGACTTTGAATAACTTTGTCCACCATGAGGAGGAGGGGATGACCCCTCGATCTACTATCCTTGCATCAATTATATGCATCTCCGGACTCATTCTCTAGCCTACCTAGGTCTTCCCCGAGTCTCCTTTTCTATGTAGGACTTCTCAATGGCCTCATCTAAATTTATATGGGCAATGGATCTGAATGCACCTCCAATGTCTAGATTTAGGCCCTAGATGAACTTGTGGATCTACACCTACTCATCCTACATGTAATCAACATACTGGAGTAGATCAAGAAATCTACTCTCATACTCAACTACTATAAGAGATGCCTATCGGAGGTCATGAAACTCATCTATCCTCTACTATATGAACCTCCATGAAAAATATATGCTCATGAATCACTCCTCAAAGAGATCCAGTAACTGTCTCTCATAATCAACATGGAACTTATGTTCCTTTGTAATCCACCATCAGACGCCTACTCCATCCCTCAGTAGATGGATCACAACATGAGCTTTCATGTTATTAGAAAAAGACAAATCTTCAAGTAACCATTCAAGCTCACTAACTAGGCCTCTACCTTAAAACCCACTGTGTCACCATAATAATGAGATTGCCGTAATTAAGGATCTCCACGATGTGATCTGCTGATTGTAGTTTGATGACCCCTAGGCCTCTCAACATGCTCATCCCTAAGCCTAGGGCTCCGAGATCTATCTCTATGTCTTGGAATCTGATCACCCTATCTCCCTCTATGGTGACTCTTCTCTTCCGACTCCACATAAGAGTTCTCTCGCTCTATGCTCCTCGTTGTGTCGAGGAGATGCATGGGCATCCATAGATGGCTCCCCATCTGTCTGGATGAATGTCCTCAATGGGCCCAACACGTAAAGTGACATTAACATCCCGAAGTGTCTACAAAATCTGTGGTAGGATGGCTACCACAACATGATTCGTGGTGGAAAATCTAAGTCTATGTGAAAAGACCCCTCACCTGGTCCACGCCCTGCATAGACCAAGGTGAGAGTTAGTTCATTATTCTAGGTTTCATTTAGTTTTCCATGTTTACTAACATATACAATTTCAAACAATTGTGTTTTCTAGATTTAGAAAGTATGCTAGGTTTAATATTGTATTAGGTTTCAAGTCTCAAGTTTATTAGTGTGCCCAAGGGTCTAAGCTTTTGAACCCACGGCTCTGATACCAAGTGTAATGCCCACTAAAAGCTCCCACTTGAGACCCAAGAACAACCTAGGTTTAGTTAGAAAAATTATGGAATAATTTTTTTGAAGTAACCACAACAAAATTTCAGAGTCCTTTACAACAAATATCAAATCACATTACAAAACACTAAGAGAGTAAAGTTAACCCAAGCACATAATTAAATTTCCCTTAGGTGATAATTTAATAATTAAACTTAGATTAACACAAGCTAGACATTTCTTAATTAAACTCAGAGAGTAAGAAGGGCAAAACAATTAAATACCCAAGGTATTTAATTTCTCAAGATTTAAACAATAAAAGATCTAATTATAGGGTGGGAGAATACATATTTAAATTAACAGGGTAAATTCTCACTTACCCACTCCCAGAACTCACATAAAATATTTAACCTGAATTTTCTCATAATTAACACACTAAAAACTTCATGGAAATATACCCATTAGATAGAAAATTTCCTCACCTTTCGAGTGATATAAAGAAGTCCTCCTAACTCCTCATATTCTCAAGTTATGGGGCGAGGCGGGGAAAAATTTCATCCAGAGAAGAAAGGTGGTGGTCTGTGGGGAAAATTTTTCCCGAGGAGAAATGTGGGAGTGGGGGAAAATTCTCTGTAGATTTGGGGAAGAAATTTAGCATTTAGTTTTTCCTTTTAGGGACAAAAGGGCAATTTACCTCCACACGCCCGCGAGCCCGTGGGGACATGTGGCATGTATTTTATATCAAATGCGGGAAGGCACGTCGCCGAAGGAAATTAATTTCCTATGTTTTAATGGAAAAAGTGCTAAGGAATAAAAGGGATTTGCACCTCCACAAATTGACACCTAATGATGCCACATGTCAAGGCAGGATTCAAGTGGGGTAAACAAACTGGAGGGGAACTTAAGAGTTTTACACATTTTGTAAAAAGCGCAAAGGTTAAAATTAACCCGCGCCTCCGCCGATGCGAACGATGCCATGTGGCGGGATCTCATTAGCCGTGTGAAGATCGGCTAGCCATCCGAACAACTTAGAAAATTTATACTTTAAGTGGAAAATATTTAAAGGGTTAAAACACTATGCGCCTCCACCAATGCCTAAGGTTGCCATGTGTCTTCCAACCATTGATTGCAGGTGGCGGGGCGGTGAAGGAACTTTCAAATTTTCACCCATTTTTTTTTAAAAAAAAAGATAAGGTTATAGAAAACATCCGCTCCTCCTCCATCACCTCATGATGCACATGTCAGCCAATCATTGGTATGAGGTGGAGGTAGGATGGAGGAGAAACTTAGGAAAATTTCACCAAAAATTTTAAAAGTTAATTTTGATAAAGACGAGCCCGCTACGCTCATGTGAAGAGCTTTTCTAAATGAAGGGTGGGGTGCGGGGCCATAGAAACTTAAGGAAGTTTTCCAAAAGAAAATTAGAAAGTTAAGGTTTAAGGTGGTCTGCTACTCTGCCCCAACACCCATGCCAATGGCTTTTCAAAAGGCAAGGGCATGGGCTAGCAGTGTGGGAAAACTTGAAAAATTTCCAAATTTTTTTTTGAACTTAGATAAATTTTAGACAAACATGAGGTTTTTAGGTTAGCGGAGTGGCGGGGAACTTCATGCCTTTTTTGGGTAAAAGTGCAAAAGGAAAAGTTAAGCCCGTAGGTCCACCAACAATTATTTTATTCATTTAAATTTGATGGTACATTTTTTTAAATCCAAAGTGAAGTAAAACTTGAAGTCCATAACTTTTGATTAGAACTTGGGTTTTGGAAAATAGGACTTTTGGAAAGATCTCGATGTCCTCTTTGCATAGAAACCTTAAGAATTTGATTTTGATAATTTTGAAGGGTCAATTTTGAGAAAAGTGTTTTGTCACTTAAAAAGTGAACTGGTCTTTTTAATTTATCAATTTAGTTCAAATTCGCCATTAATTCTTTCTCAACATGCTAAACAGGCATGGAGGATTTTACTTGGAAGATTTTAGGATAGATTGCAAGGTTAAAATTTTTGATTGATTTGCAATTCAAATTTACAAATTTTATACAACAAAATGTCTACAATTTTGCCTTTTCCCGATTTGAAAGGTTCTATAAAAATTTCATAAGTATTTTGGGTTGTTTGGGATCATTTTGATCTTTCCTAATTGTCAATTAGTGTGTTTCATTTTGTATTTCATAATTTGTAGGGTTGTTCGAATAATATTTGATAAAATTTTGCAAGTATATAATGAAATAAAAGATGGAATTTATACAATCCAAAGAAGAGACTAATCTATTTCTTTTTCCATACTATAAAAACATTGAATTCATTCCATATTAGTTCAAAATAGCTATATTTCCTTCAATCAAAATTAGAAACAAGAATGGCTTCTATTCTATTCTTCAGAAAACGCATTTCAAAAAGTGAGCAATCTATTTTCTTCATACACATTTCTTTCTTTCAAATAGAGATTTTAAACAAGAGTAACTCCATTTGTGGAAAATAATACAACTCCTATTCAATTGAAATGATTTCTTTTACAACTTCTCTTTTACATTGATCAAATACAACTTACAAAGATATAAATCTTTCTCTTTACATTCCTTCTATTTACAATAGAAGAATAAAGTATTTCTTTTTCACATTCGAATGGGATTTCATTTCCAAACAAAGTAACTTTCCCATACAAATCATATTACAAGTTATCCACTTAAAGTGGGAAAAAGGTTTACAAAGAATTTTCACAAGGGAATGTCAAAAACTCTGTCTTCTTCTCAGTTCGAAAAGCAACATGAAGTTCCTCGATTTTCCAGTTTGATCACAAAAAATTAGGGAAATGCAATGATCTCCAGCCAACAAAGACATCTAATGAAAAGGATAAGCCTCCCTCTTCACTAACCTCCATGCCCCAACCACAATATAATAAGAGATGTTTTCCAAAACATGGAAATAATAGGCTTCCACAACACACAAGAAAATTTAATGTTTTAACACACAGTCCAAAACAAAAACTACAGTTTGTAACTCTAGATAAACACAACAAAAAAACTCAAGCTTCATCATGCAAGCCAAAAGAGAAAGGAACTGTGGGGGATGTTGCTTATGCCTCCTCAAAGGGGAAATTTGGTATCACCACCTGAGAACAAACCACCAAAATATAACATTTCAATACCCTGACATGCCCTTATGCCTCCCCAAAGTACCCCTTATTCCTCACATTTCCTTAGCCTCCACAACCTTTATGGCACCCCATAATGAGTAAAGAAATGTAAGCTATTTCTTTGTAAGGTGGAACCCAAATACCAACTCCCTCCAAAATTATACCTCCCTAAAACACTTATGCCTCCCCAAAATATACCCCATAGTATTCTCCTAAACCATCCCTAGGAAGACTACCCAACCATCCAACAAGCAAAATAATATTCAACCATTCACATATTCATAAAAATGAAAGAAGATTATTTCCAAGAGCTAAGATCTTACCTCTCCATGATGGAGTTGCTCCAAGTTCGAACAACAAGTTTTTTCAATACAATCAGCCCAACATATCAACAAAAAACAAGCATTCAACAATCTTAAAACCTCTCATAAAGAAAGAGCTCCAACAGATAAAAGAATTCACCAAAAATGTAGTATGCAAAAGTGAAGCAACCAAAAACAAGCCAAGGAAATTCGAATATATAGAAGAGGGAAGAGAAGAGGATGAGGTGGATCCATGTAGGATGCCACATCACACATCCTCAACTCTAACACCAAATTCAACTTCAATCTCCAAGGCATAATAATATATATGAATGACAATTTTACTTACACACTAAAGTTAAGCCCACACCCCCATAAGACTGAAATTAAAAGTATCTAAGAAAAGTAATTAGAACTTACAACTTGACTTACTAAAAATTCATAATGAAGGCTAGTTTTAACTCTCCAATTATAGGTAAGGTTGGTATGAAAATTTAAGAGGTATGGGACAAGTTTAACTTGTCCCAAAAGCCTCCAAAATCAGCCTCCAAGGACAAATTCGAATTTCAAAAGAAGGTGGAGTGTTTCATACTCCAAAATTAATGTACACATTTCCTTCACATCACTTACACATTACTTACAATACTTTAACCAAGAGCCAACGAATCTATTAATTAATTTCTTATGTGCCAATTTTATTAACTACTCTTAATAATATGATTACTCACATTATTTACAACAATTTAATAAATAAAGAAAGGGGTAAATGCACCGTAAAATAAACACATACAAACATCAATAAAAATGAACCAACTAAATAAATACACATAACCACTTGGTCACATTTAAAGGTGATCCCCCATGGGAATCCCTAACAAAATACAAACACACACAAACAATAAGAGTTGCCATGGTGACCTTGTTGAATTCATCTAGATTTCCAATGTGGTTGGTCTACCATCTCCCGATGTTTGTTGTGATATTTTAAGATGCAAAACACAAATACCTCCTTCGGCCTCGTGGCCACATCAGATTATCCAAAATAAATATAAATATAAGTCCAAATCATCTATATATATGAATCAAAACAACATCAAGGCAACAATTAATATAATTTCCAATTTTGTCAACAACTATATCATCATCAAATAAATTCCATTTTCTAGGTCTACTCAATATATCCAAATGTCACATGTCCGAACAACATCCATAAATATAACCATGTCGAATAGTATATCATCATCAATATATAAAATGTCTCTAATAATCATCATGCATCATATATGAATCAAAGTCAACCATAATCCATGATCTAACATCTAGCATCACACTAAATCAAAACTATAATAATGTCCATAATATAGTCAAGAAGTATCATAATCAGTAATAAAAGTGTCGAAGGGAAGTGGGCACTACAAAAATATCTCTTATTGTCATTGAGGCACTAGTTATTTTTGACTCTTCCAAATCCTAACTTGATGTTGTAGGGGAGTTGATTAAACAAGATTTTGATTTGTGCTATGAAAATGCTTAATTTGATTGTTCTTGTTGTAATAAATGATTATACAATTAATTAAAGATATTAACCCAAGAAAACTAAGCTATGAAATGTGAAACCCTAGTTGCAATGAAGGGATAGAATGACTTAGTTGTTTGCAGAGATTGTGAAGATGCACGAAGCTAGAAAACTAGAAAATATGAATAAAAACTATCACACTAAGCTCAAAAATGCATATCTAGAGGAATATGCTAGACAG
Source organism: Taxus wallichiana var. yunnanensis (assembly GCA_018340775.1). Taxonomy (NCBI): domain Eukaryota; kingdom Viridiplantae; phylum Streptophyta; class Pinopsida; order Cupressales; family Taxaceae; genus Taxus; species Taxus wallichiana. The sequence continues at coordinate 696,200,711 of CM031238.1, forward strand.
GGGCACTTGCGGGCACCACAAAATAGTAATGGGCACATGTGACTATGGAAATTCTCAAAAAACCACCTCTCAATGGTCGCAAGGTGTTTGATGTCCTTCACCTTGGGTCACCTGAAATTTACAATGAAATAATAACCTAAAAGACCATCAAAGAGACATCAAATCTTTAAAAAGAAAGATGTAGAATGAGGAGTCGAGAATGTCATCGATTATCAAATAAGTGATTTTATGATTCAACATTGCACTACATTTTAGACGTAATGTAGTTCGATGTGTGTGTGTGTAGAATTGTGCACTAAGTGGCTCTTATACGTGTCACACTTGGATAAGGAGTGGCGTAGCTAGATGTAATGAAATGTAATAGATGTGTGCATGGAATAAAACAAAATCCCCTCTTATGAAGTGTATGCAAAACAATTTAGTCCCTTTCCCTTGAATGGATGCTTAAATACTCTTGAATAGCTTTTGGATGCAAACTTAGGTTGTGATAGTAATGCTTAGTGTTTGGTACCTTATTATAATCACATAACTTTATATCTATATGACTCCTTTACTCATATTTCGTAATTAACCCTAAAAGGCCAACTACTGAAAATATAAGATGGTCAAATGACTATAAAGGACTCAAAAGATGTGAGTAATGTAAAAAGAGGTAAGGTCCACCCAAAGGGGATGCAATGCCCAACATAACACCAAAAAATAATTAAAAAAAAATTGAAAAAAATATTTTAAATACCGGTGTGTATCGGAGGAGGTGCAAAGCCTTTTCATTCCATTCCTACGATGGAGAGCGATGTATCTGAAACAAATTTTTAAGACTTGTCATATTGCATGCATAATAATCCAAGCACATTATTTGAGGTCTAGAGGCGTTAACCACATGAATCCCAAGTTAACATTGTAATTTAGCATTATTTATTTTGATGCATTTAAACAAAATGCTTCTCGTAAAAATTCTAAAATGGGAGCTTTGGAACATGTTCCTTTTGTTAGTATTGCGAAGCACCTCAACAGACATGCATGAAAAATGTGAAAGCATATGTAGGTCATGAACTGTTTGGGTAGAATACGTTGAAAATAATGGTTTCATAGAATGGTGTGCTAGCTAGACATGCACAAATGGATCGATCTACACCTATATCTCGTGTCTAAAGTGTTGGTTTGATTACCACCGAGAGGAGAAGTGGATTTGTTTCTTGTCACTAGATTTTTTATTTTATGCAAAGGAAGAAAAGTATTTAGGGTGAGGAGGCACTCCATCTAGGCATATTATCTATTTGTATTGAGTTCTCTCCCTTTATTTTATTTACACTGTGTTGCATGCATTATTACCCACCCAACAATTTTTTCATGATAGACGGTGGAGGTACCACTTCATTTTTATGCCCCTTAGCTTTTATTTCAAGTAGCTAGTGTGTTGATTTTAGACACTAACAGTTTATTGCTACTATTCCACGAGATGTGTGGGCTAGTTTTGTCTCTTTAAGTCTTCCTCCACATGAGACCCTTTGTTTCCTTTCCCTATCTTCCACGACCCGCAAACATCCTTCCACGAAGAGTATGTGCTAGGAAAATAGATCAGCATAAATAATTTCGATATCACATACCTCTATACTAGTAACAATAACTTAGCATTGAGAGCTATTGATTTTTACATCACTATTTTCTTTAAACCAGGGAATCAATTTCTAAAATAGTTGGTAGTTTGTAATATATAGCACAAAATGAGTTTTTATAAAGGCCTCGAGAGACATTTACGTAAATTCCTCATGTAGTTTTGAAGCTAAAAGTCCACAAATATTGCTAGCTTCCTCCAAGCATGTATCAAAATGAGTTTGTGTTTTGTTGGTTCATCGGGTGCATGTGTCCCCATTATCAGTTCACTTTTTCACCACTCTCATTCTATGACTTCGGTGATAGAATGGATAATTTTTTATTTTTTTAGTGATCATCATGGTTGGTCTCATGATTTTTGTTTGGTGAATGTAATGTGATGTGGTCTTGTTGAATGGGGGATCGGGAGTTTTGTAAAAGGTATGGTTTTCCCCTTTGATCTTGCACCATTTTTTTAAATTAAATTTTGAGTGATAGGGAGAATAATTTCGAATAATGTGAAATCTCAAAACATCAAGAAAAAAAAATTGTATATTGAAAGTATCATGCATGGAGTGCCACACCCAAATGTACCGCAAAATCGAAACTCTTTGCATGACCCCTGGTAACATGGAACACCTTAGGGGACCTTAACCAAGTTGTTTGAAATTATTTAACACTCTTGGAAGTGGTATTCCTAAATATTCTTAGCTTATCAATCATTTATAGTAACAATTTCGTTGTAAACAAATGTGATAGGTTTCGCCTATGATTGTTACTTAGCTTTAGTGAAACGAAAACCACTACCTTCTACCTCTATAATGCCAATAAGAGGATCATAACCCACCCTTATTTCACTCCACTTAAAATTCCTTAAGGAACTAATTTTAAAAGTGGATTTTGGGACGCGCTATTTAGTCACTATCCGATAAGAGTTCTTGACACAATTGTGATAACCGACCCCAAAGTTTCCCTTGTAACACGAACTCTGCTCATCATAATAAAATTCCTTCGGACATGAAAAATTATCTATATGTGGGAGATTAAGTATGAATCGTCAATTTTTGTGATCAAACTTAAACTAAGTGTCTTCAAGACCAAACTTTTAGGTACTTTTGATTTTTTTATCTGTTTCCTTAACGTTAGCTCGAATCCCCTTTTTAGTCTCGCTTGAATTCTAGCCATGCATGTGACCTTGTAATAGCATTTAAATTCTATTTATAATTTTATTCAAATTTTATCTTGTATAAATTTATTTTGAAATGTATGATGTTTTTTTATCTCTCCACCCTCTTCTCTCTCTAAAACGACTATGATACTTTGGTTGATTTAAAAATTTAAATGAATTGGGAAATTTAAATTGGTTTGAAATGAGATGAAAGTGGACATGAAATGAAAAATAGTTGTTACATTGTGAATGGAAAATAATATGTCTCTTAACTTCCTCGTTCATTCTTACTCTCTCTCTCTAATACAAAAATTTAAAGTGCAACTTAATTTGAAAGCGTGAATGCATGAGAAACAAAATTTTTAATTTTTCCATCTCCCACCTCTCTCTTCTATTTAATTAAAAATAATAAAAATAATTAATGTCTGGATTTATGTTTGAGTGTAGGGGATTTCCATACTCAATCCTAGGAATGACGCAACATTGGTTGGAGGTACTCCGAACAAGAAGGATTAGAGTGTGATATCTTGTAATCAGTGAGATGTCATTAAGATATTGTATTATAAAAATTACTGCGTTGAAGAATATTGTTCCTCTTAGAATATTATATTTCAAGCATTGGACATTGAAAACTATGTTGTTTGTATCTTCCTTGTGTTAAACCTAACCTTACAACACTAGTAGGAGTGACACATAATTAATGTAGAAAAACTATGTTAGCATTTGTATAAATGAGGAAGATATTTGAATTTTCTAAATGGGCAAAAAGCATATGGTTCACATCATAGGTGTTAAGCCCATTTGAATTCAAATATGGATCTCATTGTTTAGATGATTGAAAAATCACCTACCTAATAGTTATTGTAATTCACAGATAAAATCAAACCTGTTTGGAAGTAACTTATCATTTTTAAACTATATAAATGCAAAGAGTATTCAATTTTTCATACTCTCTCTAAATCGTGTCACATCTAGGTTTGCAAAACCATAATGTCTTAAGAAATACTTTAAACCTCACATTTAAATTTTTTTCCTACACTTAAGAAAATTATTCATAGACCATTTCTATAACTTAAAATTCCTTGCATGAAGAAATATATCAATTTAGTAAACTTTTCATTCATATGGTCAATAATTCTAACACTTCTCACGAAAGGAACGATCACGAGATCGTACCAAGCCAAGAAAAAAGATGCTAATCAAACACCACGATCAATAAGATGTAAGTAACTCACCGAATAACTTTACATAAACCTTTGCAAAAAAATGAACATCAATATCATATATTATTATGGAACTCAATGCAATACATTGAGAATGGGCCTTGCTTAAATAGGTAAGGAATAACAATCTAAGAACTAGTCAAGGTTGTAGATCAATCCATAAATCAAGGAAATAACTAGTCATCAAAGAACTAGTCAAGACCATAGATTTAGGAGAGAACTAGATTTCAAGGATCTATTCAATACCATAGATCAAGGAAAAACTATACCTAACTAGATAATATCTCCTAATATCTAATTAAGATAAAATAAATATCCACACACATAAGTGTGTGAGGATAAATACAATAAAGGTAAATAAAGTACCTAGGTGAACATGAGCTAACGTAAATACCTACTCTAACACCCCCTCAAGTGAAGCTAGGTGCCAAAATAGAAGTGGCATGTCCATAGTATGAATCCCAGTAACTAGGCTTGATGAGGTACTCATGTACAATAACTAGAAAAAAAAGAGACACCATAAGGTACCAAAACCAAGAAAAAAAGTAAAGAGAGTAAAGACTAGCTCTAAGGCATCCCAAGAAGATTAGCTCAAAAATCATACAATGTGAAGAAGTTTGGTGTGCACCGTGGTCTAAATCCACGCTCGATCACAAAACTCAAAAATAATTGACACTTTGGGTTTCACCAAAATAGCTCCATACAAGGAGACTAAACAAAGTGATGTCGAAATTGCAAAAAAAAAAAATACCAAACATAATTCGATCAACTGCTGCAAATAGGTGTGCCACGATCCAAGAACAAAAACCAAAGCAACAAGGCAAGGACACAAACTCAAGAGTGTCACGATCCAAGAAAAGCCAAGGTAATAAGGAAAGGACACAAAACCCAAAGAATTAGGATCAACACCACACCCTCCCATACTACTTGAATGGGTGGAGTGACACTACAAATCTATATGAGTTGTCAAAACAACTACTCGAACAATGAAAAACTAACACTGGAATGCACCAGAATAGATCCCCCATAAGAGATACTGTCAACATGCCAAAAGTGTCAAAAATATAGATAAAAAATCTCTCAACTAATAAGAGATACACTACACTTGCTAAAGAAAAATTCTCAAAACAAGAAGCATCACAATGAAGAAGGTATAAAAATTTGAGCAAGAGGCCGAATGGTGGAGGAGCCATGCTTGTAGAGTCCTCTCAATGAATGCCTATGTCACCTCTACGAGTGATCAGATATCCACCCCAAATCAACACGGATGGATGAAGAATATGCGTACATATGACTTGGTGTAAAATGAACAATGGGTGCATGAAAAATAACATCGAGAATGTGTGTCGAGTTGATCATGTCCGATAACTGAAATATCAAGTTTCTCAATCCTCGAGTGAAGGTGTAGAACACATGTGTTGCTCATGATCCTCGAAAGAGTCGAGCGAACGAAAAGAGGAGCTCACAATGTGTGATCCTAATGAAGTATCTGCTCAAAAACCAATGTCATGACGAGAATTCCACTTAACATGTGGAACAGAGGAAACAATACCCTCGAATTTCTGCCAATGACTCCTCTAGTGAGACCCATGTAACGGAGCATGTGAGAACATAATGCGGTGGTATGCTTCTTAAAAAATCCATGCAACTTAGCAGAAGTAGGATACGCAACATGTGGTATTGTAATAGGCATAGATGTGGAAGAACATGCATTAACAAGCCTCACGGAGTTTAGAAGCATCACAAGCGAGTTCGAGGCTCAAATCTTTGGTAGATCAATGTCGGTTGGTACAAGAGCAACAACTGCAAGTGGACTAGGAGCATGGATATGGTTGTCCAAAATATGATGGTGATGTTGTAGGCTAGTGAGTTTGTTCTGCAGGGAGTGTATTAATGTATCCCTATCATGAATGAGTGATTGTAGAAGATAATTTCGCTTCTTGAGCTATCTATTTTCTTCCACAAATTTTATAATATCCTCTTAAATTCCACATACTTTGAGAAAAATATATCATTCTCAGAATCCATGATAGATACAAAATGCAACTCCCAGAAGTTTAGGACGTCGAGCTCACCAAAATTGCGTCCACAATTGATTACAACACTCCTCCATATTTGGCACTTTATAATTATAGTGAAAGTCTAAAAATAAATAACTCCAATGGAAAGAGCATGAAAAACAAGCACTTTTGCAAAAAACGGCACTCAAAACCGAGTTACCGATCAAAAGTTACAAGCTTTTTACTATTTTGCTCTATTATTTATTGTAGTTGCCACTAAAACAAAATAAATTATTGTTGCCTTCACCACACAAATAAAATTAAAGGGGGCTGAAGCTAAGCACCTACTAGTAGGAATCCAACCGCCTCTTACGGTAAAATTTACTATTTCTGGACTATGTAGATAGTGTCCTTTATTTGCTGAAAATAGCAACTTGTGGATTTTCCAGGAAAAGTAAAAATGAGCACGTCATCCATGGACCCTGCCGAAAAAGGAAAGATCCGAAAACCTTCCCGCACATAAGCCGAGACATATATGCTACACTGAACATTGCCCTATGTAGATCTCAAGAAAACCAATAGACCCACATAAGAATCTCATGAATTTTTTTCCTTCACGACACAAATCATGAGGTAGATCAGTGTGCTTCCCTGCAACAATACAAAAACCCGGAAAAAATGATTGCCTCCGAAATGGTTGAGATTAGAGTCGATCTTAGTGTTTTCCCACCTCCTGGATCGAATGGAAGCCTTTGTTTTGCATAAAAATGTATGTAACAACAAAATATGACCAAATCCCAAATATATGAATATACAATGAATTTATTTGCAAAATAAAACTTACAGACGGATGTCAACAACAATCTCTTGCTCTGATACCATGAAAGGAACGATAACCGGATCGTGCAAGCCAAGAACACAAATGCTAATCAAACACCATGATCAATAAGATGCAAGTAATTCTCCGAATAACTTTACATAAACCTTTACAAACAAATGAACAACAAAATTATATATTATTATGGAACTCAATGCAATACATTGAGAATGGGCCTTCTTAAATATACGAGGAATAACGATCTAAGAACCAGTCAATGTTATAGATCAAGCCATAAATCAAGAAAAGAACTATACCTAACAACTAGATAATATCTCCTAATATCTAAATAAGATAAAAGAAATATCCATACACATAAGTGGGTGAGGATAAATACAATAAAGGTAAATAAAGTACCTAGGTGAACATGAGCTAAGGTAAATACCTACTCTAACATTATCATTGTCATAGGTCTACTTATCTTCGTGGACACGTTAGAGTTCAATGTTCACATTGGAACCTTTTTCCTAGTGGTCAATTATATTCTTAAGAATATAGTTGGGGATACTTTTATCATTTAATGAACCCTTCATAAGATCTTGATGAAAAAAATGGAGTTAGTGCACTACTATACTATGCATTAAACTCATGTTGATGATCTCTTTATTTCCTCACGAGATAAATATGTCACCTTTACTAGTAATAACTTTACACCTTTTTCCCTTATGAAGGTGTAATGGAATAAATATGTTTCCACACTTTATATTGATCTATATTCAAGTGTAGAGACCTAAGTGTAATTGGAATTAAACTAAACCTAATGGAATCCTTTACAAGCAAATTTTTAAATGATAGTGAGAAATTTCAGTCTCGGAATACCTCAAGTGGCATAAAGGCTTTGCAAGATAGGGACATTCGATTTATCTAATTTTATCTTGTGGTAGGGTGTAGAAACCCTAGAGTATAAATGAATGTAATACATTGAGTGACATATTTGATGCTAATGAAATAGGAACTATTTTTTATTGTTACAATGATTGTGAATATTACCTTAGAAGGATTTTGAAACACCTAAAATTTTACAAAGTTTTATTTAGAACTCTCTTTGTCCCTCTTAGATAATGTGACCCTTAGTAGTAGTTTACCATGTTTTTCTCATGCAAGGTATATTTTCCACCTTCCATGAGAGTGCTTTTGAATTTAATAGATCATGCATCTTCTCTATAGGGTATTGGTTAATGGATCATTGATCCATTTCTTCAAGGATTTAAATAGTTCCTTGGAAGAACTTTTAAAAGAATATAGTTTTTGAGTTGTGTTGTGTGAGGTCATACTCTTTGTATTCATGAATTTCTAAGGGTAAATTATGTGTCATTTGAATTACAATTGTTCTAAAACAATGCCAATAAGATTCCAAAGTAACCATGTAAGAGTAATGTAAAAAAAGAGTAAATAAGATGTTTACAAATAAAGTTATACTGAAAGTATTCATAATTGATTTAGGAATTCTCTTTTTGTTAAAAAAGAATAGAAAATTTCCTTGGAGAAATCAAGAATTTGAAGAAAAATAATCCGTTTATGAAAAAAAAGAAATTTATGATGTGTAAATGTTAATTTGACTCAAACTAAATTTTGAATTATATCAAGTTGTAATAGGAAAAAAGGGTACTATGGGGAAGGCTGTTTATGGGAAGAGATATATTGAATTTAAATCACCATTTAAAATCTAATATATCTTCCTTGACCTCTAGATAGTTCTCCTCACCTAGTGACGGTAAAATTTAAACATTGAATATAGGTCTCGAAAAGTACATCGTTAACATATTGTTAGTTCCTTTTCATAACGAGGATAACATTTAATGTCAATTAAACCTATTTTGAGAAACAAACCTTTAACGTAAGAATAAATATTAGGATGCTCGTGAATCGTATAAAATGAATTTTATTAACAAATCAATTGTGGATAACTAATGCAATTGGAGAAAGGAATCAACTGTGCATTCTCCGTTAAAGACTAATGCTCTCTAAAATAAAGTAATTGAAGTTTGAAATATAGGAAATGGTAAAATTTATGTGTTTAATTATGATTAAAAATATAAGTTCATGCAATGGAAACCTAAATTTAATGAATATGTAAACCATGAAAAGGACATTTCATGGAGTATGTAGATATCATGTGTTTCTTATGTGTAATTGGTTCATTTTCCGATTTGCATAGTTTGAGTAAGACATTGATGTGTACCCTATGTTATCCTATCATATGAGTGGGTTCATGTTTATCTAAGTGTGTTATGTGATGTTATGTCTATCTATTAGAGCCTATGTGGTTTTTGTAGTGAGAATTCAAAAAAATTATTTCGGTATTTTTTGTTGTTTGTGTATCAAAATTGTGGGTGTCTACAAATGACATCGAGGGGAGGTTCATTATCTCGAACCTTTGGGATATATTGGAGTTATGATGAGCTTTCATGGTGGTGGTGGAGATGGGAAGAGTAATGTGATATATGTTGTGATGTGAATAATGTTGTAATTGTGATATTATGAACGCACATGTTGTGCATATCACTTAGTGTGTATTTTTTATCATGTTGATGTGCTTGTGATGAGATTATTCAATATCCTTTTCATGGATTCAATGAGGATTTCACATGTGATGTACCACCTTGTTGTGTGTGAAAATAATGCTTTTGTGGATTGCGAAGTGTTTGAGTGTCTTTTTATTCTTTGATATGTAGGTGTGGTGATGGGTTATATAAAAAAATTGGTGTATAGTGAATTGGATTGTATCATGATTTTTTCAATGTGTTGTGACGAATCATGTGTGTCATCATATTGTATTGCAATTGAATATATGTTTTAATCTTAGTCATTGTTTTCATCATATGTATAATTTTTATAATATATGATGGTTCATGTCGTGAATTAGGGGCATATGGTTATCATATAACCCATATTGTATAATACTTGCATTTTAGATGCATTATGTGGAAATTTGATGTATTTTAATCTATAAAAGTAATGATTTTTATTTCCATTGTATATATACCATGTGTAAGACGTTATGGTTAATGTGCATTAATCAACATCGTGTTAGTATTGTAGTTATGTATTATGTTGTGAACCTTACATTAACCGACCCTAAGGAAGAAATCCGTAAAAAGTATATGTTTGGAGAGATGAAATGAGTACCATTGACTAGTCACTCGATCCAAGTATGAGATAGAAGGTGGAGTCTTACATAGACCGAAAAGTCGGATATGTGTGTTTAGTATGTATGGAACATTTATCAATGGGCATAATATAAATTATATTTCACGAACACCTTAGGCTCAGTAGATGGAAACTTGTACCTTTTTATTTCTCCCTATATGGTTTTCATATGGATGACCTATGTGTAACTTAGCATTGGTGCACAATTGACTAGTCACTCGGGCCAAGTACAAGATATGGAGTGGAGTCTTACATAGATTGAAAACCCACTTCTATTTGTTTGGTGTGAATGGCCACAATATATATCATGTTTTGTGAACACCATAGGATCAGTGAATAGAAGAAACCTATACACCCCCTCTCAAACTATGTTGAGACTATGTTGAGCCTTGTGGGAGTATGGAGGGATGATTCAGGAAGAGATTATGACAGTTGTATTATTTGATATGTTATTTTATGAGTTGAGGCTCGATGTCTGAGTGCTAGAAAATCGATGAGTACCCCTTTGGTGACCATATAAGGCCACATAGTGATTGTGATGTGTTATTTCTCTATACATATTTTATTCAGTAAATTTGATTTTTTTCTTCCTTCTCTGGAATTAGTAAATTGTTCTATTTAACTTTTGGTTGAGTTGTGCTGATTTCAATAATTTTATTTGGTTGTTACGTAATAACATGTTTATTTTTCACTAACTATGGCTATTTAGCCACTTTTTTCTTAGTTTTAAATTTTATTTTCAAGTTTAATATTTTTTTATATAGCCTAGACCAAGGCTTGGGTTTTTTTCCACTTGGAATTTGAAGCAGATTATTATTCGGTTCTAACTTTGTAATGTGTTTGAATAGAGTCATTAGATTCACCATGGAGTGTTTGGACCTATGGACCTGTTGGTACCCAGATTTAATCTCCTTCAAAGGCCAAACAACATCAAAGATTGCATGAGACACTTAGAGCCAGCTAAATTATTGTATGTTGTTTTTGTAGCAGGGAAGTAATTTATCTGACCTTTCTAGCACTTAGGCCTTGGAGAAGTGGGTAAAACTTGAAGGATGTGATCTTATTATAACTATTTTAGTTTGTTCCTTTCAACCAAGGTAAGAGAACCTATTTTTGTAACCTCTGTTTAGTGAATAATGCTGGTAAATCCTTCTTTTGCACAAATTTTATGAGGAAAACCTTGGAGAAAATATGATCAACACATGAAATCGACTCTCATGAGTTGTTACTTCCAAAATAAGGAGATATTTTCAAAAAAATGCTAAGGTTAATGAAGACATTTGGAATCTGATCTGTTTCGCATATTTTAGCAAATGAATTTTGTTCTTTTGTGGATACGCAGGAAAAACAAGGGTAGTTCAGGGTATGACCTGGTTATTTAAATAATTATTTGGTGGGGAGATCAACAAGACAAATTGGAATTTTCTAGATCCTTGAGAAACTTCAAGATGATGGAAAACTTGAATAGTTAAAACATTCCTTCAACCAGAAGGTGTGCATCAATGGAGGCCCAGATTTGCACTTTTTCACACAATATTTGAGACTTTAACACAAAGGCTTGAGTTAAAAGACCCAATAAAACATCAAAATCTAAGATCAATCATACCTGAGGTACACCCAGAGGCTTACAAACAATATCTATCAACAAATGAAAGAAAAGTGATTTTAAATATTTTATTTCATTCCTAGATGAAAGATCATCTAAAAAATGAAATTACAGATGCCACTAAACTATCACAAGGATGAATATCTATGTGATTCAAAGAGATTTGAATACAATATTACAATAGGAACAAGATAAACTACTTGCAGACATTTTGAACAAAATTACCAGAGATTTTACACAAATTAATTGAAAATTTATTAGATTCATCAGCAAGGGAGAGTTATTCAAACAATATTAGAGCTTGTTGATGGCTATACACGTGTAACCAAATCAACATGAATGAAAATCGACACAGAAGAAGTTTAATTAGGTTTCTTAGAAGATGATATTTTCTCAAAAAAATTCTCGTGAAAATGAACTCGGACCATTCAGATATCTCCAATATGCATTATATATCATTTTTTTACATCCAAGCCTTATCTCCCAAGAAAATAATATGCCAAGCATCAAGTTTGTTACAAAATTCCATCATGATTTGCAGAAAGGGACGTTTAATAGAAAAACATTTCAAAAGATGCCAGGTGCCTCAAAAAGGTGAATCATTGCAAAAATCCACATCATTACTTCAATAGGGGGCACGTTTTTCATCCTTGGTGCATGCAGACCCTTCTTCTTTCATCATTTCATCTTTTCCCTTTCAAAATTTGCCTCTGTAACTTTTGGATCTAATATTTCACATTTTTGCATGAGCCCGAGAAAAAATCCATTTCAAAAGTACATCATATTTACAAATTCAACCATCAAATTGATTTAATTGATGATTGTAGAATAGAAACGACACAAATTTGCCAAAAATTCGATGAATATTGATGCAAAAATGGCATCTCAAACATCGTGGAGCTCTAATGGAAAAAAAGATGAAATGCACAGATTACCATTGATCTTGCCTTCATCTTTTAACTGAGCTCTCCACGTGCAAAAATGTGATTTGAAACAGGCTTGGGAGTGCATTTTGAAATTTTATCACTTTTGGAAAAATGTAAAATTTGAAATTTTTCTCCGCCCCTCCGCCCTTGGAAAACAAGCTTGACATGTGTCCCAATGTGGGTCCCAACGGAATCGAGGCTTGATTATGCTATTTTACCTCCTTTTTGGAAAAATAAAAAATTCCAAATTTTCCCCACATCTCCACATTTCCTCCTCTAGCATCTGATATGGGTACTAATGGACTTGCGCTTCAATTTTTCACTTTATACCTATTTTTCCAAAAAGGAAAATTTTCCATATTTTCTCCATGGGCCTCGCACTTCCTCCTCGACCTTGCCACATGTTCATCTTTGATTTTCTATAGAGCTGCGCTTCATTTTTACAATTTAACTTATTTTCCAAAAAGGAAATTTTTTCTTTTTTGTCCAAAGAACCATTGACCTACACAAGCTTCAAATGTCCTCTTTGTTGGGGCCACGCTTACTTTTATAACTTTAAGCCTTTTTAGGGAAAAAAATTAAAAGTTTCAAACTTTCTGGTGACACCGCCAATCTGCCTTCCTTTTTCAAAATAGGCTTCAACTATTTTGTGGGGTACGCTTGTTTTTTAGAAATTTAAATCAAAAAGGAAAATATTCCAAGCTGATTCGAAGGCCCGCACCTCCTTCTTTGATATCTCAAAAGCATACTTTAACTTTTTCACTGTCGGGCCGCACTTAAATTTTTCACTTTATACATTTTCATATTGAAGAAAATAAGTCTCATTTTCCTCCAAAGTGACCCACCGACCCGCATTTGACCTTTTAAAAGAAAATTATACTAAGGCATTAACTCATTTTTAGCGTGCTTGTGGCGCTTTCAACAATTTATCCGTTTTTACCCAAAAGGAAAAAAATTCTCAAACAATGCCGAAGCTCCATTTCTCCATTTTTCCACCTTTCAAAGTTGACCCAAGTCTGAAATTTTTCCTTAGAGGAAACACGGCCTTTTCTACAAATTTTGCTCCATTTTCACAAAAAAAGGTGAATTTTTTCTAATTCCTCCACCATGACCTTTCCTTCCGCCTTTCGATGCAATTGTGATACGTGTTCGTCATCCTCACGTTGACGGTTTGCACTTCATTTTAAATTTTTAAAACTTTATAAAATAAAGCCAAAACTATGCAAAGTATTCTTCCAATCCACCATTTTTCTTTTGACTATTCAAACCGCCACATGTCTACTTTTGGGAAAAAATTAGAAATTTTGTTCCGCCGCTTGAATTTTTCTTATCGAACTTGGTAGGGATATGGGGAGATTTCAAACTTTTGCCAAAGTATCCAAAAAGAAAAAGTTCTCAAATTAAATCCACCGCTCCTCATCCAATCAAAAGGAGCCACGTAAGCATTAGAAGAACCAATCGGAATGAAGCGTAGCCATGGGACAAAAATTACCTTTTTCCAAAAAAGGCAAAATGCTAAGTTTAAAATTTTTCCTGTCATCCTTGACCAATTAGAAGAATCCACTTAGCTTCCGGATGCTTGAGGAATAAATTCACTGGGTAAAATACACCCGTCGATCAAAAAGATAGAAATTTACTAGTCATGCGTAGAATCCAATTTTTTCACTAAGGATGGCAAATTTTCCACATGAAACTAGGCTCAATGATTTACGACCATGGATTTAGATTTTCTAAGGCATATAATAATAAATTGACCTTTTCGAGAATCCACAATCGGAAAATGCAAAAATGGTAGAGCCACTGATTTGAAAAATTTAGGGCAAAAACAGGCAAAATTGGAAATTTCTTCAAAATAGGGCATGAAAATAGTTTGCAACAATTCAAGGCACCAAAATGGAGATAAAAACTTCATTTCACCCATTTAATGTTGGCATAGCAGCTGATTAACACGATGAGATCCCTCTCCACCATCAGTTCGAGCTTTTGGTGTGACGACAAATCATTTGGTATCAGAGCTAGGTAGTTAAGTGTGCCAGCCCCAGAGTAGTGTTAGGATGGGTGACCTCCTGGGAAATTCCCGTGTCACTACCTCCTAATGCCGTTGGGCCTAATTGGGTGTATACGTGGTGGGCCCAGAGCTCACGTGGTTGCATCCGGCTTCATCGTGCATGGGGTGTGTTGGCATAGCAGCTGATTAACATGATGAGATCCCTCTCCACCATCAGTTTGAGCTTTTGGTGTGACGGTAAGTCATGTAGCTCTGATACCAGCTAGTTAAGCGCGCCAACCCCAGAGTAGTGTTGGGATGGTGACTTCCTGGGAAATTCCCTGGTGTCACTACCTCCTAATGTTGTTGGACCTGATTGGGTGTATACCCGGCTCCATCATGCGGAGAGGTGTTGGCAAGGTGACTGGTTAACACGATGAGATCCCTCTCCACCATTAGTTCGAGATTTTGGTGTGATGGAAAATCGTGTAGCTCGATACCGAGGCGATTAAGCGCACCTACCCTGCAGTAGTCTTTGGGATGGGTGACCTCTCAGAAATTCCCAGTGTCACTGCCTCTTAATGATGTTGGGCCTAATTGGGTGTATACGTGGTGGGCCCAGAGCTCACGTGGTTGCATCCGGCTTCATCGTGCGGGGGTGTGTTGGCGTAGCAGCTCATTAACATGATGATATCCCTCTCCACCATAAGTTCGAGCTTTTGGTGTGACGACAAGTTGTGTAGCTCACCAAAATGATTTGCCGTCACAACAAAAATCAAACTTATGGTGGAGAGGATCTCATCGTATTAATTAAATTCTTCGTCAACATTCAAAAAGATAGAAAACATATCAAAATACATAGATAAAAGGGATGGGTGACCTCTCGGGAAATTCCCAAAGTGTCACGCCTCCTAATGCCGTTGGGCCTAATTGGGTGTATACGTGGTGGGCCAAGAGCTCACATGGTTGCATTTGGATTCATCGTGCAGGGGGTGTGTTGGCGTAAATTTGATTAACACGATGAGATTCCTCTCCACCATAAGTTTGAGCTTTTGGTGTGATGACAAGTTGTGTAGCTCGATACCAAATGATTTTCCGTCACACCAAAAACTCAAACTTATGGTGGAGAGGATCTCATCGTATTAATCGCTACACCAACATTCAAAAGATAGAAAACATATCAAAATACAGATAAAAGGGAAAACTAGGGCAAAATGGTGCAAGATCAAAATGGGCCCCAACATCGGCTCCTTCTCGGGGATGGGAACTCCCAGTGAGTGCCACAAGAACAAAAGTAGACCAAGTACCAAAAAGATCAATTGGCAACAGAGTCAACATGTAGAGCAGGAAAAACTAGAACCATTCTCCGAAACAAACCGAGAAACCAGCAAAACTAGGTCACGAAAGAACAAAATGAACAAAAGCACAAAAATAGAAAGAAATCGAAGAACGCTATACTATACAATGGTGCATTCCTCGATTCTCGTGAAATAAATCAAGGAAATGTTTCAAATATCTCGCCATTAACTTGATAGAATTCGAGCAATTCCCCATATAAGTCTTTCAAGAATAAAGTATGTTCACCAATTCGAATGTTAATGGAGTAAGGGCCCATCCATAATGCATCAAATTTACCATGCTTGCCCTTATACTCATGCCTACTATCCCACAACAACACAATATCTCCAACACTGAAATCCCTTGGAGTCACTTTCTTGTCAAACAACTTCTTCAACTTTTCTCTGAAATTTACATGCCTTTGGTGGGATGCCCTTCTTTCTTCATCTAGCTCAACAATCTAATTGATTCAAGCTTCATATGGACTAACTTATTGATCTTCAAGTTGTTGAACAAATTGAAATGAAGAAAATTACAAGTGTAAGGGATGAAAATCTTGAGTTCCATATACCAACTCAAATGGGATTTTACCAGTAGCTCTTTTGGCAGTGATCCTATCAGCCCAAACAACAAATTTCAGTTTCTCACCCCACTTCTTCTTGTTCAGCTCCAAGGTTCTTCTAATGATCTTCAACAATTTTTTATTTTTGGACTCAGCTTGTCCATTTCCTTGGGGATTGTAGTTAGAAGCATATGTTAGATTGATTCCATACTCTTTACACATTGCCATTAAAGGTTTAGCTCTAAAACACATGGCATTATCAGCAACAATCTTGACTGGCACTCCAAATATGCATATGATATGATTTAACATAAAGTCCATGACAACTTGGTTTGTTGCTTTCTTAGTGGGGATTACTTCCACCCACGTAGTAGAAGTAGTCGATGGCTACAATAATCCACTTATTTCCAGCACTAAAAGGGTTTGAAATCTCACCAATGAAGTTCATTCCCAATATTTTAAAGGAGCTTCAAATGATACAGGTTGAAAAGGAAGGGAGCCTAAAGCTTTCATTCTTCTAGAAAACGACTGACAACTTTCACATCTTCTTACCAATAGAGTTGTATCTTTGAAGAGAGTTGGCCACCAATAACCAGCCCTCAAGATCTTGTGTGCTTTAACTCTTCCAACAAAATTTCCCCCACAAACTCCTCTATGGAGATCAGCAATTATCTTTGGGGCTTCATCTTCATTATGCATCTTAGGAGCACTCCTTCGGGTTCTTCCAAGCTAACCCAAAATCAGTAATCAAATATTTTGAGAGGCTAACTTATGATATCTTTTCTAATTTTTACTCAAGTGATCAGGGCAGCATAGATGTCTGAGATAAAATATTATATCTTTGTACCATTTAGAGCTTACCAAATTTTGAAGGACATATACCCTTTCTTCTTCTACTTCATTCACATCAAAGCTTTGCAATTTTTTTCTCACCATGAGCTTAGCTAGACCCAAAGCTCTTAACAAATTTGTGGTTTGGATGTCCATGTCATACTCCTGCAATTTGTTCACCCATATCCATATTTTTCTTGACACCTCCATCTCACGACAAGATATTTTTCACCATGGTGTGAGGAACATAAGTAAAAATTTAGAGCTCAAGATGTAAGATCTGAAAACCTTTGTTGCTTTTACCAAGGAAAATGCTTAATTTTCCACGATGGTGTATTTCAACTCATCTGCAGCGATACCTTACTAAAAATGGAAATTGGTCTCTCATCCCCTTCATCATCCTTTACGTAGAAAACAGATGCAATGGTGTTGTGCGAGGTAAAAGAGAACATTTGAAAAGGCTTCTTGTAATTTGGAGCTACCAAAACAGGTGCATGCTTTAGTGCTTCTTTGATCCCATCAAAATCCTGAATAACAACCTCTTCCCACTTGATAATCTGGTCTTTCTTGAGCATGCTAGTGATGGGGAGAGTCAACTCAACAAAGTTAGATACAAATCTTCTAATGAAATTAATCTTCCCAAAGAAGGATTGGATTCCCTTCTTGGTTCTTGGAATTGGAACCTTGCTGATGGCCTCTACCCTCTCAAGATCAATCATGACACCATATTTTGATACAATATGACCAAGAAAATTTTCCTTTGCACTCCAAAATGGCACTTCTTTAAGTTCAAAGAGATACCAAATTCTCTGCATCTAATCAGCATCTTTTCCAAGTGCTGCAAGTGATCACTTCTCTTCTGGAAAACACAGTTACATCATCTTGATAAACAACAATGAATTCATTAATGTAACTAGCAAAAGCCACATCCATTTCCCTTTGAAATGTTGCTCCAACATTCATTAGACCAAAAGGCATTCTAACATAGACATATGTTCCCCAAGGAGTGGTAAAGGCGTAGTCTTTATTCTTTCTGATTCCTTCACAACAACTTGATTATAGCCAGAGAAACCATCCAAGGTGGAAACAAATTCAGATCCAGTCACTAACTGCAGCATGTTTTCCATGTTTGGCAGAGGATAATTATCCTTCATTGATGCTCTTTTCAGATTTCTAAATTCTACAAACAACTTTGATATCACCATTCATTTTTTTAAGCGGCACTAACTTTGCATGACCCAAGAAGAATACCTTGTTGGTTGAATGATCCCTCCATTCCTTAGCTTCTTCAATTAATCTTGCATTTTCATGGAGAGAGTGGATTAATCGGCCTCTTCTTTTGTCTAAATGGCTTGGAATTTTTTCAAGAGGAATTTCACATCAAACAAATTCTCTTTGTATGCTTTCCGCTTTCGAATAAGACCAAGCCAAACAGTCCACGATATTTCTTCAACAATTGGATGTAGGACTATTTTTTCTTCTTTGTTTAGATTGCTTCCCAACCAGATCTTCCTTGGTTTCTCCTTTGTGCCAAGGTCATGCTCTTCCACGTCCCTTGAGGATACTATATGTTTGTTAATAATGCAATCAACATTATCAAAGTTTGATTCAAGAGCAACTAGCCCCTAGGAATGGTATTAGTTTTCAATTGAATGATATCTTTTCCAAAAAAAGTTTCTTTTCCTTCTGTTGCACACACCATTGGCTCCCAATCAATACATTGATCAACAAACTCTCCTTTGTTCTGCATAAATATTTTGACCTGAGCATCATCATCAAAACTTGCCAATTTTACTATTATCGCCAGAGATAGATGGCCTTGTTAGCACTTCAACATCATACTCACAAACTGGGACATTGCACAATTATCAAATCAAGATCCCAAGACTACAAGTTTTTCTACCATAACATTGAACTTCCTATCATGGTGCACAATATTGAATGAGTCAAACATTTCAATCAAATCCCAGACTACATGCTTGTATTATTTCATTCTCTTATTTTTAGTAGCATACAATTTTCTAATTTGTTTGACAATCAATTCTGAATCTCCTTTTACAATGATGCCCTTAATATAATACTTCCAATCAATTCTCAAACCTAACAACAATTATTCATACTCAGCAATGTTATTAGTGCACTCAAAGTTAGGTTTTAAATAAAAACAAACTCTTCCAAGCTTGGAGAAATCGAACTACACGAGCACCATCAAATAAAAAGGTCCAAGGAGAACCTAACTTTTCAAGACACTTACAAAGTGATCCATATTGTTCAACTTCCCATCGGAGAATCCAACAAAATTATTAGCATCAACACTTGTTTACAACACTTCATAAGAGGCATTGTTGGGGTCTTCAATGAGATGCAACATATTCTTTTCTCCATACTGATTTGAGAAGGTTGTCCTCAATTTGAGTAGTGGCATAGGACATATCCATTTGGACACTTCCACCAACACTTGCAGCCCACTTTCTTGATAACAACATGCCCCATTTGGCTGGGAAATCAACAATGACAACATCAAGTTTCAAGTTCTTACCCGGATAGGCTGCAAGTTGTACCACCAAACCTTTAACACATCCAACAACTGGGACCTCTCTAGAGTCCATGGTAGTACACCTTCCATATTTTGTTGTCACTTTGATATCCAGTTCATTCATGACCTCAAGAGGCATGACATTACATGATGCTTCGGAATCAAACATACAATTGTGCAACAGTCTATCCTTAATGATAAAATTTGTATAAATATATCAACATTTAATTGAGACTCAACCAAAGATGTTCCCAAGTAAATTTCATGTTCTTCTTCAATCTCTTCCAATGTTGGTGGTGTTTCTAGGTCTGCAATGGTTAGAAGAGGAGCTTCTATAATGTTTACATTTCTGCCCGGGGTACTCTTCTCTTGTTTCAATCCCAAGTACTCAAATGCTCTCTTCTTGTGCTCAGGAATCCTAAGCAACTCAACAATTGGAATACTAACCTTGATTTTGATTGAAAACCTAGGAAATGTCATATGGAACATTCTTTGGCAGAAACATTGGAAGGAGGTTAGTAAACTCATCATATGGCATGGGATTTTTGACAGTTTGGGCATGAGGAGAAGCATGATTTTTGTGACATCAAGTTCTTTAGCAGATTCATCTTTCCTAGGAGTTTCTTTAGGAATACTTATAAGTAATGGAGTTTTAGGTTTAGCTTGAGGCCCTAATCCTTTTACAACTTTACTTATTGTATTATAATCATTTTCATTGGCAACAATAACATTCATTAACAACTGTCTATCCTCTTTTGAAGGTATTCCTCTGTCATATTTCATAATCATTAGAGCTCTTAGGTACTCAAAATCAATATTAGGAAGTTTAAAAGCTTGAACCACATCTACTTCTAAAGTATGAGATGGAGGAAGAGGTAGTACCCGGTGAATGCAGTCCAAAAAGTTGCAAAGTAGTTGTAGCAAGACTCGATTAGTTTAGTTGAATTTTCTCCATATTATGATATTTTAAAACACCTCAACATGCACACATCATCATCATTTTCATCATCAAATTCCTTAGCGTGTTGATCTTCTTCACATGGAGGATGGGGCAAGAAACACTCATCACACCAGTCAATTTCATTAGCTTTCTCAATAAAGCGGTAACCACGACAATTAGAGGATCAAGAACCATTCTATTTTCCCTAGCTTGGGGATGTCTATTTCTAGATCCCATGGGCCCTTTACCTCTGTCATCAGATCTATACTCATTTCTAGGATGGTTTACAAACTGTCCCCGCTCTAACTTTGCTGTGTTAACCTTGGGAAGTTTGTCCAATTCCTTTCTCATCTCAGACCAACTTGTATGAGATTTATTTGATAGCCCGCTCAAAGTTTTTATAACTTCTTCCAAATCAGCAAGCCTACTTTCTTGACGCTTTTCAAGATTTATCAATTTAACCCCCTCCCTCTTAGGAGGTTTTCCAATGGGTTTAATGTTGTTCTCAATTTCTAGATCCATGGTAAAGACTCCGCCTTAAAGTGCGAGTTTTTATCCCTCAAATAGTATGCCTCCTTCTTGTCAAATGCATCAACATACTTTATAACACAAGATTCATCACATGGCCTCAAATTCACAGCAATATTCTCAATGTCTTATTAAATATAGTTTTGAAATCATGCACTGATTCATTGGGATTCTTCTTGATATTCTCAAATTATGACAAAAGAAACCTAGGGTCTGTTTTATCACCATATTGCAATATAAATGCATTCTTCATTTAAGTCCAAGAATCAATAGAGTTATCAGGAAAAGATTTATACCAGTCCCTTGCATCCTCTTATAATGTATGAATAAATAATTTGATGTATACATCCTCGAATTCAATCTCAAAGTCCTCCATCATGTTAACAAAAAGTTTGAGGTGATGATCACGATTACAAAATTATTTCCTTGAAACTTAGGCAACTGTTTCGTACATATTTTGGAACAACATTTGGATAACCATCCATTCCTCTAAAATTGATAGGACCAAAGGTATTAACAAAAAATGGAGGTCTAGGTGGAGGCTAAGCCATATTGTTTTGATGAGGTGATCTTGGAGGAGAAACAAAATGATGAGGAGTGAGAGGTTTTTGGGGAATAGAAATGTAATTTTCAAAATGGATATCCCTTATAGGATCAACTTCTTGGCAAACTCTAGCAGACTTGGAAAATACAGGGGTAGACTGAGAAGCAAAATTTTCAAAGACAAATGAAGAGCCCCTCACAAGATGAATTTTTTTTTCAACATAGAGACTACACGATTCGAGGATGCACTTGAGGAAGAACTGGAATCTTCATTGATAGGCTGATCACTTTCAAGTTCAACATTGGAGATCTCTTTTCTTGGTGCTTGATATCCAACAACTTTCCA
This sequence comes from Taxus wallichiana var. yunnanensis, assembly GCA_018340775.1. Taxonomy (NCBI): domain Eukaryota; kingdom Viridiplantae; phylum Streptophyta; class Pinopsida; order Cupressales; family Taxaceae; genus Taxus; species Taxus wallichiana. The sequence continues at coordinate 696,222,865 of CM031238.1, forward strand.
AACTATTCTTCGCTCAGAATTTGATTTTCTCATATCTGGAAACAACTTTATGCTAGGGTCCTTTTTGAAGACAAATCTTCTTCCTTCCGACTTTGTTGAAATTAATGAAAAATCTCACTTGATATAGTTTAGGACACTTGTATCAATTAATAATTTACACAACATGGAGTCGCCACTAAGGATTTTCACCTTAGTTTGTGTAAATGCACTATGAAAAACCTATCAAGTGTCAATCAATACTAGATTCATATAGAGCTCAATAGATCTGATCTTCTTTTACCCAAATTTATCAATTACAATGCAAACAAAAGTGTAACAACTGCTAGAAATCGAATATTGTAGGCAAAGCTTGTAGCTTTGTTCAAATATTACAAATTTGAATATAGAATGATGCTTCAAAATCTATTCACACACAAAACTACAAGAAACATTACCAAGGTTTGGAAAAATTTAAATTCTTCAAAGAATCCTTGGCAATGGCACGAAGCCACGTTTCTCTACGGTGGATATGCACCCAAAGACCATTAGGACAGGCATTCCAGATTCCAGGGATGGTGTGAATCAGATCCCGAATGATAAATCAAACAGACCAAATACATTTAAGGATATTTTACAGGGCAGGAGCCTCACGCAGGGGATGAGCCCTATCACACCCATGATCCCCAGCGGATACTAACCCTAGCATCTCTTTTGGGGATGAAGTCCTCGATTCAGAACATTTTACCAGGAGCATGCCCTGATCGGGAGATTTAGTGGGCTATGGCCAAACCTAGCTACCCTTCATGACTAGATTACAAAGCACTGGATCTCGATTCTATCTGGTAAGCTAGATCTTTATCCATGTGCGAAAGGTACGTTCATTGTTGCTTTTTCCTCTATTAGGGATAAGGAAGTCATAGCTAAAAAACTCTGGGCTTTTCAATCCCACTACCTGGTTTTGAAACCCTGGTTCCCTTCTTTTAACCCACTTACTGAATCCTTTTCCCAAGCCGATCTGGATTAGAAGCGCCCATTTCTGATTCCAATTTTGGGATAGTACCTGCCTAACCATTATTGGAAATAATTTGGGTCATATCCTTTTCATTGACCCCCAAACCATTGATTTCACGCACACAACCTTCGCCAGAATCCTTGTTGAGCTTGACACATCCAAAAATCTCCCTGCTAATATAGAGCTTAAAGTCCAAAACAGAACTTGGACACAATCTTTAGATTATGAACGCTTGCCTTTTAGGTGCAGAAAGTGTTTTGCTACTGAGACACCACTTTGATGTTTGCGGTATGGAAAAGCGAAAAAATGGAAAAAAAAACTGGTGGAAAAATGCATTCTCAGAACACCTAATTTTCGAAGCCAAAGAGGATTCAAATCGACGTCTTGAAGATGTTTTTGTCCCAGAAACCCCTCTCTTGGAAATTCTAGTTAATGAAGGTGCCAATGAATCTCATCCAGTTGGCGATGGAAAGGAAAATACAAATGATGTTTATGAATCCGCTGCCCCAGTTGGATCGTTGGAGGATAAGGAAAATACGCCTCCTTTTTTTAATCCTCCAATCGCGGAGGCTTCTACAGGCTGGATAACGGTGCGCAAAAAGAAAAAAAAATTCTCCAAGAATACCGGTTCTCTGCCTTGTTAGTTTCACAGTGTTGTATGGTTTGTTGTTGGACAATAGCTACAATGCATTCGCTATGAATCCACTGTTTTTATGTTGATTTGCTGTTGGTTTTGGGTTTTTTTCTGAGCAGGCTATTTCCTGCTATCGGGCTTGAATGTTTTACCGCGATCTTGATCTTTTCCTTTGTTTCTACTTTGTTCACATCTGGCTTCTGGAGCCTTCTTGTATAAGGGTATAGTCCCTTTCAAAAAACTATTTGCCAATAATAAAAAAAAAAAAATGGCACTTAAGCGTGTTGGTATCCAGATTTAATATCCTTCAAAGACCAAGCAACATCAAAGATTTCATGAGATACATAAAGCGAGATAAATGATTGTATGTCATTTTTGTATCCGGGGAAGCAGTTTATCTGACCTTTCTAGCACTTAGGCTTTGGAGAAGTGGGTAGCACCTTGAAGGATGTGATCTTATCCTAACTATTTTAGGTTGTGCCTTTCAACCAAGGTAATGAAACTATTTTTGTAACCTATGTTTAGTGAAGAATCTTTGGTAAATCCTTTTTTGTACAAATTTTATGAGGAAAACCTTGGAGAAAATATGATCAACACACCAAATCTGACCCTCACGAGTTGTCACTTCCAGAATAAGGAGATATTTTCAACACAAGGCTAAGGTTACTAAAGACATTTGGAATCCTGATCTGTTATGCATACTTTAGAAAATGAATTTTGTTTTGTTGTGGATATACAGGAAAACCAAGGATAGTTAAGGGTAGGATTTGTTATTTGAATAATTTTTTGGTGGGAGATCAACAAGACAAATTGGACTTTTCCAGATCCTTGAGAAACTTCACAATGATGGAAAAATCAACAACAAAAAACTTCAAAATAGTTAAAACATTCCTTCAACCAGAAGGTGTGCATCAATGGAGGCCTAGTTTTGCACTTTTTACACAATATATGAAACTTTAATATAAAGGCTTGAGTTAAAAGACCCAATAAAACATCAAAATCTAAGATCAATGATGCCGATGTACACATAAAGGATTACAAACAATCTATGTCAACAAATGAAAGAAAAGTGATTTTAAATCTTTTATTTCATTCCCGGATAAGCTTTTACGAAAGATGAAATTGTAGATGCCACTAAACTATCACAAAGATGAAGATATATGTGATTCAAAGAGACTTTGATACAAGATTGCAATAGGAACAAGATAAACTACTTACACAAATTAAGAAAGTGAAATAAACACAAAATTGCTAGAGATTTAACACAAATCAACTCAAAATTTCTCAGATTCATCAACAGGGGAGAGTTATTCAAACAATATCAGAGCTTTTGATGGCTATACACTTGTAACCAACTCAACATGAATGAAAATTTGACACGAAGAAGTTTAATCAGTTTCTCAAAAGATGAGATTTTCTCAAAAAATTCTCATGAAAATGAAATCTCAATTGTTTACATATATCCAATATGCATTATATATCATTTGTTTAGATCCAAGACTTCTCTCCGAGAAATGAATATGTCAAGCATCAATTTTGTTACAAAATTCCATCATGATTTGCAGAAAGGGATGTTTAATAGAAAAATGTTTCAAAAGATGCATGGTGCCTCAAAAAGGTGAGTTATTGCAAAAATCCACATCATTACTTCAATTGGGGCACATTTTTCATCCTTTGCACATACATACCCTTCTTCCTTCATCATTTCATCTTTTCCCTTTCAAAATTTGCCTCTTTTGGATCTCGATATTTCACATTTTTGCATTAGCCGAGCAAAAATCCATTTCAAAAGTACATCAGATTTACAAATTGAAACAACAAATCGATTTAATTGATCATTGCAGACTAGAACGACATAAATATACCAAAAATTTGATGAATATTGATCTAAAAGTGCATCTCCAAATATCCTGGAGCTCCAATGGCGAGAAAAAAGTTGAAATGCACATTTACCATTGATGTTTCCTTAATATTTTAATCTGAGCCCTCCACGTGGCAAAATGTGATTGGAAATAGGCTTGGGAGTGCTTTGTGACATTTTATCACTTTTGGAAAAGCTCAAAAAAATTGACATTTTTCTTCGCCCCTCGCCCTTGAAAAAAAAAGATTGACATGTGTCCTAATGTGGGTCCCAGCTGACATCACGACTTGATTATGCTATTTTACCTCCTTTTTAGAAAAATAAAATTTTCCAAATTTTCTCCGCATCTCCTCATTTCCTCCTTTAGCATCTTATATGGGTCCTAGTGGACTGTGCTTCAATTTTTCACTTTATACCGTTTTTTCCAAAAGGAAAAATTTCCATATTTTCTCTATGGGCCCACACTTCCACCTCTCGACCTTGTCATGTGTTCATCTTTGATTATTTGTGGATCCACGCTTAATTTTTAAAATTTAATTTATTTGTCCAAAAATGCAAAATTTTCCTTTTTCTACGGTAGTCCACCGACCCACGCAACCTCGCAATGTCCTCTTTGTTGGGACCGCGCTTACTTGTATAACTTTAAGCCTTTTTAGAAAAAAGTTAAAAGTTTCAAACTTTCCTGAAACCCGCCAATCCGCCTTCATTTTTCAAAATAGGCTTCAAATTTTTTGCGGGGCATGTTTGTTTTTAGAAACTTAACTCAAAAAGGTAAATTTTCCAACCTACTTCCGAAGGCCCGCACCTCTACCTTTGATCTCTCAAAAGCATACTTTAACTTTTTCAATTGTCGGGGCCGTGCTTAAATTTTTCACTTTATACATTTTGATATTAAAGAAAAAAGTCTCATTTTCCTCTAGCAAACCCATTTGACCCTTATTTGACCTTTTAAAACGAAATTAGACCAAGGCATTAACTCATTTTTAGCGGGCTTGTGCACCTTTCCAATAATTTATCCTTTTTTACCCAAAAGGAAAATATTCTCAAACAACCCCTGAAGTTACGCTTCTCTATTTTCCCCCCCGTCAAAGTTGACCCAAGTATGAAATTTTTCCTTGGTGGAAATGTGGGATTTTCTAAACCTTTTGCTCCTTTTCACCAAAAAAAAGGGCAAAATTTTTCAAAGTCCTCCACCTGACCTTTCCTTCCACCCTTTGATGCAATTATGACACATGTCCATCATCCACGCATTGGTGGGTTTGTGCTTCATTTTAAAAAATTTACAAATTTATAAAATAAAGCCAAAAATATCAAAAGTATTCCGCCAATCCACCATTTTTCTTTTGACTATTCAAACACGCCACATGTCCAAATTTGGGAAAAATTTAGAAATTCTCTCTGCCGCTTGAATTTTGTTTATCGAACTTGGCGGGGCCATGGGGCAATTTCAAACATTTTTCCAAACTAGAAAAAAATAAAAGTTCTCAAAATAAATCCACCGCTCCTCATCCAATCGAAGGAGCCACGTAAGCATCGTCGAAGAACCAATTAGAATGAAGTAGAGTCATGTGACCAAAATTGCCTTTTTGCCAAAAAAGTTTAAAATTCTAAGTTTAAAACATTTTCCCACCATCCCTCAACCAATTACAAGAAGTGCGTAGTTGTCGAATGCCGAGGAAGAAATTAACGGGTAAAATACGCCGACAGATTATCAAAAACACAGAAATTTACTAGTCATGCCTAGAATCTGATTTTTTCGCTAAGGATGGAAAAGATTCCATGTGAAACCAGGCTCCAAGAAGATTTACAACCATGGATTTATATTTTTAAAGGCATACAAGTATAAATTGATCTTTTTCTAGAAGCCACGATCGGGAAAATGGAAAAAATGACAGATCGCGGATTTGAAACATTTAGGGAAAAATACGGCAGACTTGTAGATTTCTTCAAAATATGGCATGAAAAAGAGTTTTCAACAATTGAAGGCACCAAAATGGAGATAAAAACTTCATTTAATCCATTCAAGAGATAGAAAACATTTTAGAATACACAGATCAAAGGGAAAACTAGGCCAAAATGGTGCAAGATCAAAATGGGCACCAACAGACCTACTTCATTGTATGGAGGTAAACCCCAAGGTGGTTATAACACCATGTATTATTTGAACTAAAGGTTACTAGATAACTTGAGTGGGGTTGATGGGAATCTATGTGCCTAGGGGCATATGGTGACTCAACCTCATTAAATGGAGAAAGGAGATGGGGCTCTATGGTTGAGTGACCCAATATTATTCATGCAGCTCTATAGTTGAGTGACATGATATTATTCATAGGGATCTATTGTTGAGTGACTTGATATGGACAAATAAGGAGATGGAGCTTTATGGTTGAGTTACGATATGGAGAATTCATGTTATGGGGCTCTATGGTTGTGTGACCCATCTTGGTTTTGCACTATGATTCTTTCTCTTTGGGAGGTATATGGATTTTGTTTTGTGCTTTGGAAGGTATATGGAGTTGTGTTGTGATGTTTGGGAGGTATATGGAGTTATTTTGTGATGTTTGGATTTGTTATTATAAATTATGTGTACTCTTGTGTGTCTTTTTAGGTATGGTTATGATTGAGGTTTTACACTCCTCTTGGTTAATATGTACTATAGGATATTCTTTTTCCACCGTGTTAGTACAATCATGGTCTTTGTGTCATGTGATACCGGTTGTATATGTATCAATGTGATGTGTTTATTTGTCCATCACATTTGTGTGTTAGATTTATGCCTATGACATAATTATTGGAAGTTATCCCTTTGTGGACTACTTGTTGTCTTTCACGGTGGAATCAGAGGTCTTGTAATGTGATACAACGATCGTGAAAGTATGTAACAAGATGTATCATGGGTCATTTTTGTTTTGTTGAGTTTTTTGTGAAATCTTGAGGACCATTACTATTGGGTGCCCATAAGCATTAAAAAAATGAAATTCTAAACAGATGAATACTAACAACTTGAGATAACAAAATTTTTAAAAAGAAAATACTAATTGAGTAGTAGTTTTTTAAAAAAACTGAGTAGTAGTTTTAAAAAAAAAAAAAACTAACTACCAATCTTCAAAGAATATTAAAATTTAAAATATTTCTAAATTTAGTATGTTTTACGTGTGGTCACATTGTATCGACAAGTTGTTTTGTTAAGAAACATGTGTAATTTTTTACTTTCATGCCTATTTATCATTTGATCTTCAGTGTTGTGTCGCATCAAGGATGATTCTCTTATAATGGGCGGGAGTTGTAGTGCCCCACATAACACCCAAAAATATTAAAAAGAAATTGAAATAAAATAATTTTGAATACTATTGTGTGTCGAGGAGGTGCAACCTTTTTAGTCATTTTTGTGATAGAGAGCGACACATCCTAAACACATTTTTAAGACTGTCATATTCCTTTCATAATAATCCAATCGCATTGTTTGAAATCTAGAGGCAATAACCACGTGAAGCCCAAGTTAACATTGTAATTTATCGCATATTTGGCTTATTGCATCTAAGCAGTAACGCTTCGGGAACCATGATAAAATTGGAGCTTTGGAATGGTTTCATTTTCATTGGTAATTAAGTGCCTCGGTAGAAATGTATGTAAAACATGAAATTATATGTAGGTCATGAACTATTAGGAATAATCCATTGAAAATAATGGTTTCATGGAACGTCGTGCTTATTTGGATAGGCACAACTAGATCGATGCACACTGGATATGTATCTAAAGAGAGTTCGATTACCTCTAAGAGAAGAAGCGGATATGTTGCATGCTGTTGGTTTTTTTATTTTATGCAGAGGAAGACAAAGATTAAAGCTAAGTATGGACTCCATCCATGTATATTATCTATTTGTATTGATTTTTATCCCTCTATTTTTGTGCACTTTTGTTGTGTGCACTATTATCCTCCCAAAAAGTTCTCATGGTAGGGAGAATCAAATTCATTTTGTTTTGCATGTTATCTTTTATTTCAAGTAGCTGGTGTATTGATTTTAGATAGTGAAAGTTCCATTCTTGTTATTCTGCATATGTCTTGGCTAGTTTTTTTCATTTTCCCTCTTCCTCCATGTGAGACCCATTGTTTCCTTTCTCTGTCTTCCATGATCCACTAGCATTCGTAATGAAGAGTATGTGATATGAAAATAGCTCGGAAGAAATAATTTCGGTATAACCTACCTCAATACTAGTAAGGAATACTCAACATTGAGAAATATTGATTTCTACATCAGTGTTTTCGTTAAACCAGGGGATCAATTTCTAAAATAGTTGGCAGCTTGTAATAAATACCACAAAATGAGGTGGTTATAAAGGCCTTAGAGACATTTAATAAAATTCCTCAGGAATGTTTTAAGATTAAATTCCACAAATATTGCTAGCTTCCTCCAAGCTTGTATCAAAATGAGTTTATGTTTTATTGATTTTCTTGGTGCATGTTTCCATGTGATCAGTTCACTCTTTTCACCACTCTCATCTTGTGAATTTAGTGACATCATGCCCATTTGTCAGCTTTTTTGGAGCTCATCATGATTGGTCTACTAGTTTGCACTTGGTGAATGTTGCAAGATGATGCGGTCTCGTTAAATGTGGGGATCACGTGTTTTGGGTAAAAGGTATGGTTTTCCCCTTTTTGCTTGCATTAAATTTCGCTTCATCATTTCCATTTTTTTCAAAAATTTAATTTCGAGTGATAGGGAGCATAATTATAACCAATGACAAATATTTCCTTGATGTGAACTCTAAACAAATCAACAAAAAATATATTGAAAGTCACACGCATAGAGCGCCACACCAAAACGTACTAGAAAATCGAAACTCTTTAGATGACCCCTAGTATCATGGAACACCTTAGGGGCATTAACCTAGTTGTTTGAAATTATATAACACTCTGGGATTTTATATTCCTAAACCCTCTTAGCTTATTAGTCACTTATAATGACAAGGTTGTTGTAATAAAATACGATTGGTATCACTTACGGTTTTCTCTAGCTTGAGTGAAACTTAAAAACACTACCTTATACCTCTAGAATGACAATAAGAGGATCTTAAACCACCTTAAGTTCAATGAAAAATACTTTAGGAACTAATTTTTTAACTAGTTTTTAGAACCACTAGTCGATGTGTGATAAGAATTTCGACGCAATTACGATAACTAGCCCCGAAGTTTCCTTGTAACTTGAGATCTACTCGCCGTAATAAAATTTCGTCAAACATGAAGACTTATTTATAAATGGGAGAGTAAGTACGTATCATCAAATTTCATAATAAAACTTAAATCGAGTGTTTTCAAGATCCCTTTTTAGGAACTTTTGATCTTTTGGTTAGTTTCCTCAACCTTAGCTAGAATCCCACCTCCGAGTCTCGTTTGACTTCTATCCATGTGTGTGAGCTCATAATACCATTGTAACACTACTTAGAATTTTATTCTTTACTTTTTTTGTATAAATGAATTTTGAAATGTATGGTGATTTTTCTCTCTCCACCCTCTTCTTTCTCTAGAAACGACTATGATACTTTCATTGATTTGAAAATGTAAATGAATTACGAATGTAAATTAGGTTAAAATGAAATGAAAGTTGACATGAAATGAAAATGGTTTTGAATTTGTGAATGGAAAATAATATGTCTCTTCATTTTCTCTCTCATCCTTACTCTCTCTAGAACCAAAACGTTAAGTGTAACTAAATGTGAAAGTGTGAATGCATGAGAAATGGACTATGTCGTCTTCCCTCTCCTATCTCTCTCTCTCTCTCTCTCTCTCTCTCTCTCTCTCTCTCTCTCTCTTCTATTTAATTGAAAATGTTAAAAATGATGAATGTGTGGATTTATGATTTAGTTTAGGGGATTGACATACTCATTCCTAGGAATGACGCAACATTTCTTACGGGTACTCGAAAAATAAGGATTACATTGCTAATTTTTGTAATAAGTGAGATTGCATTAAGATATTGTATATTTATATAAACTAGAATGTTAAATGAAAGCTAATTAAAAATAATTACATTATAAAAAGTAGTGTGTTGAAGATTATTATTCCTCTTGGAATATTATATTTCAAACATTGTACATGGAAAAATATGTTCTTTGTATTTGCCTTGTGTTAAAGCTAACCTTAAAACACTAGTAGGAGTGCCACAAAATTAATGCAAGAATAACTATGTTTTATAGATAAACGAGGAAGATAGTTGAATTTTGTAAATGGATAAAAACACACCACTCACTTCATAGGTGTTAAGCCCGTTTGAATTTAAATATAGATGTCATGGTTTAGACAATTGAAACAATCACATGCGTAATAGTTATTGTGGTTCATATATAAAATCAAAATGTTTGGAAGTAACCTATCATTTTTCAACTATATAAATACAACTAGTATTCAACTTGTTAGTGCCCAGATTTAATCCTTCTCCAAGAACAAAGCAAAGCATCAATAAAAGAACAAGACACTCAAAGGTAGCTAAACAATTGTGTGTCATTTTGTACCCGAGGCGTAGTTTATCGACTTTTTGCACTCATGATTTGAAAGAAGTGGGTAGCACCTTGAAGGATATGATCTTATCCTAACTATTTTAGGTTGTGCCTATCAACCAAGGTAAGAGAACCTATTTTTGTAACCTCTGTTTAGTGAAGAATGTTGGTAAATCCTTCTTTTGCATAAATTTTGTAAAGAAAACCTTGGAAAAATATGATCAACACACCAAATATGACTCTCACGAGCTGTCACTTCCATAATATGGAGATATTTTCAACACAAGACTAAGGTTACTAAAGACATTTGGAATCATGTTCTGTTCTACATACTTTAGCAAATAGATTTTGTTCTTTTGTGGATATACTGTGGTAAACAACAGGGTAGTTCAGGGTATGATTGGTTATTTGAATAATCTTTTGGTGGGAGATCAACAAGATAGATTGGAATTTTCTAGATCATTGAGAAACTTCAAAAAAATGGATAACTCAACAATAGAAAGCTTCAAAATAGTTTAAAAATTCCTTCAACTAGAAGGTGTGCATCAATGGAAGCTGTGAGATCTGCACTTTTTCACACAATATTTGATATTCTAAAGACGAAGGATTGAGTTAGGAAACCCAATAAAATATCAAAATCTAAGATAAATCACGCCTAAGGTACACCTAGAGGATTACAAACAATCTCTCACAATGCAGATGAAAGAAAAGTGATTTTAAATTGTTTATTTCATTCCCGGATGAAAGCTCTTTCGAAAAGATGAAATTGGATGCCACTAAACTATCACAAGGATTGAGATCTGTGTGATTCAAAGAGATTTTGATACAAGATTGCAATATGAAAAAGAAAAACTACTTGCGGAAATGCAGAAAGTGAAATAAACACAAAATTTCTAGAGATTTAACAAAAATTAACTCAAAGTTTATCGATTCATCAACAGGAAGAGTTATTCAAACAATTTTTGATGGCTATATACTTGTAACCAACTCAACATGAATGAAAATCTAAAATAGAGAAAGTTAACCGGTTTCTCAGAGGATGAGATTTTTCTCAAAATTTTCTCATGAAAATTAAATCGACCATTTGCATATCTCCAATATCCATTATATATCATTTTTTACATCCAAACATTCTTTTTCAAGAAAAGAATATGCCAAACATCAATTTTGTTACAAAATTTCACCATGATTCACAAATAGGCGTTTAACGAGAAAAACATTCAAAGGATGCAAGGTGCCTCAAAAAGGCAAATAATTACAAAAATCTACATCATTACTTCAATAGGAGCACGTTTTTCATCCTTGGTGCATGCCAACCCTTTTCCTTTCATCATTTCATCTTTCCCCTTCCAAATTTTCCTCTGCAACTTTTGGATCTGGTTTTTCATGTTTTTGCACGAGCCCAAGAAAAACTCCATTTGAAAAGTACGTTAGATCCATAAATTGAATCTCCAAATAAATTTCATTGATCTTTGCAAACCAAAACGACATGAATTTGCCAAAAAATTGCTGAAAATTGATTCAAAAATTTCATCTCCAAACATCTTAAAGCTCAAATGGCGGCCAATTTGAAAAATGCACAGTTACTGTTGATCTTGTCCCTCATCTCTAATATGAGCCCTCCATGTGGAAAAATATGATTGGAAATGGGCTTGGTAGCACTTTTTGAAAATTAATCATTTTTGGAAAATGTAAAAATTTGACATTTTTCTCCATCCCTCTACCCTTTGAAAAATGGATTGACACATGTCCCAATGTGGGTGCTTGCATGAGAAACGCAGCTCAATTCTCGCTTATTTTTCCTGCTTTTTGGAAAAAGAAATTTTTCCAAAGTTTTCCTATGGGCCCGCACTTCGGCCTTTTTCCTTGCCACGTGGTCATCTGTGATTCATTGCGAGCACCACTTCAATTCTTTACCTTCTCTTTTGACCCAAAAAAAAAAATTCTAAGTTTTCGCCAATGGCCCACACTCCCCTTTCGACGTGCACTTGACATGTGTCTCTATCTCGATTCGGTGCGAAGCCACGCTTCATTTTAATAATTTAACTTATTTTGCCAAAAATCCAAAATTTTCCTTTTTCTCCAAATGCCCGCTGACCCACGTAAGCTTCAAATTTCATCTTTGTCGGGGCCGTGCTTACTTTTATAACTTTAACCCTATTTAGGAAAAAAGCTAAAAGTTTCATACTCTCCCGGCGACCCACCGATCCGGCTTGCTTTTTCAAAAAGGATTTAAGTACTTTGGTAGGGCGCACTTGTCTTTAACACTTAATCCATTTTTCCAAAAAGAAAAATGTCTAACCTACCTCCGAAGGCCTGCACCTCCGCTTTTCCATTTTGAGCAAAAAATGCAAACAAGGCATTAATTCAATTTAGTGGGCCTATAACCCTTTTCAATACTTTAACATTTTTACCCCAAAAGGAAAAAAACCTCAAATACCCCTAAAACTCCATTTTCCATTTTTCAAAGTTGATCACAACATGATAATTTTTTCCCTTGTGGAAATGTGGGATTTTCCACAAATTTTACTCCCTTTAACCCAAAAAGCAAAAATTTTCTAAGTCCTCTCGCCATCCTTCCTTCCCGCTTTTGATGTGAACATGACACATGTCCACCTCTGATTTGTTGCGGAGGTGCGGTTTGTTTTATAAATTTACAACCTTATAAAACAAAGCCAAAAAACCTTAAAGTAACCCGACCACATGCAATTCCATCCTGATTCGAAGTTGTAGACGTGTTCCCTTCTAATTTATTGCAAGCCTTAGGAATTTTCTTTGCATTTTAACTCTTGTTCCATAATGCCTTAGAGCACAAAAAGGACCCACCTTTCCAAAATCACTCAACATACGACACATGTACATCGTCGGGAAAACTTAAGAAATTTTCTCCGCCACTTGAATTCAGCCAATCAGAACTTGGTGGGGCCACGGGGTGAATTAAAACTTTTAGCCAAAATAGCCAAAAGAAAAAGTTCACAAAATAAATCTTTTGGTCCTCGTCTAATCAAAAGAAGACATGTAAGCATCATAAGATCCAATCGAGAAGCCAACGGAGCCATGACACTAAAATTGACTTTTCTTTTCCAAAAAAGCAAACAAGTGATAAGTTAAAAAATCTGACCGCCATCCCTCAACCAATTAGAAGAAGCCACATAGTTTCGAATGCTAAGAAATAATTTGATGGGTAAAAGAAACCCATCAAACCCAAAAACATAGAAACTTCGAGTCATGCCCAGAATCAGATTTTTTCGCTAAGGATCAATTTTTTTTGAAACAAAACCAAGTGAAAAATGATTCCAAGCATTTTTCGACCATGGGGATGGATTTTCAAAGGCATACAAGTATAGATTGATATTTTTCAAACTTCCATGATCGTGAAAAATAGGAAAAAATGGTAGAAATGTGCAAACTGAAGAAATTAGGGAAAAAACAGGGCATACTTGGAGACTTCTTAAAAATGGGGCATGAAAAATAGATTTGCAACACTTCAAGGCATATAAACAAAGGTAAAAACTTCATTTCACTCATTCAAGATATAGAAAACGTTTCAAAATATGCTTTGAGTGAAGGAAAATTAGGGCAAAATGGACACCAACACAACATTTTTCGATCTTGTCTCTCGGTCATGTCACATCGAGGTTTGCATAACCCTAATGTCTTATGAAAAACATTAATCCTCAAAACTAGAATTCTTGTCCTAAGCTTAAGAAAATTCTTCAAATACCAATTTTATAAATTAAATGTCATTGCACGAAGCAAAAAAATCAATTGAGTAACATTTTCATTCATAGGGTAAATAGGACTAACACTTATTGGTGTCATAGGTCTTCAAATCTTCATGGAAGAGTTAGAGTTCAATGTTTACGTTATACCTTGGTGTCCTAGTGGTCAGCCATATTCTTAAGAAGATAATTTAAGATACCTTTATCATTCAATGAACCCTTCGCAATATCTTGATTACATAAGTGGAGTTAGTGCACTAATGTACTATTCATTAAACTTGTGTCAATGATCTCTTTAGTTCTTCACGAGATAAATTTGTCACCTTGGCTAGTAAAAACTTTACACCTTTTTCATTTAGGAAGTTTTAATGGGACAAATATTTTTGCACACCTTAAAATGATCTATAGTAAGGCGTAGATCCCCGAGTGCGGTGGAGTTAAAATAAACATAATAGAACCTATTATCTCTCATAATTACACCCTGTCGAGAGATGAAGACACGGTTCTAGGCCTTATTTATCTCTCACTTCTATAGATACAATGGAAACATCTCAAGTCTGTGGGTATACCTATTGTTGAGGTGAGTCTTTGGTATCAAGGACGGTTCCTTATTGATGTATACTAAAACTATTTTTTTGGGGTTTCGAGAGTAAAAGGATTGCTATAACTAAATCAAAATGGGGTTATACACAAAATGTATTAAGGGATTTGAATGAGGACATGCACAATAAAATTGAGGATGATTTACGTATGCATGAAGCAATGGTTTGCAGCAGAATATTAAGGCAAAACATTTATGTATTAGGGAATAAATGACAATAACACAACATGTTAAACATCAACACTAATACTATGCGAGAAAATACCATATTTGCAGCAAGGTAAGATGGTTAATCGTGGAATTAAAATTCAAAATAATTAATGGAAAGATACACACCATTGCAAATAATTGGGAAGGCAATAGTTGGTTCGATTAAAGGAAAATGTAAATTTTCTATTCATGAGATTCCTACCTCCAAGCCTACATTGTCTCTTGATTCGTCTTCTTCTATCAATCCAACTTCAATCCATCTTCTTCCCTTAAGCACTTTCAACCATATCATACCATTTACTCATCCATATTCTAAAGATCAATGTCTACAACAATGTCAAACTATTAGAAAGAATCCATGTCTTTAAGATATATTTTCAAAGCACTATCTAAACTCTTTGTGGGAGTGATAAGTTCAAGCCTTCCCCTCATCTACATCATCATACATCATTATATTTTTCTGTTAATCAATCTTCCACACTTATCGGACCCATTTCTTCTAGTTAACCTTATATGGTCGAAGAACAATAACCTCTACTAATTCATTTCTCTCGGAATGAGGGAGCTATTAGACTACACGAAGACATCCCTCTAGAGGAGTGCAAAAAGGATTGTTTCTATAACTTGATAAACTTGCGTATTGGGGAAATTAAATTCATTCCTTTTATCAAAATGTATAGGAGGAGCCTAAAGTCATGGAACATTATTATTCTTCGTTATTTCGTCTTAACCTTCCTATGAGTATGATGAGATGTCGAGGGTCTAGCATTGATCCATGGCCTATCTTCTCATTACCGAATCATTTCTTATCTATCCTCATTCCTTAATCAAAATGTCATCGTGGGTCACCACTGAGTATCCCATTATCTTCTTATATCCTAGGGCCACCCGCTGGCTAGCCCTACATTTTCTACTTGTGGGTCACCTCTGGTATCCCATTCCTTCTATTATTGGGCCATGTCCTATTAGTCCTTTTTCCTCTTCTATCTATGGGACACCTCTAAGTATTCACTCCTCGTCTATACTTGGGCCACACCCTAGTAATCCTTTTCCATCTTCTATTCTTGGGCCATGACCTTTTAGCCCAAACTATTCCATCTTAGGGCCATATTCAAGTAGCTCTTCGTCATCTTCTAGCGGTGGCTCACCTCTTGGTAGGCCATCCCCTTCAATTCTTTGACCCTATCCTTTTTATCCATCACATCTTTATTCTATCAATAACCAGGGTAAGCCCACCATCATTTCTCTCATTCCTATCATCAATCATAAGTTACAATTGATTTCTTCTCCCACTTATCGGAATCAAAACTTCACGCATCAGCTAATAAGAAACCCAAACAGTTTCTTAATCTAGCTCGAGATAAAAACTTCTAAGAGATGTAAAGATTCAAATAACTCAAACAATCTTAAGATTAAAAATCAAGCATGATTCAAGAACGCACATCAACGTAACCATCAAGTATGGCACAAAGTGCAGAAACCTATTGATGGGGAACTCACCATGATCGTTGAGATCGGGAATAATATAACGCTTGATAAACAAACACATCTAATCTCCCTTATCAAGGAAGTCACGAAATTGTTGTTGGATCTTACCATGCAAAGTGAATTTTTGGTCCCACCTTTCCAAAACTATCAAAAATCTTAAAATAAAAAACAAATGCAAAAATACATAAAATTGAGAAAACATAAAATATCAAATGTATAAAGATTAAACATTGCAATCGGGTAGTGCGTATATAGGAGTGTTTCTTTCTTCCCTTACTTGCTATTATTTTGCAAATCTTCCTGCCATTTTCATCCCTCTGGTGATATTTTGGTTAGGATATTCACACACATTTTGTGATAGTTACGTCTATGGTATCCGTTTGACCTTGGTCTTCTATTACCTTGGTAAATTAAAGAATGATTGACCTCATGGATATCCTATCACAATTTACATCTAATAAAATTGTTGCGAAGTACTTTTGGACATACTTGTTGACACTAACCAATTTCATCATCACAATCACTTACACCTCCTTCCATCAAGCCATTTGTGGTTCTTAAACCCCTGTCAAACAAGAGAACTGAAATAAGTTTTCAGAAACAAAAAGAATAAACCAATCAAAATCAAAAGCTAAAAACTAAAATCAAAATAAAATTGATGTATTATTGTCTCTTCGGTTATTTCCAATAATCTCTATCGGAGGCTATGGATGCCTGTTTGGTAGTATAAAAATGTTGTGATTAGAATTCAATACATATCCATTGGGGATATGGATGTCGTGCTAGCAGTGGAGTAATGTACGGCTCTCCTTCCACCCTCCATTAAAAAAAATTCCTTTAAAATAAATCATTCCTACAAATTGGCTAGTGTCCTCACATGCTTTCTATTAACTCTTTCCTTCAAGAGGTAATCAAATCCACATGCACACACTAGATCTCTATGAGGAAACAAGATTATTATTTTACCAAGTGCATTGTTTTGGACCTTTTTCAAACTCTTGCTCTAGTCCATATCTCATCTCATGATTTGTGCCTTTGGCTAATCACTTCCTCATCATGAGGCCTCTAAAATAAATTCATAAAATTCATCGTTCTTCTACTTCGTTCATAACATCCATGTGTATGGTATTGCTTTTTCCATGTTTACGGACACCTTTGTCCCCTTTAAAAAAATCCAATCACCTTCTTCCTTTCTATCATGTGATTTTAGGCCATCTTACGCTGGGGCATCATTGCTTATTCCTATAACTTCATTGATTTACGTTCATCATCATGTTAAGCCTATCCATAATGGCCTTGTAACCGCTTCTACCCGTGAAGAGTTTTTCTTTGAATATTCCCACCTAATTGCTAGGGAATTTTAACATATTCACCTTTCTGATACACACGTGGAATTTTACCTTGTACATCCCATCTATCATTGGGGTATCCACATTTCTTTGTCTTCGTTTACATAATTTGAGAAAACTTTCAAAATCTCAAAAACATGCAAATATGTTAGAAAAATAAAAATAAAATTCAAATATGTTAGGAAAATCAAAACATTATAATATGTTTTAGAAAAATTCTAAAATTGAAAATCATCCTACAAAATGTCGTTCTTTGGTTCTTACTTGTTCTCATCATAAGCGACTCGTGGATCGTTTTCATCTACCTTCATTAAAAACACTAGTTGCTTGTTATGTGTGTACTTCCTAGCCAATCAAGTGCTTGTAATCTTGTTTCATATCACACAATGCTTTTTTATAGGACCTAAGTGTCCTCCATTATTCCCCTCGCATATATCATTTATTGGGAAATGTCACTAACCCTTGTCATTAATTCGAATAGGTTGGGCTGAATCTTGATAACAAAAACATTGCATTTTTTTCTCTGTTAGGTTAGCTTGTTTACTTTATCGTATTACATTGCATTATTTATGTTGCATGGATTTAGGAATCTTTTAATATATTTTATTGCATTGAATTTTGTATGTTGCATGGAGTTGGTTTTTATTAATGGACATTTGTTCGTATATGTATTTTTATGTCATACTACACGCTTTTTTCATTCTTTTTAATAAATACCGATGATGAAGATAATTAGCAATATGATGAAAAATAAAGTTGTTTAAAAGGAACTTGATGGATGTTAGCTCATTCCCCTTCCTCATTCTAATTTTATTCTATATTCCCTTACTTTTTATTCACACTATTCTTTCTTTATTCTCTTCTTTGTCATCTTTTTGATCTTCAATCGAGTTCTTCTATCACCCCATCGACAATCGAGGGGACATCCTTCATTCTACTCATTTTTATTCTATCCCTTAAAATTTTTCTACTTGATTATTATTGTCTAATTTATTTGAAGTGACATCACTTACGCCACCCCAAAGAAAGGAAAGCGTAGACACCTAAAATATATGCTTACACTTAGCATTTCCTCAAATTCACTCAATAATGACATTCGTTAATCAACCCCTCTTGGCTCCATTCTCAAATTCACATTCATGACACCTTCTTGGTTGTATTCCTCCTATAATCAGCTAATTGGGATAATATCTCTCTTATTAGATAAACATTCCTCCTTTTGACCATTTAGAACCTCCCTAGTTCTCTCTAAACCACTTGTGCAGGCTTCGTAGGCTATCTATCAGTCGAAATGATTAGCCAAACCCATCCTAACTCCTTAATGAGTCTCTAATCACTCACTAATCAAGTTTAAAAATCTTAAACCTAGCTTAACTAAGCCTAAAGAATGTTTATCCTAATCTAATCCTCAAAGTGATTTTTAGACTTTAGTCCCACATGTACCCAAAGTTCAAACTCTTCCATTTTGAAAACTATAGATAAAAGGGTCATCCCTCCCTTTAAAAACACACCTTGTTGACATAAAAATAATATCTCAAACACTTTGGAAAGGCATTATAAATCATTTGTGATAGTTTTACGCTATAGAACATTTGGATCTTGGCTATACTCCATTGTTAAGAGCGCCTCCATCTTACATCCATCCACTCCAAATATAGTTATTAAGGGAAGATCTAAAGCTTGGCCATGTAGCCAACTTGGAGAGATCTCTTCACTATTTTTGGGAGAAAACAACACACAAATATGATTTCTAGGATCTTAATAGGTTCATGTTTTATAGCTTTCAAAGAGTAGAGAGTAATATACATGTTATTTTTTTATGTTTTTGTCAAAGTTATAATGCTTGCATGTTAGTTTCCCTTGTTTATCTCTTATCTTATGGTCCATAGATGAGTTAGTTAAGCTTTGAGGTTTTCTAACCTCATTTCCATAACTTTTCAACTTATCCTTTTCCACATCCATAGATGGAAAATTAGAATTATTAAGATGGTGCTCATTGGACATAGAAGAAGAAGAATTAGGAGACCATTTGGATGTAGCATTCCATAAAATATTTTGTACCTAATGAGATAAATCCTTTACCCTATAGATACTAAATCACTTTAGTCCGAGGTTTCATACCATTATTCATATGGTTTTGAGTGAAGAAAATACTAATTAACCAATGTCGTTTGTCCATTTTACTTTTCTTTGTTGTCACTACCAACCTCCCTATGTACTCACCCAAAAATATCATTGTATCTCTAACTAGGGCACCCATCCCACTATTGGGGTGACCGGGTACCATGTTCCCATTGGGAAACCTGATCCTTTTCCTAATTTATCTCCATCTTTTGGGAACATTCTAGCCATTTTAGATTTTTGTGGTCATCCTCTTTAGGGTTAATTATGAAATTAGATCAAGATAACCATATAAATATAAAGTTATCAGACCATAATGAGGGACGAAGCACTAGAAATTACTATCATCACCTAAGGTCTCATTCCATATAAGGAATCTAGAGCACAATTTACATCCTTATAGCTCCATCGGAAGGGAAAAGGTTGGTTCATCTACATCAAAATGCATAGGAAGGAATTTTATTGTATTTCATCCACCATTTTTAAATTTCTACAACTAGTTATTTCTCTCTACTTCACAAAGTACAATTGGTACATGAGCACCTAGGGCACAATTTACACATACACATCTAGAACTACATTTGGGTCCAAAATGTAGTTCATCACTCAATTAGTAATTCCATCATTATGGCTATTAAAGACAGATCGATCCCTACATATGCATTTTTATATTTTTAGGGCTTTGATGCTTCACTTGGGGTTTTATAGGTCTCTTCTTTATCACTTATTATGAATGACATATGACGTAACTCAACCAAATACATGCTTGATATGGGCATCACTTAGTGACCCTATAAATTTCGTTTCTGGACATCCTACAAAAACCGGGAACCCCAAGCATCAACATCATTCTCCAAGTACCCTAGTCCTATAATATAGCTCAGATTTGTAATTTTTGGAGTTCTGTGTGGTCACATATACATTTTTTCATTTGGTTTATTTACGTGACACAATCCCAAACAACTATCAAATCAGGTCAGATCTTTCCAACACTCCTTCCACGTTATGGTTTCAAATTTCTATTTACTTAGTTGTAAGGTTTAGTTACTTTAATTACTTATCTATTATTTTCTATGGCGCATATTAATTATATTAAACTAAATTAGGTACCCATATTTGTATTTTAGTTTAATCATTTTTGAACCCTTCCTTCGACTCATCCTTCATTCTAGAGTTATTATTCTCCCAGCATGGCTCTCTCTCATGAGGATTTTAATAATACACATATTAATGCCATTAATGATCATATTGTTGAACATCCCCAAGAAAATAAATTTATTTTACATGTTTCTCATTAGGAAGATACTAATCGGCGAGTTCACTACTTGATAACCTTACACAAAAAATTTCCACTCAAATTCCTACTTCTATTCTCCCATATATTACTACCATTCTTGTTTCTCTCCTACTCCTACAAATCACTTCACACAACCTTTAGTTTCTTAGACACAACACACTCTATTTGATGGTACTCAAGACTTAACTTCTCTTTATCGGGACCTTTAAGCACAAATTTCTAATTTGTAATAGGATACTTCACACGCATCTCCATATTTAGATTCTACCTTGTTATTTCATACTCTAGTTGAACCTTCCATCTCCACTTATCCTCTTCCTCCTAGTTTTTTCACCCCTAAGCTTCCCCTTTTAATTGGGCATGGTGAACCGTAAGAACATATTAGAGAATTTAATGTAGATTGTCTTGATTTTTCAAAAGATCATATTCTTTTAGATGAAATATTTCCCTGTATTCTTCATGATTACGTGATGCATTAGTTTTATGACCTACCTATTCATTCGGTAACTTCATTCATGCATTTGGAGGATGCCTTTATTACTTAATTCTTTATCAATATCAGCTACAAGATCTCTTATGCTCAACTAGGACAATTGAAAAAGGGATCCAATGAAAACCTAGCCACTTATGTTTTGAAATAAAAATAATCTAGCTAAGATGTCAAAAGTTCTTGTGGACTCTAAGCTTCAGGATTTGTTCATTCATATTCTTGTACCCTTTGCTTTAGGAGAGTGTTTTCTTTGAGACCTCTCCTTCATTTGACCAAATTTTTCATACTCTTAAGCTACGTGAAACCAAACTTCTATCCATAGGAAAGATAAATATAAGGATCAATCCTTGTCTTCTACTCTTTTTCTAAAAAAGACACCATTCAAGCCATCTACAACTAAAAAAACTCACACCAAAATTATTTTAGGTGGAGTTAGTACTTCTAATGAGGTTCATTTACAACCATCTAGGCATTCATTTAATAACTTTTGTATGGATCATCTCATATTGCAACAAATTCTTCGAGAAATATTATCACACTTCTTCCACATCTCAAATTATACCCATCGCGACAAAAAGGTAGTAATTAAAATGAATTTTTTTGATGTGAATATCACACATGTGTGGGCCATGCTACTAATCAATGTTTCAAACTACAAGAAAACTATCCAAGATCTTCTTGACAACAAACAAATACAGTTTTGAGATCCTATGGACTCTACACCAAATGATGATAAGGGAAAACTCAAGCTCTTTAATAACCATCCCCAACAATGTGACAACAAAGAATCTGAATATTTCGCTAATCATGCATATAATGGAGTGCCTCCTCCTATATTAGGTGCTCTAGAATTTTTATTTGCACATACCGACGCTTCTTCATCGGTCATATAATTTTCAAACCATGATTATCATGCGACCTTCACATCCAACCACTTACATATAGATGCATATATTGGTGTGGTTTCCATTAACAATACTAAGGTCGATCTATCATGACATATTAGTGCATGTTCTATTCCAATTCTTACTACTATCAAGTACCCATTATTACAAATTGAATACCCTATCAAGTAAACCATATGGTGTCGTGAAACTACATGTTACAATTGGTCCCCTTAATTTTATTGTCCCTTTACTTATTAGGAAAGAATTCGATGGTTGTGACATGTTACTCGGTCTCATTTTTATTTTTAGGTCTCAATCCATCATCTTTATGAATAATTTGTAGATCAAATTCCTTTATAACAATCAAGTTGTTTTATTGATGGTATATCTCCATCTAATCCATGGTCATCATCTTATCACACATTGGTTCATATATCTCCTATATCATCTAGCATACCGAATTCTATATTACTAAAAGGGAAATCTACTCCTAGCTCACGTACTCATGCATTATCTACACAACCTCACCATTGCACTAGTCCTACACATAGGTATAGGCCTATTCCTAGGGGCATTCTTGCCTCTTGACATAGGTCAACACCTCGATTTATTCTCTAAGATGGTTCATCACCTTCACTCTTGACATCATATAGATCTGAATCTTTGATGCATTTCTCTACACCATGGAACTCATCATATATTCATCCATCACATGCATATAGACTTCACTCACCTGCACAACGTCTATCTACTATACCACCACTACTACAACATGATCATATGCTTTCGTCACTACATGTATCGAGATATAGGACCTTCATCCTTCAGTTTCATTGGATAGTTCATTCATTCACACACACTTTGGGGACATAACACTCGCGCAATCTCCCCCTCACCTTATCATCAACACACCTCTCATATTTATAATATCATACATCAATATCATAACATAGGAATATTCCTCTACACTTTAGTGTTTTCATAACCTGATGACACACTTTTGTGCTTCAGTTAATAGTTTAATATTGAGGAATAATACACAAGAACACCACACACTACACAATAGGTACTACACATTACATCACCTCATTCATATTACATTACATCTTGCATTTTTGTACTATATATTCAAGTTACCCTACACAATTCGTGTTTTGAAAAATTTATATCTACACATCATACACATTCTACACATCATACTCGCTCTCATCACATATGTGTCACACTCCTATCATCTATGAATTTTGCATTACATACTAATCAT
The DNA here is from genome assembly GCA_018340775.1 of Taxus wallichiana var. yunnanensis. Classification (NCBI taxonomy): domain Eukaryota; kingdom Viridiplantae; phylum Streptophyta; class Pinopsida; order Cupressales; family Taxaceae; genus Taxus; species Taxus wallichiana. The sequence continues at coordinate 696,246,275 of CM031238.1, forward strand.
CCTACATACTACCTAGCATGTAATTAACACTGTTTGACTATTTACATACCTTTCATTGCATACTAAACATAAAATATTACATAGTTTTACACATCACATGGTTGTCTATGATCATCACACATCCAAAATTTTCTTCTAAGAACTACAATCCCTACCCTATGACGCACTCTAGTTCCTCAAGTACATACTCAACTTTTGAGGGTTTACAAATAAAATTAATCTCATCACACTCATATTCATCATTCGACCTTCTATCATGCGACATTACTAGGTTAGTGGAATATGTTATAGGCTACATGGTCACCTACTCATTCATCTTATAGTGGTACATACTTTAGTGTACATAACGACACCCTTTATTCATCCCATCATGATATTTGCTTTAGGATACGTCATCACATGTTCATCTCTTGGTCTCATATAATCATTACACATTCACATTCATAATGAAACATTACACACAACCCACACTATTTGAGAATTTCTCGATGATGCACTCTCGTTTATGGTTCATTCCGATTTCTTTGAAGGGGAAAACTAAATGAACCTCACTGCATCCAAATCCATTCACTTGGGGAACACAACTCCTATAATCCATTTTGCATTCCATTCCATCCATCCACAACATGTTTCATATCTTGGTTTCTTTTACTCTTTCTCACATTTGGTTGTATATGTTCACTTTACTACACATGCTAGTTAGACCTCTTGATTGTCATTATATTTAATATACACACATGAACATTAATTTCCTTCTCTAGGTATGATAAAAATATAGGACTCTTACACGTAACATGTATTTTCACCTTCTACCATTCCTATAATGGTTACTCGGGGAATCCACATTCGTACACTACGGGTGTTATTTTTTCATTTTGTACTTAGCAAACTACTCTATTTGGTTATACACACTTTTGAAATTTTAGTTATCATTATAAAATGCTAATGGGTGCTTCATGTGAAGTCTTTGTTTTGTAAGATTACTTGCTACCATGGTTATTTGTTGTTTGTACTTTGTTGTCATTATTAATTTTGTCTACCACCTTGCCCTTTGTTTTTTATCCACACTTGTTTTTTGTATACAATCATTATGGCCTTGAGTGTCTTGTGACATTGTGAGTGGTGTCCCATGTGTTTAACTCATTTTCACAGTCTATTATTGGCTTCTTGTGTTTTTACTTGCTTTTTAGCTTCTACATTGTTTGTTAGCTTATACATGTCTATTATATGCATACTTTCTCGTACTAAAACTTGTTTTACTAGTCACTTGTTAGTGCGAACCTTGGTTTCTACCAAATATATTCCCTTCCCCTACAGGGCACAATCTAAATGGTTAGTCCACTTTTGGGACATCATTTGGGATTTTAGACACTACAGAGCTCTCTACCAAAGTATAGTTAAGTTCGAGTTTCTACCCTTGTCATTTTGGGTTATACAATGAGTGGGTTCGGACCAGTTTATGATCCCCATAAATAGTGGATTTCATAGGACATGTTTTCCTTAGCATTCTAGGGACAAGTATCAGATCACCCAAAGAACTAGGAAATATAAAGTTCTCTTCATACATTCTTAAGGAAGTAGTTACGGGATGTAGAATAATGCAAGTTTATCTATATACTTCTTCAGCTACGATGGTGTGAGATCAACCAAAAAATCACGGTCAAAGGATTATTCTTCTACACCCTTTTCTCTCATCATTGATCATGTGCACATGTTCCTTTTAAATTTTTCATACTTCCATTTATAGTCTTTTTACTATACGCATGTGTATTTACATGTGATACAAGTGTATTTGACTACTTGATCTTTTCACCTTTACAAGTCCGTCGTATGAGAAGAAAGTAGTAAAAACAATTAGAAACAACACATGCATCCATAATAACAACATTTTGATGTAGGAAACACCTCATACTAATATATAGGTACATCACAAAAATCGACAACTACACACACTCTCCATCACCTCTCATCACTTTTATCCTGTTTTGCATATTTACTCTCCATATTCCATCTTTTTGTCACTCAAAATTTTTGTAGTCCTTCGCAAACTTTTTACATCACTCTCAATGGACATCAGGTATGCATCTCTATCTACTTTATGTTACCATTTATTCTACTAACCAACATAAAGTGGGGAAAATGTAGACACTAAAACACACACTTTGGGTATTATTTAGTCTTGGGCTCATATCGCTATTAACATGATTTTTAGTGAAGAAAATAATAATTAACCCATGCCCTTTGGCCATTTTATTTTCCTTTTTTTTGGTCACCCGACATCCCACATTTACTCACCAACTCACTTTCTATAGTTTTTTCCATCTTATCCTTGACTTGGGAACCGAACCCGGTCATGGGGTTCACCAGGAAGCTTGGTCCCATTCGAGGAGCCTTGATCATTTTCATACTTTATCTCCATCGTTTGGGAACTTTCTAGCCATTTGAGATTTCTATTTTTTCTAGTCGGTCTCTTCGAGGTTAATTATGAAATCGGATCAAGAGAACCATATCAATATAAATTTATGAGACCATAATGAAGGACCAAGCACTAGGCACAACTATCATCAACCATGGTTACATTCTATAGAAGGAATCCAAAGCTCCATTTACATCGATCTATATTTATCATAATGGACGGTAATTTGGTTCATCCGCATCACACTACATAGGAGGGAATTTTATTCTATTCCATGCACCATTGATTACATTTCTACATCTAGTTCTTGTTCTTTAATTCTAAATGTGCGACTAACCCAAGAGAACCTAGGGAAATATTTGCACACACAAATCTATAAGTACATTTAGGTCTGAAATATAGTGCAAAACTCGGTTATTAAGTCCACCATTATGTCTGTAAAGACAATCTGATCGCTTCATATACATATTTTTTTTTTTAGGGTTTCGATGCTTTTCTTGGGGTTTTATAGGTCTCTTATTTTTCACTGATTACCAATGACATCCGTCACAATTCGGAGAAATACACATGTCAAGAAGTGAAGGATTCGTATCACTTGCAACCCTATAATTTTTTTATGGATCTCCCTCACAAACCATGTCACCCGGATCTTATACCTAGGTGTCCGGGAACTCCCATCCTTGTCGAGGTGCCCCTATCCAGTCAAAAATATCAAATTTATACTTTTTGACCTCGTATGTGGTCACATCTACATTATGTTCATCTGGCTTATTCTAGGAGATAGTGACGAACACGCATCAAATCAGCTAAGCTCTTTTTAACCCTCGTTTCTCGTTCGGGATTCATATTTCTATTTACTTATTTTCTTGAGTCAATTAATGTATTTACTTGTATGTTATTTACTAATGTACATGATAGTAGTTAGATAAACTAAATTAGGCCACCATTTTTGAAAATTAATTAGATGCTTAATATGTTCAATTATTTGGTGTAAAGCATAACATTCATTTTCATTATTTCCATTGATTTGATGATAATTACAATATTGATGATCCTAATATTTTTCAAGATGATAAGGAGGATCCATCAGTAGATGGTAAAATAATCAATTGATGACTAAGAATCTCAATAAGAATTTCATTTTGGTTACCATTATGATAAACGTGAGAGAATCCGGTAATGGGAAGAGTTGAGGATCACTGATATGAGAACATGTAGAAGACATGGAATTAAAATTAGATTTAGATGGAGAAAAAATGATCCTAGGAAGCATCCATAAGCTGCTGAATTTCATATTTAAGAGATGTAATTGTGGATTCCATAGCCTAAATTTTTCTTGAAATAAAAATGGAAAGATTGATTTGAATCAATCATGGGATGGTTATATGGAGGATAACTAAGACTAGTTTCATCAGATATATGATCATGAATAACAATTACTTGATGAGGCGGTGTATCTTTAGCAAGATACATGGTGTCTAGGGATTGTTTTAGAATAACTTTGCAATTTGGATACATTTGAACTAATTTATACAAATAAATCAAGTAACATTAGAATCCATGAAAGAAAGAATGATATACAAAGGAATATTTTAAATTAATTATCATGTATGGGGTTAAGAAAAATCAATAATAAAAATGTGAATTTATGCTATGAAAATTATTAATCTGATTACTATTATAGAACTAAATGAATATGTAATTAAGTACATAAATTAACCCAAGTAAACTTAGATATGAAATATGAATTGGTAGTTGCAATGAAGGGATAAAATGACTTACCTATTTCAGAAACATCCCAAAGGTGCACATATCTAGAAAAATGGAAAATCTATATCATATATTGTCGCATCGAAGATCAAAAATGAATATCTGAAGGAATATGTTGAATAGGACCATCTAGAAAGGGGTAGGGGCACCTTTAGGTGCTAAAGAGTAGTATTGTGCTCCTTTGGATCTGTGGAAATGCTCAGAAAATCACCTCTAAATCATTGCAAGGTATTTTCTTCCTTGGCCTTTGGTCATTACTATGTCGCACAATTTTTCGTTGAGGTCACTAGAAACCTACAACAAAATAAGACCTGTTAAACCCTCAAAGAGACATCAGATCCTAAAAGGAATGATGTAGAATGTGGAGTTAAACTGTCCTCGCTATCAAACAAGTTATCTTATGATTGAGTGTTGCACTACATTTAAGACCTAATGCATTTTAATGTGTGTGTGTGTAGAATCATACCTAGGTGGCTCTTATGCGTTTAGTACTTGGATAAAGAGTAAAGTAGCTAGATATAAAAAATAAAATAGATGTGTGCACGGAATAGAATAGACTCCCCATTCAGAATAATGTATTCCCTTTATTTTTATTGGATGTTAGAATGGATGATTGAATGTTATTGAATAGCCTTTGGATGCAACCTTAGGTGGTGACAACCAATGCTATATGTTGGGTTCCTTATTATGATCACATAAGTATAAATATTTATTTATATGATTCCTTTTCTTGAATTTTGTATTTAACCCCAAAAATGCCAAATACCAAAAAGAAAAGATGCTCAAATGGCTAGAATGGACTAAAAAGATGTGAGTAGAGTATAAAGAGGTCAAAGGCTCCCATGGGGATGCGAGCACTGACATTGGCCCTCGACATGGTGCTGATGTCTGGACTCAAAGAAACTCAAGGGTCAAAGGTCGGACTAAGCAAGACGGAGTGGAAAAACAAAAGTGATGAAAGAAAGAAAGAAAATATGGTCAAACACATGGGTTTATTATTACTTTTCTTATTTAGGAATCATATGAATAGGAGAATGTAATCAGGTTTTGATAATTACCTAAAGTGTGTGATTTTTTTTTCTATAGGAGTATAATGAACTATCTCGGAGGTGAAAATGTATTAATAAATTTTGAAAGATTTTATTTTTTTCAATGGCAAATAATATTTTTGGAAAGATTGATTATTTTTGAAAACTTCATAGCTCTTTACCTTCTCCAACACTCTTGCTTTATGTGCTAGCATGGAATTGGTAATTGTTTAAAAGGCGTTGCACTTCTTTTTAGTAAATATTATTTGCAGTGTAAATCCAAACACATGAATATGTATATAATAGGATCATGTGGGATAAAATTGTATATAAAACTTGGCTTCAATTGTATCTAGTTAAATTATTTCTGGAAAATGCTAAAGAAGGAGATGCATTGTTATATTTTCCATCCCCTATTGAACTACTCCTTTAGAAGGGATATATGGATCTTGATGATGGGATAGTCCAAAGAAAACCCTTAACTATGCTTTTCCATATCGTACCCTTTTTTTTATTTTGTGATATTGAACCCTTTCTTAACGTTGTTATATTTAGCCTATCAATCTTGAAGATCTCCTTCCATATTTTCCACACGCTCCCTGTTGGTTACATTTGGTGAAAAACATAACTTACATCCAATGATACCCATTTATTCTATTCACTATAGCTTGGAATATGAAACATGTGAAGTAAGTGTTATCCAATTTTTCCCTTAGGAAAATTTGGACAAACAAGACCACATAGAGAAAATGAAGGATAAATTCATTCATGGGAGCTCACATTTCAGGCTCGAGCCAAAGTAGTTAAAGAGGTGAGACATTGAGATACAGAGGGATGCATGTTCGAAGAGACATTTCAGAGTTTGAATAATTTGGATTTCATACATGGAAGCATTCATATTCAAGGGAAAAAATTATGAATCGGTGGGCTCAAAAGGTCCGAAACACATCAAAGTATGAAGTCTAGACTTGGACATTTGAGAGTTTAGAGTTAACAACAGGTCAAGTGGTGAATAGTGTCACATGGGGAGGAAGAATTTATGAAATCCGAATTCCAAATTTTAAACTTCAGGATTTTTGGAGTTCACGGGTTTCATGCGTTTAGTTGGATGAAAAGTACCTTAAATATTGAAACCTAAACATCCAAAGTCCCAAACCATAAACCCCCAAATTCCCAAAACCTGAACCCCCAATGTTGTGAAACCCTAACCACCGAAATCTTGATACCCAAACCGTTGAAAATCCCAAAGGTCAAAACCCAAAGTCTAGATTTCAGACTTGTGGTTTTAGAATTTTGGAACATTGAAAGCCCCAAGGGATGCAGAAGTAGCACCTAAAGGTCCAAAACTCAAGTTTGAATTTTAGACTTCGAGGTTTTAGCATTTTGAGGTTTCATGAACCCATTCGATGAACTGTAATGTTAACCTCCAAAGTGGAAAAGCCAAAAGTTACAGAATCTGAAAGTTCAAAATTCAAGTTTTGGAGTGTGTGATGCAAGTTCGAGTCCGAAAAGGAAGTCAAACTACTCGTATTTACCACGGTATGGCTCCCTCATCTTCATATTGCCATAACATTTTACTAGTAACTCAGATTTGAACAAGATATGAATTTTTGGAAATCTCTCAAGTATCCTCTACACAACTAAAGTTGGATTTCTTAATTTTAGTGAGGCTAAGTATTTAATAATGAAGAAATACAGTCCGCCATTTTAGAGGGATGTTCTAGATTTATCACCTATCAAAATGATGAAAGTATGGGCTTCCTTTCTTCCCCAATAAGGAAAAGTACATGGAGGTATGGGTTTTGTAGTGGCACCCATCATTGTTGTAGGTGATTTTAATGCATTTTAGGGTGGTTGAAGAAATATTTTGAATTCCTTCTCTCTCCCTTTCTCTCATTCTTCCTATATATTGTAAGGAATAAATCATTTTAAACATTTGGACACCTTGTATATGCTCCTCCATTATTCGATTTTCTATAAGATATTTTGTGGAGATTCCAAACCTCCCTACTAGATATTGTAATGCAAAATTTGTGCCTTTGGCCCTAAATGTGATGTATTGTATCAACTTTGAGAGCAATAAAATCATATTTGTGGATGTTTCAAACCCTATTTTATGTTCTACTACCTCTTTCTGATATTTCATTACATGCAACTTTATTGTGTATTGATGTGTTTTCATTACAATATTCTAGTTGTGTTGTGTTTATTGTGTAAGTTTTTCAACACTCTTCTTGGTGCATCACCTTCCCTTAGAGTAGGTTTTAATTTTCATGCATTTTTATATTTCTCTGTCTCCTTGGAAATATTAGATTAGGGTTAGACCTGAAACTTTCTACACTTTTGAGTAGTTGGCACAAGCTTTGGATAGGAAGCCGACCTTCTGCAGAGGGTTATCTCAATAAAGAAGTTGCACACTTTGGGATAAATCCATGTTTGAGGAATCACACCGAATTCCTCAATCATTCCCTTGTGAGAAATTAGGGGTGTTGTGATCCCACCATAATAGTAATTAAAATACAACCCAAGATCTACATTGTGTAGTTCAAGATGAAATTCATGTTGGTAAAATGATTGCAATACGTGCATAAGATGGGCTTCTTGATAAAGCCTTGGAAATGTTTAAACAATTTCAATTTTTCCAAGAGATTATATTTAGTGTTTATAGAGGCCTTCATTACTCGCATGCATTTTATGCGCAAAGGATGTAAACTTATGTACCTGATCGTATAGAAAATGACCTGGATGTTAAATGTGGTTTCTAAGAAGCTCTTACAAGAAGAAATTTGAGTTGTTCAAAATTTTGTAGAAGAGGTCATCTATAAAAGAAAATAATAAATATCACTAGAATACAGAACATATAATCATGAAGATCTCTTGTCCACATTTTGACAACATCATGACGAGTGTTATTCTTATTATGAAAAAGGCATCGAGAAAAATAAACAAAATAGATGGAAGTGCAAATATTACCCGTACATAGTTTCATAGCCTTAATATTGTAGCATTTTCACTAAATGAAGAGGTAAAGAATGTTTTAAGTTAGGTTAGCTATGGTATATGTCCCATATACACCTTAAATGATAGGAACAATCTGAATTACCTATGAGTCTCCTCTAAATTTGATATTATCGGATGAAGGCCATTGAAACCAGAAATTTCATGAGAGACACTCAAGTATAAGCCCACACAAACCCCTGGTTCATGCACTATAGAATTTTGTGACATTTATACATGGATGTAAATTATTCTTCTCAAGGGAATTGCATACGACTTACGATCACTAGCTACCTAACCTATGCTCCATCTTCATAGCCTTCACATACTTGGGTAAATTATTTATAACTCATGTTAATGGACTTTCGGTTATTTTACAACACTTGGATTTCCTTTTGTAGGGTCCATCTCTTGATTTATGGGAAACTTAATAGTTTTAACCTTTCATGATCACTAATTGCTATGGAGAGAAATTATCTCTTTGCAACACTTGAATTTAACTTGAAAATTGCCTTCCCTAATTCTATCATGTATCATCTGTTAAATTTATGTTACACAAATGTTTATGTCAAGTATCTTTACATGCCATATATCAATCTAGTCACCTTAATCATTAGGATATATGGTTTGTAACTTCTTCCGAATTTAAAAAACTTCGGGCTATGTATGAATATTACATCCATAACAATGATTGAAAGGTGAATATTTACACAATTGATGTCTGTCCAAGTGAGTATGACATTATTTTAATATTATTTTGTCTCACTTTATTTTAAAAATAAATCCAAGCACATGTAAACTATATTAACATTATATTTTTCATTAAAAATAATGTTAAGAAGTAGATAATAAATATGTAAAAGTAAAAATCTTCGGTTGGGTTATTTTTTATTTTTTTGTTTAAAGAATTCAAAAATTTAATATTGTTATTCATATGTAAATAATGGTGGTTCTTACTCCAACTTTTAAAATTTGAATTTTGATCTACATTGGACAAAATATGTAGTTTTAAATAATCATTTAATTATTTTCAGAATGAATTTTGATCTATATCTAGAGCTCAATTTTAACTTTTGTAACATACACCAAAAGGTGGGTATAAAAAAATTATTTTATCTCTTTGCATTTATACATTAGATCAACATAAATATAGACCACTCAATGAAATATTGCAAAATAAACTACAATAAAACATATACATAAACTATAAGCCTAGAATAATTCCATAAAATTGAAAATCCCACATTTTACACACACAAAAACAACAGCAAAAATACCAGGATAATTGTTTTTTGACTTACATTGCTCACTACACAACACCACAAGGGCTCCAAGAAAATAAAACTCAAAAATGCATATGACACTTACATAAGTCATCGAATCACAAAGAAACATGACAACACCATATACATGTTGATGCCACACTTTCCCAATGAACGAATACTAGCAATGACCCAACCACAAGAAAAGGAATCAAAGATTGGAAAACCCACAACACATCATTTCCTTAATTACATCTTAGTTACGATTAACATTCCAAGAACATTATCGTGCAAGGATATTTTAATCCTTTATCCACCTACAGATTCTTAAATTCATTTCACATTCAAATTACTGTTTGGATATTTAATTTTCTCTTTATCACTTATGACAATCTCCATAACTTACATAATTATTTTCCATATTTCAAATTACATATAAAGTTCCTAATTCTCTCGTTCTTATGCTAAAGGTTTGTTTCTCAAAATATGTTTAGTTGATGTTTAATTTTACCCTCATTATGCAAGGGGACCAACTATAAGGACTTCAACTACAAAATAAATTTGTTCCTAAACCATTATCACATATACTCTTGTTTCTCATTTCATTTACATTGTTTCTTAGGTCTCTTTTTGGCATCACTTTTTAACATAAAGATTTATGAAAGTACTTGTTTAACATCTTGAAGAAGTAAATGATTGGAAGCACTATAACTACACATGAACCCCAAGTTAACCTCCTAATCAACTGAGGTTTAGTTTAATTCCATTGCACCTAAGGATCTACCCCCAACTATATATGAGTTTAAGGCGAGAGGACATATTTATGCTAAACCACCTTCAAGAAAAGTCCAAGGTGTTATGTTGATAGAAACCAAGGTAACACATTTAGCTGAGAGGAACTAAAGAGTTCATTAACAAGAGTTTAAGTCATAGAACAACTATTTCACTCTCTCCATTTGCGTTGTCCAGGGGTCTCACAAAGAATTTATTCGATGAAAAGAAAATCCTAGATCTAACTTTGTAAGGCTTATTAGTCCACTAGGATACCAAGGGATTAATAGTTCTACTTACTCCATAAATGGTAAGGTTACACCACATAGTCGTTGCTTCGAACAAGGACTCTTAAGGTGACTTCTAAGGTGGTCTTCACCACTCAAAACACAGTGTCGAACCTAAAGAGAAGACATTCTCCTCGTGGTTACAAAAACTAGAAGGAAACCACATACTCTAGATAAAGTTGGACCATGTCATTCCTAAAAGATGGGTTCATGACAATGTCACTAAACATAATGACTATGATGGTAAAATCCAACTAGGGGTTTTATTTACCTAACCTAGGAGGTTCCATCGAGTGCAAAGTTTAAGTTCATTCTACGGTTTCAATTTTTTTTTCTACGCTACAAAGGATCACACACATTAAGACAAGTTATGCATAGATATTATACTAGGGTTGAGTGTTTCGATTAAATCTCTTTATTACATTTACAAGGTAAGAATACAACACAATAAATAATTAATCATTTATTGAACATTAAAAAATTCCCCACAATGTATTAACTTCAAATTCATTTACTATATATATATCAAACCCTTTTACCATACGCAACTATGAATCAAATTGAACCTGTGATTAAATGCACATTTCCTAAGATATCCCTAAAACTAGCATCCCATACATATTAGAAAATTTCAAATATAACATTTATGTAGCATGAGACTACATTATACATATATTCATTTTACAATGACCTATAAAATTTACAATAATAAATAATGAATTACACATCGCCTTTTGCCATCATTCTTGCATCCCGCAAAACCATATGAGCATGAAATCAGCGATGAGTCAAATTTTAACAATGCTGATTGCATCATAAATAGAAACATGTCGCCTCAAGGGATGTGGAAGAGCATAACTTTGGCACTAATGGTAAACCAAGGAAGATTTTGTTAGGCAGCAATTTAAGTAAAGAGGAAAATAGTCCTATGCCCAACTCTTGAAAAAATATCAAGACTACCTTACTTGTTCCTATTCCAAGCTAAAAGCATATAGAGAAGAATTGTTTCAACATGAGATCTCTCGGAGCCAAATACTAAGCCATTTAGACAGAGGCAAAGGCAATTAATCCACTTCTCTCTATAAAAATGCAAGAAGAGTTAAAGAAGTTGAGAGATGGAGGTATTATTCAGCCCACTAGATATTCATCTTAGGTTCGCAAACCTTGTGCGATTAGAAAGAAGAATGGGGATATCAGACTTTGTGTAGATTTTATAAATCTAAAAAAGCATCCATAAAGGAAAAATATCCCTTGGCAAACATCGAAAATATGTTGTAGCTAGTGACATGGTCTCGAGTTGCTTTCCACATTGGATGTTTTCTTCGGATATAATTAAGTGGTAGTCAAGGAATTAGAAAGACTTAAGACATCATTCACTACTCCTTGGGGAACATATGTTTTTGTTAGGATGCCCTTTGGTTTGATGAATGTTGGTGCCACTTTTCAAAGAGCAATGGATGTTGCTTTTGCTGGTTACATCAATGAATTTATTGTAGTTTACCAAGATGATGTGACTATGTTTTCAAGGCGAGAGGTGATCATTTGCGGGACTTGGAGAAGATGCTAATCAGATGTAGGAAGTATGGCATTTCTCTTAATCCAAAGAAGTCTCATTTTGGCATGCAAAAGGCCAAGTTGTTTGGTCACATTGTGTCTAAATATGGGGTCATAATTGACCACGAGAGAGTGGAAGCAATTAACAAAGTACCTATCCCAAGAACCAAGAAAGGTATCCAATATTTCTTTGGTCAAATTAATTTTATTAGAAGGTTTGTTTCCAACTTTTCTGAGTTGAATCTTTTAATTACATGCATGCTAAAGAAGGACCAAGTTATCAAATGGGAGGAATTTGTCATTCAAGCTTTTGAAGGAATTAAGGAAGCACTCGGACATGCACCTATTTTAAGAGCTCTAAACTAAAAAGGCCTTTCCAAATCATTTCCTTTGCCTCAAAATATACCATTGCTTCTATTTTACTATAAAAGGATGAAAATGGGGCTCGAGGCATATTTCCTTCTTTAGCAAGGCTTACAAGCAATTGAGCTAAAGTATACAATCATGGAAAAACAAGCATTTGCCTTGGTGAAAACAACAAAGGTTTTCAGACCTTATATATTGAGTTCAAAATTTGTTGTTTATGTTCCCCACACCATGGTGAAAGACATCTAATCAGAGATGGAGATCTCAAGCTAAAGATGTAGATGGGTGAACAAATTGCAAGATAATGATATGGATATCCTAACCACAAAGTTAGTATGAGGTTTGGGTCTTGCTAAGCTCATGGCTGAGAGCAACTTGTAGAATGTAGAAGTGAATCAAGTAGAGGAAGAAAGGGAAGATATCCTTGAGAAGTTGATAAGTTCTTAGTGGTAAAAAGATGTGATATAATACCTCGAGACACCTATGCTGCCCTAGTCACTTGAATAAAAATTAGAAAATATCCCTCAAGTTGGCTTCTCAAAACTATATTATTACAGACCTTGGGCTGGCTTGGAAGAACCGTGAAGGTTTCCTCTTAAAGTGCATAATTGAAGATGAAGCTCCTAAAATAGTTGTTGATTTCCATGGGGAGTTTGTGGAGGACAGTTTGTTGGAAGGGTAATAACACATAAGATCTTGAAAGCTGGTTATTGGTGGCCTACTCTCTTTAAGGATGTAACCATTGGTTAAAAATTTGATAGTTGCTTTAGAGTTTCTATGGAAGATCGAAAGCCTCGGGCTCCCTTCCTTTGAGCTGTATCAATTGAAGCCCCTTTCAAACAATGGGGAATGGACTTCATTGGTGAGATTTCAGATCCTTCTAGTGCTGGCCATAAGTGGATCCTCAGAGCCATTGATTATTTTATAAAGTGGGTAGAGACAGTCCCATCTAAAAAGGAAACACACCAAGTGGTAATGGAATTCTTGTTGAATCACATCATATCCAGATTTAGAGTCCCACTCAAGATTGTAGCTTATAATTCCATGTGCGTCGAGCTAAACCCTTGATGGAAATGTACAAGGAGTATGGAACCAATTTGACTTATTCTTCAAACTATAACCCCCAAGGAATGGAAAAGTTGAGTCCAGTAATAAAAACTTGCTGAAGATTATCAAAAGAACCTTGGAGCAAAACAAGAAGAGGTGGGGAGAACAACTGAAATTTGTAGTTTGGGCTGATAGGATTACTCCTTAAAGAGCTACTGTTAAAAGCCCATTTGAATTGGTGTATGGAACTTAGGCTTTTCTTCCCTTACATCTGCATTAATCTTCATTTCGAGTTTTTCTAGTAGTTGGAAGATTAAGAGCTCAACCCATATGAATACAGGATCAATCATATTGTTGAGCTTGATGAGGAGAGAAGAGCATCCCATCAAAGGCATGTCAGATTTAGGGAAAAATTGAAGAGATTGTTTGACAAGAAGGTCACTCCTAGAGCCTTTAATGTTGGAGATCTGGTTTTTTTGTGGGATAGTAGGCATGAAGACAAGGGAAAACATGGAAAATTTGATGCATTATGGATGGGCCCTTATGCCATTGATATCAAAATTGGTGAACATACCTTCTTTCTCAAGGACTTAGATGGGGAATTGCTGGAGTTGCCTATTAATGGTAGACATTTGAAGCATTTCTTGGATTAATCCCCAAATTTGAGGTATGCACCAATTGTACAGTTGTATAGTCTTTGTTTTTGTTTTGTTTCGATATTTTGTTGGTGTGTGGTTTTCCATTTGTTCTTGGCAACCATTATGTTCGGTTTCTCGGTTCATTTTTGTTGGATGGTTCTCATTTTTGGGCTGCCTTACATTTTGAATCCTTTGCCTAATGGATATTTTAGCACTTGGTCTACGTTTTTTCCTTGTGGCACTCACTGGGAGTGCCCATCCCCAAGAAGGAGCTGATGTTCGTGCCATTTTTGAGCTTACACCTTGTTTCCCTCATTTTTCAAATCTATATCTACTCAAAAACATTTTATCCTTTGATTTGATGGTCCTGTAATTCTTCCCCTCTAGTTGAAATGCTTTAAAAATGATCACAAACTTATTGTTTTTGCCCTAATTTGAAGGAATAATCCAAGTTTCTCCTTTTTCATGCCCTAGTTTTTCAAATTTGTTGGCTATGTCATTTTTCCCTTTGCCGATGATCATGGAAAAATAATAATTGATCAAATCATACTTGTGTGTAATTAAAAATCCAATCCTAAGGTCGAAAATGTTCGGAAATCATGCTTCAGTTGATTCAAAATAAAAAAATCTACCATCCTTGGTGAAAAAATTGAATTCTAGGGCATCCTTGGAATTTTCTACGTTTTGACGGTCATATGGGCATCATTTTTCCATCAAATTCATCATCTGCATGTAATGGCAACGTGGCGGGTTCTTATTGGCCGAGGAGCGGTGGAAACTTTTTCTAACTTGTCATTTTTGATTTTTTGGAAAAGTGGCAAATTTGGCTCCATGGCTCCACCTTTTTCAAAGTTGCCTACGTGGCATGTTCTTATTGGCCAAGGAGAGGCGGGAGTCGGATCTCCTTAGAAAATTTTGGCTTTATTTTGCAAAATTTCCTAAGTCAAAATTTTACCCAAAACCTGTGACCAACCCAGGAGGAAACGTAGATATGTTTTGGTCAAAGGGGATGTGGGTGGCGGAAAAACCTTGTGAAATTTTGTGTTTTTGGGCTCAAAGGGTTAAAGTGAAAATTTGGAGTGAAGCCCCGCGGCCAATCATAAGTGGACACGTGTCCAGGAAAGATCAAAATGGAGGAGCGGGCCGGATTGGGGAGTTAGAGTTTTTAACTCTATTTTCTAAAGTTGCAAAATCATTTGTTAGCCCCGCTCCAATCAGGAGAGGCCACGTGGCAGTTTCTTGGGCAGAAGGGATGTGGGTGGCGGAGATTTTTTTATTTTTGTGTTTTTGGGGTCAAATGGCTAAGGTAAAATTTTGGACCGCGGCCCCGTGGCAAATCACGGTGGACACATGTCCAGGAAAAGTCAAAATGAGGGGTCGGGGTTTTGGTGAATTTGAAGTTTTTAACCCCGAATGGTTTAAAGTCAAATTTTGGGCCAAAGTTCCATGACGAATCAGGAGAGGACACGTGTCCAAGAGGGCAAAAATGGAAGAAGGGGCCAGGGAAAACTTAATAAATTTTTGGCTTTGTTTTCTAAAAAGTTAAAAATGAGATATAGCTCTGCTCTAATATGAGGGAGACATGTGTCCAAAAATGTGTAAATGGAGCTTCGGGGGTCATTAAGGTTTTTTTCCTTTTTGGCAAAGTGGTTTAAAGTGAAATTTTGGAGCGTGGCCCCAAAAGGAGGAAGTTTTTGGCTTGTGTGGGAATGCGGGCCTTCAGAGGTAAAAAGGAAATTTTGCCTTTTTGGCAAAATAAGTTAAAATTATGAAAAGGAAGCATGCCTCTGCGACCAATCCAGTGAGACACGTGGCACATTTTAAAGGTTAAAGGGGAGCATAGGCCACTGATGGAAATTTTGATTTTTCAAATTTTACAAGGGAGGTATGATAGAAAAGAGAGGGATGGTCCTGCGGTGAATCGGCGAGTGCCACATGGCAGAGATGATTTTGGAGGCATGGGCAGCAAAGGTTTTTGGGAAAATATTCATTTTTCCAAAAAAGAAGTAAAATGTGTAGAATTGACCCGCGGTTTCATTGGGACCCACCTTTTGGAAACATGGCAGGCCCAGGAGTGAGGCGGGGAAAAGTGGAATTTTTTTCTCAAACTTTAAAAGGTCGTAATGTGCGTATTATTAACCCTGGCCTGATCAAATCGTATTTTGCCATGTGTCCAGCCTTATCTAAAAATTAAAAAGGTAAGCCAAGCTTATTTTCGAGCCCTCATCTTCCATGTGGAGGGCTAGGATTAAAAGATGGATAAGATCGATGGTTGTTCTACATCCATTTGTTTTGGCTACCATGGGAGCTCCAAGAAGCTTGAATTCATGATTTTTCCATCAAAATTCATCAAATTTATAGTGATTTTGTGTCATCTTGGCCTTCTAGGATCATTGGCATCACTTTCATGGCTTGATTCTTTGATCTATGGTGTTTTTGAGGTAAATTTTGCTCAGGCCCAAGAAAAAATGAAAAAATTCAGATTTGGAATTTGCAGAGGTAATTTGAAAAGGTAAAAAGGTGAAAATGATGAGTAAAAGGTGTTTGCATTACTAAATGATGAAAAACATGCCTCCAGGATGGATAATGATCCAGATATTTGTAATGATTCAATCTTTTGGGCACACCTGGCAACCTGTGAATGTTTTTCTGTTTGATGTCATTTTCATTGAATCATGAGGTTTTTGTAACAAACTTGATCCCTTGGCATATTCCTTTCTTGGGAAAGAAGGCTCCAATGTGGGAAGAGGTATATAGTTAATTTTTGAGATAACGAGGGGGAGAGAGATTGAAATTCACAAGAAAAAATTCTGAGAGAAAGCTCATTTTCTGAGAAATCCACCAAACAAACAGGTTAATGTCTCATGTGTTGGAAATTCATGTATGTGAGTTGGTTACAAGTGTATAGCCATCACACAGCTCTGAGATTGTTCATGTAACTCTCCCTTGCTATTGAATCTAACAAGATTTGAATTAAATCTATGTTTTCTTTGGGCAATATGATGTCTGTTGTTATTTTAAAATACCTGCAAATAGTTTTCATTGTTCTTGTTGCAATCTTGCATGGAAATCTTTAACAAATCACACAGATCTCATCCTCATTGATAGTTTAGTGGCACTTGCAGTTTTTTTTGTCAGAAGAGCTTTCATCTGGCATTGGAAACAAGCAGTTTAAAATCACTTCACCTTCATGTGTTAATTGAGATTTCTTGTAAACCTTTGGGGGTACCTTAGGCGTGGTTTGATCAAGGATTTGTGTGTTTAATTGAGTTCTTTACTTCAAGCTTTTGTGGTGAGTTCTCAAATATTGTGTGAAGAGTGCAACTTGGGCTTCCATTTGTGCCTCTTTTGGTTGAAATAACATCTTGATTATTTGAAGCATTTTATCTGATAGTTGTTCAAGTATTGTAGAGGTTGTCAAATATCTGATCTATCCCAATTTGTCTTGTCAATCCCCCACCAAAAATCATCTAAACAAAAAGATCCTATCATGTACTATCCCTAATTTGCATTTGTATACCCACAAAAGATCAAAATCCATTTGCAAAAGTATGCATAACAGATCAGGATTTCTAATGTCTTTAGTAACCTTTTCCTTGTTTTGAGAACATACCCATGTTTCGAGAAGTGACAAATCATGAGAGTTCAGATCTAGGGTGTTGACTATGTTTTCATCAAGGTCTTCATCATAGAATTTCAAGCAAAGAGAAGGACATCTTCATCTCCTTCACCATTACAAGGTTACAAAATAGGTCCTCTTACCTTGGTTGAAGGCATAACCTAAAAAAACTAGGATAAGATCAAGTCCTATTGGTGTGCTATCCATTTATCCACAAACCGAGTGATAGCTAGACCATATCCCCAGCTACCAATGACATACAATATGGTCTAATATGTCTTTAAGCTCTATGACATATCTATGGTGCTGCTCATCTTGAAAAGGAGAACAAATTTGGATACCGGCATGATCTAACACTAGTTACACACAACCTCATTATGCACCCCGACACCAAGCCCATTAAACAAAAGTTAAGAAAGATGCATCCTATAGTTGCACTTCTCGTCAAAGAAGAATTGGAGAAGCTATTAGATGTAGATTTTATTAAGCCTATTTATTATTCGAGACTAGATCTCCAATATAGTCCCTATACAAAAGAATCCTGTTGGCATTTGAATCTGAACTTTGAATTTCACAACATTAACAAAGCATGTCCTAAGGATGACTTCCCATTACCAAATATTGACATGATTGTAGATTCCACCATTGGCTATGAAATGTTATCCTTAATGGATGGCTTTCGAGGTTATAATCGAATCTGATTTTAGAAGAAGTTCAACATAAAACTACTTTCATCACCCCATGGAGGACCTTTTGCTATAAATTCATGCCTTTTAGACTCAAGAATTCCAGGGCTACCTATCAGCGTGTTATGACCATCATCTTCCATGATATGATGAATGACATTATGGAGGACTATGTTGATGACATCCTAGCTAAATCCAAGAGCAGAGAAGAGCACCCAGAAGTGCTTAGGCGTATCTCTTAAGATATCAAGGTCTACAAGGTTCTCCTAAATCCTAAGAAGTGTGTTTTGGTGTTCTATCGGGAAAATCTTGGGTTTCA
Source organism: Taxus wallichiana var. yunnanensis (assembly GCA_018340775.1). NCBI lineage: Eukaryota > Viridiplantae > Streptophyta > Pinopsida > Cupressales > Taxaceae > Taxus > Taxus wallichiana. The sequence goes on from CM031238.1 coordinate 696,265,035, forward strand.
TAGTGTCACAGAGAGGGATAGAAGTGGACCATGCTAAGGTCGCAGCTATTAAAAACATGCCTCCACCTACTACTCTCAAGCAACTCAGAAGTCTACAAGGAAAGATTCATGCTATTCACCATTTTATTTCACAACTTGCAGATAAATGTCATCCATTTACACATCTCTTGAAGAAAGATGTTGCATTCAAGTGGGGACCCAACTGTCAAAAGGCATTTTCCTTACTCAAGCAGTACCTTGTTAATCCACCTGTGCTCATGCCACCTACTCCTGGAGAGCCTCTCCTCTTGTACATTTCTGCTACCCAGTTCGCTATTGGTGCGTTGCTTGCCCAATATGACCTTGGCCATAAAGAGAGAGTTGTTTACTATCTTAGCCATACTTTGATCGCTTATGAATTGAATTATCCCCAGATTGAAAAGGCCTACCTGGTAGTTGTCTTTACCTTTCAGAAGCTTCACCATTACCTCCTCAATAATAAAACCAAACTCATTTCCAAAGTTAGCCTGTTAAGTACCTATTATTCAAACCTTCCTAACATGCCAAATGACCAATTGGATCATTCTCTGAGTGAATTTGAGATTGATTTTGTGAAATAGATGTCCTTAAAATGACAAGTGTTGGAAGATCGGTTGGCAAAGGAACCTTTACTAGAAAGCGAGAACCTTTGTATGCTGGATCTCACGGATGCATCTATGATGTACATTGAAGAATCTGCAGAATGGCACATCCATTTTGATGGATCATTTACTTTTCATGGATTAGGCATAAGAGTGGTGCTCATCACTCCCATAGGAGAAGTTATACCAAGGGCATTCTGGTTAGGGTTTCCTTGTACCAACAACATTGCAGAGTATGAGGCGCTTATTGTTGGCCTCAAACTGGCTATCACTTGGAATATCAAACAGCTGCGAGTTGTTGGAGACTCTCAACTTATCATTAAGCAGGTTAATGATGAATATAAGGTTAAGGATGAGAAACTTATTCTATATAAGAAAATGGTTGAAACCCTAAAGGAATATTTTTCATAGGTCATATTTGAACAGAAACCAATATCTCATAATAGATCTGTGGATGCCATGGCTATCATTGGCTCTCTCTTATGCATCCCACCCGAAAGAGTAAGATTCCTTTGTTCATGGAGCACTTACAGATGCCTACATATGATATGTTGGAGTCGTGTTTAACATGTGAAGTTGTTGGTCCCTTATCTCCTTGGTATGATCCTATCTATCAATACCTACAAGATGGCACCTTTCCACCTGACATTACCCATTCCGAAAGAAAATCCCTTATCTCGTCGTATCACCCACTATACCCTCCTAGGAGGCACCCTTTATCATTGTGGCTACGACGGGAATCTGCTTCATTATTTGGATGTTACTAATTTAATTCATGCCATTAAAGAAGTACATAGTGGTATTTGTGGAGTACATACTAGTGGCATGGTACTAGCTAAGAAACTGTTAAGAGTAGGCTATTATTGGCCTACCATGGAATCAAACTGCTGTAACTTCGTAAAGAAGTGTGAACTTTGTCAGAAGTATGGTAATTTAATACATGTGCCAGCATAGGATTTGCAGCCTATTACAACGCCTAGGCCTTTTCTAAATGGGGTTTAGATCTCATAGGGAAGCTCCATCCTTCTTCTTCAGATGGTCATAATCATATTATAACTGCCACTGAGTATTTCACTAAATGGGTAGAGACTGTTACTCTCACTTATGTCACTAGTGCGCATATATCCAAGTTCATCATGAACCATCTTATATGCCGTTATGGTATTCCCTTAGCCATTGTCACGATAATGGTAAATATTTCAGAAAAAAATGGTTAAAGCCTTGTCAGGACGATTTCATATTCAAGCTTAAGTAGTCTACCCCATATTACCCCCAAGGTAATGGAAAAGTAGAGGCTACCAATAAAAATATTGTATGGATCATGGAGAAAATGGTCAATGAAGACTGGTCGTAATTGGCACTTTCAGATCCATCCCACCCTCTGGGCCTATCGAAATTCCATCGGCACTCTGGTGGTGCAACCCCGTATTCACTTGTCTATGGCACAAGCCATCATTCCATTAGAAGATGAGCTTCCCTCCCTAAGAATATCTCTCAAGGACTACATTGATAAAGATGAGGACTACAAAGTTTCTCATTTGTGAGCTAGAACTATTAGATGAAAGGCATATCAGAGCGCTCAATCACCTTAAAGTGTATCAGAATAGAGTATCCAGGGGATACAACAAACACATCATTCATAGGGAATTTGATGTAGGTGATCTAGTTTTGAAATAAAATCAGAAGAACACCACCAAAGATAGAGAAAATAAAGGTAAATTTGAGGCCAATTGGCTCGGCCCTTATGTGGTGACCGCTAGATATGGATCAAGAGCATATAGACTTGCCTACTCAGATGGTGAAGAACTTCCAGAGCCTATGAACGCCATGCACCTCAAGTGATTCTATGCTTAAGCATGGAGAGAATATCAGATAAGAACTAAAAAGTAGAAAACAAAGAAAAAACAAGAAAAAAAATGGAAAATAGAAAAAAAAGAAAGAGAAAGTAGGTCGTCCACATGTGAAAACCACACAATTGTGGCATAGTGGGCATGTCCTTTTGTGAAAACTAGTTTCTGGCACTCAAGGAAGATCTCTCATTCACAAGTTACTCTTGTGTCAAGATGGGTAACTCTTACCACTTTCTAGGAATTTCAAAATTCCCTAGCTAGGTCTAGGAATCTTACCCCAGGCTCCCTTGCAGGACGTGTGATCTAGTTTGCTTGCTCTATGTCTATGTGAAGGACGTTGCCTTTGTATTTTTCTCATCTAACACTAGGAGAACCTTCGCGTTCCACTTACTCTTAAATAAGCACGTGGCATTCTACCTTTTACATATTCCCACAAAGACACCTGGGGCATCCACACTTCTTTGTTCTTGTACATTGCTTTCAGAACATGACCTTAGAAAATACAAAAACATTGGAAAAGGATACACAAAAACCTAAACATCTGGAAAAATTACCTTCTTAGGGATGCAGCTGCGTTAGTTTCACAATGTTATCTTAGGGAAACCTAGACAACAACATAAACCATAGCCTTGAAAATATTATCTTTTGAGATAACTCAAAACATTAGAAAATATATCAATGTTGTTCAAAAAAAAATAGTGTTTAGATTGCTTTTAGTTGTTGGTTTGTATAGTCTTGTTATACTTACTTAGCTTGTTGTATTGTTTGTTCTTTGAATGATTCATTTTCTTACCTTATATTGAATCTTGTTTTATTTGATTGTGTATTCCATTGCATTCATTTAGAGGCTTTCATACTTGTAATTTAATTGTTGTATGCTTCTTTGTTTTCTATGTGCATCTATTAGAACTCATTTTACTTGCTTAGATTGAATTTCAAATTTAGTCATCTATACAAATTCATTTTTTTAGTTGCATTGTGTTGTGTTTATTTGTATGTGTATATTTGTTTAGTTTTGTTAACTTTTGCTTTTATGTTTGTTTTGCATGAGTTGTTTGTTATCACATCTATCATCTATTATCTATCATCTCATCACATTTATCATGTCATTCACTACATCATATATATACGAAAGCGCTAAGTATTACATCATGCATATACCAAGCTAATCATCATGTATCGTATCATTAATGGGGGCAAGAGGGGTTGTGCATGATCATAAATCTATCACCCCCACACCAATATCATCTATTATCATCCCAAGTACTAGCAATATGAAATCAGAAATACATGATATCGACTACACCATATATCATTGTATATGAAAGGAAACATGTACATCTCTACATACGGAAGTATATCACATACATAAAAGAAAAGGTACATCATGTACATCAAAGAAACATCATCAACCATAGCAGTATATGAACAAGAAATGTGTATAAAGATCATCAAAATGCTCATATCACATGTGTATCAAAAATAGATTTCTCAAGTCAGTATATAAAAATCATATTTCCATATTCCATAGAAAAGGGGCATGGATCAGATACTAAGCCTGCATGTAGAGGCGTGATAATCCATCGAAGTACATAAAATCATAAAAAATGAGCCATCATCAAGAGGCATCCAGAAAAATAATGAATGAATCTATACATGGTCAAAATCAGCCTTCATAAGAGGCGTATACATATGGTACATACATATATACATGTGAGATGATCAAAGGCTCAACCGTAACTCTCGCCCTCTCTGAGGCTTCATGGACCATGTCTGGTGGACGAATGGTAGACGTTGTCATGAACCTACCCTCGTGAAACTACCAAACTACATAAGCTGGGCCCTATGCCTCTACACTCCGTGTACTGGCCATGCACCTAGATGTGTGGTGGATGTTGCATTGATCTAGCTGATCTACATGACCTAGAACCTTTATGGCTCACATCTAATTGTGTAAAAGGGTCACTCACTCATTTGCTAGGACTAATATGAAGTATGTTTTCTTGTAATAGAGGGCCTCACCTCCGGCTCTCATAGCATCTTGTATCAAATCTGTATCTCCTAGAGCGGTAGCTTACGAACAACAACGTCCCACTCACCTATCAGCCTGCCCATGTCGGCTGGGCTTGCCTAGTGGTAGCTACCTCTCAATCCATGTCCCCGTAGTAATAGTATAGACTTGGGCCCATGCCTAATCCCTCTAAATGAGATAACCCTATCCATGAGCCTGCGCCTAATCATGCTAAAGAATGAAACTCTATAGCTAGCTTTGTGCCTATTGTAATGCACCTAACAATGCCCTGGGTGCCTTGTGCTACCAACTATGTAATCTGGCTATGTCATACTTTGTTGTCACAACTCTATATACCTGAGACCTAGCCTGGTCTCTCTCTGTGATCAAAATCTGAATCTAGGCTCGGCACGATCTCTCTCCTAACCACTGTAGTTGTATCATTATCATGGCCTATAATTACTGCTACTGCTGCTGACAGTAATGCCCATTGTCACCACCACCCCCTAGAGCATGAGGTGGTGGGCCTTGTTGAGGAAGTACCTACTATAATGGGGCATATATCCCCACTAGAATGCCCTACTTTGGAGGTAACTCTAAGCTATCTGGAGCCTGATGCATCCATGTCAGGTCTAAGCCTTGGCCCCTGTCCTGTAGGCTTTGTGCCTTGCCTCGACTCGATACTATGAATTGGGACCACCCTCATCATCATCATATGAATCATCATCATCACCACCCCTGGCACCCTCGTCACCACTGGGAGGCCCCTGTGGGGGAGCTACCACACCTAGATCATATGTTTCTCTAAGGATGGTAAATCTATGTGGAATCACACCATGGTACCAAGGAACATACTCGGGTGTACAACCCGGATCTCGACCTATCTTAGTGGTACCCACATCATATTTATCATGTGTATAAAACTAGCCACTTCCTGTCAAATTTTATCGTGGGCCCATGTCAAAATACTCTCTAGCCCTCAGGCGTACAACATATCTGGCCTAGGAACATCTGGGTAGCACCGAAGCGCCTCGACACCGATCCACTCTGTATATATCGTGGATATAGTTGTGGCTACCTAGGATGAAATTCTCAACAATGGCTACACTCGAGATCTAGACCATCCTCCTGGCAACTAAAAAATATCTATACGGCATCCATACTGACGGCCGCTGCCTGACTCATCTAGCTCACGGTGATAGTGATATGTGTCTCCCCGAAGGGCTACACATCGTCCCCAATCGGGACCCAACCCATAGTATAAGGCTCCTCTCGGAGCCCATCCTCTCAAAATTCCTAATGGGCATCCAATCATAATATGGTCCCATGCCCAAATCATCGTAATGGTGGGCTGGGCCTACCATCTTCCGACAATAGTATATAATCGGATGGAGATCCTAGTAAAGGTGTGCTAGGATGTCACGACCCCAGCATGATAAGTATCTCCCTCTCAAACCGCGTATGACTCCAAGTAATCAAGTGGGAACAACACACCAGTCTTGTATGGGAGTAGAACTCCACTAACAAAGGCCATCATATATACCACAACTCGATCTAGTTCGTGGTCATCAATGCGGCGTGATAATCTAATTGTTATCTTGTGATGTGGTGTCATCGAGACTCTAAATAGCTATGTAATACACCACTCAAGATCTTACATGTCACTGGTATACTAGATCAACTAACCCTAGATGGGAACCCAAACAATATGCCATACATCCTTTAATGTAATAGTGATCTTACTTGTGGGCGATCGAAAGCACTAGCTCTCATTTGTGCCATCTCTATGCTATGGCCGTGAGAAGGCCATGGTCCAAGGTGATATGGGGTATGTGGCGTAGGCAAACCCTATGACATATAGAAGGATATCTAATATTCTCCTATCATCCTTGTCAAACTGCACCTCTATCTCTACAAGTCAACCATATCGCTCCCGTGTCTGAAGTGCGGGTAGTATACACTACAAAAATTGATACAAGTGTTAGGCACTTATCTACTTCTATTTTATTTTTCTAAGAAAAAAGGATTATTTCAATCATCTAACTTACTATTTTTTCTTTTCTTCTAGATTAATCTAGTCTATTTTCTTCTATACTTGGCTATTTTACTAGCAAAGTTGATTTCCCCCTTCTTCCTGACACTATGCACCTCTTTTGAGTTACGCTGCCCTTCTCAAGCACATACGTGTAATTGTTAATGTGCATATAACCCTTTGATTTTATCTCCCCTCTGCTTAGGCCACACATAACACCTACACGTCCGAGTGTAGCGCATATGCTCCTTTCTTGGTGCATGCATGTGCACGTACCTATTCCATTCCACCCAATATTGGTGCACCCCCTTACACCTACGCCCCTTTTTTTGAATGCACGTGCACGTTCATGTTCTCCCCCATGATGGATGCGCGTGTGTGCATCTGATTTTCGACGGATATGCACACGTGTACCCATGTTTTTGACACATAGGTGTGCACGCACATGTCAAACCGACACATGCGCCAATGCGTATGCATCAAATTTATCCCTACCTACCATAAATATGACCTAAATAAAGCATTAAATGCATAATTGACAAAGACAGATAGGCCACTCATTTAGGGTGCATCTGTTGGTCTTGTCGATACTCCCGGATCTGAGTCTACTCCCTCCTCCTCGTTGGTAACCTCTCCATTGCAATCCAGGCTCTCTCACTGTCACTCGTGGTAAAATTTTACAAGAGCTCTGGGAGTGCACGAATTAATTGGTCATGATTTATTTACCCCCCTTGGTGTGGGTATATTCACCTGTTGCGATGGCCCTGTGGTATGTTTTCTCCATCGTGATCATTCTAACCTTCTTCTACTCGCCGTGATAATTATGTTTGTATTAAAATAATTATTTTTATTAATTTTCACATTGGGGAACTTTGTGCTACCATGCGGTCACCTTCCTCTTGGCACTAGAATTATTTACGAACCTTTCATGCGCGTTCCTCTATTATTATTCTTTTTCCTCTATCTCTCACCCATCGTGATAGTTAATTATTTAAAAAAAAATAACCACCTTGTCTTTCTTCTTGTGGGAACCCATTTTGGCTCTCTCGATAGCCTTGCCTTCCCCTATTCACCTTCGTGCGTACTTTTAAAACATATTTTATCTTTTAAATTCTTCGACGATCAAAAATTCAAAAAATTGTAAAATCCATTCACAAATAAAAATCTAGTATAAAACTTTGCGAAATGACCTAAAATCGGTAACCAACTCATTTATCATTTGAAATCATGTGTCTATTGCATGACACTCATCTCATATCCTGTTGGTTTTTTCACATGTTTTGAAACAACGAATCACGGATCACCACGATATACTGACCACTTACAAAGGCTCGTTGCTTACTTCATTTGTACTACTGGGGTACTATCAATTACAGTACTATTTTAAGTCATCGTACACATTGATTTTCAATCGACCCAAGTGTCCTCCATCATTTCCCTTGCATGTGCACATTTCTTGGGGCATCATTCTTACCCTTGTTGTTTATTAGAACATTTGGGATTTCAACTTGATAACAAAATATTTGTGCAACTATCTTGAACATTGTTGGTTTAAGTGTGTGTGATTGTACTTATTTCCTGTTACATGAGTTTGTTTACTTCTCGTATTGCATTGCATGTTTGTATGTTGCATGGAGTTGGCATTTTAACAATGGACATTTGTTTTGTATCTTGGCTTTTCATGTCATTTTACATTTTGTTGTATGCTCACATTTTTAATAAGGACCAATGAGGAGGTTTCTAAGAAAAATGATGATTTAAATATTGAATACAATTGATTTGTGGATAGCTCAATATCTCTTTTTCTTCTTGTTTCTCATCTTCTTCTCTTCACACTTTTCTCTTTCTCTTTTATTATCTTTTTGATCGTCGATTGCATTCTTCTATCACCCCATCGACACTCGAGGGGGCATCCTTTGTCCTACTAATTTTTCCTCTATCCCTTCAAAAAATTTTCTACTCGTTTGTATTTGTCTACTTTCTTTGAAGTGATGTAGCTTACATCACCTCAAAGAGGGGAAAATGTAGACACATGTAGTTTGATCAATGCACTATTACGTCTAATATTGCACTAACTATTCTTCTCCTTGCAAACTAACGATACACTACCAGTTTGACCTATCTAACTCCCTCCTTACGACACCCCTTTTGGTCATTTTTCCTCTTGTAAACCATTTAAACAGGCTATTATAGCCTCGTTCTGACTACATTAGCTTCTTATTTCCTTCTAGTCCACTTCTACCATCTTCCTAGACTATCAATCCATTTCATTGGATTGATCAGACCTCTCAGAACTCTCTCGAAAACCCTAATTATCCTCTAAACATGGTTAATTAAACTTAACTATGGTTTATCTCTCCTAAACCTAGTCAAAGTAAGCTTTGACTTGCTAAAAGTGGTTTTTGGAATTTAGTATTTGTCCCACATGCACTCAAGTTTCCCACTTTCCCAAATGGAAAACTATATATAGGGCTAGACCCCCTCTCTCATTTTCAAGAATTCTCCCTTCTTCCTAGCATAAAATATCGTATTTTGTTTAGGTTCTAGATTTCATTCCAATTTCAGTTATTGAGCTATTTGCTTTACTTTTGCATTTTATAACACAAATATAGAGTAAAGGGAAGAACCATTGGCCTTGAAGCCATTAATGGTGAGATCCCTTTCTCTTAAGCACCAAAACTGATTGCTTAGGACCTCTTAGGTTCATTATTTCAAGCTTTCAAAGAATAGAGGTTAGTTTCATTTGGTTTAGTTTGCTTGTTTACTTCAAACTAATGTATGCTAATTAGGAACCCTTGCTCATTTCTTATATGATGGTCCAGGTGATCGAGTTGATTAAAGCCTTTTGGGGATTCTTAAAGATTCTTACCCCAAATTTATGGCTTTACAACCTTTCTTTGAACACAAATATAATATTCAATTTATATATGCACAAATATTTATGGTGATTAATACTTTTATTTAATTCAAAATTGATTTATTTTGTCATGAGTGTAATGAGAACATAAAAATTTAGTAAAATATATACTTTCGAATTTTTAAAATGAATTAATATTTTCATCATGTGTCTTAAACAAGTAAATCTTGAATTTCTTAAAATACCATATCTTATAAATAATTTAAAAAAAATATTAAATCCCATTTTTAAAAATTTAAAATTATAGTTTTAGAAAGATCGTATAAAAATGAATTTATGTGAAATTTTCACAATTTAATTCACTAGTTAGACCTAAACATGTGGCATTTAAAGTGGCACCTTTAGGTCTATAATTTCCCCTCCAAATTGATTAAGGAAAAAATAGGCCACATAAGTGCTACCTAGGCTCCACATAATGGGGTTTGAAAGAGGGTTTCAAACCCATAAGAGAGGATCTGAGGATGACATGCACATCAAGATGTGCAAACGAAAGTGTGAAGGGATCTCGGGAGGAGCGAGCATCAATTGAATGTGCATTGAAAGATTTGAAACACAGGTAGAACCTAGTTAATCCATGAAACTCTCCTCTATCTCATAGATCAAATGGGGTGTACATATAGGAGGTGCTTTGAGTAACTCCCAATGACACATATGATGTCTTGACACACTTTGACGCATAAAGGAATCTCATAATGACCCTAAATGACACATGGACCTATGATCTCACCTAAGTGAGATGACTCACCTAATGATGTGGAAAATACACACACCAACAACCCCTTCATCTTAACTTAGGATGAGGCGGAAAGTTAGAAATGAGAAATGGGTCCCGACACAAAGTCTAATGAGGTACCTATGTACAAGAAAGAAGATCCCAAGTAGTGAAGGAAACCCAACGGGAAAACTCCACCACAAGAGAACAAAACACTCTCTAATCTAAGAAATATGCCAAAGATGGGTCCCAACTATAGATGAGCTCAAAATGGTACCCATGTACAAAGAGACAATCTCTTGTAAAGAAGAAGAAAATAGAAGAAGAGGGAGATGAGAGGAATGCAGAAGATGCCATGGACAGATCTAAAATTTGCAGCTCAGGAGGTCTCCCAAAAGAATGTCAATGACGAGATCCTCTGCCTCTGGACTAAAGAAGAGCCACCCGCACCAAATTGTGTGCCTTCCCTTGGGAAGGATAGAAATGGAGTTCTAGAAGTCCACCCACTCCACAAAGGAAACAAAAGGCAGCAACACGAAGAACTCTGAGTCTAGTGCACATAAGTGTGACATAGGTCTAGTGAGTGAGTGCCATGAACCGAAGGTAATGGCACGTGCATAGAACTATCAGTGAAAAATAGAAACAACCACGAGATAGGATGTCTAAGTGATGTGAAGGGAATAGAACATCCTCCACTACAGAAAAGGGATCCACAACTGAGGGTGGATCAATGAAGGTCACTAGAAATGTGGAAGTGACATGATTCCTGGAAGGGGCACTCCAAACAACAGAGTTGATGAGCTCCTCTAAAACACCTGTAGATGGATGAGGGACACATGAGAGCATCACAAATGGACTCTCGTGAAAAGATGACTAAGGTCGGGGAAGATACTCATCCCAATGAGGGGCTCAACAAATGCAGAAGAGCGATGTCGGATAGGTATGAGTCATCCAATGAAGGAAGAGGAGTGGAAGGAGCCTCGCACACTAGAAGTTGAAAGGAGACTTGTGTAATGACGGTATGGGGAGAAGAAGACTTCTCGATATCTAATGAGATGTGGGAAGTTTCAAGACTCTCTGGAATAGTGAGAGAAAGAGGAGAAGAGTCCTCTATAATTCTCTCAAAATCATAAGCTGGGTGCACTGATCCTCATCAATGTGAAGTAGAACCAAATGAGTCTATATCAGCAAAACTACCATCACATGAAGAAGAGGAGATAATTGAATCGGAAGCAAGAACAACGACTACAAGTATGTGAAGGGTCTCCATAGAAGGATTGAAGAATGCTCCAGACACGGTGGGGTGGATTTGAGTCTGCCACGTGAAACCAAAGAGGATGAGAGACATGCATCTTCATGTGACCAAAGACATGGTCACAAGTGTCAAGAAAGTCCTCTAGATGATGATGATCAATGGGTGTAGGAACTGGCCCAAGTAAGAAGGGTGAAAGACCCTAATGAGTGAAGTAATGTTCCATGGAAGCACGCCAAGCTGAATAGTTCCCTCTCCCGGTGAGAAGTGGCGGAGGCTGTAAAGTGATCCTACGATGCTCGAGTCTAGAAAGAGCTCTCTCCATGATGTGAAATACAAGATGCACAAAGCAAGATGTGGACTCTCTGCGATAAATGCTGCGTGTGAAAGCCCAAGAGTACAATCAACCCCCTAGAATGCGGAACTTTATAAAAGTAGTGTGTTTACAAAAATTACAATTCCATCATGTAGTGTATGAGAAATCATGCAATTTTGACTAAAGAAGCACTCAAAAGCGAGTAGCAAGTCAAAAGTTATAGCATTAAAACGATTCTCGTAATCGATGTAAAAATGCCACTAAATGCTATAAAAGCATTAAAAATGTGCCTAAATGGGTGCAAAGGGTATCATGTGACTACTCGTTGGAAACGGAATGAAATTTTGATAGGGTTTGTTTTGACTGCGAGTGGGGATTAGCCTCCCGCCTTGACCTCGGACATCGCCCTCCGTCTTTGACACTTGAAGGAAGGATGATAAAACAAGCCAAAAATAGCCTTAAAAATAGTTACAATGCCATGAATGTTTTTTAATGACCTCAAAACATTAAAAAGAGGATAATGATAAGAAATGTTTTTTTAATCACCCTAAAACATTAAAAAGAAGGTGATGGCCCATGTTTTGGAGTTTGAAGGAGAAGCCACGTGGAAGAGAGCTGGGAAAACCACCAAAAAGGCCAGTCTGCGTGGAGGCAAGTTGTTGACTTGTATGTGAAGGGTAGAAAATGCCAAGGCAGCTCCAAAAACATGCGAATGGAGGCCATGTCCGAGGCAGGTGTGGCGAGTCATGGAGATGTTGCGCAGTCACATAGGGAGGCTGGTTAGAGACCCCAAACCACCAAAAATCCAGAAAAATAGCTGTGAAGACCCAAACCACCCTCAAACGGTTGTGAAGACCACGTGTGGCTAGCTGTAGGCACGTGGGAGGTCTCAGAGACTGTGGGAAACGTCTGAAGATGCAGCAAAAAAATTTCCAAGGTAGGTCGAATGAAAAATGTGCCAAGGTTTGATCCAAAAAAGGTTGAAGCGACCAAAATAGGGAGAGATAAAATGTTTTCCAATGCTGAGTCAACCAGAAGGAGCAGGTGTGTGGAGATGGAGTAGAAAACAACGAGATGTTGAGAGGAGACTAAGATAGGAGGCAGTGTCTGAACATGCATGTAAACACGTTGAACCATGTAAAGCCGTATCACCAAACAAACGTAGCATGGTGAGTAAAAATATCCATGTATAGGCAGAAATGAGGCCTCCAAATCAATGCAAAGGATATGAGTTGGTTAATGCAATGGACGGGCTGGTAAACCAGTGAGTAACTCAAGTCACCGGAAGACCGAATCATGCATGAGCAATAAAAAAAGCCTCCAGATAATAATAAAAAAACTGAAACTCAGATTTTAAGCACTCAAACAAAGACCCAAAAAACTGCAAATCACCTCTGAAGACTTCATGCAAAAACCGTAAAACCACGAACACTCCAACCGTAAAACCACAAAAACTGCAAACCTCGGTATGAAGCCCGAATCAATGCACTAAAGCACATAACGGAATATCCATTACGACACACGCAACGAGAATTGGATATCACACCGGAAGCTAGAAAACAAACACGAAATGTTGAAGGGTGCATGGATCCACAAGATCTACTCTAATACCATGAAAGAGGGTTTAAAACCTGCAAATACAGAGATCACTGAGGATTATGTGCACATCAACGGATGTGCGAACAACAACGTGAAGAGATCTTGGGAGGAGTGAGCATCAACCGAATGTGCATGCAAAGATTTGAAACACGGGAAGAACCTAGTTAAGCCATAAAACTCTCCTCTATCTCATAGATCAAATGGGGTGTACATATAGGAGGTGTTGAGTAACCCCCAGTGCTGCAATCATGATAACTTGAGTAGAGAGGAGAAGTTACATTCCCAGAATAGAAGTGTAACTCCTAATGACGCATATGACAACCGATGCACCATGACATGTAAGGGAATCTCACAATGACCCCTAAATGACACATGGACCTATGATCTCACCTAAGTGAGATGACTCACCTAATGATGTGGAAAATACACACACCAACGAGGTTCACCAAAGGAAGTTTTCCTAAAGCCCCTTAAACCTAATTCCTCAATTCTCTCTTCTAAGTATATTCAAGGTAAAATATGCTCGAGGGGGTTCACATAAACCCCTTGGTGAAGGGGTTTCAAGGAAAGGGTATTTCAAGAGAAAACATTTTTAATGAAATGACACATTGAGAAAATGGGGTACGTGTGAAGGTGGTGTTTGCCCAAACACCCCTCAAATTATTGATGTAAAATTTTGTGGGTCGCATTTTGTTGACATGTTGAGTTTTAGGTGCTATCATTGATGTAAAAAATCATCAACGAAAAATAAGATGATGTTGAAGTGTCATAACATGCTAAGTAGTTTTATGACATGGAGATTCAAATGGTTTCATGGTGGAAAGAGTGGATTCAGTGAGATTGGTTTGGTCTAGCAAACCTAGTCAGGTGACCTAGCTAGCCTAGGTGATGGAGCATGATGGTTTGAGTGGATTATTGGTTTGAGGAGAATGGTAGCAGCATGGAGATCATGTTTGGTGAGTGTTTAGGAACTCACATGAGTTTATGGTTACAAGTAAAGGTTGAAGTCATAGATTCGGTGCTCATCTGCAGCCAGTCTAGATGCTCGAGTAATGGTGATGAGTTGTAGAACCATGTGAGCTCATGGATTAATGTAGGTAATTGATTCATGATTTATTAAAAATTTTAAGACCTTTTGAGAGGTTTCATGATGAGTTATAGTGTTATTTCAGTTGACCCTAACTTAAACCATGCAAAACCCCAAGGGATAGTCATGAAAATGAGATGGGATGAGAAGATGGAGACCTATTTGAGCTATGATGATTATTATATATGGTTCATATAGGTTTCTTAGAGGTGTGAAAAAAATTTGGAGTCATTCTAAAGAATATTTTGCAAGTTATGTTGTTTTTGGTGAAACATGTCAAGAAGAAGGTGATTTCCAACTCGAATTGCACCTTTTGATGCTCACCATGAATTTTTTTATTTTCATGGGAACTTGTGGATTTCAGGGATGATTTTTAATTAAGTTAAGGATTTTAAGAAAAATAATAAAGTCATTTCATCGTAACATTTTTATGAATGAATGTTAAGAGCGTAAATTACTTTTTTTGTACTGAAGCCCTAGATGGAAGAGGTAGGAGAGATATTGTAAATAAGTGACCAGAATTGATTGGTTGCTCTTGATGCAACCTAGAATTCACCAAATAACACCCTATACACACTTTGTCACATCACTCGGCCAAGACTAAGCACTCACCCAAAGCTCGTAAAGGTATGGCGTCCCTCTTTAGGGTTCTTTCAGAGCAGGATTATAGCATGATGAAGCAAGAATTATATATAGATCCATAACTAATCCATATCCCTACAATGCATAATAGATATAGATCTAAGGAATAATAATTCTAAACAATAATCATGATGGAGGTAGGAACATGCGCTACTCAATTACACACAAGTATGACACGTATATTCAGACCAATATCTTCCATCTATTAATAATAACAAGTGACACAAAAGCTCCTTACAATAATGGAAATCTATTCCAATGCGTGCATGGATCCGATACAATAAAATAGACTCATGCACATCTCTTTATACTTATCACTCACACACATACATACCGTCAAATCTGTATATTATCCACTAGGTAATTCATCACATACACATAGGGTGGGGACTTTCCCTTCACCGCTTATCTATTCCAAAAATAGGTTGCATGCTATTAATAGCCACACACCATTTACAGGCATAGCCACACATGTAAGTGTGCTATCTATAGACCTTTGAAAATTAAGCTGAAGTGAAAATCCTATTCTTAGCTTGTCTCCATGCAAAATCACTTGGATCGATCCTCTAAATATAGAAAATGCATGGCGCGCAATGTCTCTACCACATTTGTGTGCTCTACATGCCATATTCTAAAAATATATCTTTATCCCAAAATCAGCTAAGTCCTAAAGGATGACCCACCGCCCTCTGCGTGCGGGTTCTTTCTGTTCCTTAGCGACCTTGAATATGGCTTGTTTTCCTATGTAGACTTATGGGGTGAGTTACTGCCAAGTGTTTTCTCGATCAACACTAATATGATGATTTTATATTATATAATACTCCTCCATATTTCCATAAAGGTATGTTGGAGCATGTGGTGATGAGTGAACCCCACCCAAAAATGCAAGTTTCTTAAGAATTCCCGAGGTTGAGAAAGGTTTTCCAAAGGAGTTGAAAAATAAATTATTTTTTTAGTATGGGATTTTAATTCATGTAAATGATGGTTTAAGATCATGTTTGTGCTTCTAAATGGAAAAACGTGCCCTATTTATGAAGATTAGTCATAAGGCATTTTTGGGGCAATTTCAAGTAATTTTCAAAAATGGACTTGGTTGAGATCCTTCCACTTGGAGTTGCAAGGAAATGTAAGATTTTATGGAAATAGGATTAAGAGGTATTTTAATTTTTATATGTTGTATCTCATAATTATTATATTTGATGGGTCATCAGATCAATTTGTAGAGAAGAAGGTTTCTTGTTTCTCGGGATAACATTTCTCTTACTAGGAAATGAAGTTAGAAGATGAATGAAACGAATGAATTTATGATTTCCTTTATTTTTAGAATTTTTGTTTTATCCTCCAACATTTAACTACTTCACGAAATGTAGGACACCAATGCGAGATGGTGTCAAGAATTTGAATAATTTGATCCAATGCAAAATGTATAGTGCATGCATGCCAAAGTGGTAAGGACTATGTTCCCTGTAAAAGCCACTATGTGGATTTACGTAGATTATCTTGAACTACAAAAAATTGTGTAATTTCCCCATGGTTATAAGATTCAAGAAGGGATGTGATGTGATAATGAACCAAGTTTGATTATTAGCCCTATTTGAAAATTTCAATTGTGTTGTACCTAGACTATTTTGTGCTTTGTGATGAATCTATAACATTGTATGGGGTGGTGATTCACCCCAAATGATGTCCCCATCATTTGGGGTACACGAAATGTCTCTGAAGGAGTATACAACCTAAAGGAGGACCAAAAATTGTGTTAAAATTGTGCCTTACATGGGGAAGGGAATGTGATTGGTAGAAACCAAGGGACATGCAAAAAAAGTTGCTAGGAGACAAGTGTTAGTAAAATCAAAGATAAATACGCATGTAGAAGATAAGTGCTGAGACAATGTGTAAGCTAAGATGCAAGAAGATAATGTAAACATGCAAGAAGAAAAATGTAGACCACCAAAGGTGGGTTGTAAATATGGGACATAAATCATGATGTCACAAGACAATCAAGGCTGACTAGGCCAATAACAAACAAGTTTGTACATAATAAAAAAGTGAAAATCCCATAAAAAATAACATACAAAGATAAAACAATGACAAGTAATGTAACATAAAATCATGAAAGTGGATAACCATGCATAAAAATGTTGCACATGAAGCACCCATTAACATGTCGGGAATATAAAACATATTCCAAAATGTGTATAAATCAATAAAGTAGTGTGTTATGAAAAATGAAACAATAACACCTGTAATGTATGAAATTGGATTCCCTAGGAGTTAATGTGGTACTAGTAATAGGTATTACCCCAATATACCATGCTATGTGTAATGGATATTTATAATCTATGATCACATCTAGAAAGGAAAGTGAATACACATCATGTGTATGATAAAGATAATGACATACAAGATATCTATATGGAATGTGTAATAAAGTGAACATGTAAAATCATAAGTAAGAAAGATTAAATGTAACCAAGATATACGATATGTTATGGATGAGACGAGAATGGAATGTAGTATGAGTGATAGGAGTTGCGTGACTGTAAGTGAGTGTGAATGAGATTGCATGAGATGATGTTCATTTTTATATACCCCTTATCGTCAAGAATGAACTATAAATGAGACTGCATCATCAAGAAATGGTTTGAATGTCTATACGTAAAAGATGTGATTGTCAAAGTGTAAAGTGGGAGTCTAAGCGTATGAGTAAATGTATAAGTGTGGTGAGGTCAATTTGAGATATAAATCCTTATCAATCAAGCATGAATTTGTAGAACTAGAATGCATCATAGGGTAGTAAGTGCAGTATGTAGAAGTAAATGCGAGAAAGATATGTCGTGAATGTGTAGAGTTAATAAGACAAAATGTGTAGTAGAGGTTGTGAGAGAATATGTCATAGGTACATGCGATGTTAAGTATGTAGTGTTTTGCTTGTGCATTGGTGAAGTACATCATGAATATATCAATATTGGTGAAGTTATGTTGAATATTGTTGATAAAAATTGATTATCGACACATTGAGTGTGCTGATGTTGTGCTACCGAGAAAGATATGTTGTGGGTATGTAGAGTATGTAAGTTGTTTGTGATGATTATGCGCAATAAATATATGTCATGTGATGTAAGAGGAGTGTGTTTTGAAAGCACGAGATATTTTAGTAAGCATATATGTTGTTTTGAATATGGGAAAAGTGTATGTGTTGTTATGGTGTGTAGGTTGTATTGATAGATAGGCATGAGAAGAGTGTATTGAATGTGCATGAAGTGTGTTGGTTGTATAGTATGTGCAATAAAGATATATCTTGAATTTGTAGAGTAGATATGATTTAGAGTTGAATGCATGAAATGTATAATAAGTAACATGTAATGTGTAGGATAATTTTTAGTGTGTGAGGTTCATGTGTATAGTATTCCCTCAACGAGTCAAGTGTGAACCGTATCGGGAGAGTGTGTCAACAGGAAATGATGATACAATACATGTATCAAATGATTTGAAAGTGCTAAGAAAGATGAATCATGAAGCACAAAGTGTTAAGTGTGATAGGAAATGATAGAAATAATTGATAGTGCTAGAAGGGGGGAGGATCGGTGCAATGCCCCTCAAGTGTTCCAATGATGAATATTTATGCGGCTGACAAAGGACCATGCGACGGTGGTAGAATTTGAAATGTTTCTTAGCTATTAGTAAGAGTAGTTTATTTGATAAGATGAACTAGAAATGGAAGTGGAATGGGATGGGGAGGAATCTTGAATGGTTATAACTTAGGTGGGATTGATGACGTTTATAGAATACCTCATTGGAAAATAAGGTAGATTGATTTTTAGAGGTGGTTACATATTTTTAATTGGTAATATCGTTGATGATTTAGTAGGAGGAGGTGTTATATTTATTTTAAGAGATATTTTCTTCAGTGGTTCTTGAATATCTATAGAAGAAACCTTAGAAATTATGACATGATGCTCATTAGATATAAACGAATCAATTTTAGGGATCCATTGGGGTGTAAAATTGAAGATGTAGGAGGATTTTGTGCAACAAATGAGATAAAACCTTTATGCTCAAGATGTTGATTCTTAGTTATAAAGAATAGTAATAATTTTAATTATGTCCATTCATTCGATGATAATTTTAATATAGGCAACCTTGATATAATGAAATTCGGTGATGAGGATAGGCTTATGTTGATGGTAAAGAGATCAATTAATGACTAAAGAGTTTAGTAATAATGTCATGTTGATTAGTATTGTGATCAAAGTTGAGATTCTCTAGTAATGGTAATACTTGAGGCTCACTAATATGAGCACATGCAAAAGACATAGGATGATGATGATATCCGAGAAGGAGAAAAACATGATCCTACGAAGCATCCTTAAGATGTTGGATTTCATATTTGAGAGATGTAATCCTGGATTCCCTATCTTGAAATTTGTCTTGAAATAAAGAATGAAAATCTTGAATTGAGTCAACATGAATTGATTATATGGAGAATCATGAATACTAGGATTTTGGATAGATGATCTAAAATAGAACTCACTTGATGCAGTAACATATCACTTTAGTGAGATCGTGGTGTCTATGTTTTTTTAGAAAAACTTGGAAATTAGGATGCATTTGAATTAAATCATACAAATAAATTTGAGGAATTTGAGGAGCCATTATATAGTAGATGATATGCCAAAGAAGGATCCTAAAGACCCATTCACGAGTGGGTTTCACCTTGAAATGATTAAGATAAATATGGAAATGTAATCCTAATCGATGCAATTAGTGATAAACAAATGGATACATAAAGACAAAAATTAACCCAAGAAAACTAAGCAATAAAGTATGAAACCCTTACTGTAAAGAGAGGATAAGAAGACTTAGTTGATTTGTAGAGATCCCCGAGGTGTATATAAGCTGGAAAGGTGGAAAAATACAAAAACTAACCATCGCACTGAGCTCGGGAAAATGTAGATATGGAGAAATTCGGCTGGATAGAAGTACGGAGGGGGACAAGGGAACCAATGGGTTCACTAGGCTTATTTCTAGGCACTTGGGCCTGTGGAAATGCTTAGGAAACCTCCTCTAAGGGATTGTGAGGTTTTGACATTTTTCACCTTTTGTTGCTATGAGGTCATACAATGATTTTGAAGTCGCTAGAAACCTACAATGAAGTAATGACCTATAAAACCCTCAAATAGACATCAAATCCTAAAAAATAAAGTGTTTATCAAGATTTCATACTTCGTTCTTAAGGTTAGTGAAGATTAAACTAGAAATCAATAAATACATTTGAGAAAATGGGAGGGTTTAGGGAACTCTGATGTGGATGATGATAAATGTTGTATGAGCACACCAAAAAGTAAATACTCCCTACTACAAATCAAAAACCTACACAACAACTAAGACTAAACACAAAAATGATTAGAAATGGATATGGTGGTATACGATTGAAGTTGGTTCAGGAATCGAAAGCTTCCTAGAAAGGATGTAATCCCACATGTTTAATAAAGATAGAATAAAATAAGTGGATATGGATCTGATATAATGCATAATCTGAAGTAAACAAAAATTGAAATGCTAGAGATAAGATAGAAATGAAGATCTGATCTAAATGCATACAAAGTAAATCAAACCTAATGAAGTCGAAGATGACCCAAGCGCAAAAATGGTCGATTCATAACTTCCCTAAGGGTGTGGAGTAATGGAAGGATGGATAAATGGGGATCACATGGATATTAGGGAATGATCAATGAAATAAGAATGCAAGATATTTGATATGATTTTCAGCCTCTCTAAAAGAGTGGGGAACGCTCTTATTTATAGCCTAAGGGTGAGATTAATCTGGTAGTTTTTGGTTGATCATGATTTAGAAAAGTAAACCTTATTAGGTGAGTGGGGAATATTAAATTCACAAGTGTATTGACTTGGATCATATTTAGCATGTAATGAGGATTATATTTGTTTAGGGATTTAAAAGGGATTAATTAATTAACTAACATTGATTAATTGGATATGCATTTTTATGAAATGAAATGGGGAAATTAATTTAATTTAGGAGGAAAAATAAATTTGAATGGGCAACCCACGATGAAAGTGAGTGAACACGAGGTGAAGGGTGAAATGATACCAAAAATTAGTGTCTACATTTGCCCCTTTTTGATGAGTGATTTGTGTTGGGCAAGCCACGATAAAAAAATGAGAAAGTGATGAAAAGATGATTTATTGGGTGCTCCCCCTTAAAATTGAGATTTATGACATAAAGGAATTCGATCATGAGTTTGAAAGAGATAGATGAAAAAGGATGGAAAGGATTAGAAAAGAAGATTAAGGGATAAAATATCCAAGATGAGGATAAACAAAAAACTGAAAATATTGCAGTGATTACGATATCACGTTGGAAGAGAACAAAGGACAATCTCAATGGTGATGGAAAAAATTTCCTACTGGACTTGCGAGTGGTCAAAAATCACTACAATATGGATGCACAAGCCATAAGACCCATGATTCAAAGAAGAACATCAAAAATATGTGTGAAGAAATGAAAATGGATGTATAGACAAGGTCGACAAATTACTGAGGGAAAAAAGAGGATGTGATAGCCTTCATACATGAGGAATTGAATAAATATGTGTCAGAGCACTACGAAAGTAGTGTTATTTCAAAAAATGCAGATGGAATGTATGAATATACCCCAAGTGAAGAGATTTATGGTTTTAAAGAAATATTTCTTAAGGAAGGTTTTCCTTCATTAAGAAATAATTAGAGGAAGAAAAAAGAAATCATTCTCAAAAGGTAAAATAAAATTTTTCTCATGAGAATCCAGGAAGAAATCAATCTAATTTTTTAAGAAAAAATTAGAGGAGACGTTTGTTAGGGAGAATAGAAGGTGCCATGATATGAACATAATGGTATCCTCCAAGAAAAAAATTCCATGCGAAGAGGTGATTAGGGAAATATGTGATGGCGTCCCTTGAGAAGGATGACAAGAATGAAAGAGATGACGAGCTCTTGGAAAAACAAGAGTCAACTCTATAAAGATGAGGATGAGAATAGGATGTAATGAAATGGATTATTTGTGGTGTGCAAATGGAGAAATATTTTAAGCATCCTTGAATGTTAAGTGTGAACATATGTTGAAGTATGTAATGATTGAGAAAGGAAAGAGAGAAAAATGAAATGTCCAGGAGTAGTGGTTGATTATGGGTAAGTGAATAACGAGGAGAGAAAAGTCATAAGTGAAGAAGAAAATGGTATGGAATAGAGCAGATGTGGTGGAGGAGAAAAAAGTAATGAAAGTGGTAGAAGAGAATAGTAGAGAAATATGATAGGGAAAGAAATGATTGAGGAAGGAAGAATAATAAGAAGACGAGATGAGAAGAGAAGATGACAAATAAGAGGGTGAAATCATAGAAAAGGGAGAGAAAGGTACAAAATAAAGGTAGTGGAATAAAAAGATATAGTGTGGGAGGTGAGGAAGATGAAGGGAGATAAATGATGGAAAAATGGAGGAGATGAGGAAGATGAAGGGAGAGAAACTATGGAAAAATGCAGGAGATGAGGAAGATGAAGGGAGAGAAATGATGGAAAAATAGAGGAGATGAGGAAGATGAATAATTTAAAGAAGATGAAAGAGATGATAAAATCAAGAAAATAAAGAAACTATAGAAGAGATCAAGAAGATTTGGAGAAGATCAAAGAAAGGAAGAGAAACTAGTACAAAATGAAGGATGAAAGAGTGTATACAATGATAATATTGAAGGAACCAAATTATCGTGGGGAAGGCGAAGGTAAGGAATATAGTACAGACTAAAATTCATGTGGAAGGTGGGAGGATAAAAAAGGTGGGATAGTGAGGAAGAGACAAGGTAACAATCGGAAAGTAAGAAGGATGGACAAGGTAAAAAGGGGAGGAAGATGTAAATAAAGAGAGAGAAAATAATGAAGAGTGGGAAGGAGGAGAGGACAAGAGAGGAAATGATGCAAAAGTAAGGGTATGAAGAATAGGGATATGCAGTGAAGAGTGGGTAACATCATAAAAGTAGTGAGGAGAAAGAGAGTATGAATGAAATGGAGTGGAAAATATTTAGAAATCGTGATATGAGGATAAGAGGATTATGAGAAAATAGAAAAAGGTTGTATGATGAAGACAATAAAGATATTGCGAGGTGGAGGAATATTGAGAAGTGACGAAGAAGTGACAAGAAAGTGTAGATGTGGAGACAAGGAAGGGGAGGAAAGAGATAATGGATGATGGAGGAGGCTATGTCATTCAAATAATATTAGGGGAAGACAACCAATAATTATTATTAGTGAAGGATGAGAGGAAAAGTGAATAACATGAAAAACAGAATGGGGAATAGAAGAGGAAATTCAGAGAAGGGATGTTAGGGAAGACCAAAAATAATTATTGTTGGTGTAAGATGGGGGGAAGTAGTGGAAAAATGGAGAAGGATGAAGAGAGTGAGAAATGAAGTGGAGAATGATGCAAAGTGATTTTTAGGGATGACCAACAATAATTATCATCATAGAAATGGAATACGATGATGGAATAATATTAGCGGAAGACACACAATAATGGATGTTATTATCGTGGAGGTGGATATGTGGGAAAATTTGAGAAGATGGAGTTCGAAGAGTAAGGAAATGATGAGTGATGGTTTTGCAAGATGAAGGTGAGGAGAGGATGAACAAGGTGAAGGTAAGGAAATGAAATATGAAAATTATGGTAGAGGGCATGATGAAGAAAAATATAATGAGGGGAAAATGGTGGAAAGGAACATGATGATAAGATTAACACGATGGATGCACTCTGTGATATTATAGGATAAGAAATTATAATGGTAAGAGGAAAATTTAGTTGGTAATGAACACTATGAGGAAGTAATAGTCAACGAAAGGAATGATGAGTTGGTATAGGGAGAAGTATAGAACAACAAGTCTATCTTAAGGGAAATCATAAATTAAGATAGTCAAGAGGTGGAAGTGATTAAGAAAGATTTCAAGAAAGGGATGATGGAGATTATGAGCGGGAAAATATGAGGTGAAGTTTGTGAGAATGTAAGGGATGGTGAAAATATGTGATGATGGGGAATGCCAAGAAAAAGGGAGGGGTGAGGATGTATGGTGATGAGGGAATGCAAAATGAAAATTTTTCCTTAAGAGGAACTCTCAAGTAAGATTGTCATGGTTAAGTAAGATGTCCAAACCGACATGGATGATGAATTGAAGGTGAAATAAAATAATGTATTGGAACATGGGTCGAATGATTTGTTGGAGAAGATGATGATGGCAAGGGTGGGAGAAATATTATGGAGGAAATTGTATGGATGGTAAAGAGCAAGATGACAAATCCTCCTAAAGGGAATCCTTAAGTAAGATTTCCATGTTGTATGAACTATTAAGTAGGATTGCCAAGCAAAAGAGGAAGAATAATGACATGGGGAAGAAGGTTTGTTAGGTAAGAAGTGACCTGAGTGATTGAGGGAAGGATATATGATAAAATGGATTGCGGGGAACCCTCAAGTAGAATTTACATATTAGGAGAATGTGTAAGTAAGATTACCAAGTAGAAGAAGGATACTAGGAAGAATGATAAAAGAGGAAATGATGTTTGCAAGAATGGAAAGAGAGGTGAGATGTCATGATAAAAAGGAAGGAAGGAAACAAAGAAGTGTAAGATGAGAATATGGAGGAAGATATTTGGTGTAGAATGCATATTGTGAGGGAATCCTTAATTGGGATGCCCATATGATGGGATTGATGAGGCAAGAATGTCGGACAAAAGATGTAGAGTGAAAGGATGTTTGTGGTGGTGATTTTTTCCGATGGAAGAAGAAATGGTAGAGTATTTTATACATCGGGAGGATGTTAGGAAGAGGGTATACTGAAACTAATAATCCTACACTATATGGGTGATTAAGTAAAATTGTCAAGTTGAAAGCGGAAGAATAAAAGGGAAAGACACTGAGTGGTGGAAGGGGATAAGAATGGTGAGAAGGGTGATGTGGGGATAAGTGGTAGATGAGTAGAAATGAGGAGAGAGGAAAAATGGATAAAATACATGTTGACCATGGTGGGGGATGAGGACTTGTAGGATAGCGAATGCTTCCTGAGAAAGATCCTTAAGTAGGATTCACAAATTGCAACGGTGATTTAGTAGGATTCCCAAACTAGATAATTTACTAGTACGTGTGTGAACGGATAGGGTGTAAAGTAAGTTTTGATCATGTAGAAATATAATCAAGTGAAAAAAACATATTAATTTGAATATAACACATAACAAGATGCATCATGATATAGAAGATTAAGATTACTAGAGTGTAATATGGATGAGAGTATAAATAGGGGCCATAAAAATATATGATGCCCTTTGAGTATGATATGAAAGGATGAGACCTTGGTAGAAGGCGAATGTAACAAGAGAGATGAAACATAATAATAAAAAGGATTTTATGAGGAAACAATGCTTTGAACTGATTAGAGCTAAACAAGAAATGGAGCCACTTAAGGAAATGCACTTGCAGCCATAATAAGTGTTAACACATAACCAATGATAGTTAGTTATTCTAAGGATCATGTAGAAAATATGGAAAGTGGACTCATAAACCTAAGGTTGACATGACAAAGGGGTGTAGATGTGACTTACACGTGGGGTTATAGGTTCTCCATAGGTGGGTTTCCCTAGGTCTATGCCCCAGCTCTGGGTGAAGGGAAATGCAAATTGATCAATGCGGGAAGTTTGTTGCGGATGAAAAAGATGATTGGTGGGAAGATTTATTCAAATTATTAATTTGGATATTTATGCTTTATATTTATGAGATAAAATGATGATCAATGTGGGAATCCTTTACTAGCATGATATATAGGGAGTAGCCATCCTTGATGGAGTAGTCTACTTTATGCTTTCTTCTTATTTTTGTTTTTGAAAAATGGAAGGGATGGTACATGCATGATATCTATCCTTGAGGCATCAATATAACTTATGATTTCATGAATAAATATCCTTTTAGGGATCAATTTGTTTACTTTTGAATTTTGATAATGAACATCCATATAATTTTAACATGGGAAGAGCTGTAAATAGTCATGTAGACACTTTAAGAGGGAAAATGAATGCACAAGTGACATATATGGACCCTTAATGTTTTTCTAATAGGAAAATAGAGGGTGATGGATGTAATGATCATGGAGTTATCAAAAAAAAAACCTATCCACAAGGAAGATGTAATAAGTAGATCCGTTGTACCCATATTTAAGGTCACAAATAGGAAAGTGATGGTAGAGCACATAATTCCAGATCATTACTGAGGAGAAATGGAAATGGATGATGATGGAGATAATTAATTTCACATTATTAAGTATGCGAATAGTAGAATGGTTGCAAGTCCAACGCATTAAGAGGTTCCATTCTCGGTTTACCATCAAGGAAGCCAAACGATAGGCCCCAAACCCATATGTACGCATGATAATGTAAGGTCCAATCCGGTTGGGAGAAAAATTTCCACATTAGATACTTTCTAGAGTAGTGACGTTTTGATTTTATTTAAGGACAAGATCAACGATTTTAAAGTTTCATTCCACGAGATGTTTAAAGTAAGCACGTTTGACCGTAAATACCATCGTGGACTTCTTAGATAACACAGGTAGATTTAGAGGAGTGAGGGAAACATAAGATAAGTGCAGTCAAGCCACACTTATAAAAGATTGCACCAAAGATGACATAGTGGTTAGCACATCGAAGAAAATATCTCCTACCATTTTTAGATTGGTCAAAGGTAATAATGGATTTGAAAGGTACTTAAAAATTTGAGAATACCAAAGGTTACAAGGATTAGTTACAATGTGGTTGACATGAGGAAGATCATGAAGATGGCGGTTGATCTTTATGCTAAACAAATACAAAAATATTAGATTCATTAGTCATCCAGTGGGATGAGAGATGCGAGGAAGCCGTGGTGTCTGCGAAGTGTTTAGATGATCAAGGTACAAATTAGATGGTGTAGAAGTTGAATGCCCCAAGTTGGAAATCGATAATGTCCTTATAATTTTGAATAATGTGATTTTTGCATTGATAGGTTCCCTTGATTTGAATTATGATGAATTGAGAACCCATATAGATATAAAGGATGGTATTTTTAAGGCCTAAAATGAGAACCTCATACTACTGCCATATTATTAGTGCATTCAAAGTTAAGCTTATTGGTGATAGGAATAGGAGTATCCCAAGGAGGAATGATAATAACACTGTACCTCCCCCTTGGTGACATTTTGAGCCATTAAAAAGAGATTCATCCTAAATTGGGATTACTCATGTTAAAAATTGTTGATGGATTCGTCGTGGAATTTCTCATGAGGAAGGCGAGTGTCGGAGAGGAGCATCAGCTAATTAATCTGAAATAGATTACCATTGATTATTTTTGAGAGATGAACTTGAGGTCAAACTTAGTCATGAGCATGATCCATCAAGTGATGTGGTCACGATCGTATGGTTTAGAATACATGGTTTTAAAGAAATGAAATAGGGTAACGACATAATTATTATGTTTGATAAGGTAATGGAAAATTTGGGAGGTGGCGAAGAAAAGAGTGCAACAATTTTTTTAATGTCGATGTATGTGAGTCTCATAGTCGTGAAGGGTTTAGCTAAGGTAATACACATCTTGTTTCCTACCTATCTCATCACAATGTGCAAACATGACACCAAGAGCACGGTCAAAGGTAGAGCCATATAGATAGAAATTATCCCCTCTCATGGAGGTGTAAGCACAAGAGGAGATATGAGATACTTGTTAAGATCACTAAAGGATTTTTGGTAGTTATCGTCTAGTAGAAGTTGACGTATTTAGGAAGAAGATGATGAAAGGGTTAGAAGCAGTTCAAAAGTTGTGAGATGAATCAACGACGACGAGAATGAAGTCGACCTTGAAGACTGCGAAGTTGCTTAAGATTAGAAGGAGGATGCATCTCAAGGATGTCCTTGATTTTTACGGGTTCAAACTTAATACCCTTGATGGAAGCTTGATGAAGCCAAAGTGAACTTCCTAGTAGGAACTCTAAAAACACACTTGATCGGGTTAAGGTAGAGGAAGAAATAGATGAGGCTCTTGAAAATTATTTCAAGGATAGAGAGGTGATCGCATCAATTTTTGGACTTTCCCAAGAGGTCATAAACATAGTATTCTATTGTCTTATGGTTGAGATCATGAAAGATATAGGTCATGGCTCAATAATAGGTGGCTCTAAAATTTTTCAAACTAAAGGGGGTGATACAAAAAAACACCCCAAGGAGTGATGAAAGAAGTCTTATGTTGGTATTTTGGTGCGATAAGGATATGATTGTATCTAGAAAATCCATCCATAAGAGACAACATCTCATGTCCTGTAGTAAGGTCTATAAGTTGATCGATGTTAGGAAGGGGGAAATCATCTTTAGGGAAAACAAGGTTTAAATCTTGAAATTCGGTGCATATGCAAAGCTTACCCAAATATTTAACAATGGGGATGATGTTTGAAACCAATTGTGGATAGTCAATAGAGATGACGAAGTTCACAAAAGGAGGTGTTGCAAATCCTCTTTGACAAGGAGGGAAACTTGAGGATGTATGCGGTGAAGATTCTACTTAAACGACTTATCATTGGTAAAAGTTACAATGTTATGGAAAAAATGGATGGATTGAGTCCCGAAATGTTAGTGCATGTCTATGAGAAGTCTTTTCCATGAGTAGAGAGGAAATTAATGAAGAATTCAAGCTCCTGTGGATTAAGGGATTGACCCATTTTGAGAATGCGGGGCTCTTGTGAAGTCCCTATATGGATGTCAATGGTGAATTTTTAAAGAAGGGTGGATGTATCTAGCGGAAAGGACTTATGAATATAATAATATCATTCCCCCATGGGGTAGAGGATGGTATCATCATCAGTGAAATGAAGAATTCCAATGGTAGGGGAATCCTCCTCTATCATTTCCGAGAATCGAAGTGGAAGAGACTAGATTGTCCATCACACTAATGAATGGTAGTGCAAAAGTGATGGTGGAGATTAAAAAATCAAAAGGCAATAGACACGGTGTTTTTGTATCCATAGCCTCATGGGATGAGAAAGATGGAGGATCAAAGTGTTCATGAGCATCATATATTGTGGAAGAGGATCGAAAATTTCTCTTTATAACCTAGTATGAATTTTCATGGGGTTTAAGAGATTGATCGATGATAAGGTCATGTATAACTTGTTCATAACTCCCCATTATAAATCATTTCCAGGAACAATGATGAAGATAGGTGTGGGTGAATGGTTTCTTGTAGAGACAACCAAAGCCATTGGTGTATGGTTTAGTATGAGGTTGGGTATTAATGTGAGATGAAGGGTGATCAATTCCACCATAGATGATATTGGTACGAAGATGAGGTGGACTAAAAGGAATGATATCCCTGATGTTTGGTTAGTACATAGATGCTTTTTCAAGTCTACCAAGTCTATTAGGCATGGGAAGAACATTTAGTGTAAGAAGGTGATACTCCCCAGTGAAATCTTATCCATTAATTTGTCAATATAATCATCATTAGGAAGCTTAGATGAGGGAAAAAATGAGCTAGTGGATGGTTGAGATGATTCTTGCATGGGGATGAGCACATCATTAGGGAGATAAGTCATATTACATGATTTGAATGGTGGGGTGTCTGCGGGGAGAGTTAGAATATTCCCCTCATGCTCATATTTGATACATCGATGGAGGGTGGAAGGGATGTAATGCATAACACGGATCCAAGGTCGCCGCGAAAAAGACATTATATTAAAAATCCCCTTATATGATATAGAATATTTCATGGAGGAGTTTTCATCACCGTGGATGGGAAGAATAATCATACCTAAGCGAGGGTGATAACATCATTGAAATCATGCATGATTGTGGGTGATTGGGATAGAATGGATTTAGGAGATTGAGTTAGTAAAAATATGGGATGATACAATGTTAATGCTTGCTCCATTTTCTATCATAGATCGATGAATGAATATATCATTAATATGAATGGTGATGAATAGGGGAATGTCATACTCTTTTGGTGTGATATTTGGAATCTCAGTATCCTCAAAATATATGGAAGTCAAAGCGGTAAGTGAACCGATAAGAGATGTGAAGGCATGAGCTTCATGATTAGTAGTAGGGATGTATTTAAGAGTTTCATGAGGGATTTCCTATGATACTTTTTTCAGAGTGATAGGCCAAGCGGGAAAATAAGATGGACACCTTAGGTTTTGATGATGAAGATGGTTGGGTATTATATTTACGAGGAGTGGTGAAAACCACCTTGGAATTAGATTGAGTAGGTGGAAGAAATTATTGATAAGAATGGGTGGTGACCTAAATAACATCAATGTAGAGAGGATGATGTTACTCAAGAGAATCTAAAGTAGCTGGAGGAATGAAGAAATAAGTATTATATGAATGAGGTAACTTGGATATTTGAGTAGATGAGGATGTTGAAGAAGTTGATGATGGAAGAATTGGTCTCTCCTCAAGAATGTCATCTTGGTTGAATAGATTATGTATGATGGTTTGAAGGGCCTTACAATTCTCGATGTCATGGCCTAGTGCATGGTGGTATGCATAAATAAGGTTAGAGTCAAAACATGAGGGTATTGTGGTATTTGGATCAAAGGGTTTGATTGAGGGTAAAGTTATTTCCAAAGCTTGGAGTAATTGGTAAAAATCATTGTATAATACCCGAGGGAATAGGTGATGATGTGGCTATAGATAAAGGGGTTTCTGATGAAGTTAATGATAGTTTTATTTGAGTTGGTTTTATGGGAGCCATTGATTTTTCCTATATTTGGAAGAGGATGGAGATGGTTGTGTTTGATTTTGAATCTGGTTGATGATGTAGATGACTTAAACTTGGTTTTAGGAGATGATTTATAATAAGTTCATTGTTGTGTTTTATTACTAGTGGTGGAGGTTTTCGATGAAGGGGTGGTCCCAAGATAGAAGAGGATGTTACTAAGGATGATGCTGATGTGAATTTAAGGAGATTTGTCTTAGAGGAAGGAATCTCTAGTTTTCTTTACGAATGAGTAAGAGGCTTCGAATAGGGACACCAAGGTTATTAGTTTTTTCTTGTGGAGATTTGTCCTTGGCGGAAGTAGTGGCATATTTGGTTAAAGAATCCATGGTGAATGGTCTTTGTAGAAATATTTGTAATATTTATGTAAAGAGGGTTTATGCATGATGCGTTTAACAATATCTAAAGGGTTTGTTGATGAGGTAGTTTTAGGATGAGTGGTTGTAGGTGTCATTGATATAATTAGAGTGTCACTTGTGCTTGTCTTGAATATTGGAGTTTTCATAGTAGTAGTGGTGTAGTCATAGGTGTAATTTCCAATGTTGATATGGATGTAGTCATACTTGGGGTAGAAGTTGGCATTGTGGTCATAGTTTTCATAGATGAGGAAAGGGGTTCAATAGATGAAGTTATAAATGGAGAAGATGAGGAGTGGGTATAATCATGTCCAATGAAGTTGTGGTTGTAGTTGATGTTAATGAAGGTGTGATAGTTGGAGAGGGGTATGAAGTAGATGCATGTATCATAGATGATGATGTCAAAACTTATTATATAGTGTTAATGATGTGTGCATTCGGTGCCCCGGTGTTTAAATTAGAGTTTGATTATTAGGTGGATGATTAGGAAAATGTTTCTTGAAGACATCGAGGTTGATTAGGTGGCATATTAGTGTTGTACACAAGAGGTCACCGATTCTATGAGCTTTTGAGCGAGATATTTAAATGTGTGACACCTTTTAATATAATGGGAGCAGACATGGTGATATTTACAATAGTTCTCTTCATGATAACATGTTGGTTTATGTCATGTATCATGAAATAGTATAATGGGTAGAAGTCGAATGATATAAACCACCATTAATTTGTAAAAAATTGAACTTTATGAGTCCCCAAGAGGGGTGTAATTGGGGGTTGGTATAGGATATATTTGTGGAGGCTTCATATGATAAGTAGGTTGGGATGATGACGTGACCTCAATGGTAGTGCGGTGGTTTTGAATTTTCACTATATGTGTATAATTTTGTGAAGCGCATCTTAGGTTTATTAGATCAAATTTTAAGATGGCATTTCTCGGTAGCACGAGTTTGAGTTTATGAGACATAGTGAACGCCTCTTCAAAGGTTTGGAAAGATTAAATTTGAAGAGTTGAAGAGATGTGATTCACACAAGACCATTAAAATAGTTCAATAACCTCATTTTTTGGAAGGGGAAATGATAGTTGGTTAATGATGTTGCGCCATCATGCTAAAAAAATATGTGATAGATTCATCATCATATTATCGAATGGCATAAATGTCAATGATGGTAATTTTATGTGCAATGTTGATCATGTTCAAGAAATAATTGTTCGATTTGGTGAATGTGAATCATGAGTGTTGTGGAATACTATTGTACCAATCTAATGTGAGACCAGCCAATGAAATGGGAAATGTGTGAAGCATGAGATCTTGATCTTGGGTGATAATATAACATGCACGTCTAAAAGCTCATACATATTTTAATTGATCCTCCTTGATATTGAACTTGGATAATTTTGGAAATTCCTAATGAGGAGGATATGACTTCATTGGGAACAATAGGATAATAGGTTAATTACAGATTTGTTCATATGAAGATGTGGTCTTGGATCCCAAAGTTGCAACTTCAAGCTTAGCCATTCTACTCAATAATTCTTGTAAGGGATCATTAAATGGTTGAGATGTTGAAGGATGAGTTTGAGATGCATATGAGGTGGATGGGTTAGGTTGTTTGTATGTTTGGTAAGTTTAGGGATGTGTTAATGTTGGATAAGGTTTATTATAAAGGAAATATATTTAAGTGGTTGCGATTGAACGAGTTGAAATAAAGCTTGATGTAGAAATATTTCGACATGATAAAATGTGTTTGATTGGGTTGGTTTTTGTGAATTAGGAACATTTGATTTATTTTCTATGGAGTTGGTTGGGATGTATATGGTTGGTGGTTAGGAGAATTGAGTTGGTTGAGTGGGGAGTATGTATCGATAAACACTTTGAGAGGGTGATTGATAAGTTTTCATTGATTTAGATGGTTGTTGTTGCTGAGGTGATTAAATTAGCATGCACATGTGAAGTAGAGATGTGATGCTATTCGGATATGGAATGAAGCATTTACAATTCTTGAGATGACCAAATAGGTAGAGAAGTGATAGTGGTAGATGAGAAGGTGAGGATAGTAAAATAATGAATGGCGAGTATTGACACGAGGTAAATTAGGAGGGATGAGGAATACCAATTGGGTAGTTTGATGATCATGAGGAAAAGAGGAGGATGGTTAATTAGGGTCAAACTCATGTTGGGTCATAACAAGCTCACTCATGGCTCTAGGAAATAAAACAAAAAGCTGGGAGGTAAGAACTTGGGTGGAATATATATTAGACTAGTAGGCATAACTTTTTGTAAGGGAGGTACATCAATAGGAAGGTTGGTGATTTTTCAAAGAAGGTAATCATGTAGGGAAACCAAATTTACATCAATAAGCTCTTAAAACTCTAGATATCCACAAGGGATGAAAGGAGGCCCAAAATCATTAAAAGATGTGGCAAAGGAGGTATGGTTAAATTCGATTGGTTAAATTAAGTTTCCTAAAGAGGTGGGATGGTAACAATGGGTTGAGTAAACATGGCAAGAATGACCAAAGGGGTGGATGTGAGGGTGGAGAGTGTGCGTGTCTATTAGAAGGTTGAGGTATTGTTTGATATCATGTTTTGTTCCATTTTATTGGTTTGAGATATTGTGATAAATGGAATGAAATAAAAAAAGATGATATTTGATCTAAAGCAAACAAGTCACACAACAATTTTTTGCTTATCTTGGTTATCTTAAGATGTGAAAAGAAAAGAAAAGGGATTGAGGGGAAACTAGGAGATGGAAAGCTATGGATGGTTTCAGATTGTTTTGGATTTGGATTACTCAATATACCCAAAGGTACATGAGACCCAAATATGTACAAATTTTATAACTTTGGTGAGAACACCATGATGGATTTCCTATGTGGTGACAAAATCCCAACAGTTCCACCTCATAGGGAGTGTCTAGATGTGTAAATTGATTTTAATTTTGGTTATGTGTGAAGGAGTAAATGCAATGTGTCAAACCCTAATTAGACTATATTTTCATGAAAGGATGAGAGGGTTCATTTTTATACAAATCTAAATGTGTGATTCGATGAGAATAAAAAACAAGAAAGGAAAGTACAATGAAAAAGGAGTAAGCGAGAAAAGGGAATGCCTAGAATAGACTTTTCCTTTTTTATCTTATCTTCAAAAGCAATGTGAAAGAAAAATCCAATCCAAGAAATCCACAATACGAATGAGAAAGCAATGTACATTTCTTCCTCACTGAGAGTTAGTAGAAATGAAAGAAAATAGAAAATGAAAATAAACTACAACACTCATCTAAAAGTGTGTGAGAATGTTATTAAAATTTGTAAACCACTATTTGATTGAGGATCCTCCAAAATATGTTAGCATTTTTGCATAATAATATTTCAAATGATATGGTTCTGCATAAAAGAGGTTAGTAGTTTACGCTGTAGATAAAAAATTAGATAAATGGATGGTAAATGATCATGGTTATTTTTATTTTCAAGATCACTCGAAAGCGCAAGTAAAGATCATACACAAACATGATTAGGAAAAGTTGTTTAGAAATGTAGAAAAATCTAGCAATTAATCACGATTATAGAAAATGAAAATGAATCTAATAAAACACAATGATTAATAGGTTAATTGTAATGGAATGATTAGATAGCACAAGATATCAGCACGTGTCGGAGACAATGATATTTTATTATTTTTTTTTTTGGCAATTGATAGAGAAACATGATGCAACACATGTTTAGTAATGGTGATTTGGGATTTGGGTCAGAATGAAGGGTGAAAAGGAACAATTACTAGTTTTGGGAGGCTCTCTAGAGGACTAGGATGAAGAGGAAGGAAATTTAGGATTGAAATTGTGAAATAGGGAAATTGAGCATAGAGGGTCAAAGGGGAAGAATAATGAAAGGAACAATGTGTAAAAATTTCAAAGTTGTTTGATGGAAAATAAGTTATATGAAGTCCTAAAAAAAGGAAAATTATGATTTTAGACTGATGGGGGATGGAATGGGGTCAGGAGGTACTAAAGAAGGAAATGTATAAAATGGAATTATAGGTATCTTATAGAAATTTTAGAGTCAAAGGAGATAAAACATAAAAGATATGCAAAAACTATAATTTATTTATTTTTCAAATGCTAACCAAAATCAAATTAGAATTTATCTAACGTTTTCTACTATCATTAAATCAATCCAAAATTTTAAAAGTAGAATTTAAGAGGATGAAGGTTAAGCTAGAATTTTAATATCTAAGTAAAATTAAACGATAGTTGTGAAATATCATCAATTAATTCTAAAATAAAACTAAGCTGAATTGCCAAAAGTAAATAAAATTAGTCTAAACTAAACTAAAATATTTAAAAGCTATGACAGACAGAGTTGTTGGGCCCACTAAAGTATTATCTAAGTACAAAAGGGTGCATGAGCTTAAGACCTAAATTGAAGAATGGGTGCGTAAGGAGAAAGGCGCGCAAGGTAGGACTCTAAGAGGGTTTTAGAAGAACTGTGATGCACGCCGATAAAGAAAGGTTTCAAGACATAGCCATATTAATCATATTAGATAGGATACGAGAAAAATGTGACCCGAATGTGCATCTTTGAATGGATAAGGTGCAGAACTTGGAGATAGGTTGGCTTGGAAAGGAATATACCCTAAAATGGAAGCTTCGAGAAGACCATCACGGTGAGTGAGGAGTGAAGAGCTTAGGGCTGGAGGAGCATGCTCCCATGGAGGACCATATTTAGAAACTTGCACCGGATACGAGGCCATAGAAGGACGAGTTGGCACTTCAAGATGCCTATAAATACAAATGCCTATAGAATAATTTAGTAAGAGATCGAGTAAAATGAGGAGCTTTGTAGAAGTCTGCAAGGAACTCTATTAGGTTGGGTAGATAAAATATAGGAGAAGGATGTATCGAGGGCTTGGGTCTATAAATTTTATTTTCAAGAACTAAAGGGTATGAATCCAATTATGATGTATGACTTGAGTCCTCCATGCTTTGTGATACTTTGTAATGGATGTAATGAGGTTACCAACTTATTTGAATATTCTCATTAATGATTTTGGTCCATACATATATCTTCATAGTTATGTTTTATGTATGTTTATGGAATGAGTATGAATCCTTGTGCACTTTCCTTTTGTCTTGGTTAAGTTCTATAATCTGTTAAAGTATCTTTCTATTTGGATTTCTTTGCATTGGTCTAGAAGCCGTTAAGAGCACTATGATTTCGCATGTCTCATTTACACTCACTCTCTTTCATTTTAGATCATAGATTATGCTTTCCCAATTAACTCAAATAAAAGAGAGACTCGATGCCCACACGTTCTTGGGTGAGCACCCAGAGCCCACTGGATTATAAAGGTGGTGTGCATGAGGATTCCTTGTTCTTTGGTGTGTGTAAAAATGACTACATCTTGGTTCCATTGCAGGATATCTTTACGAAGTTGTAGTGGGATATGACATACATCATGATCTATGCAATAAATGATGATAAAGCGTCTAACTTTTAAAAGTGTTGAAATATGGTTCAAAAGCACGAAGGACGCATTTTCTCGAGAGATTCAAAAATGGACCTGAATTCGAT
Source organism: Taxus wallichiana var. yunnanensis (assembly GCA_018340775.1). Lineage (NCBI taxonomy): Eukaryota > Viridiplantae > Streptophyta > Pinopsida > Cupressales > Taxaceae > Taxus > Taxus wallichiana. Next base: position 696,301,815 of record CM031238.1, read on the forward strand.
GCACGTAGATGGGTAAAGAGAACCTCTACCATGAGTTATATGAAAATTTATTTTGTTTCTTCCTAATAGAGCTGTATGAATGGCTCTCGGCATATGCATCTAGATCAAGATGATACTATAGATAGCACACATGGACCCAAGAAGAATACCGAGATCTTTGGAAGATGCAAATCTGATGTGAACTTGTCTTTGTGGATCTTTGGTGCAAAGGGTTACAGCTAGCTACACCCTTGAATATGCTATCTCCATGTATTCTTGTGCGAAGGTTCTGAGTTTGAATTTCGAGGAGCCCAAAGGATCATTTCTACGTCTTATTCCTGGCTGGCATTGAAGATCTTAATAATTACCATGAGTTTAGAGGAATTTCCAATGGCCGGCTAAACCTTTCTAAGTGCTAGGTGAGGAATATAGGGTGGAGGAAGATGGCGAGACATTACAATTTGAGAAGGAAAGGGAGGAGAGATGACTCAAGTATAGTGAAACACGTGAAAGGGAGATTGATAGACAACGTGAGGTTGCAAGTGTGATGGATCTATGGAGGTAGACATTATGGGAAGGAGTTGAGGTTCATGTAGAGGACGTGGAACCTGAGCAATCTGTGTTACCCCATCTTGGAAAGTGTGGGAGAGATACCCCTTGACTTACGATGAGAGTTTGTCATACGGAGAAGAAGATTCTTTGACGTGCATCGAACCCACCTAGCGACTAAACCTTGATGCTTAGTTTTCTAGATCTAAGGATAAGTATTGCTAAACCGTTAGGTATTGGTGGAAGTGACCAATTTACATCGAGGAGATATAATTTCTTGTTTGGGACTTCTATGGCTGCACACTCTATTCCAGGTGTTTGGAGGAATTTTTGTATAAGGAGAAAATACAAAAGGCTTGGGTAACACATCGGGAGTGGCACAGGACACACATCCTGGTAGTGGCATAATCTTGTAGACCATTGGCATGTAATTTAGTGGGACATTGGGAATAATAGACATGACCACTTTAGGCCCATTATTAGTGACAAGAGGATATGGAGGTGGGGCGGTGGATTTGGGGAACAAGACACTGGTGGATCTAGTCGATCCGGTGGAGGAGGAAACACGGGAGGGAATCAAGGAACTAGATCAAGAGGACAAGGACCGCATCCACCTCCTTAAATTTTCTTTGAAATGTATTTTACACTTGCTGGATTACGGGGTATAGAAGATGTTACGGAGCATGTGCATAAATTTCTTTGCTATGACACGCGAAGGTGATCCACAACCCGAAGCGGAAGGCGGTCAATTTGTAATGACATTGTAGGTGCATACGCATAAGCGGTATAGGAAATATGACCCTCATCAAATGGTTATAAATTCTTGTGCATTAAATAATGGAACCTTCTAGCGAGAATTCCACATCCCTAAGTTTGAGCGAGAAGAGCATCAACGATCTCAAGAAGATCTAGCAGGAATGGTAGAGAGTGTGCGAAATATGTTGCACTGATTCAAGAGTCTCATGTAAAAGTTATCATATGATATTCACCCTTCATGCAGCATGCTCAATGGTTTGTTGGATGGTTGATAACACCTTTTAGAAAGGCATTGTCTCATAAGACTTTCATAGACCCCTTGGCACCGGAAGCTACTTTGTACAGAGGCTGTTGAAAAGCGTTGATCTTGAGTGTTAGCTCATTTTTAGATGCTCAAATCATAGCCATGACTAAGAAACTACAAAAATTTCTACAAACTCAGCTCCGAGAGACTCGCGGTGGAATGTGGTGTACGGACTGTCATGTGGAGGGGCATACAAAGGATAGTGGTGGAATATGCACTCGGAATTCGGTATGTGCTATAGCGATGGACTGTGAAATTTGTCACGGGGACCATGATGCAAGTAGGTTCCCTCTACTATAGTGTGCAATCCATAAGAATGTATCTTGTTATTATAATATCGTACATCCACATCGTGTGACACCAAGGACTATAGGCTGATTGACAATATTGATCTTGGTGTGCGCCAGACTAGCCTTGCAAGTAGTTCTAAGGGTGATGAGTGCTGTTATGAAGAGCATGCGAGATGGAAGCATACTGTGAGAAGGGTATTTCATGGAGGATTTGGTGGGCATGCTAACCATAGAGGAGGAAGAAGTGAGTTCCCATGTGGAACCTATTTTAATTGTGGATCTACGAGACCCTTTGTAAGTGCGAGTTTCTAGACTTATTGTAGTTCTCATGGTGTGGAAAAAAACATAAGTATGAGGAGTGCCCTGGTTTATTTGAGCACATGAGTCAAGAATCTTTGGAAAGATAAGGCGCTGCCATGGTAAGTATAAAGAAGGGTGACACCTGATGGATGCCACAGGTGACGAGTGATGTAGGCACGGAACATGTTAAGGTAACAACAAGAGTAGATTTTATGCGTGTAAAGGAAATACCAAGGTAAAGAACCCTGGTTTCAAGAGAAGAAGTGGTCCATTGTCTAAAAAGGAAAAGAACCCTACTCATTAGAAGGAGGTATATCAAGAAAACATGGATGTTATTTGGATTTTACAAGGAGAAATCTATTGTCTAAAGGAATAATCCAGAAAGGAGGAGAAAAGAAGGAATGTCAAGGCACCAAAGGATGACCTGGATGAAGTCAAGGAAGTATGTAAGCCACTAAGGCAAGAGAATATTATTCCCTTGCTAGGAGCATGGTTAAGAGAGAAGGTACCATGCGCTAGAGAAGAGCACGAGAGGTAGGTATTGCATGCAAACCTTCCCCCTCACAGCCTAGATTATGATAAGGAGATCACGTTAAATGTAGTTTTTGATGAATGGATCCTTAGTAATATCCTTATAGACACAGGCACGAGGGTCAATGTTCTCTTCTTAGAAACATGACATCATATGGGAAGAGACTGTATTACAGCCATCTTTGAATGTGTTGTATATGGCTAAGAAAACAAAGGAAATTCAAATTGGTGTCTTAAAGGATGTGTCTATCAACATTCGAGGGGCCAAGTTTACTAGGGACTTTGAATTCTTGGCACTTCTTGAGGCAAAAATTTCTGGCATTACTTGGGTGCCCGTGGTGCTATAAGAACAATGTGGATCTTGAGTTCAACAAAGGATACATAAGTTTTGAAAATGAGGAGTGGGTCATTATACCCCCTGGCGATGGGAAGTCAACACCCTTTACTAAACCCCAGGAGAAGAGGTCCTTGATAGAATATATGTGCATTCAATCGGGGATCAAAGATAATTCATCCTAGAGAGGGAGTTATCCTTTTTAGAATGCTCGATCCTTAAGTTACACCACCGGTATGGCGTGTGATAATTGGGTGCATGGGACTTATGATTTGATTGGATGACATTTAAGAGGATCAGTGACCAAGGTGACAAAGTCATGTACCATCCGGTGCCTAGGCGAAAAGAAACTACCTAAGTATTCTTGAGAAGCCTTCCCTGAGATATTTTTACAGGAGATGGAAGCTCAGTGGAAGAATCAAGATGAACGAAGAGGGATGTTGAGTTATGTCTTTCTTGGAACAGCAACAAGGTGGTGGACTCAACACTATGAGAACCTCTTGGAATGGCGTGAGATGAGAATTTCCCTCTCTGTTTGTTTCTCTAGAAAGCAATGTGCCCACCACTATAAAATATTATCATTGTAAGGAACCCACCTCTTTCCATATCCAAGATTCGAGAAGGCTTGGAGGAGAGCGTGGAAGCTTTACCACCATCCCTATGGGTACACAAACTATATTCTACATTGCAAGGTTGTGCACACGCATGGTACATACATTCGAGACATGTCCCCAGACGAGGGGGGTGGAAAGAGTTAGCAGTTGATCTCGTTCAAAACTTTGAGTTTCTAAGTATGAAGCCATCGGTGGATAAGGTGTTACGAGGTAGTCAAGTGGCTTAGAATGGGGATAGTGCCATGGAAGAAGATAGGCTACTAGACTTGCTAGTTGAACTGGTTTAGAGGCACGCTTTGAAGAAGAAAAAACGTGAAGAAATATAATTTGAGCATGCATACATGGAGAGATAAAAATGAAAAATGGTGTATGTGATTGATGGGGAAGAAGAAGAAAGCTTGGATGTTAACCATTTTGTAGGACACACAAAGTAGTGGACAATCTTTGATGCACGAGCATATGTGTACCATGAATCTTGAAAGACAAAAAGGTTAACATCGGCTCAGAAGAAGAGCCTAAGGAGGCTATCATTGGAGACTATTGGTCGAGAAGGAAATATCTAAGATCATTGATCTATTACTTGAGTTTGTGGATTTATTCCCATGCGGGTACCATGAGCTTAAAGTCGTCCACCATTCTTTTGCGGAGATGAGGATAAAACTAAAAGAAGGTGCATCTTTGAATCGGGAAGAGACCTATCGAATGAATCCTAACCTGCAGCGTGAAGGTCAAGGAAGAAATAGATAAAATGATATCATATAGTATCAATGAAGTTATTGAAGAGTCGAATGGATAATTCCAATGGTGATTAGTATCAAGAAGTATGGAAGGAATAGGATCTGCGTGGATTATAGGGAGTTGGATGCGGTTTGTGTCATCGATCCTTTTACAATCCCCTTCACTAAATAAATTTTGGAGGGAGTGGTTGGGCGCGAGATCTATTCCTTTACGGATGGATTTTGAGGTACCACCAAGTCCAAATTACCGAGGAAGACCCAGAGAAAATGAATTTCCCCACCAAGTGGGGAGTTTTTGCATATATGGTCATGCCATTTGGGTTGAAGAATGCGCCTTTTGTTTTCTCACACATAGTAGTATAGGCATTCCAAGACTTCACCCACAAATTTCTTTAGGTCTATTTGGATGATTGGATAGTATATGGGCTGGTCAAGGACTATTGTGACAACTTGAGGTTGATGCTTGAGAGATGTCGGTAGTTGAGGATATCCCTAAAAATTAAGAAATGTGTCTTTTCTACCCTATTTGTAACCTTATTGGGGCACATCATATGTAGGGATGGCTTGTTAGTGGATCCTACCAAAGTTGCAGTGATTGTGGGATTGGGGGAGCCTACTAGCCAAAATTCCATGCACATATTTCTTGGGCATACAAGGTACTACAAGAAGTTCATCAAGGGGTATGCCAATATTTCCGCGCCCTTAGAAGAATTGCTTAGACATAAAAGTTCCTTTCATTGGGGAGAGGTGCAACATAAGGCATTTGCCACTTTGAAGGATAGGCTTGTCACCACACCCATTCTACAATTTCCTTCCAGGATAATCCTTTCCATGTTCATGTGGATGCCTCAGGGAAAACAATTGGAGCAATACTTGCACAACTGGTGAAGGGTTGTTGATAATCCTTTGTTCTTTACAAGCAAGAATTTTACACCAGTGAGAGCAGGAATTATACTAGGACTTAGCACGAGGTATTGTCAATGATCTACGTGCTTGACAAGTTAAGAAAATATCTGCTGGAAACCCCTTTTATATTTTACACTGACCATATGGCATTGAAATACTTAGTAAACAAGCCCTTCCTATAAGGGTGCATATGTCGATGGGTATTATTGTTCCAAGAATTTGAGTTCACGGTAGTTGTGAAATGAGGAAAGAGTAACTATAGATGTTATCATCTATCTAGGATTGATTCAGGGTAGGACATGAAGAGCATTGAAGAGATCTGTGCTGACGCACAAGCTGTTTAGGTTGCAGAGTGCATGCCCTCGATTTGGAGGATATTACGGTATTTCTTAAGGAAGGTGTAGTGCCGAGAAAGAATGAAGGCCTTGGAGAAGAAGAAGACTAAGAAGTATTGAATAATTTCATAGGTGCATGGTAAGATAGGAAACAATACAAAGATACCATGAGCAAAAAAACACAAGAAAGGTAAATACACATATACAAATTGATACATTGAACTAATAATTACTCATATTAGATAACTCTTTATATACGTACATTATATAAATATTGACCTCCAAATATTCATGCATATTATACATTGAAAACGCTATTCTACAACACTAATCAATGAAAAAAATCCATCTTGTCTTATATTGTCATGTGCACATCATATTATTTTCATACAAAGATAATATCATAAATGTAAGGTCTCATACAAAAATATCGAGTTCCAATTGTATTAACATGCACAATAAATATAAAAATGCATGAATAGGTCTTATAATATCACATGAATTCCACATATACATACATATAATGTCGAACGTGCATACAATGCCATGCACATAGGCATACAAATAAAATGTCATAAGACATATATATATATATATATATATATATATATATATATATATATATGTCTTAATCATCAAAATCTATCCCTCTCTTGGTTTTTCTCATAGAAGGCCCTCCCTTAGAGGTAGATTGAGATCTATGAGATGACCTTGGATCCTCCATGGACTGACTACGATTCCTCTTCTGCTCAAAACTCATGTGTAGTTGAAACTATAAATGCAAATATTTTTTTTGTCAAAACTTAAAATACAAGTTTTCAACATGTATAAGACCATGTTAATGAAACTGTTTACATTTACACACACTTACCATAATCTCTTGGTCACATTAAATCTACATCTCACACTAAGATGAGTCATCAGGAGCTCCTGGAGCATGAATGGGGGTATAAAAATGATGAGTTCAATGAGTTTGTGCCCTCGAAGTAAAAACGCAGAAGGGTTGAAAATTAAATACGAGATAAGATCGCAAAATCAAACATCAAAATTAGCCAAAATAGAACTATGTTAACAATAAATGTTTTGAATGTAGATCAAAAAATTTACACCAACTAAGTACATGTATGTGTAATGACAATATTTTAACTAATTTTATCAATATACGAATATATTTTCACCGCACTTTGTGAATCAAATGAATAGGGTTTTTATCTTTCGTAAGTAACTTGTGTATACACAATGAAGGACATTATTAACATAATTTAATAATGCTACAATGAAGGACATTATTTTAAACATAATTTAACATAATATCAATTACACGAGCTATTTAACAAAAATATATCTAGTTTGAATAACTCGGTGAGTTGTTAATGAGATGAATCATGGCAAAACACCATTCTCTACTCCTTATAGAGATGGTGGTGTGTCTAGTGAGGTCATCAAATTTATCAAACATATATCATGTCAAGTTAGTTGAACATAAAATATCTATTCACGAACATACATATATATAGACATATATCTAAGTTCGAAAGTTATATATATTTTCATACATGAAAATTTTACACAATTAATAATGCATATGCATGGTGGTAATAACTTGTGGTTGGCATGATGACATGCCTCGCACACACTATAATATCAATGCATACATGTACAAATATAATTATTTCAATATTTTAATATATATCATAAAATCAAGTACTCGGATATTTTTGTAACATATATAACAAAAAATAACAAATACAGTGAAGGCGGTGCCAATGTGTAGAATCCAAATGTATCACTCAAAAAGGTTTCTGACATAGCGACGTTATCATGTGTACCACATGCAAAAACTTCACCAACACCAATATGCATGAAAGTAGCATCCTCCTCGAGCCCTAAGCATATGATACCACATGACATGAAAATATGTGACCTCATGTTAGTACTATTAGAGGGAATACTTTGTGTACCTCCACGAACATCTGGATCGAAATACCCCCTCGTATGTCACGAAGCGTATCGAGATAGTGCCAAGCACATGTATTGTATATATATCTCATTTCCTTCACTACTTGAGGGACATTATGAAGATGAGGGGTATTTTATGGGGACTCTACTCGCCGAATAGGTGCATGTTGTGCACCCAAATAATCTGCAAGTGAGCCTTTTCCTCGGCCCTATAAATATAGAAAATCAAAATAGTTGGGGATCTCATTGAGGATAAACTCATAATAGAGTTTCCTCAAAAATTATCGTGGAGCCTTGTTGTTATTGTAAGGTGGAAAATCAAACACTATCCACCATCACTCCCCAAAATTATTTTTAATCAAATCACTATTGCACCAATGGATTGGAAGCTGTTTGCATCATAATAGAACATGAAAATTGGTTCAGGATTTGTGAATAAGGATTATATAAGGTATTTTGTAATTTATTTTTCTTTACATCCATATGTGATTATTTTTGGCATAATATTTGCTACAATGCTCTCTATAAGATGTCCAACAATCAATTTGACTCATTGCCACATCAACTTGAGCCAATAATGCCTCCAATGTGTTTGCAAGAGAAGCAAGTGTGGGGTTTGCAGAATTGTAAACCCTCATTTTTAATTAATTCCTCAATTTCAATATTGTTTTCCACTATATGGGCTCTGCTAATTACTCATGAGTACAGGGATGTTCGGTAACTATAGAAGGGATATGAGGGTTCACTTGAAGTGTAGGGTTTGGTTGTGGTTGAGGTGGAACTGTAACAATAAAAAAATGTATTCAATTAAAATTCTACTATATAATTACAAAATTTCAATGAAATTTAGAGAAAATAATTTTCCTACCTCTTCTCTGTGGTGCCATTGTCGATTCTAATCTTGAGGCGATTCTCGAGATGATCGTGGGAGCTAGATCTAGCTAAATATATAATGTGAGTTCATGGTTTTTCTCTCAAACTTTGTTTTGGGGAAATATAAATTAAGTATGCTCAGAATTTTTATTTATAGTTTTATAAAATGCGTATGTGTTTTAGGTTTGTGAATTACTGAACCTAAGAAAAAATAATGTGATAGTATTATTAAAAACCACGTACATGTTTTGTTCATTTTCACTTTTGTGTCCACATTTTCCCTTGAGATTCGTGCACTTACCCATAAATGGTAGCATTTCTCTCTTCTACGACATATCCTCCTATACTAAAAAAAAAAAGAAAAGATACGATGTTTAAGGATGCAACCTATTCCATATACACTAATTGATGGAATTCTATTTAAAAGAAACATTGACGGCGTGTTGTTGAGATGTATTGACGTTTGGCAGGTTGTGACAAAGTGTTAAAAGAATTTCACAATGGATTCTTTGTTGAACAATTATCTCGCCAAAGCAACAACGATGAAAATCATTAAAAATTTGGATACTTTTGCCCACCCTCTTTGTAGATACACACAAGTGGGTCATAAAATGTAATGAATGCACTTTGTTTGAGCAGGTATGAAGAAATTTTAAATGCTTCCCCTCGACCAATCTAAGTGAATCAACCTCTTACGCAATGGGGTATTGAGTTCATAAGCATGATTAGCTCACCCTCAAGTCTTGGCCATAAATGGAGTTTGATAGCTAAGGATTACATCACCAAATTGACAAAAAATTCGTTCTCAAGGAATCAACTAAGTCTATAATCATTTCCTTTCTTGAAGGTATTGTAATAAGGTTTTCATTCCTTAGACCATTATCTATGATAATGAAAAATATTTCCTTGGTGCAAACAATGATGAAAAATACTTCCTTGGTGAAATAATTTTTATCAGGATCTTATTCTTGGAATATATTTTAAGACTCTTTCCAACTACTACCCTCAAGGTAATGGCTTAGTAAATTCTACTAATAAGAACCCGATCAAAATCATGAAGCACACAAAGGTCTCATGCACACTCTAGGAAGACAAAATCATGGTGAAGAAGGAAATAGGTACTTCACCTTACAAATTTTTATGGTAAAGAATCTAGGATTCCTTTATCACTTTAATTTCCTTCATTGGAGTTGGCCTAAGTAGTTAGAGTTTGAGGGTGTGAACTAGAGAGAAATCAAAATGACATAGTTGGTTGAACTTGAAGAATTAAGAAATTTTTCTATGATCAAGTTAGAACAACATCAGATATTAACAAAGCAATGGTGTGATAGAGAGGCTATACGTCAAGATTTCAAAGTGGGTGATATGGTCTTGAAATGGGATGCTAACCGAGCTAAAACTAAACATCATTCAAAGTTTTATGCACTTTTGAGTCGCGCATACATCATCGAGTTATTGTGAGGATAAATATTTCGTGATGTCCCATTTCAATGGAAATGCATTCATCAATCCTATTCGATGGGATATATCTCAAAAAATTGCATTAAGTTCTTACGCATCATTTTACATATTAGAGTAGTTTCAATTCCTCCAAGTGCGCTCTGTGCATAATTTTTGTTTGCATATATTTCTTTCCTCTTGTGCACACTCTTTTCTTTTTCCATATGTCATTACATGTGCTCACAAGTTTAAAGAGGTTCTTCCAAATGGTTGGAACTTTCCAACAAGATTGATATAGTTCCATTCAAAGAGTCGACAATGTTTCAAGTGACTTTTGGGGTGTCCTTCAAGTTGATGATCATAATTTCATGTTTTTATGAAGATTTCATGCCCAACGAATGATTATAAGGCCAAAGTGGTATCTTTCCTCTAATAGGAGATGTCCCCAAAAATAAGAAATTTCTTGTCAAAATAACTCCCCTAATAGTTTTAAAACTTATAGTTCCATTCTAGCTCGAGTTTAAAATTTTTAGGATGCGTGCTCTTTTATTTTATAGCTTTGTAATTTTTCCTAAGTATATTTCTTTACACACAATCTTGTGCACTATTTCTACTTCTTCGTTGTGATTTCTTTCCCCTTCGCTTCCTTCGCGCACATTTTCCCTTCTCTTTTATTCTTCTATCTCCTTCGTTTCCCCTCATGCACATTTTTGTGCATTTTCTTTCTTTCCTTGGTCACTACGCACTACTTATGTGTGTCATCATATATACCTTAAATTTTGCTAGGTCCCGGCATGATTTCCCCATGCATTCCTTCCCATCTTGAGTCTCACGTACTTCCTCATATGTACTCACTCTTTCACTTTCCTCCTCACACATATCCTTGCGTAATTTATCTATGCATCCTTATATTGTGCTCCCTTTCTTCCATGCATGGTTGAATACCTTTGTAGATATGCATCTTTTCTTCCCACTCCTCACACACACTCTTACACACACTATAAGATCTTTGTATTCTTCCTTCTCGCACCTTTTTGTCTTGTGCATGTGCAAGTGCAATCTTCTATACCAGCGATTAAGTTCCATGTGTCAACTTGTGAGAGGAAGTGTACAACACGAATCCTATCAGAACATGCAAAATTCTTGTCGAATCCTCATGTAAAATCAATTCATGACACGTGGTTGAAAATAAAAAACAAATAGATATTCAATCAAACCTTTAGCTGACCAAATTGTGGCACGTGTCTTGTGTGTTCATCTTGTACTACAAACTTCAAATCACCATAACTTCTACTAGAAAGCTCAGATTCATGTGCTCTTGGTCTTGTGTGAAAGATACGACATGGGCTACATGATGAGATTTTCAAAATTAAATTTTGGGCTATATTTGGCAGGTGAAATGTGGAAACATGACTCAGGAAATTAATGCACATATTCATTCGACTCAACCGGTCATATTTAATTGCATTTGGATTCCTTCCTCATTCCGTAAGCTAATCTAACATGGGGAGGTGGATTTGTGAGTGCTAAAGACACATTTGTAGACATTTTTACTAGTTATTAGAGGTTGGATTTGAAAACATGAGTTTCCATCTCTTTCCCTCCTCTTCTTTTCCCCTTTGTTTTATATAATGTTGAACATTCCTCATTGTAAAGGTTAGAACCCTCTTGGTTTGTTAAGATCATTATACAGAGCATTGTTCCTTTGCATTTTGAGTTTCACTAGTTAGATTTCATTCATTGCATGTGGGTACTTACCTTTTTCATCATTGTAATTGAATGTGCATTATTTGGAAGCAATCAATCTTATTTTATGGTTATACTTTACCGTATTTTGAATTTTATTGTATCTTATTTCCTATCCATTCTTTGTGTTTGTTTGTTGTGCATATTTTATGTCCCTTGTAGGTTTATTTTCTATTTTCTCTATGGAAATGAGTGTGTAAGTGTTTTTTCAAAGCTTTGTACAATTGTCTACCCTTGTTGTGCATGTTTTCCATTGTTTTCACTTAGGAGAGTGTTCATCCCTCTCTTTGTAGTGTTATTTCCTCCCATTAGTTTAGGTTAACTTTCCATGCATCTCCTTCTCACCCTAGTCCCTTAGAATCATAGAGTAGTGATAGGTAGCTGAATTTCCCTTCCTAGGAGTAGTTGTAGTAGTAGAAATAGGTAGAGGAAGTTGACCTTCTCAAAGGTCTATCTCAAGCGCAAGTCCCAAAATTTGGACACATTCCAATGTTAACTCAAATCCCCATTTCATCTTGATCTATGACGGGTGTAATTTTAAGCTCCAGTAGATCTCATCAAACCTTTTAGACACATTATTGAAAAATGTTCCTCATTTCCTTATTCCTCTTGTTTTCATATTATCTTCTTCACAACTACAAACCTACTACTACACTTCCTTAAAAAAATACAAAACTTTTACTACTTTTTACTTCACCATGTCCTCTACCAATGTTGCAAATGGAAACTTTATATCTTCACAATCTCCATCCTAAATGTTTACGGTCACTCTAATACCAATAGATGAGTTCATGGTTATGGGTTTAATGAAATAATGGCTTAGACCATGCATCCTTAATAGTTAATACACAAGCAATATAATTGTACAACAAAATACCTCTATTATAAAACAATATCAAATTAAATACTTAGTATCAAACACTCTTCCAAATTTTCACACCTTTTACTCATTGAAATAAAACAAAATTAATACATAAATTACATCCCAAATGATTCAATCATAATATCCTTTCCTAGACTTGTGAAGAGATATTTTATTTACACTAATCCTTTTAAATACATTAAATTATTTCCTCATGCGATTTGAACTATTATAATTAAATCGGTAATTAAATTTCTTGATTCTTGTATTCAGATTGGATATAATCTACCAAAATTAATGATGTTTTTATAAATACCCATGAGAATATACTTTTAATATTAGGACCTATTTATCCAACGCAAAAATATATTTCATGTGTTATAAACATTTAGTGAAGAATAAGGGTCCATAGGACCTATTTCATATCTACAATAATTGTATAGGCGAGATGGACTGAAAAATATAATTGAAATAAGCAAGATTTCTTCATCATTTTTATTTTCATCTAGATTCTCAAAATAAGATGAGACCACCATTGATATTTCAAATAAATTACATGTTATTACGTGAGAAGTCGAGATAGACATAATATTCAAGCACTTATTTCACTTTAGTTTAATGACATTACATTCATAAGTGAATGTGTGGTATCAATATGATCCTACCTTTATTATGCAATCCTTTGGGCATGCATTAAATGCATTACTGAGGCCTGAAGCTTTACCATCTTTCCATATGGATTTTGTGCTTCTTCTCCATCCCACAAGAATGTATGAGGACAATATAAAGGCTCCATGACGAATTTTTCAATTCTATGTTTGAGAAATACCTTTCAAATATGAATTAAAATTTTAACCATGTTCCTTTAAATATAGGTTTTCACCAACCCTTCAAGATTTGTCTAGCTTTAGAAAAATACTACAGAGCTTCCTATAGAATTTTTTAATATTTCTTACAATAATATGTACATATAAAATTTTATCATAACTATTTTCAATTGATGAGAGATTGTATGTGAACTTGGATGCTCCTATATGGTAGTTATAGGAGGAGAATACATACATATGTAGATGCTCGAACTGATTTTTCTCCATTTATTCTTTATTTATTAATAAAAAAATACAAAATTCTAAATTCCTTTTTGTAAGTATCCTATAAAATAAATTATATTATCAAAAAAGGTGGATATAAAAAAGGATACAAGCTTCTTATATTTAATTTCATCAAAAATCAAACGAAAAATAAATATTACAAAATTTTATGTTTGTTTCAATACACACATACAAAATAAAAATGAAAAAGAAACCAAAACCTATGTCCATACCCATAACATAGTTGAACGATGAATACATTGTTCAAATTCTAAAATTCCCAAACTATATATTAAATAAAAATCAATGTAGATTTACAATGATGGTCTCTCAATTTCAATGATAACCACCTAAAGCAGAGACTAAGTTTTATGCGTGCGACAAACCGAGAATGTAAGAGTTGCACTTCTTAACTTCTTTTAGTCTCATCTTAGATTAAAAATGAAATTTGTTTATTTTCAATGTATAAGAAAATAGAGGATGTGTGCATCATATTATATGCTTATCCCTTGAAACCTATTTTAAAATATAAATAATCATTGGATTCATGCATTGATTCTACGAGATAAATAAAGAAAGCTGCAAAATGCAAAGTGATTAAAAATTGAAGTTAAAGCAATGCATATATGCAATGAATACCTTTGATTATAACATGTTTCAAAAATAAAGAACACACTCAAATTTCTCACTATGTCTTTTAAGGATAAAAGATATAGGGAAGAAAATAATAAGATTCCTTTCTCGGGAAAATGGGAGAAAATGAAACATATTCCTCTTCCTTAGAGACCACTATAATTCACTAAAATAATTACAATAAAACATAACCACATTGATTTCAAAGAACACTCTACAAATTGCACCTTTGAATTTAAGAGACAAAAATGAGAAAATTTATAAGGAATGAAATCATTTTGACAATAATGGATTAAAAATGATTGAAAAATATAGTACAAAGTAATTGAATAGAACCTATTTTGGCATATAATGTAGGATGAGCATTGAAGAACCAATGTTGAGAAGAAAGTGGTGGCATGCATTGACTCCCCACTTTGCTCACATGTGGGAAAAACATTACCCCAAATAATAACCACTGAAGAAATATCCCCAAAAAAGGCCTTTAATACATTCCCTTAACCCCTTTCTATCTCTATAACGTATCAACACTTTTCGTTAGATGACATAAAAAACATAATTTTAATACAAAAATAGCATTTTGTCAAAGACAATATATTGAACAATCGTATATGAGATAAATAGGTATTAAAATTACAATAAATTGCACAAACTATAGTGAAGGTGTGAAATTTTCCATATGACACATTGTGATTGGCAAATGGTGGAATGAAATAAAATTGAAGGGGAAAACTACATACGAAACTTTGACATGAAAATATAGTTTATAATTATAATTGTGCCAAAGTTTAGAAATGGTTATTGTACCATCAAAATACACCTATGCCCATCCATTATATAACAAAGGTTATCATGCATATTTTTATGTAGTCTCCACATTCATATGGAAAATATTAAGAATGAATTTTGTATATATTTGTTGAAAAAATTAATTATTTTCAATAAATAATATGAAATTTCGCCCATGAGGCTGCGATTTGAACTCGTAACCACTTTTTGTAACAATAAAATTGTACTATCTAAATTACATAAACAAAAATGTAATAAACTTGAGCATATAGTGAATATTAGAAAAGAAATTGCTTACTAACTTTTTTTATTGAGATACTACTAACAACTTATCACTCTATGCTAAGTAAACATGGGCATAAATACATTTTGTTGGGAGAATAATTTTTTGTCCTATATTCCCCATACGATTATTTAAGCTATCTAATAATTTCATGCAAGTGAATGTACCCGTCATATCTATTCAAATTGTTTTTGTTTTTCCTTTATATAATAAAAATTGTGCCATAATAATGAACCAAAATATAATTTTAATTATTTTTACTTTTACTTTTTTAATAAAAGAGATTATGTTATAGTTTAAATAAGAATGTAATTCTCTAAACTATATAAATTCTTGATCATTTCATGTGGTATATATTTGTCATGTCCATTATAATTGTTTTCACTTTTACTTTTGATAATCATAATTATGCCCAAGTGAATATGAATATTTATGTATAATATAAATTTTTAATTACATTTTGGAATCATACTTTTATTTTCAATAACCATAATTATGCCAGAGTAAGTATGAACATTTATGTATAATTTAAATTTTTAATTACATTTTGGAATCATAAAAGTTGTCGGCGTGAGTAATAATTATTTAGAAAATTTAAAATAAAGATAAAGTTCATCCCCATTTCCTGGAAACATTAGAATTTATGTGGAAATTCTAAAGGTCGGGTCCCATTTGTTGTAATTGTCTTTCTTTGTTGGAATTTGTGGTAAGGAATATATATCATGTGTTTTCTGTTGTTCACTTCATAAAGAGAAAGCATTATTATTCTAGTGATAATCTTGACGTTACATTTGGTCAACTTTTCCGCATCCTCTTTGCATGAAGAGAGAGATTCAAGAGAAAAAAATGGAAGTGCCATCAAATCTTACTTCTCGTTTGGATTGTACAAACTCTTCGTCATGATAGAATATTTAAACATTTGAAACATTGGGAGTTCCATCAAAAATATTTTGAGGATGCCATAGCTGTGGTGAGGAAATTGTGGATTAGCACAAGGAAAGCTGCGAGTAATGTGCCATTAAATCTTATAAAACTAGTATGCACATTCTTAGGACCTAGTTATTGTATTGAAATCATAAAAAAATGCATAATATGTGGAAAGAAAGTGAACACATTCGTTTATACTTTGTAAATTGGTGATATGTCATACCATCTTTAAGATGCACAATATTTAACAACGATTGACTTAGAATAATGTACTATTAGGTTCCATTGTACATTGAAGATATTTATACGATAACATTAAAAATTAAGGAGGGTCTAAAAAATAAATAGTCTATGTGCCCAACATTCATGCACACGATAAACAACACAATAATACTTTTCACCAAAAGCTCCTAGTTCATCACCATCTATTTGGATGACATCTTGAACTTCAACAACACTTGGGAAGATATTTTGGAGAATGCCATACATTTCTTACAAACATTTTAATAACACTAGTTACATTCCATCTCGATTAAATGTACTTCATTTGCCATCATGTCTATTCGATATCTAAGCTACACCATTAATCGGGTAAAAATAATTGTAGATCAAGAGAATCTTAAAGTGGTCAAGATTGCACAAAATTGTTTAATATCATATATATATATTAGTAATTTCATTGAACATTTTGATTTCTACTGTAAGTCCATCCCTATATTTTTGCATGTTTTCTTGTGGCACAACTAGATCATGCATGTCAAAGTTGCATTCCATCGACATTTATGCTGATAATGCACATTTGAAGATCATAAAAAGCACGAGTGCATTGCACTCATTCTTGTAATGTTTAACAACATCAAAACCTTTGAAATTCATGGTGATGCATCAATTATGCACTCATTGTAGTATTAACTCAAAACATTACTCACTCAACAAGAATTCTAGTGATTTAGCCAAAATAAACAAAGTGTTGAATACATTGGTGTTTATTTATTATATTTTGGATTAAGGTCTAGAAATGATAGATATATCAAAATTAATTACTTTAATAATTGATATTTAAATAATAATACCTATTTAGCAATATGTAAGCTTAATCGATTGAAATAAATGTTAAATGTGATAAGGTGCAAGTAGGGAGATGAACATGTACCTAATTAAAGGAACTCATCGAGATAATTTCATAAGGACATAATGGTCAAAAGACTAGAAATAATTTGTAAGTGCTTCATCCCTAAATCTTAAAAGTGCTGGCCCGAGAAGGTATGATACCATTAGATGTGTATATAACTATTTGGTAGTTCCATATTTTTGGTATTTTAATATGGATACATGTTGGTGGTTTGTAATTTAATGTGTCTATAGGAACCTTTGAAATATACTTCACTATGACACCATAGGTGTCACATATAGGTGAATCCTATGTATGATCTAAAACTGTTCAAACCCTAACCATGGATAAGAGACTCTAGAAAATATTTAGTGGTTGGGTTGAAGTTTAATTTGTACATTAACTACATTAGAAATACTTGAAATAGGGCCTCATCCTACACATATTCATCCACCTACCATATGATATGCATATGGATGCAAATAAATTCAACAATTTGATTACTTGATAATGTAAATAATTGCTTGGTGTGTTTATTTTGACATGGATTTTGAAGCTTGTAACTTGGGAAGTGTGACTCTACAACCTAGTTGCTTGATCCTATGTGAGGGTTACTCTAGATTGTGGTGTTTCTTATTAATTATCTAGCATAGCGTTGATTACTTAAAGAATGATATTTTTAATGAGTGCCCTTGAAATTTCTAGGTGAGTAAATGAACTTGGAATATTATTTCTTATATACCGACTTTCATAGGTATAATTTTTAAAAATATGGGAGAGCCATGTGTAAAATACAAAATCAAAAAAATATATCAAATCTAGAAAGTAATAAATGTTGAGTGTTTGGGGAAAATATTTCTTGTTTTGAGTGAAACCATTTAACGAGTTTGGTAGTCTCATACGAAAAGGGAGTGAGTTGTTAGAAACTTCTAGGAATGAAACTTGGAGGTGATAGATATTGTGGACTAATGAAAGATTTTTTGAGTAATTGATAAAGATGTTATTGAATCGGATAAATTCATGCATTGGACTAAGCATAGAAATTTAGGCTCAATGTGTGCACGTAATTTATGATTTAGGGATACCACCAATTTAGTCATTTCTAAGTGATAAAATGTCAAATCTAGGTGTTTACATTCCATCCCCCTTACTCACATCCCATTCCCACCCTGTTTAAGAAGGAAATGGAATTGCATACTTAAAATAAAATATACATGAATGTGTATATATAATTTTCTTCATTCAAGATGTTTGATTCACTTTAATGTTGACATATTCTCCATAGTGAAACCTACACCATATAGTGTAGTGAATGTTTATATAAACATAGTTGAGATTTAAATCGGATTTGAAAATGTAATAGAAACTTGTAATTTGAACATGAAACTTGTAAACTTGGTAAGTAAAGATACGAAGGATACACTTATTTATCTTTCAAAGGAGAATATCCTTGATGAATGTATTAGAGAGATGGAATCAAAGTGAATTAACGGTGATCAATCTCAATAGGTCAATAGATATGTGAAAAATATAAGGGATTTGGGTTTCCCATCATTGAAGAAGGGTGTTACATGGATTTATAGTCACTCCAAAGAACATAATAAAATAAGAATGTGTGTCATAGGGATTTCTAGTAGCTAACAATATTCTTCGTATCACCAAAAGACTACAAATTGATCTAGTCCTAAGGTTTGGATTTTCTATTCTGTGTGTGTGTGTGTGTGTACATACATACATACATATGTATGTATGTATGTATGTATGTATGTGTAAATATACATGTGTGTGTACGTGTCTATATATACTACATACATACATATACATACATACATACATACATACATACATATATATGTATGTATGTATGTATGTATGTATGTATAACTATACATGTGTGTGTGTGTGTGTGTGTGTGCCCATATTTGATGTGGGAGAGCAGAACTTGCAGAGACCATAACTTTTGATCTAAGCTGTTGGATCGTCCTAACATTTTACGGGGGGTCGTAGATATAGATATACATTAGTAATAAATTTTGTTGTGCTTGTTAGAATAAGTCCAATTTTTGTGACCCCTAATTTATGAATTCATATTTGGCACACAAAATTTTCGGTCAATCTAAGTTGTTTTGTATTTTAGGGTTTTAGAGTAGTGTTGAAATAAAAGGAGGATTATAATGATGTAATAGATCAATGTGAATTCCAGAATGAGAAGTAAGCTATTTTGAAACTCTTGGTTTTTATTTTCAAATCTATTTATGTGTGTTTTGGAGGTATTTCAACCTCTTGCAGTTGGACTAACATCAATTGGTATCGAGTAGAATTTTTATCTTGCGGAAATAGTTAAGGTAATGTATGACATTTTTATGTGTAGTTTTTACCCATATTTTATATAAGCATGGCTAGATGCGGGAAGGGAGGTTATGCCTAAATGAATAGGCATATGTAGGAGCTACAAAGACAAGCTCACTTTGGAGAAGTTACCCACCTTAGAGGAGAAATGAAAATGGGGATGCGAGACCCGAGATAGTGATATTGAAGTAGATCCTCCTTTAATGAATGAAGGAGGAGATGAAGAATAAAATGAGAGAGATGAAGACACCTTGAATGAGATACCATTTGAGGAGAGATTGATCGAGGATTCGAGAGGGAAAGAATGATGGCATCAAGATTAATGTTCTTAATTATGGTGGAGGGTTACGACGGAGGAGTTAATTATTTGGTTAAATCACATGGAAAAATTATTTGAGTGGAAAACCCTTTTAGAGGAGAAGAAGGTTAAGTTTGCATGCACTAAGTTGTCCAGACATGCATTAATATGGTGGGATCACCTACAAAATGAAATACAAAGGAATGGAAAGGGAAAGATACGAAACTAGAATAAAATGGTAAAGAAAGCTGAAAGAAAAGTTTCTTCCTATAGATTATGCTCAAACATACTTTCGAAGGTTCCAAAACATAAGACAGAAGGATCTCAACATTGAGGAGTATACTAATGAATTTTACAAGTTATCAATCAGGGTGGAACAAGGAGAGTCTGAAGAACAAAAGGCTACATGGTACATAAATGGGTTGAGTTACACCATACAAGATGAGTGAGTATGCTCTAGATCCATAGCCTAGACAATGCTTATCAACTTGCATTAAAGGTAGAATAAAAGAACAAGAGGAATAATTTTAGAATAGGTGTGAAGAGAGGTCCATTATCATCTCCAATGAGGGGCAAGGCTAGATTTGAATCTACAAAAGTGAATCCTCTAATACGAGAAGGGCGTGAAGATTCTGGTCAAAGCCATGGTAGCTACCAAATAAGTAGAGGGTTACACAAGGGAAGAGGTTATAATCGAGGACGGGGTTGGAATATCCCCAAAGGCAATATACATGTTACAGATGTGGTGAATAGAGTCACAAATCTTTTGAGTCTCCACACTATCCTACACAAGATAGATGTCGAGGAGAACAACCACGAGCAAATCTAGTTGAGGTGAAGAGGAAGAAGAAATGGAGGTTCTTTGCGAGCTTGGGTGAAATCCTCATGATAAGGAGGATGCTGATTCTCCCAAGGAAGGAGAAAGAACATGATGTTCAGAGAGCTGATTCGTGGCTTCAAACAAATATATTTTGAACAAGATGCACCTCGGAGGAAAGGTATGTAAAATTACTATTGATGGTGGTAGTTGTGAAAATATGGTTTCAACTATAATGGTTGATAAACTAAATCTAAAATGTGAGAAGCGCCCATATCCCTATAATATATCGTGGTTCAAGAAAGGAAATGAATTAACCATAGATAAAATATGCCTTATAAATTTTTCAATTGGCAATACCTACAAGGATGAGGTGTGTTGTGATGTTATCCCAATGGATGCATGTCATATATTCTTGGGTAGGCCTTGGCAATACGATAGAAGGTTACACATGATGGAGGGAAAAATACATATACCTTTTGGAAGGATGGTGTAAAGGTGGTCTTGTTACCCTTTAAGGAAGAAGAGAAGAGTGAGGTTTATTGGCTATAAAAGAGTTTGTTACATAAATGGAAGAATTTGGATGTTGTTATGCACTAATGTCAAAGAAGCCGAAAATAGAAGATTTTAATATACCTTAACTGCTGCAAAAAAGGTACTAAAAGAATACAAATATGTCATACCGGATGAGCTACCAGATGGGTTACCTCTAAAGTAGGATATTTAACACCATATTGATTTGATCGAGGATCGGCCCTTCCAAACCGGGAAGCCTATCAGCTGAGTTTGACACGAGTGAAGAGTTGAAGAAACATGTGACAGATCTAATAAAAGAAGGGTTAGTGAGAGAAAGCATGAGTCCATGTGCAACTCCAACATTTTTGACTTCCAAAAATATGAATCTTTGGAGAATGTGTGTAGGCAGCAAGAGCCATAAACAATATCACAATTAAGTATCGGTTCCTAATTCCATGATTGGATGATATGATGGATGTGGTAGCGGGAGCCCAATATTTAAGCAAGATTGACCTACGGAGTGGATACTACTAGATCCGAATTCATGAAGGGAAGAATGGAAAAATTATTTTAAAAAAAAAGATGGATTATACGAGTGGATGGTGATGCCATTTGGGCTATCTAATGAATGTGGTACATTCAAGAGGTTGATGAATAGAGTACTCCTCGAATACTGATGGTAAGTTTTTGTTGTCTATTTTGATATTTAGTAAGATAGTGGAAGAACACTTGTTACATCTAAGATTGATGCTAGACTTGTTACGTAAAGAGAGTCATATGCAAACTTAAAGAAGTGTAGATTTACGTAGAAGAGTCTTGGTTTTTTTGAAATTTGTCATATCGGAGGATGGAGTGAGGATGGATGAAGAAAACGTAAAGCAATTTTGGAATGGCCTATTCCAAGGAATGTGATAGAGGTTCGTAGTTTTCATGGATTGGAAAATTTTTATAGGAAGTTCATAAGGAATTTTAGTAGCATTGTTGCACCCATAACAGAGTGTACAAAAGGGAGGGAGTTTGTATGGACCAAGGCAGCAACAAATAGTTTTGAATTTTTGAAGAAGAAAGTGTTAGAAGCACCTGTTTTGGTATTGTTAGATTTTAGCAAGGTCTTCGAGGTTGATTGTGATGCCTCACATGTTGGGATTGGAGCTATACTGAGTCAAGAAGGATGACCTTTAGCATTCTTTAGTGAAAAGCTAAATGAAGTCAGGAGGAAATATTCTACTTATGATGTGGAATTTTACGCTATTATTCAAGCATTAAGGCACTGGAGACATTACATGGTGGCGAAGGAATTTTTACTCTTCACTAACCATGAAGCCTTGAGTACGTAAACACACGAAGAAACTAAATAGTAGGCGGGAAAAATGGGTTTCATGTTTGTAAGAATATACTTTTGTTTTAAAGCGTATGTTTGGTAAGTAGAATCAAGTTGTTAATGCCTTGAGTAGGCGTGTGGCTCTTTTGATAACAATGGAAAATAAAGTACTAGGGTTTTAGGCGGTTAAGGAATTGTATAAAGGTGATCCAGATTTTGGTGATGTTGTGAGACAACTTAAGGAGCCTACGGTAGGTAGTGATTCTTTTGACTATTTGATACAAGATGGTTATTTGTTTAGGGGAAAATATTGTGGATCCCTGCTGGTTCAATGAGAGAAAATATTATAAGATAACTGCATAGTGGGGGTTGGCTAGACACTTTGGTATAAGTAAGACTATTTCTCTTGTTGTAGAAAGCTATTATTGGCCAAAGGTAAAGAGGGACATAAGTAGGGTCATAGAAAGATGTAGAGTGTGTCATATGGCTAAGGGCCATGCACACGAATAATGGGTTGTATATGGAATTACCTATCCCTACGAGGGCCATGGGTTTATACGAGTATGGATTTTGTGTTAGGAATTCCTAACACATAGCGAGGGAATGATTCTATCTTTATTTTGGTTGATAGATTCTCTAAGATGGTGCATTTTATTTCTTGTAAAAAAACTAATAATCATTCAGTGCAGATTTTTTTTTTTTCGAAGTGGTTAGATTGCATGGAATTCCAAGAACGATCACTTGAGATCGGGACAAAAAGTTTTGAGTCACTTTTGGAGGACTGCGTGCAAGAAATTAGGGACACAACTACAATTCATTAGTGCATATCACCCCAGGCTGATGGGCAAGCGAAAGTAGTGTGGCGCTTGGGAAATCTCCTACATTGTATAGTTGGAGAATAGCCAAAACAATGGGGCTTAGATTTACCTCAAGCTAAGTTTTCATATAATAGCTCGATAAATGGTCAACATGGAGGTCTCCTTTCCATATTGTATATGGTAGGAGTGCTAAGGGGTCCTAGAGCTAATTGTTCTACAGTGAAGATGAAACTAGTGATGATGTAGAAGCATTTGCGAGAACATATTCTACAGTGCAAGATGAAGCGAGGAAAAGCTAAAACTGATTAATGCACAATATAAAACAAGCGATACCAGTAGGAGAGTAAGTTTATTTGAAGAAAGAGATATGGTGATGATTCATATTAGAAAAGAGAGGTTTCCCAAAGGGAAATATAATAAACTCAAGTATAAGAAGATTGGGCCATGTAAGATTATGAAGAAAATGAGTGATAATGCCTACAAGGTGGAGCTACAGAAAAATTTTGCTATCTCACTAGTTTTGATGTTTCTGACTTATATAAGTTTTGGGTCATGATGAAAATGTTGCGAGAGGTGGAAGAAATAAATTGGAAGCAACGAGATGCTTAGAAGAAGAAAAAGGAGAGGGTAATGCGTGTTTTGGACCAAAAGACAATCACTACTAGACATGGGAGCTACAACAAATATTTGATATAGTGGGAAGGTTTGCAACAAGAAGAAAATACTTAGATTCCTGAGTGGGAGTTGAAGAAAATTGATAGTGCAAAATTATATGAGTTCCGTCAACAGAATTCACACGGGGAGCTAAATTCTTTTCAACCAGGGGAGAATGATGCGGGAGCATAACTTACAGAGACCATAACTTTTGATCGACCATTGGATCATCCCGAAATTTTACGTGGTGGTAGATATACATTAGTACTATGCTAGAAATGAGTCTTTCATGCAAATTTGTGCTCATTTTGGTATGTTTTCAGGCTCGGATTCCTTCATCTAGTGTCCTAAAATTAGTTTTGAATTTTTTTTTCACTTTTGACTAGGTCTTAGAACTTTAATAACTTTTGTTGTGCTTGTTAGAATAAGTCCAAATTTTTTGTGAGCCCTAATTATGAAGGCATATTTTGCATGAAAAATTTGGGGTCAATACAAGTTAGTTAGCATTTTAGGGTTTTAGAGTAGTCTTGAAATAAGAGGATTGTAATGATGTAATAGATCGGTGTGAATTCTAGAATGAGAAGTAAGTTATTTTGAAACACCTAGTTTTTATTTTCAAATCTGTTTATGTGTGATTTTGGAGGTATTTCAATCTCTTGTAGCTAGATTCACTTGAGTTCTAAACTGGGTCTAGTCCTAATCTAGGAAAGTTCCAAAACCAAAACAACCAGCTGCTACGGCCGAATCTCGGCGAGACACCACCTCAACAACCATAATAGTAGACACCTCGGGTCTTCCTTGATATTTCTATAAACTTACTATATTAAAGAGTGGAGGATGTTGTTGAGCATGTGCATAAAGTGTGAGTTACTATGGAGAGAAAAGGGTATTATAGCATAGGATAAAAAGGCAAGTCAATTTTCTACCACACTACAAAGGAGCACACATCGTTGGTACATAAATTATAATCCACACAAGGCTGTGATGGATTATTATGCATTACAAAATATGTTTTTTTTTTTAATTTCACATCTTGTAGTTTGAAAAGAAGAGTATCATCATGATCAAATATATTAAGCGGGGTTTATTTGAAAGTGTAAGAGAGTATGATGTGTGTTTTAATAATTATATTATGATATTCATCAAAGTTAGAATGCACAATGGTTCATTGGAGGATTTTTACTCTATTTAAAAGATCCCTATCTCATAAGAAATATACAAATTTGTGTAAGGCTCGGAAGAAGTGCAATGTGTTGAAGTAGTTAGGATTGCTGATATTGGAGTGACCCCTTTTCTTAAAGAATGTATAATAGTTATGGCTAAACAATCGGAGAAGCTATTTTCCAATTAAAACACGAGACACGTAATGGTTTATGGTGCAATGAATGTGAATTTTATGTTGAGTTGTGGAGATGAATTACTTTAGATTAGCATGACATGTGAAACTTGCTGGAATACACGGTAACCATCATCGATTATGGAGGGACCGACATCGGTCACCTATGACCGACATCGATCGGAGCAAGGAGGAACCGACATCGGTTAGGGAAAACCAACATCGGTTACAGCGTGAGTTAATGTTTTAATTAAATCATGGGAATTAGATCTATTTTCGGTATTAAAGTGGATCTATTGATTGTAATTACATGGCTAAGTGCCCTAAGTTTGTATACGCCTATATAAGCATATAATCTAGGGTTTAGAAGTAAGGAATTAGAGTAATTTCAAGAATTGTGAGAATAATTGTGAGAGAGAGAATTCTTGGAGAAGAAGCAAAATCTTGAGAGAAATAAAGTACTATACATCTAAGAGGCATGGAAGATTGTAAATTTTCATTATATATCTTGTGAAAGCTTTGGATAATAGATTGGCTTATTTCTTGGTGGATGTAGTCCACACTCGGTGAACCATGTTAAATTTGGTGTTGATTTATATATCTTGTTTTGTGTATTTCTTCTTGTAGAATATCCACTTTTATTTTCATGTATGCCTAGATCTGATGTATTATCTATACAACCAGTGTGCTAACCCCAAAAAATGGTATCAGAGCTTTGTTTGAGGGTTTTGTGTGTTGATAAATTTACTTACAGAGGCTTTTTCGATTGAGTGGGAGCTACAACAATGGAAGAAGAAAAAAATACAAGGTAGAGAAATTTAATGGCCCAAATTATCAATTATGGAAGATGCAGATTGAGGATTATTTGTATAAAAGAGATTTGTATTTACCATTGGATGAGAAGTCTAAACCTATAAAGATGATTGATGAAGAATGGAATATTTTCAACTATGAAGGGCTCTGGGATCTATAAGATTGAACCTAGCAAACATCCATGGCTTCCAATATTATAGAAGCGACTTCTACGGTAGGGTTCTTTGAAATATCTTGCTAATTTATATGAAAAACCTAGTGCTTGAATAAAGTTTATTTTTGAAGAAAATATTTAGTTCTAAGATGCATGAAGGTGGATCTACATCTAGTCATTTGAATGATTTCAGATCTATTTTCAAAGAGTCAAAATCGGTTGAAATACTATTTGATGATGAAGTGAAAGAACTTTTATTCTTACATTATTTGTCCGATAGTTGGGATAACTTGGTAATGGTTGTTAGTAATACAACATATTCTAATAATGTTTTGAATTTTGATAATATGGTTAGTATAATCTTGAATGAAGAAATTCATAGGAAGAGTACAAAGGAATCATCATCCGGGAATGCTTTAAATGTAGAAAGAGATGCAGGTAGAAGGAGAGATCAAGAGTAAGAGTAATGGGAAATAAAAGTCAAGGGATAATAGATCTAAGTTTAGAGGTAAGGTAATTACTTGTTGGAAGTGTGGAAAGAAAGGACATGCAAAGAAAGATTATTGGTCAAAAGATAAAGAGAACCAATGACCGAAAATAGTAAAGAAGTAAATCTTGTTGCATCAGAGGTAATGCAATATGATATTATTCTTTCTTTAGATAATAGAATTGAATCATGGGTTTTAGATTCAGGATCTTCTTTCCATGCACCCCTAATAAGGGTTATTTAAGAAATTATGTCAGGGCAATTTTGGGCATGTTTATTTTGGTGATGATGAACCTTGCAGTATTATTGGTAAAGGGAAGTTCATCTTAAATTACTGAGTGGAAATACATGGGTATTGAAATATGTGAGGCATGTGCAAACCTCGGGAGAAATATTATTTACGGAGGGCAGCTCGGGAGAAGTTGGTTTCATGGTTACTTTTATAAAAGACTCTTGGAAAATCACCAAGGGTGTTTTTTTGTGGCAAGAGGTAAGAAGGTAGGAACATTATATTTATCTACCTATGTTATTGATTGCTTTTCTGCATTATCTACTTCATATTCGATGCGGGTATGTGACATAATAGGTTGGGCCATATGAGTAAAAAAGGAATGTAGATCTTAAAGGCTAAGGGTAAGTTATCAGATTTAAAAGATTTAGATCTTGATTTTTGTGAGCATTTGTCTTTGGAAAGAAAAAGAGAGTGATATTTCTCAAAGATGGGGCAACTAAGAAGGAGTAGAAATTTGAGCTTGTACACTTAGATGTGTGGGGGCCATCTTAGGTAGCTTCTCATAGAGGATCTCGTATTATGTTACTTTCATTGATGATGTTACAAGAAAGGTATGGTTTTATTGTATTAAACATAATTATGATATTTTGAAACTTTTAAAAGATGGAAATCCCTTGTTGAGAATGAATCAAATTCAAATTTAAAGTTCCTTATATGGAAATGATGGTGAATACTATAGCAAGGATTTCAATGATTATTGTTCACTGAATGAGATATGTAGAGAACAAACATTTTAAAGAAAACCATAGGAAAATGGTGTTGTAGAAAGAATGAACAGGATAATCATGGAACATGCTAGAAGTATGAGGATACATTCTAGATTTCCCTTGAAGTTTTGGGCGTAAGCGGTTAATACAAAGATTTATTTTATTAAGCGTGGGCCTTCAAGTTCACTAGATGGAGGAATACGAGAGGAATGTTATACTAGAAAAGAGGTAGATAATTATTTTCTTAAATTTTTTTGGTTTGAAGATTTTTGCATGTTGATAAGGAAAATAGGAAGAAGTTGGATGCAAAATCCAAGAGATGAAATTTCATTGGTTATGGATCACGGTGATTTCAGATTCCGTTTTTGGGATTTAGACAATTCTAAAATTATTAGGAGTTGTGATGTTGATGGAATGAAAAGAGAATGTACAGGGATACAATTTTGGTACCCAAGGATGAATCGGTTGAGAAGTTTGTGGATGAAAATGAACTCTCATATTTAAAAGTAACAAAAACTAGGTTACATACATGAACCGGTGTTGGTTGAACCACGACCAACATGGTCATCATAAGCTGGTATCGTTATAGAAGATCCAAGTGGCATCGGTTAGCGAGAACCGATGTTGGTTCTGAATATTTGGTTTCGATCAACGACATATTTGCATACAAATGTCCAGGAGGTCTACAATGAGCCTCTAGTACCCCAAAATCCTGTGAGAAGGTCACAAAGGATAAATAAACCTCCAAAAATATTTACACCTTCTCTATTTTATTTATTATTGATGATAATGGTGAACCCGCAAGTTTTGAAGAAGTAATGCGGGATGATACCCAGTGCGGTGGGAGAATGACATGGATGAGGAGATAGACTCCTTGGAACAGAACCAAACTTGGGATTTGGTAAATTTGCAAGCGGTAAGAGGACATTGCGAGAAAAAGTGGGTTTACGAGATCAAGGAAGAAGAGGGTGGACATAAAATTTACAAGGAAAATCTTGTAGTAAAGGGATTTGCACAGATAGTAGGTATTGACTTTGGTGAAATATTTTCTCTGTTGTTAAGATGACTTCTATTCATATTGTATTGAGTTTAGTTGTAGTAGAGGATTTACATTTAGAGAAACTAGATGTGAAGATGGATTTCCTTCATGGTGATTTTGATGAAGAGATTTATATGCGGTAACCGCTTGGGTATGAAGTCAAGTGTAAGGAGAAATTATTGTGTAGGTTGAAAAAGAGCCTATATGGGCTTAAGCAATCTCAAGGAAATGGTACATGAGGTTTCATAGTTTTATGCATGAGCGTGGTTACTTGAGATGTGAATCGATTATTGTGTTTATTTCAAGAAGCTTGGAAATGGGAACTATATTATTTTGTTATTGTATGTGGATGATATGCTTATTACGGGATCTAGTATGCAAGACATTGGTTAGCTTAAGGAAAGCTTGCTCGAAATTTTCTATGAAGTATTTAGGAGCTGCAAAAAGAATCCTTGGCTTGCAAATACACAAAGACAAGAAGAACAAGAAATTGTATTTTTCTCAAGAGGATTATATCTATAGGGTGTTAGAAAGGTTCAAGATGCAGAATGTAAAACCTTTTAGTACACATATGGGTGGACACTTAAAATTGAGCAAATATCAGTGTCCTACATCACAAGAGGAGGTCAAATACATGACATGAGTTCCATATGCTTCAGCAGTTGGGAGTCTCATGTATGTTATGGTTTGTACCAGACCAGACATTGCATAGGAAGTGGGAGTGGTGAGTAGATATATGGACAATCTAGGTAAAGAGCATTGGAAAGCAGTCCAATGGATACTTAGATATTTTAGAGGGGCATCTAGCATGCATTTATGCTATGGAGATTCAAATATTTCATTATGTGGCTATGTTGATTTATATATGGTTGAATATTTGGATGGTAGGAGGAGCACTCTTGGATATATTTGCACATTTTGTGGAATGGAACTTAGCTAAATTTCAAGATCGAAGAAGGTTGTAAATTTGTCTATTGAAGAGGCGAGTATGTTGTAACTACGGAGGCTAGAAAGGAGATGATATGGATGAGTAGGTTCATGGAAGAGTTGGGAAAGGAACATGATGATTACAGATTGTTCAAAGTGGATGTGTCGAGTGCAATTAATTTGTCAAAAAAACTCAGCATTTCATTCAAGAACAAAACACATTTAGTTAAGGTATCACTTCATACGGAAGGTATTGAAGGATGCGATTGAATCTGGAAATGATTCATATGAGTGAGAACCCTGCGGATATGCTAACAAATCCATTAGCAAAGGAGAAGTTGGAGCTACACTCCACTTCTATTGGTCTTCAAGTTTGAGACTTGAGGAGGAAGAAACAAAGCTAAGGAAGGATCCAAGAATGATGTTGTATAGGTATGGTGTAGTAATTAATCTACAAGTGGGAGTATGTTGAGTTGTCGAGCTTAATTACTTCAGATTAGCATGCAATGTGAAAATTGCTAGAAAACACAGTAACCATCATCGGTTATGGAGGTGATATCGAGTCACCTATGCCTAGCATCGGTGAGGAAAGGAGGAACCAACATCGTTCGGGGATAACCGATGTCGATTACTGTACGTGAATGTTTTAATTAACTCATGGGAATTAGATCTATTTTTAGTATTAAAGTAGATCTATTGATTGTAATTACATGGCTAAGTGCCCTAAGTTTGTATACGCCTATATAAGCATAAAAGCTAGGGTTTAGAAGTAA
This sequence comes from Taxus wallichiana var. yunnanensis, assembly GCA_018340775.1. Taxonomy (NCBI): domain Eukaryota; kingdom Viridiplantae; phylum Streptophyta; class Pinopsida; order Cupressales; family Taxaceae; genus Taxus; species Taxus wallichiana. The sequence goes on from CM031238.1 coordinate 696,332,465, forward strand.
GGAATTATAATAATTTCAAGAATTGTGAGAATAATTGTGAGATAGAGAATTCTTGGAGAAGAAGAAAAATCATGAGAGAAATAAAGTACTATACATCTGAGAGGTGTGGAAGATTGTAAATCTTCATTGTATATCTTGTGAAATCTTTGGATAATAGATTGGCTTGTTTCTTGGTGGACGTAGCCCATATTGGGCTAACCACGTTAAATCTAGTGTTGATTTATATCTCTTGTTTTGTGTATTTCTTCGGTAGAATATCCACTTTTATTTTCATTCATGCTTAGATCGATGTATTATATGTACAGCGATGTGATAAGCTGTAATAGTTGAGGTACATATGAAGGGTATCTTCCCATGTAGGATTTGTAAGCACATGATTATAATATTGTGATATATTCCATAAGAATTATGATGTCTGAAATTTCCCACTCTTGCAACATGTAACAATGAATAATGTATGAATTTATTGAAATATTTGTGATGTACGTACTCATGATATAAAGGATTTTTGAATGATAGATCAAATTCATGAGACATACAAGACTAGATTAAGGAAAACCATTGTAGTAAGTAATTCTCGGGTGCGGGAAGATCATCTAACTAAAGGGAACAATGGTGAAGGTGGATTTTGAGGAGGATATAGGAGTAGAGGTTGTGGTGGTAGATAAATATTCACGTGTGGGATGTGTTACATTTGTGGGTCGCCATGGATAATTATCAACATGAATTTCCTAGAATTTGGTATGTATGTATTGTGGAAAAGCGACATAAGGTTAAGGATTTGTTATGATCTTTATGAGCATATGTGTAATAATAAGAAGAATGAAAAATGCATGGGGATGATCAAGGTATAACATGTGAAGGGTGATCAATTGATGCCAAAGAAGATGCACGATCTGAGTTACAATTTTTATTGGTCACTTTGCACATACGAAGAAGGCGTGCTTGCTAAACTATTAAATCCAATCCACTCATACAAAGGGAATAAGTTATTCATGAAAAGTATCCATATGTCGCTCATTATAAGGAGGTCTACCAAGAGACTATGAGGGTCATCAGAGAGCTACTGAGGAGAGATACGGTGCTTGAAGGAACAAGTGCATGATAAGGTGTTACGTGCAGAAGTTGAGTGTGACCAAAAATCCTCCATGTGATTTTTCTACCATAGAATCATGATTATGAAAAAGAAACTACATTGGACACAATGATTGATGGTTGGCTAGTGAGTAATATTTTGATTGATATAGGCATTGAGGTGAATGTCCTAAATTTGGGTGCATAGAATCAGATGGGAAGACCACTATCATATCCATATTCTAATGCGTTGTATATGGTGAACAAGATGAGATCCATGCCTATTGGGGTTTTTAAGAATTCTTTAATTACCATTCAAGGGGCCAGTTTTACTTGAGATGTTGAGGTTTTGGAGCTAACTAAGGCATAAAACTCTCAACATTGTTTAGAAGTCCTTGGTGTTATGAGAAAATTGTTGCACCCTATCTTGAGCTGGTGAACGAAGAAGAGTTGAATAGAATTTATGCATGCACAATGAGGGACCCTAAGGCTATGAAACCATCCAAGGAAGGCATAATTTAGTGGGAAGGTGCTCACCCGGTCGGTGACACTACTAGTGTTTCTTGTGATAACTAGACCCATGGAACGTATGAGATGGTCCATAACAAGATGAAGGGAAGGGTAACTAGGATTATTAGGAGTGTGCATGGTCATGCGCATGGGAAACCTCGAGTTACCTACGTATAATAGTGAAGAAAAAACTGAATATTTCTTATGCACCATGGAGGAAAAGTGGAATAATGAATTTGATCGAAGGAATATAATGGTTTATACATTCGATGGAAAGGAAATGAATTGGTGAGAAACACACAAAGATAACTTGTTAGGCTTGAGAAAAGTGGGAATAACCTTCTCAACAAGCTTTACTCGAGAATAATGTGCCTACACTTATCTATGAGTATGACGGGAAGACTCGATTTTGTTACATGTTTATAACTATAAGAATGATGGACACAAAGTTAGGAGGATTTATCACCATCACTATGAGTACATAAATTTTATTCCACTTTACGTGGATGTGCATGCATGTGGTATGCGCACACAAGGCTCAAGAAAGATATTTCAAGTGTGCAAGATATGAATGAAAGTATGGTTCATACTTTTTATTATTCTTCTAATAAACTTCAGTCCATGAGGCTTTACATATTATGGAGTACATCACCTTTGGGGATAACATGAAAGAAGAAGAGATCACGCTTTATTTACTTGGAGAGCCTAATCTTGAGCATCGCATGGATACTTTGGAGATAGATGAGATGCAACTAATTTTCCCTTGAAAGAGAAAGATAAAGGGAAGATAGTATACCTAATAAATGATGAAGAGGTAGAGAACCTAGATATTAACCATATAGAGGGTGTATGTGAGGTAATGGATACTACAAATGAAAAGGAATGCACATATGATTCTCCTATGAAGAAAAAGGTCAATATTAGCACTAAATATGCGCTTATGGAAGACATCATTAAAGACTACTGGTTCGAATAGGTGGTAGTGAAGATCATTGAAATATTGCATGACTTTCAAGACTTATTTCCATGGGGATATCATGAGTCAAAAGGAGTATACCCCTCATTGGGAGAGATGAATATTAAGCGAAAGAAGGTGCATGCCGAGTTCGGAAGAGGCCCTCTAGGATAAACTTGAACCTTCATGTGAAGGTGAAATAAGAAATTGACAAGATTCTTAACTCTAGAATCATTGAGTCAATTGAAGAATCTAACTCAGGTTAGCCCCATGGTAATCAATATTAAGAAAGATGGGTGAATCGGGATTTGTGTACATTATAGAGAACTTAATACCTCATGTGTCATAGATCCTTTTCCTACACCATTAAAAGAAAAGATACTTGAGGAGTTATAGGGATTGAGATTTATTCCTTTAATGATGGGTTCTCGGGATATCGTTAGGTGCACATTGCGTGTGAGGATCATGAAAAGACTAAACTATCCACCGAATGGGAAGTTTTGCATATAGAGTGATGCATTTTGGATTGAAAAATGTGCCAACAATATTTTTGCGCATAGTCATGTAATATTTTCTTGACTTCATTCACGAGTTTCTATAGGTGTACATTGATGTTTGGAATTTTTATGGGTTGGTTAAGTATCTATATGATAATATAAGGCTCGTGTTTGAGACATGCGGAAGTTAAGTATTTTCTTAAAATTAAGAAGTGTATAATTGTTACACCTTTTGGAACTTTTCTTGGTCACATCATTTACTAAGATGGATTATTGGTAGACCCAACTAAGATTGTACTGATTTTGGAATTCAAAAAAACTAACAACAAAACTAAAGTGCGTGGATTTTGGGGCATCTTGGTTAATATAGAAAATTCATAAGGGGCTATGAATATATTTTTGCACCCCTATAGGAATTTCTCAAAGTCAAAGGAAAATTTTATTTGGGTGACACACAACAACATGCATTTGAAACATTAAAGGAGAAGCTTACCACTGCACCAATCTTGCGCTTTCCTTCATGGAAAAAACCTTTCCATGTACATGTTGATGATTTTGGTATGGTATTTGGCATTGCATTAGCACAAATAGGAGAGGGTCATGTGGATCGTCCCATATGCTTTGAATGAAGGAAGTTGACATAAACATGGGATAATTATAATACAACGAGTGTAAGGCATTGTCTATTATCTATGTGCTTCATAAATTTTGACTATACTTATTGGAAACACCATTTATTTTGTATATAAACCATATGGCATTGAAGTACTTGGTCAACAAGCCCATTTTACAAGGGAACATCTGTCGGTGGATACTTATTTTTAGGAGTTCAATTTCACATTTTTTAAAAATCCAGGAGAGATAAATTTAGGGCACGATCATTTATCAAGGATTAAATCGAAAAGGAAACATAGAGTATTAAAGATACTATGCCTCATGGATTTTGTTCATGTTGAATCATGCACCAATATATATGAAGGATACAAAAGTATTTTTATGTCTTTGTAATTGTGCACGAAGTGATGAAGATATTAGAGAAGAAGTAACTTACTATTCAGTTACACCTTATCAACTTATTTGTGGAGACTTATATAAAATGGGAAGAGATGAGGTCTTGCGCAGGTGTGTTTTGGAGCATGAGCATGACGTAATAATGGAAGAATTTTGTGGAGGTATTGTAGGAGGGAACTATTTAGGTGATGTAATTGTACACAAGATCCTTCTAGCTAGTTTATGGTGGGAGACATTGACTAAGGATGCAAAGGCTTATGTTAAAGCGTGTGATCATTTTCATGACTTGGCAAGCCTAAAATTAGAGATGAGATGCCTTTGTGACATATAGTGAGTGTGAAACCTTTTGAGAAGTGGGTTGTTAACTTTGAAGAACCTATTGCACTACCCGCACATAGGATTGGAGTGCATTACATAATCACATGTATAGAATATTTAACAAGGTGGGGATAGGCTTCGCTTGCACGATGGATTGTCTTGAAGCTACGACCGTAAGTTTCCTTTGGGAGAATATAATTAGTAGGTATGGTTGTACATTATGCTTGATCAATGATAGAGGAACTCATTTCTTGAATGAGAAAATCAGAATTCTATTAGCAGAGCACAAGGTTCCTTTGGGAGAATATCATTTAGTAGGTACAATTTTCCATTAAGCTTGAAAAATGATAGATGAACTCATTTCTTGAATGAGACAATCAAAATTTTCTAGAAGCGTTTATGGTGGTGAACCATAAACATATCCCTTATCACCATCAAGATAATGGTACGCATAATATTTCAACAAGATTTTGGCATAGAATCTTACAATGATTTATGATGTTGGAAGCAAGGGCTGGGATGATAAAGTATCATTGGTACTTTGGGCTTACATGAATACTTATAAAAGGATGAACTAGGCGACACCCTTTCGGTTGGTGTTTGGAACATAGGAGGTATTACCTATAAAATTATTATTACCATCCTGCGTATTCTTCACGTAGGTGGTTTGTTAGAGGAAAAGTAGAAGAACACATTGAGAAACTAATGAAAGCTGCGCATGAGTGGTGTACCATTATACATTGGAGCTATAAAAATGAGAAAGAAAGACAGAAGGATTTGTATGATATGCACATTAAGAGAGAAAATATTGTACAATTGGGAAGATGGTACTTCTATATGACTCCAAGTTTTCATGTCACCCAGGGAATTTTAAGGTGCATTTCTTGTGACTCTTTGTAGTGACCAATATAATTGACTTAGGCGCATGTAAATTGTAGGAACTAGATGACACAATGTTTGTTGGTTAATTGATGGGATTATGTTGAATCCCTATTTTAAAAAACTTTCTTGATGTTTTTAACAAGGAAATATTACCACTTATATTATATTTCCGTTCTTTTTTTGTTGTAATAAGCACACTTGTGTTCGGGAAGTTGATTACTATCTATTGAGATAATACGTAGAGGACCACACATTTTTAGTTTGGGGTGAGCCAGGTGTGCATGTGTGAGAAAGGTGATGGAAATATATGCATGACAAGAGAGAAGTGTGAATTTTTAAACGGTGTGCGTGAGCGAAAGGAAAAAGGTGTTCTTTGGTGTGAAGTGTTATGTTGTGGGGTTGTTTTCATGTGTGAAAGTGTTGAATCATGTACACCATAGTTTTCTCGTTGGGTTTTGGGTTGGGTTGAGCCTCAAGTTGGGGTGCAGGAAGCAAAGTGCCCAAGAATTCTTTTACCTCGAAAGATGTGTCGATACCTCGAGAAACATGTTCTTCTCATATGGGTGGTATTTTGTCCCATAGGTTTATGAGGCGGTTTTGGCCCAAGGTTTTAATTCCCATGGTATTGTAAAATTGCTTAAGTAGTTTCCCATTCATGTGCTTTTGTGCATATGGTAGGGAGACATATCTTTGTAGATGTGTGTGAGTTAAAATGTGAATTCATTATGTAGTCACAAAATCATGCACTTACTATTAAAATTATCTTTGCTAAGTATGTTTAATTTATGTATGGATCTTGCGTAAGAAAATTATTCACTAATGACCCATCCCCTATTCATTTTGTCGAGTTAGTTACTCATCATCTTCATTTTTCTTGCATAGTCGTCATTTATTTTTACGATTCTTGTTGTTTCTCAAGGAGTCTCAGGTGTCGTTATTTGGTCATTTTTCAACTTTAGTATTTGACTAGGGCGCTAGGGTAGGATTAGGGTGCCCATGGGTACCCCTATCCTTAATTTTAAGCACCTTTTTCCACATAGTACTTGGGTCAATATTTTAAATTTTCCCTCTCATTCCCCTAGGTACTAGTCATCATGTCGGGTCATTAGTGTTGAAAATTAAGCAATATATACCTATATAAACATAACATACTTATTATCTTATGGGATGAGACTATCTATTCTATTCCATCCAACATTTTGCATTACATCTAGCTATTACCCACTATCTCATGTAATTGAAACTAGGGAACCCTAGGCACACAATTACACACACAAATCAAACAAAGTTACATTGGTTCCGAGATTTAGTGCAACGCTTAGTTGTAAGTCCACATTTTTGGCCACTAAGGATATTTTGACCTCTTCATATGCATATTTATTTTTAGGGGTTTGATGCTTTATATGGGGTTTTGTAGGTGAATATTTATTGTAGGTTTTACAACGTAATCAAGGAATTTATTTCAATACTCATGAGACAAAGATAGAGACATTGTAAATATCTAGCAACACTTCTAGATTACGGTGATGCATTGTTCTCTAGACTAGAGCACAAAAACTATAGACTAGGGCACTCACAAGTGCCCCGATCCTCCCCAGTGCCTTAGTCTAGCTAAATACTCATCTACTACAATTTCCTAGGTTAAGCCATCATACTCGCCTCGTCCAAAATCATCCTATTTAGTCCCAGAGATCACAACAAGGTAAGTCATTTTCAGGTTAGTACCTTATCCCTCCTATTTCAATTATTTCATTTCATTTAAATATCAAATAAAATTAGTTAGCATTCATATTTTAGTTTACATCAATAATTACATTATTGTACTTGTTTATATTAACTTAAATAGATAGTTATAATTTCCTAGTTTAGTTAATCGTTTTTGTGAACTGTACTTTATAATATTTTTCCATAGGATCCATTTCAAACCATAGTGGGTAAGTATAGTTCATCTTCTTCACCCATCATGTCTCATTTCAGTGTTAACCCTATCTATGATGAGGTTGCCATCACTTGAGATCACAACTCTCTATGGTAATCCTACTCCTATGCCAGCTCATATCAAACAACAACTTCTAGATTGTCAACAATATGTGCGTACTTAGTTTGAACATTCTCCCATTTTTATTAGTATTGTTTAGGATATTATAACCTTAACGTGTTGTACACCATGTTATATGACTACTAGTGATCCTCCTAATATTTCTAAGGAAATTTTAGATGATTCTCTTATTGATTATATGCTTGGTATTGATCATCATTCACATGTGCATGTTGATTCTTCTTCTACTCAGAACACCTCTATAGTTTCATCTCATGATTCTCCTACTTCTAATATTTCTTCTCATGATACATCTCATGCTAGTTTTCATCCTCTTTTATACTATGTTGATGATCCTATTGATAGTATCCTTAGTGACATTCTCATTTCTGAGTCTTTATCTCGATGAGGCGGTTGATAGCCATGGTTATCCTTATTTTCATACTACCAAGTGTGAATCTCCTATTCCATCATTACCTTCTCCTGATATTGCATCTAGCACTATGCATGAGTCACCTCCATCTATTACTTATTCTTATCCTACCATTTAATCTCCTCTTATTACATCATCTATACCCATTAGTTCGTCTTCTCATATAGATGTATCTCCATTGGTCACCTCACCTATTAGGGATGTTTTTGATGCTAGTCCTACCACTACTATGGATATTCCATCTATATCATCTACTATAGCTTATTTGGTACCTACTACTAGTGTTCTTTTAGTATCATAATCTCCATTATCATCTCTAGATATTCCTATGATCACTCACAATGGAAAATTACAACCTCTTAATACATTATTGCCATCTTCCACTATTCCTTCATAGGATATCATCTCTCTCATGCATGTCGTAGGTCAATTACAATCTCAGGTTCAATATCTTACTCTAGAAAGTAGGGCTTACTATGATTCTATTGATAACAACTCATTACATGGTAACCCTATTCCCAAATAAGATTCATAATTCAACATTCCCTAAGGACTTTGTCATGCCTACATTCACTTGCTTTGATGGTACTAGTGATCCTCATGATCATCTTCACATTACCGCATGGCTATGACCTCTTATTCTAATGATAGGCTATTACTTAAGGCTTTCCGATACAATCTTACTAATTAGGCATTGCAATTGTACACTCATCTTCCCTTTGGGTCTATTAGTACTTACTATGACATGGAGGATGCTTTCCTCCATCGTTTCATCCTCAACAATGTCCCTAGGGTTACTTATGACCACATACCTACTTTACATAAGGGCTCATCGGAATCTATTAAGGATTATATCTTACAATTTAATGTTTGTATGCATCAGTTAGTATTCCAACCTATAGACCTTGATAAGAAATTCATTTTATATCGTGGTTGGATTCCGTGCTTAAACAAAGATTACAAGTATAATACATGTGAGTCATTCATTCTTCTATGTTACAAATTCCTAGACCTAGAGAAAGATCTTATTTCAAAAAAAAATTCATCGACCCTCCACATACATCTACTTATATTATATCATATAGTACTCCATTGAATTTGGTTGAGTATCCTACATAGTCTCCATCTTTTCCTCGAAGAAAATAAAACATGCTCAACCTACTCCACCACTAGAACATACTTCTTCTCCTCCTCTATGATAGGCTACTCCTCCTTCTTCTCCTCATGTGTCACGTTATCCATTTATTTTCTCTCATGATGCTCGACCACATGATGTGTTGCATTCTTTAATATATATACGTCTCATTCTATTACCCTCTAACAATAACCATCCATAACATTTTTACAACGTCGGTGTCATCAACAATCTTTTTGTAATTATCATCACTTAAATGAAAATAGGGAAAATTATTATCTCACCCTTCATGATATATGGTAAAATTTATAGGAGAATGACATCATTTCCTTTGGATCTCACTCAGGTGATAGGTCCATATCTCCTCTACCTCGTCACCGAGTGTATACTACGATTGAGTCCTTTTCTCTATTAGGCATTTAGGTCATAGTTCATTTATCACCCTCATATGTTACTCATGTGTGCTCTCCACCACATTCATATATTTTGTATCATTATATCCATCGAATTCATGTCATCCACCACATCATGGTTCTCCTTCACATTGAATTCCACATCCCTCCATATTCTTACATCCCACCACATCTCCATATGACATTTAGTTTGGCACATATTCACACGTCACTTCCATCCCACATGTGTGCACCGGTTCACCCGCATTGGTCTTTGGTAGGTGATTCTTATCACCTTACCCCCGATGATGCACATGTGTTCTTATGGTTCTTACATGATTTTGAGGACTTGTTATAAGAACCTCTCATCACACACTCTGTTGTCTCATCTAGCACACTCAATCATTTCCCGATGACGCACTCTTGCTTACGTGGCTCATCCTTGACTATTGAGGGTTTTAACTAAATGATCCTATTGACCTATTTTCTAGGGGAATAACTAAACTTCCACCCTAGTTCCATTATACTAATATTTTATGATCACATCATAACACATTAGTTTTACAATTATGCATTTATTTTTATTATTAACATTAGATTAATTATGTGTTACAAATTTCATTTCATTTAACTCAACATTCACATTACATTTGATATCTGTCATTATTCACACTACACATTTTGTCTACCATTATTAAAATTCTGCTATGAGTCTACATAAATCAAACACAAACAATATATAATACATTACATACATTTTAACAATAAAACATAAAATCATACCTCATCAATCACTTTGCGACATATATACACAAAAAAAAAAAGATCATCATATATCAATAACATGTTTCCACATATATATCAAATAAAATCATCATTACAAAAATGTATCATCATTAGGGGAAACAACCCCACATCATATACATTAGTACAAGTTAAATCTCATCATCACTAACTCTCTCGCGTACTTTGATATCTCTCGAACTTCACCACCAATGTGACATCTTTGTTGTTCGTGGTCTCAATACCTCTCGACCTACCTCTATAATAAGGTAATATTTGTATATTGCTCAAAAAATTGATGCTACAAATCCAAGTATTGTACAAACAAATCCTATGCCAATGGACCACCACCCACTTTGCCTCTCTTGCTCATTGAGTCTCTCACATGCCTCGTCCCCATTTCCTAGAAAAACTATGAATGTCGTAGTTGTTATGGCCACTATATTAAATAAATGTGCATGACCACTCGCTATATCTTCTACTAACTCAAATATAGCTCCACTAATTACATTTGTCGGCACGTTCCATATAAATGTGCGGATGGATGTGTCTACTATTAAGGACCAATACACATCACCTACTGAAAAATAACATAATGCGTTAGATAACCATCGCTACAACATCGCCCAACAACAAATTACATAGCGCAATTCTACATAAATACTCAAGCTCAGCTACAACTATCACTACATCATCGGGAAATTAGCTTCCCCCTCTCTTCCTCCTCCATGCGGTAACCCTAATAGACACAGCAAATAATGGGAACAACAATACCCACCGATGTGTCACCCACCATGTGTGGTATTCCTCTATGAAATTTGCATCATACGAGTCTATCGGATCTATTGTCACATCTACCTCATCTATCTTAGGGGGTACTAGCTTCTATTTTGTAGGCCATGGTCTAGCCCCTAATCCCCTAGGTGTTCGATGGATCTTAACCATATATATGGATTTAGGGGCATGCCCAGAGCCATACTAACCTATTGAGATACTCTCTCTACCTGAAAATATTTTTAACTCCTACAAATCGATCCTCTAGCCACATAGTCCTATGAATACACCACAAATATGCAACATGCTTGAGGCATCCCCATAGTCACGGTATGGCCTCCATGTAACTTCCTCATGAACCATCCTATCTATTAGTTCCTTATAGGTATCTGTGTCCATCCTACGCCCACAAATATTAATCCATCTCCTCATATATATATCTCTCCTAGCCCAATCTCCTCGTGGACCTCCAATTGGTCTCAAAATGGCTATATGCTTATAATCCCACCACTATGCTCATTGTGAGTAAATTGGTATAGATATACGTATAGGTGAACAAAACTACATCATGCCCAAATGTACCTAGTATCCCCCTCTATCTCTGTTGACATATATCATGCATCTTATACAAGATGCCTAAAACTCCTCCCTCCACTTCTATTGATGAAGAAATCACAATAGCTATGAACTTATGAAAACGTGGAACTGAAGCGTAAGATAACATCCGAATAATGTCGGCCTCGGAAGGTACTTGAGTCCCTATAAAATACCATTTAGTATCTTGCATATGTCTATCCATATCCTCTAATATCATCACCTATACACTCTCTCCAATAACTGATAATCATAATATACGATACAATCCTTCAAAGTAATAGTCATCTCCCCGTAGAAACCAAAATTTACACCTATCCACATACCATCTCTCACATAGTTAATTCAACATAGAACTATTGTGGGGCATATTCCCCATCTGTGCTATCTTCGCAAGTCGACATGGTCCATAACATCCCAATCATCATCGACATGACCCAATCCAAGAAAATTACTCATATCTAAACCACTTTGGAAATCCCTCCGGTGAATATCCCTCTACACATCAAAAATGATATCAAACATGACATTATAACACTATAAAAATCCAAACACACTCGCTTATCAAATTATTATACACTATAAATATGATTCACCATTATAAACCAAATACACACATCCTAGACTAGGACATCCAAATGCCAGACTAGGGCACCTAGGAGTAGGACACTAGTTCCCGATTCTAGGTGCTCCTATCTTAGGGTCACTAGTGCCCTCACTACTATTGTCTAGGTATAAAATGCTTTGAGAAAATTTAAAATCTCAAATTTATAAAAACTCAACAAAAATGAATACTAAACCATCTATTTTTAAAAAATAACACACTTACCAACTCCGCGGTCGTGCGTGATACTACGGTGGTCACCACCCTCTCAAACAAGATAGGTCATGATACTCTCACTTGCGACATCCTTACTCAAATATCAATATCACAATCACGTAAAAGACAAATGAAGTGACCGCCAATTTTTCACCTTACTATCTATAGTTACTTTTCATCACCCACTTTACTATAGTCATTATTTCATGCTTATGCTTAAAAATAATACACACCACATGATTTTTGCCATATCTTGAGTGATTACACTACGATATACACCCTATTTGTAAAATTATTTTTAGAACTCCGCTTTGCCATCGTATTATACACTTTATGCATGTGTTATATCCCCATGATATTTTCTTTCATCTAATCTTTACACATTTTGGAATATTTTAACACTTTCTATCTATTTTGGGCTTACTTTCAGCTTAATGTGTGTTCCTATCATCACTTACCCTTTATATGAAAGGGGGAATATAATTAGGGTTCGTATTAAAATTCCACTTATATTAACATACATTGAAATGAACATTTCCGATTTGAAAATTTCAAACATTTACTAATACACTCCACAATATTTCACTATCGATTCCCCCTACGACCTAACTTGGGGAAACAAACAAACAAATTTTCCATATGGCATTTCATCACTTCCCCTAATGACCTAACATGGGAAAACAAGTATTAAAATATTTCCATGAAATCATTCACCAATATTTATCGAATCCCCTAATGACCTAACATGGGGGCAACTAGTGTAAAATATCTCTACGAGTAACCAATCAACCAATCAATCAATCAATTAATTAAAACATTCAAATATCTAACAATTGAACTCATATAAATCATATCATACAATATAACACAATCGGCCTCCCAGATGACCTAACTTTGGAGATTAGATCCATTGATTTACGAGACAACCTAACTTGGGAATCTATTCCATCCATTTGGAGTTTGCTTCGAGATGACCTAATTGTGAATCTATCACACATTTCACATTTTCTTGCAAATGACCTAAGTTTGAAGCCATCACAATGTGGTGACACCCATCGAGTGGGGAAAGAGTGACTTTCCTATACGACTCCTATATGGGTCAACTATTTGATCAAAATTATTTGGATCGAAAAACAAAAATGTTTGATACGAGTCCTACTGCGTGACTAGATCTTGATGTTGTAGTTAGAGGTTAGAGAATAACACACTTTTCTCCCTACACTATTCCTCTTGCGGAAGGATGCATAAATCCTCGAATCGATTATTTCTATATACGTAATCAAATTGGAAATTGATCAATCCCTACCCCATATCATCGTCATCATATGTATTCAAAATCATCAATCACCTGACATTACAATCATCACTCTCATTTAGTACACTTCATCACGAGATTACATTTTTTGCTATGCTCTATGGATTAGCACACTTTGATCTATGGTTTGAGGCGCTATATGGTTCTTTCGGCACACTTTTACTACCACATGTGCATGTTCTACTACAACATGGGATTCTATGCACTTCTCTCAGGTACACATCTCTATTTAATTTATGTTACCGAGCTTTCCACTCACCAACATAAAGTGGGGGAAACTATAGTCACAAAATAACACACTTAATACTTAAATTATGCCACCAAGTATGTTATTTTTAAGTATGGATGTTGCATAAGAAAAGTATTAACTAATGACACATCCCTTAGTCTTGTTGTTAGCTATTTTTTCATCATTTTCATTTATCTTTCACATTAAATCGAGTTATTTACACAAATTTGTTCGTCCATCAAGGAGTGTCAGTGTCATTTCTTTGTCATTTGTCATATCTAGTCTTTAACTAGGGTTCCTATGGTAGGATTAGGGCACCCTGGACCCCATAGTACTTGGGTCTAATTTAAATTTTTAGTTCGGTATTTACAATTTTCCCTCTCATCCCCTTAGGTACTAGTCATCACGTCGGATAACTAGTATTAAAATTTGAGCAAGATATCCCTATATAAACACAACATATTTACTATCTTATGGGAAGAATATCTACTACTAAGGCATGCAACTGCATTTGGGGCATCATTGCATCACACACACTATATAGGAAATGGAAGTCTATTCTACTCCATCCATCATTTTGCATTACATCTATCTATTAAACATTATCTCTATGTCATTGACATTAGGGAACCTTTGGCACACAATTACACACACAAATCACTCAAAATTACGTTGGGTCTAAGCTGTAGTGAAACGCTTAGTTGTAAGTCCACCTTTGTGGCTGCTAAGGACAATCAAAACCATTCATATGCATCTTCATTTTTTAGGGGTTTGATGCTTTGTATGGGGTTTTACAAGTTAATCCTTATTGTAGGTTTTACGAGTGTTATCAACAAAATTACTACAAAACTCATGTGAAAAAAATCCAGACATTGCAAATATTGAGTGAAAATTCTAGATTTAGGTCTCGATTTGTTCTACATACCGGAGTGCCCATACTATAGACTCAAGGACCATGATCCTCCCGGGTGCCCCGGTGCGGAAAAATCCTTTTCTATTGTAATTTCATAGGTAGTTCTATCATACTCTTTTCCATCTCGCACATAATCCTATTTATTCTCGGATCACAATGATGAGGGTAAGTCATTATCAGTTTAGTACCATATCCATCGTATTTAAATTATTTCATTTCATTTAAATATCAAACAAAATTAGTTAGCATTCATTCTTGATTTACATCAATCATTTCATTGTTGTACTTGTTTATATTAACTCAAATAGATAGATATATTTCCTATTTTAGTTAATCACATCAAATTTTATTGATCAAAGCTCCAAATAAATCTAGGTATTGTATTGAGAGAAAAAGGTGGCTTGTAATGAAATATAAAGAAGTTATTCTTACTAGATGTAGTAAAAATTGGGTGAACCACATTAAATATTGTCTTTGTGTTGTGTTCTTTTATTTTCTGCACTTTTATTTCATATACGTGATATGTTTCTCCATATTAGTTTTTACTATTGTGATTTTATGTGGGATTTTTCCGCATATTTTATCCCTTAATTACTAACATGAAGGGTAATGATATTGATAAAAATTTCTTGGATTGAATACCACACAAGGTAGTTATGAATAGGATGGGCTCTTTGTGTATTTGGCATAGAGGAAGAAGTGTGGTGTAGGGAATTGTGCAAAAGGATGTCTAAGGCTCGAAGTAGTAAGTGTGCAAGAAGGTTATGATTGATACACATGGAATAAAGAAGAATAAAGCACGAAGAAGAAAGAAAAAACATATTTAAAGATGTAGTATAGTGGTAGGTGAGGCATAATAAATGCAGAAAATATTTGGAAATTTAAAAAAGTGGGTGGGAGTGAGTTCATTCTTACCTTGCATATTGAAGTGTTTAAGCCCCTAAAGAGAAAGTTAAAGTTAGAACTTGTGTGACCTTGAGCGATTTTGTGTGAGAATTCTAAGAATCAAGAAACCCGGAGTTGAGAAAGTACATGACTAGTTGTGAAACTCCTTCAAGTAGAATTTTAGTGCATGGGAAAGGTGTGGAAGTTGTTATTTGATGGGTTAGGGTTTTCATTCTTCAAGCTATGGTTTGAGAAGAAAAATTATCACAAGTTCTAGTTTAGAGCTAGGGCACACAAGTTTGAAGGGCAACAAGAGTAAACGAGAAAGGCAAAAAGTTGAAAGATTGATTGGAGGTATGAATGCTCGTCGCATAAGTAAGTAATTTGATACCTAGGGCATATCGTAGTCTTAGAAAAACTTGTAGTTGATATCATAGTTAAACAATTACACCAATAAATTATACCACCACATCACCTAAGAACAAGGGTAAAGGAAACATGAAGCACTGTACTTGAGGATGTTTTGGAGGAATGGTACGGATATAGTTCTTAACGAACTTGTAGATTTGGGAGAAGATAAAAAGAATTATAATTAAAAAGTTCCGGAGTTACTCTAGCCATCCCAAGACTAAATGATTGTGAGAATGGCTGAGAAGATTCACATTATTTATTCTTTCTCATGTTCTTATTTATTTAATTTAGGTTTGGTGAGCACATTACCGAGGATAGGAAATGTATTTAGTGTGGGGTAATGTTGATTGGAAACAATGGATAACTAATAGCCACACGTGGAGGTTTGAATTTGTGCGAAAAGGGTGCATGAAAAGGCATGCGCATGTGGAATGGAACATTGTGTGGAGGTTTTCATATGAGCGAGATGAAGTCGGGGACTTATCCAATTTTCTAGAACATGAGATAAAAATAGAAAATCAGAGTTAGATTGTTGCCCAAGTAAATATCGAACTAGGTAAAACCGTGATGACTCAAGCGCCCAAGAAAGAAAAATCACATGCCAAAAAAAGGGGAAACACACATGGATCAAGATAATAATAAGATTACAAAAAGGATAATATTTATGATTAATCTATTGTTAGTAGAGAATGTCAAAGCATGCACGATCTATACGCATGGCTATTTTTAAGAATGTAATACAAGCATGATATTTTTGTGAGCATACCCATTATTAGGAGAGTGGATGGGCGGTGAAGGGAAATTCCCCACCCCTATATATATCTATTTTATGTCATTATTTTGTGTGGGGTGATTAGAAGAAAGTGCATACCATAGTGTCCAAGTAGAGTTATCCTTTAGGGTTTGTAATTGTGTATAGTTTTGTGCACTATTGTAATGATTGGTATGTATTAAACATTTGTTATGTAATGAATTTTAGTTATAATGGATACTTGTGGTTGGATAATGGTATTTCATGGATCTGAGTATGGTGATTTGATAGTGCAACTGATATTAGTTATTTATTTATGTGGATTAAGTGTTTCCTTATTATATGTGTTTCTAAATTTATATGGTTAGAATGATGACATGTGCATGAATGGATTAATGGTTATTAATATGATGAAAATTCATGCTAAGTTCCCGTAAATAATAACAAAGTATGGACTTGTTAGTTGTGCGCTCTTCGGGTGAGCATTCGGGTTTGCCCGAGTGAAGTGCCAACACGCCTATCTCTGGTTTGGGTAACAAAAACCGTGGGGACGGGTGTAATTTCGATCTCCAATATTTTTGGCACACCGGTGGTACTAGTATGAAAGCTTACATTTAATTATTTCTAAGTTTTTGTGTATTACTTGGGGATTTATATCCTTTAGAGGCTTGTTTCAACATACTTGGTGACTCCCAATAATAAGATATACTTGATTTTAGCAATCCACATGCCTACTTCATGAGAAGGATACATAATAGAAAAAGCGTATGATTGAAGAATCCTTTGAATATATTCAGTTGTCTCCAAGAAGAATAAATATCATAACCACTATGCACACATATCCATGTTCCGCACCTCTTGGAAGAACTTGAGTGTGCTCTCGGAGTTATTTAGACCCTTTCTAGCCATGTCACATAAAAATATCCCTTTGTAATTTTCAACGGTAGAGACCTTTATATCTTCCTCCACAACATGATATAATAGTGGTTACACTCAAGAGTATTCCATTTTATTGGTGAGAATCAAGTTACCCCCCGATGAGCATATTCAAGACAAAAAATGTGTGTTCTAATCATCTAGAATTCTGAGAGATGATGTAGATGTAAGGCTATTTTCTTCTTCATTCAAAGGAAAAGATCTTCAATGGTATAGAAGATTAAGATATGCCTTTATTACTAATTGTGATTGAATTGGAACCACACTTTCCAATTATTTTTATGAGAAAGTTAACAATATATCCCTATTAGAAAAACTCACAATGATCAGGAGAACTCCTAATGAGCTCATGGATTATTTCAACTTTAAATTTCAGAAGACATGGGAAAGAATTCTATCTCTCCTAAGACCAACTCCTTGAGGTTAGTTTATTTACTTATTAATCACACTAAATTATAACATTGCAGTGATGATATAGTCTATGGGTGCTGCACAACTTCTTTATTCCTATCCTATAGCAATTAGGGAAGAAAATTGTCTTGTTCAAGTTAGTAATACAACCCCTAGACTACTATGTCAGGTTGTTTCTTGAGCGCCTTCAATAATTCATCCTACTATTGCCTCCATTCTTGAGAAGAGTTACCAATCCATTTACTCCACATCATACTCTCCTAACAGTAAAAGGAGGATGAAGAAACAAAATCCTTGATTATGAATTTATCGATAAAGTTAGATCCTTAGAAAAGAAATAGGAACAAACATTTAGAAGTAACTCTAATTAAGGGTTCAATCAAATCCATCAACCTTTTAGAAATCAATATCCAAATCAAAGATATGGGAAAAACCAAAAAAATGATAGATGACATGCTAATGTGCACCTCCTTTGCAAACAATTTCCCCTACACAACCCCTTCTAGAGCCCGGTCTGCAAGCAAAGCACTAATCCCGATTGAGAATAACATAGTCCAAGAGATAGAATGGTGATTTCCATTGAAATTTCAATACATTAAATATATTTACAAAAATTCCTTGTGTGCGGGAGACTTCATGATTCATAATGCTTCAAGTTATGATTCTTCCACTAGCCCACGCGTACGAGAAAAAGAAGAAGTGCCAATTTTTTTTTTTCCTGAGACCAACCTTATGTTATTTGGGGTTGAGGACTTTTGCCCAATAAACCAAGCTATGGAAAACTCAAATAAACCACGCGTTCATGTTATTGACAACACAAGGTACAAGAAGAGAATGCTTTGGAAGCCAACACACAACCCTTGCCTTTTGTAATTCAAACCTGATCCTCGAAGCAAATAGATGTAGCTCATTAGCATAACAATTCTAGTGTGTAAGTTCTGGATGCGAGGTTCCACACAACATTCCAATAGAAGTGGCATGCACCCATTGTTTGGTAGGTCAAACCTCTTCACAAGCTAAGGTCCCTGCCTCTACACACGAACAATCAAGAAATGGTGTTGATGTACTTCAAATGCATAAGTACATGGCCCTTCCATTCAACATTGTTGATTAGATGAAGAATAGAAATGTAAACATCACAATGTGGGATTCCCTAGCCATTCCATCTCAGTGTGAGTACATTGTATGAAGCTCGGTGTAACTCCCACATGTTGATATAGTTATCCATAGACCCCATAGTGTTCTCAACTTATGTCAAGAAGAGGAGAATAATTAAGTAAGGTTGTAAAAACCCCACCCTTTTATATGTCCTTGATAGTAGGAAAACATCTTGTTCACAAATGTATGATTGACTTAGGCACTAGTACTTTTTCATGCCTAAGAAAATTGTTGATGTCCTAGGTCTTAAGTACAACCCTATATCTAAAGGAGTATTGGAGCTTGATGGATTAACCATAACCACTCTAATAATCATTAGAGATCTTGATTTAACTCTCCATGCATGTCTAAGCCTTAATATAACTCAAGATGTGTCAATAATTTACTTACCTCCATTGTTTTCCATTTTCCTATCAAGATATTTCACAAATAAGGTGCATGGCTATTTGTCTTCATATTATTATCATATTTTACTAAGAAAAAGGTGTGGTAGCAGGTTTACCATATAAAAGGTGCCTATATTTTATCATCATGCTGATTCATATGACCGATCTCCTCTTCAAGCCTATTTCACGATCCAAGAAGGCTAAGAAAAACATTCAATTTTAGAAGAGCAGCCTATTCCTCCATCCATACCTAATCTATTGTTATATGAATGTTATAAGGAGAAATATGATATTTATCCCTATGATAAAACCATTGAGAGTGGTCTTATTAATTATTGCATCCTTGAAGAAGAGTGTACGCTTCCTATCCCACCTAATCAAGAAAATTATTATAATTCTAGACTATGGGAAATGTATTTTGATGGTTATAGAAGTAGAAATGACGTAGGAACATATTTTGTTCTCATCTCCCTAAGGATGAGAATTTTTTTCTTCATAAAGATGT
This sequence comes from Taxus wallichiana var. yunnanensis, assembly GCA_018340775.1. Lineage (NCBI taxonomy): Eukaryota > Viridiplantae > Streptophyta > Pinopsida > Cupressales > Taxaceae > Taxus > Taxus wallichiana. The sequence goes on from CM031238.1 coordinate 696,352,581, forward strand.
TGTAATTTTCATGCTCCAATAATGGATTTGAATATGAAGCATTAGTGCATGGACTTCTTATAAATTAAAAAATACAAATCAAGGCATTGAAAATATTTGGGGACACTAAGTTGGTTATCCATTAAGTCACAAAAATTACGCAATAAAGAATAAGATTTTGAAATCTTATAAATATAAATTTTGGGACCTCTTAGAGAGATTTGAAGATCTTAACCTACATGTGGTGCTAAAGAGATTGAAAAAAGAAGTGGATCGGATGGGAGCCCTTTGTTCACAATTCTCACCGGGTGAAGATTTTGTCAATAAAATTTGTAGCACATCAAGATGGTGGCTAGACCATCCATTCCAGAACAATGAAACTATATGGAAAGTATTTGAAGGTGATTCATAGATTGTCCAGTTCATTTAGAACAAATATGACATTTCTTCAAACATGCAAGATGAGTTTCATGATAGCTATGGTGACTAAGTGCTTCAAATTAAAGACAAACAAGTTACCTAAAGGGATGGTCACCTTAGAGCATATCTTCATTTTTGATGATGAGTTCAAGGGAGAATAAAAGTACATACACATAGTACAAGAAGAGGCGCCTTCAGTCCACAATTTCCCATGGCAAAGAGTTTCTTCTCGGTAAAGGTTGTGCACAAGATAAAAAATAGGCTTTCATCTCTATGTGTCAAAAATATGTTAAAATATTCTCATGGGAGTATGAAAACCTTAAAGGATTTGATCCAAGTGTTACTTAACACTACATTGACCATGATCCCAAAATCAAGCCCATCAGATAAAAACAAATTCCCATCAATCCTAAGATAGAGCCCCTCATGAGAAAGAAGTTATTCAAACTCATTGAGGAAAAAATACATTTTACTATCAAGTACTCTACTTGGGTGGAGAATCTTATTTTAGTGTGCAAGAAGAATGAAAAAATCAAACTTTGTGTTTATTTTAGAGATTTGAACAAGGCATATTCGAAGGATCATTATCCTTCACCTTCTATGGACCAGATTTTACAAACATTGGCTAGCGCACGAGAGATTTTCCATGGTAGATGGGTACTTTGGATTCAATCAGGATGATGGGGAAGGAAGAGGATCGAGTTAAAAACAACATTTACAACCAAATGGGGAACATAAACCTATTAGAAAATTCATTTTGTTTTGTCAAATGTAGGTGTGACATTTCGAAGAGAGCCATGTAAATTTTCTTCATAGGATATATCGATGTATTCATCCTATTTTACTTGGATGACATAATTGTCTTCTCGGACAGTGCGAGATCACATGATGCATTTGAGATAGTATTTGAGAGATATATAGAATTTTGGGTATCTCTTAATCCAAAAATTACAACTTTTTTGTGGAGTAAGGAAATATTTTTGCCATGGGGTCTCAAAATATGGTATTACCTTTAATCTGGATCATATCTCAGCCATCCTATATGTCCTTTCCATTGCACAACAAGTCCTTGCAATAATTCCTAGGAAAGATAAAATTTGTAAGGATATTCATTCCTAGATTTTCAAGATTGGTTAGGCCTATCACCCTCATACTCAAGAAGGACACAATATTCAAATGGACAATAGAAGGAATATAAATTTTCAAAAAAACAAAAGAAGAAATTGGTTGCACCTAAAAACTTGTTAATCCATATTACTCCAAGGATTTAATCTTTTATGCTTATGGAACTGATGCTAGTGTTGTTGTTGTCTTGACACAAGAAAATGAACAAGGACTGGAGTAGTTGGTGGCTTTCTTCAGTCAAAAATTGAAGGATTATGAATTTAAATACAGTCACATGGAGAAACAAGTATTTTCTATCATGTGCTCTCTCGAGAAATTCAAGAGTATGCTTACCAAAAATCTTTTTAAGGTGTTAGTTTCTGATGGTGTAAGAGACTTCATCATGGGAGCATAAATCAACTAGATAAGAAATGTGGGTAACCAAAATCATGGAGTATGATGTGATTATCAAAGCCACAAAGCTTGTTAGAGGAAACACACTCTAGCGGAAACTTGGTAAGGACACACAGAATGAACAAGAGGCTTCATTGTTTCTTGATGAATATCCTCCACGTGATGAAGTTGAGAAAAATGAAGAATCTAACACACACACCTAGATGGAATGTATGATACTAATAATAGTCTATTAGTAGTTAGTAGTAAGTTCATAAGACAACTTTGAAGGATAGTTTCATCCCTATGGGGTAGTTACTATTTTACACTTTATTTCATTCTATAAACCTCACATGAACATAAATGTTAATATCAAAGGGCTGGGATGCTGATTTTTCGTCTTTATTTTTTAATATAGACACATTGGTTGAATCATATTTTCACTATAATTGTTTTTTCCACATTTTAAAATTTTCACTTGATTACTTTTACAGTTCTTGTTTTTCATACATTTTCTAGCCACTTAAATGATGTAATATTGGATCCTCTCAAGGAATTTAAATACTTATTTTAAAGTTCATTTTTTTAGACTCTATATGCTTATCCTACCTTATATTAGGTCCATACTATCTCAAGTCTATCCTTTTAAGAATTATTACAAAATAATAAATAGAAGACAATATATATATGCATTATTCGTAAAAAAATTCCTTATTCGATTTGGTACCATTTTTATTTCAAATATAGAAAATGTGGTGTGTATTTGATCTTGTTATTTGTGCCAAAACACTATAAATTGGGAAACGTTGTAAATACTAAATAATTATATGCCCAGGAAGGGTTCGTGCATAGTGTGCCTCATTAAGCACATTATATTGGAATTGATTTTTCCTAGATACATTGTAAATGATTCATGTAAATACCTTCATACAATCCATAAGAAATTACTAACATGTAATAAAAAAATTCAATGTTATTTTTATATTTTGTGCACTTTTGGGAGACATGATTGATTTTACTAAAACTCCCTATTATCTCATTCATTTCCCACAAAGATGACCTATATATTCCTTGTAAGAAATATTCTCACATTTACAAATATAGATTAACATGCTAGAATTACTTACGGAGTTAGCCTAGTCTACCAATTGTTACTAATTATTTACATTTAGAATATTAATAATAATATTTTAACGTCCATTTTGTATCGATGCGCTTGTTGTTGCACCTATTATAGCATCCACATTAGATCTATCCAAAATTATTAATAGATGATTTGAGAAGTGAACATTTTGTTTTGGCTACTCAATATTCAATTATATGGGTCTCTTTGGCATAGGCAATCATACACACTTGTGCAGAATTATTTCCCTCAACTAAACTACTCCTTTAATTTTTATCCATTGTATTAGATATAGAGAAATAATTTTACCATCATTGGGATCACATTGTGTGAGCTCATATTTCTACTTATGATCTACTCTTCGTGAGGATATTTAGTGACATATAAGTTCATCTTCACATTTACACAGACTTGAGAGACGTTAGATTGTACTATTTGGGCATTAAAGTCCTACCTCATCCTTGATGAATGATTCATATGCATCATTTCAAAAAATAAAATGAGATCACATGTGAACATATTATTCTACCATTTGAGTTTATATGGGATGGAATCATAATCAATTGCAAGTGGCATCATTAGTATAATTTTCAATGAAAATATAACCACTATAGTACAAGATGCCACATAATTCATGCAATTTTGTATTACATAGAATTTATTTTATGGGGTTTGTGCATGGAAATTGGGGACGAAATGGGGGTCGAAATTGGTTGTTTTTTTTTCTAAAATAAAAAAATGAACTTCAACATGCAATTTGACCAACATATCTCAATTTTTGACAGTTAGATAAGAATAATAATTGTATAACTTGGAATCCAATTTGCTAACCACCGAGTTTTCATAAGAAATTGGATATTAAGACGTTCAAAAGTGGTATGCACATAAAGCGGTCAAAAAACATTATCAAAAAATATAACGTAGTTTCACGTGTACACCACCCCCTCCTTCCCCCTCCCCCAATTTTTTGGTTTCTTTAAATTATTTTAAAAATACCTTCATTGGAAGGTTGGCTAAGTTAATGTATTGGGTCCCACTAATTTTTTTGTATTTTTGATGAATATATTATTTTTCACTATTTTTAAAATTGGAAAAATATTGAAAAATAAAAATCATGAATATGTCAGCCCCTAATTTTGAGAAAACTAATAAAAATTAATTATTCTTTTTGAATGTGTGTAGATTGAAGCATATATTTTGACAATGTGATGTTTTTGAAATATGGACAAGGAGAACAAAAACAAAATAGAAAAATAATACACATGTTTTGGAGAAAAATAAATTTACACTATTTCTAAAACTATTCCAATTATAGAAAAAAATACATGTTCATCAAGCTAACATGAAGGTTGACATCGTAGTGGTGTTTTTGGAATATTATTATAAAAAAATGTTATCTAATGGTGATCACAATTGATATTTATATATATATTTATGCCGGTCATATGGAACACCGACACATGGAGAAGGGGATGGAGGAACTGGTCGATGGCACAAAATCGATAGAATGTTACCTCCAATTCCTTGTATGTTCGATGGAGTGAGATATTCCTCAATGATTTTATTCTTGATACATTTTAAATGATTCATGTAAATACCTTCATACAATCACATAAGAAATTACTAACATGTAATAAAAAAATTGAATGTTATTTTTATATTTTGTGCACTTTTGGGAGACATGAATGATTTTACTAAAAATCCCTATTATCTCATTCATTTCCCACAAAGATGACCTAAATATTCATTGTAAGAAATATTCTCACATTTACAAATATAGATTAACATGCTAGAATTACTTCGGACTTAGCCTAGTCTACCAATTGTTACTAATTATTTACATTTAGAATATTAATAATAATATTTTAACGTGCATTTTGTATCCGATGTGCTTGTTGTTGCACCTATTATAGCATCCACATTAGATCTATCCAAAATTATTAATATATGATTTTAGAAGTGAACATTTTGTTTTGGCTACTCAATATTCAATTATATGGGTCACTTTGGCATAAGCAATCATACACACTTGCGAAATTATTGCCCTCAACCGTACTTACTCCTTTAAGTTTTATCCATTGTATTAGATATAGAGAAATAATTTTACCATCATCGGGATCACATTGTGTGAGCTCATATTTCTTACTATGATCTACTCTTCGTGAGGATATTTAGTGACATACAAGTTCATCTTCACATTTACACAGACTTGAGAGACGTTAGATTGTACTATTTGGGCATTAAAGTCCTACCTCATCCTTCAATGATTTGTCATATGCATCATTTCAAAAAATAAAATGAGATCACATGTGAACATATTATTCTACCATTTGAGTTTATATGGGATGGAATCATAATCAATTCTGGTGGCATCATTAGTATAATTTTCAACGAAACTATAACCACTATAGGTACAAGATGCCACATAATTCATGCACTTTTTGTATTACATAGAATTTATTTTATGGGGTTTGTGCATGGAAATGGGGGACGAAATGGGGTCGAAATTGGTTGTTTTTATTTCTAAAATAAAAATGAACTTCAACATGCAATTTGACCAACATATCTCAATTTTTGATGATTAGATAAGAACAATAATTGTATAACTTGGAATCCAATTTGCTAACCACCGAGTTTTTATAAGAAATTGGATATTAAGAGGTTCAAAAGTGGTATGCACATAAAACGGTCAAAAACATTATCAAAAAATATAACGTAGTTTCACGTGTACACCACCCCTCCTTCCCCCTCCCCCAATTTTTGGTTTCTTTAAATTATTTTAAAAATACCTTCATTAGAAGGTTGGGTAAGTTAATGTATTGGGTCCTAGTATTTTTTCTATTTTTGATGAATATATTATTTTTCACTATTTTTAAAATTGGAAAAATATTGAAAAATAAAAATCATGAATATGCTCACCCCTAATTTTTAGAAAACTAATAAAAATTAATTATTCTTTTTGAATGTGTGTAGAATGAAGCATATATTTTGAAAATGAGGTGTTTTTGAAATATAGACAACGAGAACAAAAACAAAATAGAAAAATAATACACATATTTTTGGAGAAAAATAAATTTACACTATTTCCAAAACTATTCCAATTATAGAAAAAAATACATGTTCATCAAGCTAACATGAAGGTTGACATCGTAGTGGTGTTTTTTGGAATATTATTATAAAAAATGTTATCTAATGGGGATCAGAGTTTATATTTATATATATATTTATGCCGGTCATATGGAACAATGACACATGGAGAAGGGGATGGAGGCTGGTCCATGGCTCAAAATCGATAGAATGTTACCTCTAATTCCCTGTATTTTCGATGGAGTGAGATATTCCCCACTGATTTTTTCCTTGATACATTATAAATGATTCATGTAAATACCTTCATACAATCAAATAGGAAATTACTAACATGTAATCAAAAAATTCAATGTTATTTTTATATTTTGTGCACTTTTGGGAGACATGATTGATTTTACTAAAAATCCTTATTATCTCACTCATTTCCCACAAAGATGACCTAAATATTCATTGTAAGAAATATTCTCACATTTACAAATATAGATTAACATGTTAGAATTACTTACGGATTAGTCTAGTCTACCAATTATTACTAATTATTTACATTTAGAATAATACTAATAAGATTTTAACTTGCATTTTGTATTTGATGCGCTTGTTTTTGCACCTATTATAGCATCCACATTAGATCTATCCAAAATTATTAATAGATGTTTTGAGAAGTGAACATTTTGTTTTGGTTACTCAATATTCAATTATATGGGTCACTTTGGCATAGGCAATCATACACACTTTTACGGAATTATTTCCTTAACCATACTACTCCTTTAATTTTTATCCATTGTATTAGATATAGAGAATTAATTTTACCATCATCATGATCACATTGTGTGAGCTCATATTTCTTAGTATGATCTACTCTTCGTAAGGATATTTAGTGACATACAAGTTCATCTTCACATTTACACAGGACTCGAGATATGTTAGATTTTACTATTTGGGCATTAAAGTCTTGCCTCATCCTCGAATGATTCATCATATGCATCATTTCAAAAATAAAATGAGATCACATGTGAACATATTATTCTACCATTTGAGTATATATGGGATGGAATCATAATCAATCCTAGTGGCATCATTAGTATAATTTTCCTCCCACTATAGGTACAAGATGCCACATAATTCATCCACTTTTTGTATTACATAGAATTTATTTTGTGGGGTTTGTGCATGGAAATGGGGAACAAATAGGGGTCGAAATTGTTGGTTTTTTTCTAAAATAAAAAAATGAACTTCAACATGTAATTTGACCAACATATCTCAATTTTTGTGAGTTAGATAAGAATGATAATTGTATAACTTAGAATCCAATTCGCTAACCACTATGTTTTCATAAGAAATTGGATATTAAGAGGTTCAAAAGTGGTATGCACATAAAATAGTCAAAAACATTATAAAAAAATATAACGTAGTGTCTCGTGTACACCACCCTCCTTCCCCCTCCCCCAATTTTTGGTTTCTTTAAATTATTTAAAAAATCCCTTCATTAGAAGGTTGGGTAAGTTAATGTATTGGGTCCCAGATTTTTTCTATTTTTGATGAATATATTATTTTTCACTATTTTTAAAATTGGAAAAATATTGAAAAATAAAAATCATGAATATGCTCGCCATAATTTTGAGAAAACTAATAAAAATTTGTTATTCTTTTGAATGTGTGTAGAGTGAAGCATATATTTCGACACTATTATGTTTTTGAAATATGGGCAAGGAGAATAAAACTAAAATAGAAAAATAATACGGGTGTTTTTGGAGAAAAATAAAGACACTAGTTCTAAAATTATTTAGATTATAGAAATAAATACATGTTCATCAAGCTAACATGAAGGTTGACATTGTAGTGGTGTTTTTGCAATATTATTATAAACGCTATCTAATGGGGATCACACTTTATATATATATATATATATATATATATATATATATATATCGGTGTGTGTGTGTGTCGGTCATATGGAAAAGCGCGAATGGAGAAGGGACCGGAGGAACCGGTCCATGGCTCAAAATCGATAGAATGTTACCTCCAATGTCTGTATGTTCGATTGCGTGAGATATTCCCCACCGATCGAGATGGAGTGCACTCTAATTACCTACCCCCGAACCATACGAGATAGAGCCAAAGCATGATATCTTTTCTATCATGTATAGAATAGAGATGGGAGATTGTTGGAATACAAATGCAAGAGGCTAAAATACCATCAAAATCACACATAAAAAACTTTGCAAATAAAAACCGGGAGTTTCAAAATAGCTTACTTCTCATTCTAGAATTCACACTTTGATCTATTACATGATTACAATCCTCCTTTTATTTCAAGACTACTCTAAAACCCTAAAATGCCAACAAACCCTAAAATGTAAAACAACTCATAGTGACCCCAAATTTTTGCGTGCCAAATATAACTTCATAAATTAGGGCTCACGTAAAATTTATACTTATTATAAAAAGCACAAAAAAGTTATTAAAGTTCTAAGACTTAGTCAAAAGTGAAAAAAACATTCAAAACCAATTTTAGGACACTAGATGAAGGAATCCGAGCCCAAAACGTTCCAAAATGGGTATAACGTTTTAGGAAAAGCTGACCATAATATAGTACTAATGTATATATACCACCTTGTAAAATTTCGGGACGATCCAACAATCGGATCAAAAGTTATGGTCTCTCGCGTTATGCTCCCGCATCATTCTCCTCTGGTTGAAAAGAATTCAACTCCTATGAATTCTATTTACAAAAATCATCTAATTTTGCACATTGTCAATTTTCCTCAACTCCCACTCGGGAACCTAAGTATTTTCTTCTTTTTCGCAAACCTTCCCATTGTACCAAGTATCTATTTTAGCTCCCATGTCTAGTAGTGATTTTCTTTTGGTCCAAAACACGAATTACCCTCTCCTTTTTCTTCTTCGGCATCTCTGTTGCTTCCCGGTTTATTTCTTCTACCTCTGTAATAATTTCATCATGACCCAAATAATTATATAAGTAAAAACATTAAAAATTGGTGAGATAGCAAAGTTTTCAAGTAGCTCCACCTTGTAGGCATTATCACTCATTTTCTTCAGAATCCTACATGGCCCAATCTTCTTATACTTGAGTTTATTATATGTCCCCTTTGGAAACCTCTCTTTTCTAAGATGAACCATCACCATATCTCCTTCTTCAAATACACTTACTCTCCTACTGGTATCTGCAGCTATTTTATATTGTGCATTACTCACTTTTAGCTTTTCCCTCACTTCATCTTGCAGTTGTAGAATGTGTTCTGCAAATGCTTCTGCATCATCACTAGTTTCATCTTCACTTGGTAGAACAATTAGATCTAGGATCCCCTTGGGATTCCTACCATATACAATTTGGAAATGAGACCTCCATGTTGATCTGTTTACCAACCTATTATATGCAAACTTAGCTCGAGGTAAATCTAAGTCCCATTGTTTTGGCTTTTCTCCAACTATGCAACGTAGGAGATTTCCCAAGCTTCTATTCACTACTTCCATCGTGCATCGGTGCTGGGGGTGATATGCACTCTTGAACTATAGCTATGTCCCCAATTTCTTCCACAGAGTCCTTCAAAAGTGACTCAAAAACTTCGTGTCCCAATTTGAAGTGATCGTTCTTGGAATTCCATGCAATCTAACCACTACGGAAAAAAAAAAAAAAATTGCAACTGGAAGCATCATTAGTTGTTTTACAAGAAATGAAATGTGTCATCTTAGAGAATCTATCAACCACAACAAAGATAGAATCATTCCCTCGTTGTGTGTTAGGAATTCCTAACACAAAATCCATACTTAAATCAACCCATGGCCTTGTAGGGATAGGTAATGGCATATACAACCCAGTATTATGTGCATGTCCCTTAGCCATTTGACATACTCTACATCTTGCCACCACCCTACTTATGTCCCTCTTTACCTTTGGCCAATAATACTTTTCTACAACAAGAGAAATTTTCTTACTTATACCAAAGTGTCTAGTCAACCCCCCACTATGTAATTCTCTTATAATATTTTCTCTCATTGAACCAACAGGGATGCACAATTATTTCCCCTAAATAAATAACCATCCTATATCAAATAATCAGAAGAATCACTACCTATTGTAGGGTCCTTAAGTTGTCTCACAACATCACCAAAATCTAGATCACCTTCATACAATTCCTTAACTGCCTCAAACCCTAGTACTTTATTTTCCATTGTTGTCAAAAGGGCCACATGCCTACTCAAGGCATCAACAACTTGATTCTGATTACCAGACTTATGCTTTAAAAAAATAGTATATTCTTGCAAAAATGAAACCCATTTTGCATGCCTACTATTTAGTTTCTTCTTTACATTTACGTACCTCAAGGATTCATTGTCGGTGAAGAGTACAAATTCATTTGCTACTAAGTAATGTCTCTAGTTCCTTAATGCGAATAATAACATAAAATTCCACATCATAAGTAGAATATTTCCTCCTGACTTCATTTAGCTTTTCACTGAAGAATGCCACAGGTTGTCCTTCTTGACTCAACATAGCTCCAATCCCAACATGTGAGGCATCACAATCAACCTCGAAGACCTTTCTAAAATCTAGCAATACCAAAATAGGTGCTTCTGACACTTTCTTCTTCAACAATTCGAAACTATCTGTTCTTTACCTTGGTCCATACAAACTCCCTCCCTTTTGTACACTCTTGTTATGGGTGTAATAATGCTACTAAAATTCCTAATTAACTTCCTATAAAAAGTTTCCAATACATGAAAACTAGGAACCTCTATCAAATTCCTTGGAATAGGCCATTCCAAATTTGCCTTTACTTTTTCCTCATCCATCTCACTCCATCCTCTAATATGAAAATACAAAAAAAAAAAAGAATCTTCGAAGAAATCTACACTTCTTTAAGTTTGCATATAGACTCTCTTTATGTAACAAGTCTAGCACCAATCTCAGATGTAACAAGTGTTCTTCCACTGTCTTACTGAATATCAAAATATCATCAAAATAGACAACAATAAACTTACCATTGTATTCTAACGAGTACTATGTTCATCAGCCTCATGAATGTAATGGGTGCATTCGATAGCCCAAATGGCATCACCATCCACTCGTATAATCCATCTTTTGTTTTAAAAGCAGTTTTCTATTCGTCCCTTTTACGGATTTAGATATGGTAGTACCCACTCTACAAGTCAATCTTGCTAAAATATCGGGCTCCATCTAGCACATCCATCATATCATCCAATCATGGAATTGGTAACCAATACTTAATTGTGATCTTGTTTATGGCTCTGCATTGTCTACAAACAATCTCTAGTCTCCATCTTTTTTTGGAGTCAATAATGCTGAATTTGCACATAGACTCATGCTTTCTCTCACTAACCCTTTTCGTATTAGATCTATCACTTGTTTGTTTAACTATTCACTCTATGTCGGACTCATCCGATAGGCTTCCTAGTTTGAAAGGGCCAATCTTGGGATCAAATGAATATGGTGTTGAATATCTCACTTTGGAGGTAACCCATCTGGTAGCTCATCCGGTATGACATCTTTGTATTCTTTTAGTACCTTTTCTGTAGCAATAGGTATATTAAAATCTTCTATTTCCACCTTCTTTGACATTAGTGCATAACACCATCCAACTTCTTCCATTTCTGTAACAAACTCTTTTGTAGCCAATAAGCCCTCACTCTTCTCTTCTTCCTTGAAGGGTAACAAGACCACCTTTACACCATCCTTCCAAAAGGTATATGTATTTTTCCCTCCATCATGTGTAACCTTTCTATCATATTGCCAAGGCCTACCTAATAATATATGACATGCATCCATTGGGATAACATCACACCACACCTCATCCTTGTAGGTATTCCTAATTGAAAACTTTATAAGGAATCTTTTATCTATGGTTACTTCATTTCCTTTCTTGAACCATGATATATGATAGGGATATGGGTTCTTCTCACATTTTAGATTTAGTTTATCAACCATTACAGTTGAAACCATATTTTAACAACCACCACCATGATAATAATTTTACATACCTTTCCTCCAGAGGTGCATCTTGTTCAAAATATATTTGTTCAAGCCATGAATCAGCTCCAAGCAAAATCTTTCCCTTTATCCTTCCTTGGGAAAATCATCATCCTCCTTATCATGAGGGTTTCACCCAAGTCTGAGAAACCTCCATTTGTTCTTCCTCTTGACCTCAACTAGATTTACTCGTGGTTTTTCTCCTTATCATCTATCTTGTGTAGGATAGTGCAAACACTCAAAAGCTTTGTGCCCATCTTCCCACATCATCGTAACATGTATATTTCCTTTGGGGCATATTCCAGCCCTGTCCTCCATTATAACCTCTTCCCCTTTGAAACCCTCTACCTCTTTGGTAGTTACCATGTAGCTTTGACCGAATCTTCACACCCTTCACGTATTAAAGGATTCACCTTTTGTAGATTCAAATATACCCTGCCCTCATTGGAGATGATGATGGCCCTCTCTTCACACCTCTTCTAAAATTATTCCTCTTGTTCTTTTCTTCTACCTTTAATGCAAGTTGATAAGCATCATCTAGGCTATGGATCCAGGAGCATACTCAGCTCATCTTGTATGGTGTAACTCAACCCATTTATATATCATGTAGCCTTTTGTTCTTCAGACTCTCCTGTTCCACCACTGATTGATAACTTGTAAAATTCATTAGTATACTCCTCAATGTTGAGATCCTTTTGTCTTAGGTTTTGGAACCTTCAAAAGAGTGTCTGAGCATAATCTACAGGAATAAATTTTTCTTTTAGCTTCTTTACCATTTTATTCCAGTTTCAGATCTTGCCTTTTCCATTCCTTTGTCTTTCATTTTGTAGGTGATCCCACCATATCAATGCATGTCCGGACAACTTAGTGCATGCAAACTTAACCTTCTTCTCCTCTAAAAGGGTTTTCCACTCAAAGAACTTTTCCATGTGATTTAACTAGTCAATCAACTCCTCTGGTCGTAACCCTCCACCATAATCAGGGACATTAATCTTGATGTTGTCATTCTTTCCCTCTAAAGCCTTGATCAATCTCTCCTCAAATGGTCTCTCATTCAAGGTTTCTTCATCTCTCTCATTATCTTCTTCATCTCCTCCTTCATTCATTAATGGAGGATCTTATTCAATATCACTATCTGGGTCTACATCCCCATTTGCATGTCTCCTTCTAAGGTGGGTAACTTCTCGTGAGCTCAAGAACTTGTCTCTATAGCTCCCTGCATATGCCTATTCATTTGGGCATAACCTCCCCTCCGCGTCTAGCCATGGTTATATAAAATAGGGGTAAAAACTACACATAAAAATGTCATACGTTACCTTAACTATTTTCGCAAGATCAAAATCCTGCTCTAAAACCCTAAAATGCCAACAAACCCTAAAATTCAAAACAACTCAGATTAACACCAAATTTTGTGTGCCAAATATACCTTAATAAATTAGGGCTCACACGAAATTTGGGCTTATTCTAACAAGCACAACAAAAGTTATTAAAGTTCTCGGACCTAGTCAAAAGCGAAAAAAACATTGAGAACCAATTTTAGGACACTAGATGAAGGAATCCGAGCTCAAAAACATTCTAAAATGGGCACAACTTGTAGGTAAGGTTGACCCAGAATAGTACTAATGTATATCTACCACCCCGTAAAATTTTAGGACAATCCAACGATCGGATCAAAATTTATGGTCTCTGCAAGTTATACTCTTGCATCGAGAGATGGGCACACACACACACACACATATATGTATATTTACATATACACACATACATATACATACATACATACATACAAACATACATACATACATACATACATACATACATATATATATATATATATATGTGTGTGTGTGTGTGTGTGTGTATGTATGTATGTATGTATGTATGTATGTATGTATGTATGTATGTATGTATGTAGTATATACAGACACACACACACATGTATATTTACACATACATACATACATGCACTCTTCATCACGATAGCATATTTAAACGTATACAAACATTGGCAGATTGCATCAAAAATATTTTGATGGTTGTCATAGTTGTGATGAGGGAAATTGTGGATTAGCACAAGGAAGCTATCGGTAATGTGCCATTAAATCTTATACAACTAGTATGCTCATTCTTAGGACCTAGTTATTGTATTGAAATCATAAAAATTATGCATAATATGTTGAAAGAAAGTGAATACATTCGTTTATACTTTGTAAATTGGTGATATGTCATACCATCTTTAAGATGCACAATATTTAACAACGATTGACTTAGAATAATGTAATATTAGGTTCCAATGTACATTTAAGATATTTGTGCGATAACATTAAAAATTAAGGAGGTGTCGTAAAATTAAATAGTCTATGTGCCAACATTCATGCACGATAAACAACACAATCATACTCTTCACTAGGTCCTAGTTCATCACCATCTATTTGGATGACATCCGAACTTCAAAGAACACTTGGGAAGATATTTTGGAGAATGCCATACATCTCTTACAAACATTTTAGTAAGAGTAGTTACATTCCATCTGAGGTAAATGTACTTCTTTTGCCATCATGTCTATTTGATGTCTAAGCTACACCATTAATCGGTAAAAATAATTGTAGATCAAGAGAATCTTAAAGTGGTCCAAGATTGCACAAAATTGTTTAATATCATATATATATTAGGAATTTCATTGATAATTTTGATTTCTACAAGATAAGTCCATCCCTATTTTTGCACGTTTTCTTGTGGCACAACTAGATCATGCATGTCAAAGTTGCATTCCATCGACATTTATGCAATAATGCACATTTGAAGATCATAAAATATCAGATTGCATTGCACTCATTCTTGTAATTTTTAACAACATCAAACCCTTTGAAATTCATGGTGATGCATCCAATTATGCACTCATTGTGGTATGAACTCAAAACATTACTCACTCAACAAGAATTCTAGTGATTTAGCCAAAATATACAAAGTGTTGAATAAATTGGTTTTTATTGATTATATTTTGGATTAAGGTCTAGAAATGATAGATATATCAAAATTAATTACTTTAATAATCGATATTTAGATAATAATACATATTTAGCAATATGTAAGCTAAATCAATTGAAATAAATGTTAAATGTGATAAGGTACAAGTAGGGGGATTAACATGTACCTAATTAAAGGCACTCATCAAACTAATTTCATAAGAACATAATGGTCAAAAAGACTAGAAATAATATGTTAGTGCTTCATCCCTAAATCTTAAAAGTGCAACCGAGAAGGTATGATACCATTAGATGTGTATATAACTATTTGGTGGTTCGATATTTTTGGTATTTTCATATGGATACGTGTTGGTGGTTAGTAATTTAATGTGTCTATACGAACCTTTGAAATACTTGAAATAGGGTCGCATCCTACACATATTCATCCACCTACCATGTGATATTCATATGGATGCAAATAGATTCAACAATTTTATTACTTGATAATGTAAATAATCGCTTGGCGTGTTTATTTTGGCATGGATTTTGAAGCTTGTAGCTTCGGAAGTGTGACTCTAGAACCTAGTTGCTTCAATCCTATGTAGGGGTTACTCTAGAGTGTCTTGTTTCTTATTAATTATTTAGCATAGCTTTGACTACTTAAAGAATTATATTTTTAATGAGTGCCCTTGAAATTTCTAAGTGAGTAAATGAACTTGGAATAGTATTTCTTAGATACCAACTTTCATAGGTATAATTTCAAAATATGGGAGAACCATGTGTAAAATACCAAATCAAAGAAATATATCAAATCTAGAAAGTAATAAATGTTGAGTGTTTGGGGAAAATATTTCTTGTTTTGAGTGAAACCATTTAACAGTTTGGTAGCTTCATACAAAAAGGGAGTGAGTTGTTAGAAACTTCTAGGAATGAAACTTGGAGGTGATAGATATTGTGGACTAATGAAGGAAATTTTTTGAGTAATTGAATAGTGTTATACCAAATGTATCCATATAGTGTTATACTAGTAAAGGAAATTTTTGAGTAATTGAATTGAGTTGTGGACCACCAACACGTATCCATATGAAAATACCGAAAAAATATGGAGCTACCAAATAGTTATATACACATCTAATGGTATCATACCTTCTTAGTTTGCACTTTTAATATTTAGGGATGAAGCACTTACAAATTATTTGTAGTCTTTTGACCATTATGTCCTTATGAAATTAGCTCAATGAGTGCCTTTAATTAGGTACATGTTCATCTCCCTACTTGCACCTTATCACATTTAACATTTCTTTCAATCGATTAATCTTACATATTGCTAAATAGGTATTATTATCTAAATATCGATTATTAAAGTAATTAATTTTGATATATCTATCATTTCTAGACCTTATTCCAAAATATAATAAATAAACACCAATGTATTCAACACTTTGTTTATTTTGGCTAAATCACTAGAATTCTTGTTGAGTGAGTAATGTTTTGAGTTCATACTACAATGAGTGCATAATTTGATGCATCACCATGAATTTCAAAGGGTTTGATGTTGTTAAACATTACAAGAATGAGTGCAATGGACACGTGATACTTATGATCTTCAAATGTGCATTATTGCATAAATGTCTGATGGAATGCAACTTTGACATGCATGATCTAGTTGTGCCACAAGAAAACATGCAAAAATCTAGGGATGGACTTATTGTAGACATCAAAATGTTCAATGAAATTCCTAATATATATATGATATTAAACAATTTTGTGCAATCTTGGACCACTTTAAGATTCTCTTGATCTACAATTATTTTTACCTTATTAATGGTGTAGCTAAGATATCGAATAGACATGATGGCAAATGAAGTACATTTACCTAAGATGGAATGTAACTAGTGTTAATAAAATGTTTGTAAGAAATGTATGGAATTCTCCAAAATATCTTCCCAAGTGTTGTTGAAGTTTGGATGTCACCCAAATAGATGGCGATGAACTAGGAGCTGGTGAAAAGTATTATTGTGTTGTTTATCGTGTGCATGAATGTTGGCACATAGACTATTTATTTTTACGATCCCTCCTTAATTTTTAATGTTATCGTACAAATATCTTCAATGTACATTGGAACCTAATAGTACATTATTCTAAGTCAATCGTTGTTAAATATTGTGCATCTTAAAGATGGTATGACATATCACCAATTTACAAAGTATAAATGAATGTGTTCACTTTCTTTCCACATATTATGCATCTTTTTATGATTTCAATACAATAAATAGGTCCTAAGAATGTGCATACTAGTTTTATAAGATTTAATGGCACATTGCTCGCACTTCCTTGTGCTAATCCACAATTTCCCTCACCATAGCTATGGCACCCGTCAAAATATTTTTGATGCAATGCCAATGTTTGTATACGTTTAAATATGCTATCATGACGAAGAGTTTGTCAATCCAAACGAGAAGTAAGATTTGATGGCACTTCCATTTTTTTTCTCTTTAATCTCTCTCTTCAATGCAAAGAGGATGCGGAAAAGTTGACCAAATGCAACGTCAGTATCACTAGAATAATAATGCTTTCTCTTTTATGAAGTGGACGACCAGGAAAACACATGATATATATTCCTTACCACAAATTCCAACAAAGAAAGACAATTACAACAAATGGGAACCGACCTTTAGAATTTCCACATAAATTCTAATGTTTCCAGACAAATGGGGACGAACTTTATCTTTATTTTAAATTTTCTAAATAATTATTACTCACTTACAACTTTTATGATTCCAAAATGTAATTAAAAATTTAACTTATACATAAATGCTCGAGACTTACTCGGGCATAATTATGGTTATCGAAAATAAAAGTATGATTCTAAAATGTAATTAAAAATTTAAATTATACATAAATATTCATATTTACTTGGGCATAATTATGATTATCAAAAGTAAAAGTGAAAACAATTATAATCGTCATGACAAATATATTTCACATGAAATGATCAGAATTTATATAGCTTAGAGAATACATTCTTATTTAAACTATAACATAATCTCTTTTATTAAAAATAAAAGTAAAAGTAAAAATAATTATTATCCACATGACAAGTACATTCAAATGTATGAAATGATGGTAGAATTTAGATAGTCCAAAAATTATATTTTGGTTCGTTATTATGGCACAATCTTTATTATATAAAGGAAAAGCAAAAATAGTTTGAATAGATATGATGGGTACATTCACTTGCATGAAATGATAGGAGATTTCGGTTAGTCTAAATCATTACATTCAAGTTACTTACTCTAGCATAATCTTATTATCCAAAGTAAAAGAAAAAAGCAATTTTAATAGACATGATAAGTACATTCAACTCCATAAAATTATTGGAGACTTTTAGATAGCTCAAATAATTGCATGGGGAATATTAGGACAAAAAACTATTCTCCCAACAAAATGTCTTTATGCCCATGTTTACTTAGCATAGAGTGATAAGTTGTTAGTAGTATCTCAATAAAAAAAAGTTAGTAACCAATTTCTTTTCTAATATTCACTATATGCTCAAGTTTATTACATTTTTGTTTATGTAATTTAGATAGTACAATTTTTTTGTTACAAAAAGTGGTTGTAAGTTCAAATCATGGCCTTATGGGTGAAATTTCACATTATTTATTGAAAATAATTAAGTTTTTCAACAAATATATACAAAAAATTCAGTCTTAATATTTTCCATATGAATGTGGAGACTACATAAAAATATGCATGATGACCATTGTTATATAATGGATGGGCATAGGTGTATTTTGATGGTAGAATAATTGTTTCTAAACTTTAGCACAATTATAATTATAAACTATATTTTCATGTCAAAGTTTTGTATGTAGTTTTCCCCTTCAAATTTATTTCATTCCACCATTTGCCAATCACAATGTGTCATATATTAAATTTCACACGTTCACTATAGTTTGTACAATTTATTGTAATTTTAATACCTATTTATCTCATATACGATTGTTCAATATATTCTCTCCGACAAAATGCTATTTTTGTATTAAAATTATGCTTTTTATGTCATCTAACCAAAAAGTGTTGATACGTTATAGAGATAGAGGGGGTGAAGGGAATGTATTAAAGACCTTTTCTTGGGGATATTTCTTGAGTTATTATTTGGGGCTGATGTTTTTTCCACATGTGAGCGTGGGGAGTCAATGCATACCACCACTTTCTTCTCAACATTGGTTCTTCAATGCTCATCCTACATTATAGGCCAAAATAGGTTCTATTCAATTACTTTGTACTTTATTTTTTTAGTCATTTTTAATCCATTATTTTCAAAAATGATTTCATTCCTTATAAATTTTCTCAGTTTTGTCTCTTAAATTCGGTGCAATTTGTAGAGTGTTCTTAGTAATCAATGTGGTTATGTTTTATTGTAATTCTTTTAGTGAATTCTAGTGGTCCCTAAGGAAGAGGAATATGTTTCATTTTCTCCCATTTTTTGAGAAAGGATTCTTATTATTTTCTTCCCTATATCTTTTAGCCTTAAAAGAAATAGTGAGAAATTTGAGTGTGTTCTTTATCTTTGAAACATGTTATAATCAAAGGTATTCATTGCATATATGCATTGCTTTAACTTCAATTTTTAATCACTTTGCATTTTTGAGTTTTCTTTATTTATCTCATAGAATCAATGCATGAATCCAATGATTATATATATTTTAAAATAGGTTTCAAGGATAAGCATATAATATGATGCACACATCCTCTATTTTCTTATAGATTGGAAAATAAACAAATTTCATTTTTAATCTAAGATGAGACTAAAAAGAAGTTAATAAGTGCAAATATTACATTCTCCGTTGTCTGCATGCATAAAAATTAGTTTGTTAGGTGGTTATCATCGAATTTGAGAGCCCATCATTGTAAATCTACATCGATTTTTATTTAAGATATAGTTTGGGAATTTTAGAATTTGAACAATTTATTCATCGGCCAACTATGTTATGGGTATGGACATAGGTTTTGGTTTCTTTTTCATTTTAATTTTGTATGTGTGTATTGAAATAAACATAAAATTTTGTAATATTTATTTTTTGTTTGATTTTTTTGATGAAATTAAATATAAGAAGCTAGTATCCTTTTTATCCACTATTTTTGATAATATATTTTATTTTACAGGATACTTACAAAAAGGAATTTAGAATTTTGTATTTTTTTATTAATAAATAAAAAAATAAATGGAGAAAAATCAGTTCGAACATCTACATATGTATGTATTATCCTCCTATAACTACCATGTAGGAGCATCCAAGTTCACATAAAATCTCTAGAGGTATTTTGTTGTACTGATTATATTGCTTTTGTGTATTAACTATTAAGGATGCATGGTCTAAGGCATTATTTCATTAGACCCATAACCATGAACTCGTCTATTGGTATTAGAGTGACCGAAAAAATATAGGATGGAGATTGTGAAGATATAAAGTTTCCATTTGCAACATTGGCGAGAGGTCATGGTGAAGTAAAAAAGTAGTAAAGTTTTGTAGTTTTTAAGGAAGCGTAGTAGTAGGTTTGTAGTTGTGAAGAAGATAATATGACAACAATAGGAATAAGGAAATGAGGAACATTATTCAATAATGTGTCTAAAAGGTTGGATAAGATCTAATGGAGCTCAAAATTACACCGTCATAGATCAAGATGAAATGGGGATTTGAGGTAAGATTGGACTATCTCCGAGTTTTGGGACTTACGCATGAGATAGACCTTTAGAGAAGGTCAAATTTCTCTACCTATTTCTACTGCTACAACTACTCCTAGGAAGGGAAATGCATCTACCTATCACTACTCTATGATTCCAAGGGACTAATGTGAGAAGGAGATTCATGGAAAGTTAACCTAAACTAATGGGAGGAAATAACACTAGAAAGAGAGGGATGAACACTCTCCTGAGTGAAAACAATGGAAAACATGGAAAACGAGGTAGACAATTGTGACACGAGTTAAAAGAACACTTACACACTCATTTCCATAGAGAACAATAGAAAATAAACCTACTGAGGGACATAAAATATGGAAAACAAACAAACAAAGCAATGGATAGGAAATAAGATACAATAAAATTTGAAATAGGGAAGAGTATAACCATAAAATAAGATTTTATTGCTTCCAAATAATGCACAATCGATTACAATGATGAAAAAGGTAAGTACCCAAATGAAATGAACCAAATCTAAGTAGTGAAACTCAAAATTCCTAGAACAATGCGCTGAATAATGATCTTAGCAAACCAAGAGGGTCTAACCTTTTACAATGAGCAATGTTAAACATTATATAAAATAAAGGGGAAAATAAGAGGAGGGAAAGAGATGGAAACTCATATTTTCAAATCCAACCACCATCAACTAGTAATAAATGTCTAAAAATGTGTCTTTAGCATCAAATCCGCCTCCCCATTTCAGATTAGCTAGTCAAATAAGGAAGGAAACCAAATCTAATAAAATATGACTAGTTGAGTCGAATGAATATGTGCACTAATTTCTGAGTCAATTTTCCCCATTTCACCTACCAAATCTAGCCCAAAATTGTATTTTGAAAATCTCATCACGTAGCCCATGTCGGCATCTTTCACACAAGACCAAGAGCACGTGAATGCGAGCTTTGCGTAGCGAGAAGTTATGGCAATTTGAAGGTTGTAGTCCAAGATGAACACGCAAGACACGTGCCACGATTTCGGAAATTCGGCTAAAGGTTTGATTGACAATCTATTTATTTTGTATTTTCCACCATTTGTCATGAATTCATTTTACATGAGGATTTGACAAGAATTTGGCATGTTCGATAGGATGCATGTTGTACACTCCTCCTCGACAAGTTGACACATGGAACTTAATCACTTTGGTGTAAAAGATTGCACTTGGCGCATGCACAAGAAAAAGGTGCGAGAAGGAATAATGTAAAGATCTTATAGCTTGTGTAAGAGTGTACGTGAGGAGTGGGAAGAAAATATGCATATCTATAAAGGTATTCATGCATGCACAGAAGAAAGGGAGCACAATATAAGGATGCACAGAGAAATTACGCAGGGATATGTGTGAGGAGGAAAGTGGAAGAGGAGTGAGTACATATGAGTAAGTACATGAGAATCAAGAAGGGAAGGAATGCATGGAGAAATCATGCCGGGGACTTAGCAAAATGTAAGGTATATCTAATGACACACATAAGTAGTGCGTAGTGACCAAGGAAAGAAAGCAAATGCACAAGAAATGTGCATAGGGGAAACTAAAGGAGATAGAAGAATAAAGGAGAAGGTAAAATGTGTGCGAAAGGAAGTGAAGCGGAAAGAAACCACAACGAAGAAGTAGAAAGAGTGAACAAGGTTGTGTGTAAAGAAATATACCTAAGAAAAATTACAAAGTTATAAAATAAACTTACGAAGAAGTAGAAAAGAGTGAACAAGGTTGTGTGAACAGGTAAGTTGTTAAAATTACTAGGGGAGTTATTTTGGGACAAGAACTTTCTTATTTTCGGGACATCTCTGTTAGATGAAAGATACCACTAGCCTTGTAATCATTGATTGGGCATGAAGTCTTCATAAAAACATGAAATTGTGATCATCAACTTGAAGGACAACCCAAAAGTCACTTGAAACATTGTCGACTCTGAATGGAACTAGATCAATCTTGTTGGAAAGTTCCAACCATTTATAAGTACCTCTTTAAACTTGTGAGCACATGTAATGACATATGGAAAAAAAAAAAGAGTGTGTGCAAGAGGGAAGAAATATATGCAAACAAAAAATTATGCACAGAGCGCACTTGGAGGAATAGAAACTACTCTAATATGTAAAATGATGCGAAGAACTTAATGCAAGTGTTTGAGATATATCCATTGAATAGGATTGATAATGCATCTCCATTGAAATGGGACATCATGAAATATTTATCCTCACAATAACCGATGATGTATGGGTGAGTCCAAAGTGCATCAAACTTTGAATGACGTTTAGTCTTAGCTTTGTTAGCATCCCATTTCAAGACCAGATCACCCACTTTGAAATCTTGAGGTATAGCCTCTCTATCAAACCATTGCTTGGTTAATCTCTGATGTTGTTCTAACTTGATCATAGAAAAATTTCTTAATTCTTCAAGTTCAACCAACTATGTCATTTTGATTTCTCTCCGATATGCGCTCTCAAACTCTAACTACTAGGCCAACTCCAATGAAGGAAATTCTAAGGATAAAGGAAGCCTAGATTTTTTACCATAAACATTTTGTATGGTGAAGTACCTATTTCCTTCTTCATGATGATTACGTGTTCGTAGAGCTTGCTTGAGACCTTTGTGTGCCACTGACGTCTAACCGATATTCATTGTGTGCTTCATGAGGTTCTTATTAGTAGAATCTGCTAAGCCATTACCTTGAGGGTAGTAGTTGGAAAAAGTCTTAAAATATATTCCAAGAATAAAATCCCAATAAAAATTATTACACGGAAGGATTTTTCATTATTGTTTGCACCAAGGAAAGATAATGGTCTCGAGGAATGCAAAACCTTGTTCAATACCTTTGAGAAAGGAAACAATGACAAACTCAGTTGATTCCTTGAGAATGACAATTTTTTTCCATTTGGTGAAGTAATCCTTAAGCTCACAACACCCATATATGGGTAGCACTTGAGGGTGAGTTAGTCATGCCTACGAATTCAATACCCCATTGCGTAAAAGGTTGATTCACTTAGATTGGTCAGAGGGGAATCATTTCAAATTTATTCTTACCTGCACAAAGAAAGTGTATTCATTACATTTTATGACCCACTTGTGTGTATCTACAAAGAGGGTGGGAAAAAGTATCCAACCATAATTATTTTCATCGTTGTTGCTTTGGCGAGATGATTGTTCAAAGAAAGAATCCATTGTGAAATTCTTGTAACACTTTATTAACTGCGCCAAACATAAATACATCTCAAAGAACACACTGTATCAATGTTTCTTTTAAAGAGAATTCCATCAATTTCTTGTATATGGAATAGGTTGCATCCTTAAACATCGTATCTTTTCTTTTTTTAGTCCAGGGAGGATATGCGCTAGAAGAGAGAAATGCTACCATTTATGGGTAAGTGCATGAATCTCGGGAAAAATGTGGACACAAAAGTGAAAATGAACAAAACACGCATGTGGTTTTTAATGATGCTATCACATTATTTTTCTTAGGTTCGGTAATTCACAAACCTAAAACACGAACGCATTTTGTAAAACTATAAATCAAAATTCTCTAGCACCCTTAATTTCTATTTCCCCCAAACAAAAGTTTGAGAGAAAAACCATGAACTCACGTTTTATATTCAGCTAGATCTAGCTCCCACGATCATCTGAGAATCACCGCAAAGATTAGAATTGACAATGGCACCACGGAGAAGAGGTAGGAAAAATATTTTCTCTAAATTGCATTGAAATTTTGTAATTATATAGTAGAATTTAAATTGAATACATTTTTTTATTGTTACAGTTCCACCTCAACCACAACTAAACCCTGCACTTCAAGTGAACCCTCTTATCCCTTCTATAGTTATTGAACATCCCCTGGGTAGTCATGAGGATTTAGCAGCCCATATAGTGGAAAACAAGATTGAAATTGAGGAATTAATTAAAAATGAGGGTTTAAAATTCTGCAAACACATTGGAGGCATTATTGTCTCAGGTTGATGTGGCAATGAGTCAAATTGATCGTTGGACATATTATAGAGAGAATTGTAGGGAATATTATGCCAATAAATTATCATATATGGATGTAAAGAAAAATAAATTACAAAATACCTCATATAATCCTTATTCATGAATCCACGAACAAATTTTCTTGTTTCGTTTATCATGCAAACAATTTCCTATCCATTGGTGCATGATAGTGATTTGATTAAAAATAGTTTTTGGGAGTAATGGTGGTAGTCTTTGATTTTCCAACTTGCAATAACAACAAGGCTCCACTATAATTTTTGAGGAAACTCTATTGTGAGTTTATCCTCAATGAGATCTTGAAATATTTTGATTTTCTAGATTTCTAGGGTGAGTGAGGAAAAGGCTCACACAGATTGACTTGGTGTACAACGTGCACCTATTGATAGGGGTAAAGTCCCCACATAAAACACCCCTCATCTTCATAATGTCCCTCCAAGTGAAGTGAAGGAGACAGAGAGATATATACAATCCATGTGCTTGAGATGCTATCTGATACCCTTCTTTGACATATGAGGGAGATTTATGATCTAGATGTTCGTGGATGTACACAAAGTATTCCCTTTAATAGTACTAACATGAGGTCACATATTTTCACATCATGTGGTATCATATGCTTGGGGCTCGAGGAGGATGCTACTTTCATGCATACTTTTGTTGGTGGAGTTTCCGCATGTGGTACACATGATAACATCATTATGTCGAAACCTTTTTGAGTGATACATTTGGATTCCAAACATCGGCACCACCTTCATAGGTATTTGTTATTTTTGTTATATATGTTACAAAAAGATACGAGTACTTGATTTAATTATATATGTTAAAATATTGAAAGAATTATATTTGTACATATATGCATTGATGTTATAGCGTGTGGGAGGGATGTCATCATGCCAACCATAATTCGCTACCACCATGCATATGCATTATTAATTGTGTAAAATTTTCATGTATGAAAATATATATAACTTTCGAACTTGGATATATGTCTATATATATGTATGTTCTTGAATAGATATTTTATGTTCAACTAACTTGACGTGATATATGTTTGATAAATTTTATGACATCACTAGACACACCACCATCTCTATAAAGAGGAGAGAAAGGTGTTTTCGTTGCGATTCATCTCATCAACAACTCACCGAGTTATTCAAACTACATATATTTTTGTTAAATATCTTGTGTAATTGATATTATGTTAAATTATTTTAATAAATTCCTTCATTGTAGCATTATCAAATTATGTTAAAAATGTGTTTCATTGTGTATACATAGTAGTTACCTATAAAAGATAAAAACCCTATTCATATGATTCACGGGTGTGGTGCGGTAAAAAAATAGTCGTATATTGATAAAATTAGTTAAAATATTGTCATTACACATACATGTACTTAGTTGGTGTAAATGTTTTTGATCTGCATTCAAAAAATTTATTGTTAACATAGTTCTATTTTGGCTAATTTTGATGTTTTATTTTGTGATCTTATGTGTATGTAAGTTTTAAACCCTTCTGTTTTTACTTGAGGGCACAAACTCGTTGAAATCATCATTTTTATACCCCCATTCATGCTCTAAGAGCTCCCAATAACCCATCTTAGTGTGATATGTAGATTTAGTGTGAACGAGAGATTGTAGTAAGTGCGTGTAAATGTAAATAGTTTCATTAACATGGTCTTATACATGTTGAAAACTTATATATTAAGTTTTGACAAAAAAATATTTGCATTTACAGGTTCAACTACAAGCGAGTTTTGAGTGGAAGAGGAATCGTAGTCGGACCATGGAGGATCCAAGGTCATCTAGTAGATCTTGATCTACCTCTAAGGGAGGGCCTTCTTCGAGAAAACCAAGAGAGGGATATATTTTGATGATTAGGATATATATATATATATATATATATATATTTGTATGCTGTGTGCATGGCATTGTATGCACGTTCGACATTATATGTATGCCTATATGGAATTCACTTGATATTATATGACCTATTCATGAATTTTTATATTTATTGTGCATGTTAATATAATTTGGAACTCGATATTTTTGTATGAGACCTTACATTTCTGAGATTATTTTTGTATGAAACTAATATGATGTGCACTTGACAATATAAGACATTATGGATTATTTTTTCATTTATTGGTGTTGTATACTAGTGTTTTCAATGTATAATATGCATGAAAATTTGGAAATCAATATTTATATAATGTATGTATATAAAGAGTTATCTAATCTGAGTAATTATTCATTCAATTTATCAATGTGTATATGTGTATTTACCTTTCTTGTGTTTTCTTTGCTCATGGTATCTTTGTACTATTTCCTATCTTATCATGCACCTATGACAATATTCAATACTTCTTAGTCTTCTCTCCTATTAAAACACCTCACACAATCATTAGGACCATCACTAACTTGATTCATAAGGCTCCAAACACAGCTGTTGTTCATCTTACCAAAATGATCAACTACGCCCTTTAAGAAATGTTTTTTTAACAAGCATGGATAGAAGGATATAAAAATACCAAGAAATTATTACAAGCTTAAATATTTCACATTTTCCATCCCTAAGGTGCTCTCAAATGCAACTCCTTCTATAACTCCTTAAAGCCCATGTTTTCAATTTTCTCTTTTGAAGCACTAACTAGACTTGTCCCATCTTTATGTAGCATACATATATTTGTATGAGGTTCCCAAGTGATACAGAGAATAAAAAAATACCATATCTCAATGATAGAATCAATAAAACTATTTAGACTTGTCAAAAACTTGCAAAAATTGATTACTTCTTCTTAACAAAAACTTATACAATTACCTTTCAATCACTTTCTATCATATTTCAGCCTACTTCAAGTAACACATATTTTTCTTGATCTTGATATAGGTTCAATTAGAAACTCCACACTCTTCCCCATTGAAATAAATCTCACTCTTTTTCCCAAACCACTAATCCATCCTTGTTCTTTTCACGTACTTCCAACTCCTTTCTATATGGCTCTAAAGGAAACTATCTCGAGAACTCACAGTTAGGACTTGTATGCCATCATATAGGTATACCATATTATAGGTAACCTCTTTAGGCCTCATCAACTGGTATGCCATCTTACAGGTAACCTCCTCCTCTAATCTCGCTCTCATTAAGGAATAATATAGAAAACTTGCCTTATTATTGCATCTTGATTAAAAAAGCTCATAGGAGCGAGGGATATTTTAAAATTATCATACAAGCATGGGGAGTTATATACGGTAATACCAGAAAGGATAACTATGATGCCATGAGAAAAAAACAACAAGGGAATAACCCCACCTTCCTTCAACCGAATTTGACAAGCACTACCACCACTATTGCCACTTTGTGAACATTATAAATGGGAATAATTCTTCAAGTGTGGATTCCTTTCTTGAAACTTCCATATTCGATTACCACGACCAAAACAGAACTAGAAATAGGAAAAGGGGGAACATGACATAGACAAAGAAACCCACATGCTCACGTAAAAGGACTTCATTGTGCGGGATAGTCCAATTCTACCGATATTTTGAAGGAGAGAAGTTCCAAATATCTAGGAATAATTTGAGTACAAAGAAATGTTACCCAATACAACTATTTCCTTTTTTTCTATAGCTCGTGATTTATATTTGGATCTATAAGAGAGTTATAAATTGAGAATATCAAGTCCGATGGTATTTCGGGTCCGATGAGTAAGATACCAAGAAAATTTGATCATTTTTATGTTCTTTTAAATAATTATTTCACTTGCAAGTTGTCATAGTATTGAAGGTTTCATTCGAAGAACAAAGCTTGATATTTCTAGTGCTTATGTAAGTTAAAAATTTGAGAGTATTTCGAGCTTCAATTTTTTTTTCCAAGATGAATGTTTTTCTAGATGCAACGACATTGTGATTCAGACACTCGGTGTTTCTTGAATGTCCAATCTTGCCACATACCGCAGTAGTCCTCAATCTGGGATACAGGGAGAAACCGCTACTTGGATTCCACTTATAATGATAGAGATATTTTTAAATTCATGTTATGACCTCTACATCGTGTACACATTTCATGTTGTTTGGAAATCACATCACACCCTTCACTAGGCTTGTACCCTTATCGTTTTGAAGGCACTTTTGAAAGCATCCATGGGTTTATCATAAAAGGAATTATCAATGAATGGAAGGTCACCAAGCCATAGGAAAAGCTGAATCCTATTCAAAACTAAATAAGAAATATTTATTAGGTGATTGATAACCCCTATGTGTTCTTAGTCATTCCTCTATTGCTATGTTTATTCTATAAAAACAAAATCAATGATGGTTATAAGAAAGAGACTAGGAAATATGGTCCTAATATTATCATACCATCCTAGTCAAGTAGTCAATAAATATGAAGTTTTTGATTCAAAATAAATAAAAATTTAGTGAAAGTGTGAGAGGAAAAGAGAGTGAAAGGGAGATTGAAATTGTTTTTGTGAGAGAGAAAGAAAACATGAGAGGGAGAGAGAGTGTAACGATGCCAAATGCATTATTTTGTAAACGAAAGCTAATGGAACCAATAGGATGTGCAAAAATGTTATATTGGTTAGGTGACCACTTGTGGAGGATGTTTTTGGTGTCGGATGTTCTTTCTTGCCTTCGGGATACTTCATTCGGGCATAGTTCCTTAAGAGCCCCGTGACCAAAAAGGCTATAACTTTGATAAGTGATATCTATATCTCCATGGCACTTGGAGAGGTATCGTCTAATACTACACTTCCATGTCATGAAAATATAGGAAATCCTATCACGGTTTACTCCATCTTGATTTGGTTCTCTTGTTGTGCTATTGTTTACAACCGTGTGAAATACTATAGTTTGAGTTAGTGTAAGGATGTTGAATGCATTATTTTGGAAACCAAATCTCATGACACAAAAATGAATATGCCAACATGTCTGGGTGCCTAGGTAAATGCTAGTGGAGGATTCGTTTTGATTCGGATGGTGTCATTGCATTTGGGCTACTTCGTCCATGCGTAGTCTATTAAGATCCCCGAGACTAAAAAAGAATATAACTTTAACTAGTGATATCTTAGTCTTCATGGAACTTTGGTGAGGTATCATCGATTTTCCACCTCCATCTTAGGACCCTCTATAAAATACTATCTTAGTTTTCTCCATCTCCATTATGTTGGTGTCCATTTTGATCTTGCACCGTTTTTCCCTAGTTTTCCCTTTGAAATGCAATTTCTGAAATGTGTTTTATCTCTAAAATGGTTGAAGTGAAGCATTTATCTCCATTTGTATGCCTTGAATTGTTGCAAAACTATTTTTCATGCCCCATTTTGAAGAAATATCTAAGTCTTCCTTGTTTTTGCCCTAAAATTTTCAAATCCGTGGGCTTTGCCATTTTTTACATTTTCTTGATTGTGGATTCTCGAAAATGATCAATTTATACTTGTATGCCTTTGAAAATCTAAATCCATGGTCGTAAATATGCTTGGAGCCTGGTTTCATGTGAAAATTTTTCCATCCTTAGTGAAAAAATCAGATTTTGGGCATGACTAGAAAATTTCTATGTTTTTGATGGTTTGACGGGCATATTTTACCCGTCAAATTATTCCTGAGCATTGGGTGGTTACATGGCTTCTTCTAATTGGTTGAGGGGTGGTGAGCTAGATGTTTTAACTTATCACTTTTTACCTTTTTGGAAAAAGGGCAATTTTGGTCCCATGGCTCCGCGTTGTTCTGATTGGTTCTAATGATGCTTACGTGTCTTCTTTTGATTGGATGAGGAGTGGTGTATTTGTTTTGTGAAAAAAATTGCAAAAGGTTTTGTTTCACCCCGTGGTCTGCCAAGTTCTAATTCTTTGACTTAAGTGGTGGAGAAAAATTCTTAATTTTTCCCAAGAATGTACACGTGTCACATGTTGAGCGATTATGAAGTAGCCGGTATTTTGTTTGCTCTAAGGCGTTTTGGAAAAAGAGTTGAAGTGAGAAATAATTCCTAAGACCCGCACAAGGACACATGGCAGCCTTGAATCAAAGATGGAATTGCGGGTTGTCGGGTTACTTTAAATTTTTTTCGATTTCTTTTGTGAAAAAGATTAAGGTTACAAAACAAAGCTGCAAGCCCGTAGTTAATTAGAGGTGGACAAGTTTTATGTCTGCATAAAAGGTGGGAAGGAACTCTCGTGGAGGACTTTGAAGTTTTGAATTTTTGGGAAAAAGTAAAAGTTGTAGAAAATCACGTTTCCATGAGGAAAAATTTCATACTTGGGTCAGATTTGAAAATGGAAAAATGGAGCTTTGGGGTTATTTGAGTTTTTTTTCCTTTTAGGGTAAAAATGTTAAAGTGTTGAAAAAGTCATGCAAGCCCACTAAAAATGAGTTAATGCCTTGTTTGAATCAAAAGGTGGAGGTGTGGGCCTTTGGAAGCGAGGTTGGAAATTTTACCTTTTGGAAAAATGGAGTTAAGTTCTAAAAAACAAGCTCACCCCAGCAGAGTAGTTAAAGCCATTTTTGAAAAAGCAAGGCGTATTGGCGGGTCATCGGGAGAGATTGAAACTTTTAACTATTTTCCTAAAAAGGGTTAAAGTTATAAAAGTAAGTGTGGCCCTGATAAAGAGGACATTTGAAGCTCACGTGGGTCAACAAGATTCAAATGTCCTCTTTGTAAGGTCGCGCTACTTTTATAACTTTAACCCTTTTAGGAAACTAGTTAAAAGTTCCAACACCAGAAGAAAAATGAAAATTTTTCCTTTTTGGAAAAATAAGTTTAAGTATACAAATTAAGTGCAGCCCCCGCACCGAACCATAGATGAAAATGTGGCAAGGTCAAAGGTGGAAGTATGGGCCCACAAAGAAAATATTAATTTTTTTCCTTTTAGGAAAAATGGGTATAAAGTGAAAATTAGACCACGAGTCCATTAGGACCTTTATCAAATGCTAAAGCCGGAGATATGGGAACAAAATATCTCTCTCTCTCTTGTAGATACAATGGGGACACGTCAGGTCTGTGGGTATACCTATTTTGAGGTGAATCTCTAGGGTTAAAAGGCCGAGTTCCTTATTGGTGTTCACTAGACTACTTTCTAGGAGTTTTAGGGTTAGGAGGTGACTGAAAATGAAATAATTGCTAAGGTGATACACCAAATTTGAAATAAAGAACTTGACTTGAGTGGAATACACAACTGACTTGTGAAGAATTCTTTGCGTGCACGAACGAACCATTTGTACTTTACGTAGAATGTAAGGAAAAAAACACTTAATTTGTACCGAGGAGAATCACAACAAAGACTGGTAAGCTAATATGCACAATAAAGCTTACTAGAAAATAGCAAGATCTATAAAGCAAGGTAAAGTGACTAATCGGGAATATTTGATTCACAAAATTAATTTACTGGTATACACAAGTTTGTAGAATAACTTGGAAAG